>JAEQBH010001228.1:0-1200000 GCA_016808115.1 Tetrastigma voinierianum | reverse complement strand
CAGTTTGTTACAATAAGAGTTTGATGATGATCATATAGTTCCACTTCAATCTAATATATGAAACCCAAAAGCCCAAAATGAGTGATGTTAAATTATATTACGTGGAGATTCCACGAAAATATAATGATTTGATGGAGGATATTTTGAAACTGAAGAAAACGATATTATATACTTATTCTAGATAGCGAAATAGAAATATAGTAAGTGGAAGAATTTTTAAGGAAAAATAATATAAATTAAGATAGTGAAATACAAATGGTTAGTAGAAAATTTTTACTTAAAAAATGATTTGAAATCTTATAAATATTAATTAATGGGTTTATGAGATATCCCAAATCCGTGCAAAATGAATATAAGTAAAGATAAATAAAAAAAATAATGGATGTCTATGTGGTATTCACAAAGTCATATTTCCTATGTGTAAAATTAATTTGTTGAATTATAATGGAATACTTGAGTTAAAAACTTTAATTGTCTATTGGTTCACATTTAGCTCATTCCATATGGGTTGAAAAAACTTTAATTGTCTATTGGTTCACATTTATCATCATTCCATTTGGGTTGAATTTCATTGTGTAGCATTAGCCATTGTGGCCTTTTAAATTTAATTTCTTGAGATATAAAAAGAGAAGATAATTTACCATATTGAGGTGAAATGTATTCTGAAGTGTTGTTTATCTTATATAAGTACCACAAACCAGACCTCCAAAACTCTCACGGCCACCCGCAACAATGTCGTCAACTTTCGCTCTCCTCTCGCTCTTTCTCTCTCTTCTCCTTCTCCTTCTCCTCTCTCCCCAGTTCTCGTCTGCAAGAGTGCAAGACTCCTATCTTCACATGTCTTCTTCGACCTTGAATACCCCAAAAACACAAGCAGAGAGGCTCATAAGAAGCTTCAATTTGTCACCTAAGAAGGCAGTGAATATGGGGTTTGATCATGGAGAGGCGGCGGCGCCCGCCATGGTTGAAAAGAGACTTAACTTCCCTTTTCTTGAAGGGTCTTCCGGGACTTCCGTTCAAGACCTTGGCCACCATGCTGGCTACTTTAAGCTTGCTCATGCCGTCGATTCCAGGTTGACTGATTCTAATTGAATATATGTCTGATTTGTGTCACTAATTTTAGATTTTTAACTTTTAGTTCAATTGTTATTGCAGGATGTTCTACTATTTCTTTGAATCTCGAGGAAGCAAGAATGACCCAATTGTTATATGGCTGACTGGAGGGCCAGGATGCAGCAGTGCAGTAGCTTTGTTTTATGAAAATGGTCCCTTTCATATATCAGATAACCTCACCCTCTCCTGGAACGCCTATGGCTGGGACCAGGTATTCTTCTTTCGGAAAACTATGTTATATGATTATGGGGTACCCATTTGAATTTATTCCAAGAATTAGAAACAAAATATCCGAAACCAGGTTAGGTTTCGGTCCAGCAAACCTTAGGTACTATCTTAGTAAACCTTTGATGTAGGACCTCGCATCTAAGGTTTTTTGGATCCTATATTAAATATTTTGATCCTTTTATCAAATCTTTTTGAAATCGGTATGCCTAGTCTTGCTTTTCAGGTCTTTTGTGGGGAACATAACATAGTTTCCCCATTTTCCTTTTCCTCTCTAATTTGTTTTATTGGCATCTTCCATGGATGCATGATGAAGTGTCTAAAATTGTTGATATTTCAAAAGAAAATACAAGTTTTGTCCAATACAACAAATATCCCATGTCTTTTTCAGGCATCAAACATTCTGTTTGTGGACCAGCCAACCGGCACCGGATTCAGTTACAGTTCTAGTGAGAAAGACATCCGCCACACGGAAGAGGGGGTCAGCAATGACCTATATGACTTTATTCAGGTTTCTTTTGCTTTTGCTTATTGATCTCAACTGTCATAGAATTACTGATTTTGAGAAATTTATTTCTCTTGAATTAATTCTTTAGCATTCCATTCCATGTATGTCATGTTAGGCATTTTTCAAAAAGCACCCTGAGTTCGTGAAGAATGACTTTTTCATAACCGGGGAATCATATGCCGGCCACTACATTCCTGCTTTTGCTTCTCGGATTCAGAAAGGAAACAAAGCAAAAGAAGGGGTTCATATAAACCTTAAGGTATATTTTGAATATTTTGAATTCGATCCAAATCCGATACGTTTGTGGTTAATTAATTCAAATGTCCAAACAGGGACTTGCAATTGGAAATGGTCTTACTGATCCTATAATCCAATACAAGGCATATCCTGATTATGCATTGAACATGAAGATTATCGGAAAATCTGACTATGATATTATCAACAAGAAGTTGGTTCCTGATTGCGAAGTATGGGCGAAATCTTGTGGTAATTATTCCAATTCCTCACTTCATCTACTTGGTTTCTCTTTCTCCTTATAATATTTCAAGTATTATGCATGGCAGGCACTGATGGTGGAGATGCCTGCATTGAGTCATATTTTAGATGTAATCAGATCTTTGACAGTATTCTGAGTGTCACTGGTGATATAAATGTAAGATCACCCCACAACAAATTCTTTTCTTGTATCAGTGAAAATATGTTTGAATTTGATAAGAATATGTTATGTGTTTGGCATATATGCGCGCAGTATTATGATATCAGGAAGGAGTGTGAGGGGTCGCTGTGCTATGACTTCTCAAACCTGGAGAATTTCATGGGCTTGAAATCTGTGAAAGAGGCAATAGGGGTAGGGGACTTGGAATATGTTTCATGTAGCTCAGAGGTACATGAAGCCATGCAGGGGGACTGGATGAGGGATATGGAAGTGGGTATTCCTGCTCTCCTTCAGGATGGAATCAAGGTGCTTATATATGCTGGCGAATATGATCTCATTTGCAACTGGCTTGGTAAGCTCTAGCTATTTGTCTTGTTATTATACTGGCACATCGATGGCTAATCGGTAATGGGTAACCCTGAGGGACAGCTGATCAATTAATCCGGCCTTGAGTTTGTTCCTTGGTTATTGGTTCGAGTCTCTTGAAGGTCAAAGGAGGATTTACTTCGCCATTTAAACTTTAGGGTCCGGCCTTGAGTTTGCTATGTAATAGTTACAAATTTGTGTTTCCTTATGATCATTGGAGGATTTACCTTACCATTTAAACTTTAACACCTCATGGGATTTGTTGTAGTGTGCCCAAGTTAGCCCACACACCCATAGTTATTAACGAAAATGGGTAATGAATAATGGGTGTGTTTAATTTGTACATAATTATGCAGGGAATTCAAATTGGGTTCATGCCATGAAATGGTCTGGTCAGAAAGATTTTCAGGCAGCTCGGACTGTGCCATACCTAGTAGACGGTAAAGAAGCAGGGCAGCTAAAGAGCCATGGACCTTTGGCTTTCCTCAAGGTCCACAATGCTGGTCATATGGTTCCCATGGATCAGCCCAAAGCTGCACTACAGATGCTCAAGAGTTGGACTCGTGGAAACCTTGCACCAAAAGGCTAAAACAAACACTGATGAGAGTACCTGGTGATGAAGAGGCTTGTTTCTGTCCCCACATAATCTTTCATGTATTGTTTCCAAAACAGCAATTGGGGAGAGGGGTCCATCCATCTTATGTTTGTCATTCTTTCCTCGTGGCTGTAAAAGAATAGTTAATAAGGTTTAGATTTTTATTTTTTATTCCAAATGGGCTAGTACTTTGCACTCTACAAGAACCTCCATGCCAACACCCCTAAAACCAATGTCTATAATATCAAAATAAAAGTTATTTTTCGCCACTTGTTCACTTTGCATTGCAATGATTGTAGTATTTAGTTCTTATAAGGAATCAAAGATCTAAGATCTCTTGTAAACTCGTCACACCCCCCGTTCCCTTAAGCCAGACCAAAGGCATAAAAATAAAAGTTTTGGAACTAAAGAGAAACATAAATGGATTTAATTTAGGGAAAGGGACAAAATTGTAAAAACCTTTTATAGAAAATGTATCACAATCTCAGTGGATAAGTAAAGATTTTAAAAAATCTATCAAGTCCCACTCTTATCCCATTCATCATTTTCATTCCACACCTGACCCTTTATTTATTTTTCTTTTTTTGAATATGATTCTCACATATTTTCTACTACTTGTAAGTGTCCACGTGTTACACGTGATAATTAAAATCAGTATCAATTTTTATAAATATTATTTATCATAATTGTTTTTATTATTTGATGTTTTTTTTAATCTTTTATTATAAATTATTCATTATTTGCAAAAGCCTTTCATATTTAATTTTTGTTACTAATGTGATTTAAATGTTAGTAACTTTGTCTCAAAAAAAATGTTAGTAACTTACTATATAGTCAAAACTAATAAAATAATTTTATTTATTTTAAAATTTATTGAAATTAATTTGATTTATCTATCGTTTACGAATATATAAAGTAATTTTAGTTATATAATTTTTATTTTTATAAGATAATTAAATATAATAAAATTATTTTTTATATTTTTCTTTCATTTACACTTTTTAAAGAAAAACAAGTTGATTTTTTAAGACCAGTATGCCCCATCCACTGCCACATAGGAGAGGCACTAATTATATAGGTCTCAAGGTGACAATTATTGTGAAATTAAATTGAATAAGTATAAACATGAAATAATTATTAATTTTTATCTATTTCAAAATTTTATTTTTATTAATTTATAAGAATGGTGGAAAAAAAAAAGGAAAATGCTAATTTTTTAAATATAAAATTGAAGAAATATATATTTTTATTTAATATTCTTTTTCATAGGTTATATTTGATTACATAGAAACTATCAAGGAAAAAATAAAAATAGGAAAGAATACTTAAAACTAATTTTATTATATTAATAATTCCTAAATTCTTATAACTTTAGAAAACATATTTTATTACTATTATTATTTTTAAAATTTATTATTATTATCATTAATATTAATTTTTATATATGTTGACAGACATCTTTTATTATTATTACTATTATTACAATCAAAAGGTTTAATATATATATTACAAAATAGTAACTTTATTGAAACAGTAAAACATATCAATCCGTAGTATATAGAAAACATACATGGCATGAATCCGAAATTATTGGTTGTCATTAATCTCTAAAATCTGTAAGGGATGAAATTAAAGAAAGGCTAGGATTGAATATAGTTATTTTCTTCTCCCCAAAATATGTTTTACCAAACCCTTGTATATAATTGTAGGGCTCTATTTACTTTTATATATATATATATATATTGAGCTTTGGTCAAATAGGCTTATCAAAGTAGGGAAGAAGATAGAACCATTGACTTGTAGTAAGTTAATATTAAATCATCTCATAAATAACATATAATTAACATGCACAATATTACAATTAAAATTTTAATATGATTATGCTTGGTCCATAGATTAATAAATTAATCTAACATTGTAATTTTTTCCTTAAATATTTTATTTTATTTTAATTTTAAAATACTTTTATTCAATAATTTTTAATTTTATAAATTTTCTTTTCTATTTTTTTTATTTGTTCCTTAATAGTTTTCGTAATCAAATATAGCCTCAAAATTTATGATGAAAAAGGAATATTAAATCAAATATAGGATTTATTCAATTTATATTTGAAAATCCTACTACTTTCCTTCTTCTTTCTTTCTTTTTTTTTTTTATATCGATTTTTACAAAATAATAAAAATAAAATTTAGAAATCCAAAAAAAAAAAAAAATTTAATATTTATACTTATTCAATTTAAATTTATTATAATTGTCACGCAATACCATATGAAATTACAATCAACCTACATAATTTGTGTCTCTCCTGTGTGGCATAGGATGGGGCTCATAATAAAATGGATGATGACCTTTCATGACATAATAAAATTTAGTCCAGCACAAAAATGTTTATGGGAATAAACAAATGGATATGGATGATGAAAATTTTGGTTCCCACTGGAATTCTGAAGATCCAAACTCTTGGTTCAACATAAATCTATTGAAATTGATTTTTAAAGTGAAAGGCTAGCATGGATGATGACAAAGCTTTAGAATTAAAAGTGAAAGTAATGAAGTTTTGGAAATGAAGAGGTGTAAAACAAGGAAATGTTTCTAATTCTTCATTTGTTTCATTTGTTAAGACTTATCTATTTGAAAAGGATAAAGTTGTATTAGGAAAGGGGTTCCTACCTTATAAAAAATTCAAAAAATTTAACAAATTTAATAAAAAATCTCAAAAACCCACTGAGAACAAACTAAATAAAAAACATCATAAAAAAAGAAGTTAGATGTTTCAAATGTGGTCAAAAGGGTCATATACCCTAATTGCAAAAAACAAAGAAATGTTTTATCCCACAATGAAGGTTAATATTATTCGAGACAATACTTACCTTCGAAATCGATAAATCTCAAACCGAAAAAGAAAATTAAAAATAGAAAATCGTTTAAGTTTTTTTTTTTTTTTTTTTTTAAGGCTAAGTAAATATGATAACAGCTGAACAAGAACTGTTAATATAAATGATATATCAAATTGAAGATAAAGAAGCAAAAACAAAATATATAAGAAAAATTTTAGAACAACAAAGTATAAAACCAAGACCTAAACCAAATTTGTCAAATTCTTACAATATAAAAGATATATTACAATATCATAAAAAACAAGAACCATCAACTTTACAAGATTTACAACAAGAAGTAAAACAAATAAAGACTCAAATTGATGAAATAAAACTTTTTACACAAAACATAGACAATAGACTAACAAATATAGAAAATCAAAAAGAAGTCTTAACAAATGAAACAAATGAAGAATTAGAAACTTTTGTACATAGTATGACTATAGTACAAAAACAAAGATGGTATAAAAAAATAATTTTAAAAATCAAACCTGATTATCAAGCAACTTTTATAGCCTTGATTGATTCAGGAGCTGATTTAAATTGTATACAGGAGGGATTAATTCCTACTGTATATTTTGTAAAAACATCTCAAAGATTATCAACAACTAGTAATGATCCATTGAAGGTTCAATACAAAATACCACAAGGTCATATTTGCAAAGATGGTATTTGTATTAAAACTTCTTTCTTACTTGTTAAAAACATAAGTCATCAAATTGTTTTAGGAACCCCTTTCCTAACACAACTTTATCCTTTTCAAATAGATAATAAAGGATTAAAACCAAATACAAGATCAAGAAATTCTTTTGAATTTATAAGAGGAATAGAGGTCAAAGAAATAAATCAAGTTCAAGATTTTATTTCTTTACTTCAACAAAAACAAAAACAAGTAAAATTTCTTAAAAAAGAAATTCAATACAAAAAGACTGAAGAAAACTTACAATCAAAACAGATTCAAGAAAGAAAAAAAATATTCAAAAACAAATAGAAGAAAATCTTTGTTCTTCTATACCAAATGCATTTTGGAATAGAAAACAACATATGGTTTCATTACCATATGAAAAAGATTTTAATGAAAAACAAATTCCAACAAAAGCAAGACCTATTCAAATGAGTCCAGAACTCCTTGAATATTGCAAAAAAGATATTAATGATCTCTTAAACAAAAAACTAATAAGACACAGTCATTCACCATGGAGGTTGTGCAAATTTTTTATGTCCAAAAAAGCTTCAAATAGAAAGAGGAACCTGTTAGTGATTAATTATAAACCCTTGAATAAAGTCCTACAATGGATTAGGTATCCAATACCTAATAAAAAGGATTTAATTCAAAGGATTTATAATGCAACAATATTTTCAAAATTCGATATGAAATCTGGCTTTTGGCAAATCCAAATTAAACCAGAAGATAGATACAAAACTGCATTTACAGTTCCATTTGGACATTATGAATGGAATGTGATGCCTTTTGGTCTTAAAAATGCCCCTTCAGAATTTCAAAATATGATGAATGAAATCTTCAATGAATATACTAGATTTTCTATAGTATATATTGATGATGTTCTCATATTTTCAAATTCAATATGAGAGCATTTTAAACATTTAAAAATTTTCCAAAAAATTGTAAGAGATAATGGTCTAGTTATTTCTGTAACAAAAATCAAATTATTTCAAACAAATATTAGGTTTTTAGGATTTGACATTCATCAAGGTCAAATAAAACCTATACAAAGAGCAATAGATTTTGCTAATAAATTTCTTGATGAAATCAAAGATAAAACACAGTTACAAAGGTTTTTAGGTAGCTTGAATTATGTAGTTGAGTTTTACCCAAATCTTAGGATTTTAATTAAACCTTTATTTCAAAGGTTAAAGAAAAATCCTTTACCTTGGTCTGATGAACATACCAGTAGTCAACAAGTCAAATCTCAGGCTGGCGGAACCCTTGTTTAGGTATCTCACCTGTAGTTTTCCTATGGGCCAGAGACATTTTGATGCCTCAAATATAGGTTGTGGGATTTTGAAACAAGATTTTCAAACAAAATTTCAATTGTTAGATTTCACTAAGCTCGAGTGGTCCATAATTGAATTATTCAACGGTTAAAAAGATATTTTAGCCATTGTTTTATGCATTCAAAATTTCAAAGCGATGTTTTTAATAAAAATTTCTTAAGAGTTGATTGCAAAAGTGCAAAAGAAATATTGCAAAAGATGTTCAAAAAACTCAGTTTCAAATGCATTTTTGCCGATGGCAAGCTATATTATCCTGCTTTCCGATTTTGAAATCAATTTATCAAAGGATCTTCAAACGTTTGCACTGACGCCCCGTCACGGAATTTTTATTGTGGAAAATGAGCAAGCAAAAGCCAGATCCAATCAAACCTACTTCCAAAGCCTCTCATGTAATGAAAAGGCCTCAAACTTCAAACGTTTAAGTTTTGTAAAACCCTTAACCCATCAAGCTAAACTCCTCAAAATTCAGATATCAAACAAAAGAGAATAAATTATTGCTCCAAATACTTGAATCGATCATATATCGCTTCGAAGAGATTGCAAACAAAAAGATTTTCCAAAATGATAAGTATTTCATTTCCAATCGAAATACTAAAACTGTGATTCTACGAATTTATACTGTGAGATACGGAAATTGCTCAAATCTCTCAGCGTCATGGAACCCTGAGGGTAATGACATTGCTTATTCAAAATGCAAAATTTTGAAGGTCTTAAATGAAAAGGATTGGGATCAAAATATTTTTACCCATAAAAGATTTTCTGAACACTTTGATCCTCAAACCTTTGATTTTTTTGACTACAAAAAATGCTTTGCACTACACTTTTTGTATCGTGCCAAATTCTCATTCCCGCTTTAACCTGAATGAAAAATCTAAAGAATTTTTCCAAACTGTTTCGTGAATGGTGGCTTTTTATGGGTGCCACTCAAAGATTCATGTTCCAATAGTGTGCAGCGTTTTATTATCAAATAAACTCGCGAAAGTTTTTTCCTTCTCCGAAATAGCTATTCACTCTTCTTTATGCTCCACTAAGGATCCCTTGACTGGTCGGGATTTTGTACCCACCGCTCTTTTCCAAGCCCATTCCCTCGATTTGGCTAGGAATTCAAAATTAAATTAAGGTCGTTTCAAAATATCCCAAGCCCAAAGTTCACGCTTGGTTAAAGAATTCGATCGTTCTCGTGCCTGTTAAAGAAGCCTACAAATTGAAGACAAACCTATTTATCCCAACCTTGCCAGCCCATAACAAAACCTGGCTTCTTCAAATTCAAGATGGCGGCGGCTTTATCTCAAAAGGTCCAAGCCGATGCAAAGAGAAAACCCTTCCAAACTCACGACTGCACTGCATTTATGACGACATGCCAGTTAAAGACAACCTTTCTTCCAAGAAACGAAGACATGTGCTACGGCCTCCCATACACTCCCCTTGAGTAATGGGAATATCAATATCTTCAAAAGCCTTTGTTTCAGAGAACTCACAGGCTCAAATCCACCTAGAGATCAAATCTTCTTCCTTTCAACAGATAGATTTGAAGAAGAATGGAAGCACTGGACCTGCAACTGGTGTGCTTACAAAGATCTAAGAAACCCACAAAGATGCCGGAAGACAGGCAGAGGCACGTGATGTGACTACCGTCTTCCACTTTCAAAGTTGTGCTCCACTGCAAAAGAAGACAATTGTCGACTAAAAAGCAGACGTTCTTTAGAAAAAGTAGATAAGACTACTTTTTAGAGTCACATGTGATCCACTATGTGGACGTCAAATTTTTTTGCACGGATTCCAAACATGTTGAAGTCCATCAAACTTCCGTCATTTCTATATACATGGGGTCAGTTCCTTAACAAAACAAAGCAAGCTTGAGAGAGAAAATAAGAGTTAGAGAGAGGTTTCCCGGTAGCCCTTGTATATCGCTCAACAAAAGCTTTCCCGCTCGTGCCTTTCATCAAAAGCTGTAGTTTTCAAATTTCAATAAAAGGTCACTTCAAATTTCAATACCGTTTCCATTTTAATTAAATATCGTGATACCGGTTTGCAGACAAGATTCAAATATTTCAACTTCAAATAGTATCGCTCGAAACTTTTGAAACCTCCCGAACTCCACAAAGTGGAGCTTAAACAGTGAACCTCAATACAACGCCGCCGTACTATTGAAAACCTGTTACTCTGATCAAATTTTTAATATTTACTGTTCAAATTAATATATCTTCAAATTGTTTAAGGTCCTGCATAGAAATGGTATCAGCTGTTATCATATTTGAACAATTTGAAGATAAAGAAAGAATAACATTTACACAATTAAAATTTTAATATGATTATAAAGTATCATAGATTACAAATTAATCTAACATTGTACTTTTTCCTTAAATATTTTATTTTATTTTAATTTTTAAAATAATACTTTTATTCAATAATTTTTAATTTTATAAATTTTCTTTTCTATTTTTTTTATTTGTTCCTTAATAGTTTTCGTGTAATCAAATATAGCCTCAAAATTTATGATGAAAAAGAATATTAAATCAAAATATAGATTTATTCAATTTTATATTTGAAAACTTAATTACCACTTTCCTTCTTCTTTCTTTTTTTTTTTTTTTTTTTATCGATTTTTACAAAATAATAAAAATAAAATTTAGAAATCCAAAAAAAAATTTAATATTTATACTTATTCAATTTAAATTTATTATAATTGTCACGCAATACCATATGAAATTATAAATCAACCCTACATAATTTTAGTCTCTCCTGTGTGGCATAGGATGAGGCTCATAATAAAATGGATGATGACCTTTCATGAAATAATAAAATTTAGTCCAGCACAAAAATGTTTATGGGAATAAACAAATGGATATGGATGATGAAAATTTTGGTTCCCACTGGAATTCTGAAGATCCAAACTCTTGGTTCAACATAAATCTATTGAAATTGATTTTTAAAGTGAAAATAGTATGATGATGACAAAGCTTTAGAATTAAAAGTGAAAGTAATGAAGTTTTGGAAATGAAGAGGTGTAAAACAAGGAAATTGAATTAGGATAAAAATAATATAACTGTTAAAACCCTGTATTAAATATCTCAATCAAAATGATTAAAAAGATTACTATTAGTATTATCAAAATGGTATTTTATAGCCGTTATACTTTGTATTAAATCTAAATTAAAATGATTGAAGAGGTAATAAAAATAATATAACAATTAAACTCTATATTAAATGTCAATCAAAATGATTGAAAATATTACTATTAGTATTATCATAATGATATTTTTTATCATTAAAAGTGAAAGTAAAGATGGTTTTGAAAATTCAGATTGTAAAACACTTGTACTTTTAAGTAAACAAATAGAAATAACAATATTCAGATTGTAAGGCATGATTAAATAGAAATAAATAATATTATGGAATTGCAGGAGGAAACCAAATTAATGAAAGGATTTTGAATGCAGGTATAAATAGAATTACATTTTTTTATATTAAATTTTATGATAATAAAATTTAAATTTTATATTAATAAAATTATGATAATAAATAAACAAATAATTTTATTTTTGTAAGATTCACTTTCAGGATTAAATAGGAATAACAATATTGTGAATTATATATAAAACCAAATTAAAGAAATGATTGAAATGATATATAAATAGAATTACATTTGTTTTATATTAAATATTATGATAATAAAATTATTTTTTAATGAATTTTTGTAGGTTAAAAAATGAATACCATATCTATTCTTAAGATATTCCCAAATTTTTTGTACTAAATTTGAAATTTTTTTAGTTAATTATTTCATGCATAGTTTTAAATATAGTTTTCTTTATCACCTTATTTTTATTTTGGATAAAATCTCATAAATTAACACAAAAAAAGAAAAGAAAATCCTTTATTATAAGGAATTCCTTATTTACTTAATAAGGAAAAACAAAAACCATATTGATTTACCTTTTTAAATCATTCAAATTAATGCGGTAACAAATTCTAATTTTACAAAAAAAAAATTGTAACTTAAACCATGAAGTAACAATAAATAGTAGGTACAACGAATCAAAAAATAATAATAAATAGTATGAATAAATAAATTATTTTAAATGTCAATTGAATTAAGATTTAAGTATGTTACACAAAATCGATAGTTATCCAAAATTTCAAATTAAATCAAATATATAAATATAAGACCTCATAAATTAACCAAAAAAAAATTGATTTTTTTATTATAACCATTTGGAGTTCTTATCTATGAAAAACAAAAAATCAAATTAATTAACATTTTTAAGTCATTCAAATTAATAAGGTAACAAATTCTGATTTTACAAAAAAAATGTAAACAAACTTAAAACATAAAAAAACAATAAATAATGTTTACAAATAAATTATTTTATAAGGAATTGAGATTAGGTATGTGCAAAATCAATACACATATCCAAATTTTCAAATTAAATTCAATTTATAAATATAAGATCTCATAAATTATGAATTAACAAAAATGAAAAATGAAATCATTTATTATAAATATTTGGAATTCTTATTAATAAGGAAACCGATGATAATAATAATTTACCTTTTCAAGTCATTCAAATTAATTCCTAGAAATTTTGATTTTACCAAAAAAATGGTATACAAATTTAAAATATCAAATAGGTATGTGCAAAATTGATACATATCCAAAATTTCAAATTAAATTAAATTTATAAATATAAGATCTCATAAATTATGAATTAACAAAAAAGAAAAATGAAATCATTTATTATAACTATTTGGAATTCCTATTAATAAGGAAACCAATAATAATAATAATTTACCTTTTCAAGTCATTCAAATTAATTCCTATAAATTTTGATTTTACCAAAAAAAAAATGGTATATAAATTTAAAATATCAAGTATTAGTAGACTTAAATATTTCATAATGCTAATTAATATTAATATGATTATTTTAAAGAGAATAAACATATGTTGATAGTTTAAAAAAAAGCATATATTGATATGATAATAAAATAATTTTTATAACATTAAATATTAATAAATTAAAGATAATAATTATTAAATGATATTTTTACTCTCAAAACTTCGAAATATAAATATTTTTTAATGTTAATGGTTCTTATGGTATTAATATCTTAATAAAATAAATTCAAATATGTTTTTTGAAAATAAAAGATAAAATTTAATATTAAATATTAAATATTAATAAATTGTAATAAATAAATAATTGTTTTTAAATAAAAAAGTAAATTAAAAATATTTTTGAAATAAAAAATTAACAAACAATTGTTATATTATGGAATTTGACTATGAAAATAGATTTTGAGAAAAAATATGATGGGGCATGGAGTAGGCCCTTATATATATATATGCTAAGCGAGATAGGAAGAACAATCCCGATGATGAATTTTATTACTATTAATTATTTATTTAATTTTATTTTAGTTTATCAGATAGTATTTTAGTTTATCTATTAGTAATTTTGGATTTATCGTAGGATTTTGGATTTATCGAATTTATGATTTTGGGATTATCAATTTAGGATTTTTATTTGTCTTTATAAATAGCGCATGTTGTGTTTTGGAAGGCAGTTAATATCGAAAAAAACTTCGAAAACTTGATAATTTAAATTAGTTTATTTTGATATTTTCTTTTTAGTTTTATTGTGCCGTAAGTAGAAATTTCATCCAGTTTAGTATCAACGTAAGCACGATCAGGCATTACGAGTTATTTATTTATTGAGTTTTGTTTGTTTTCTTTGAAAGCGACAATTTTTCTCGGTTTCTGTTTTCCTCCCCAACCATCGGGGATTCGGCATACGGTGATTCGGCGATTCTAGCAGCGTTACATCCCTTGGTTACTAGCGTTTACACCCAAACTGGTCGTTCCATTACAAACTGACGTCGTTTCCAAACGACATATCTGGAATTTTACATTTGGCCTCCAGAACAATCCGAGTCGCCAGGCTGCAGGGTGGTGATTCTATTAATCTGATTAGGAAAGCAATTGACAGTGGAATCTTACAAAAAAAAAAAAACGAAACTTGTGAAGCTTTTCGGCGGCGATCTCAAACTTTTCCACGGCAAAATTCGAAAAAAAAAAAAAAAAACGGAGGAAAGAAATTGAAGAGAAACAGTTGATTAAAAAAAAATTGAAAAAGGAAATAGCTTCGTGACAAGACCGCTTGGCGACAGAGATAGAATAAAGAAAACCCCAAAGTAAAACGGATTCGAAAATTTTCAGTATATCCGAAAATTGAAATATGAAAATTTTGATGTATTGTCTTTTAGTTTCGTTTTGAAAATATGTTCGTATTTGAATTTGGTTGAAATCATTTTCATTTTAATGATTTGGTTGAATTTGGTTGAATTTAATTAACAGAGCAACTGCGCATTTTAATTCGTATATAAAATGTTGAAAATAGTGAATTCGTTTCTTTGTTTTGAAAATTTGTTTTAAAATCTTGATACCGTACTTCAAACGGCGTTTCATGTTTCGAAAAGTTTGAATAGAAAGCGAGAGAAAATTTTTACTACCTCTTAGCGAGGGCACTAGTGATTCGACGGCAAACACTTCTTTGAGAACAAATTTTGTAAAAGACTTCCTACTTCCAAATATAAGTATTTTTAATGGCTTTTTTTTGAGCAATTTTTTTTCATGGTTTGTTAAAAAAAGTATTTTTTTAATGGTATTAATATGGTTATAAAATAAAATTTAACTTAAATATTAATAAATTGTAATAAATAAATAATTATTTTAAAATTTCAAAGCATTTTTTAAAATAAAAATTTGCCAATTAGGAAAATTAAAAGTAAATTTTTTTAACAAAAATATAAATTTAAAAAGCAAATTAAAAAATATTTTAAAATAAAATATTTGACAAATACTTCGTTACCCTATACCTGTGGATTTGTCTCATTAAATGTATTTTTGAGAAAAAAAACAAGGTCAATTTTAGAAATAATATGAAAATAAAATGAATTTTATAATAATAAATTGTTAAAGGATATTGTTATATTAAAAATTAATTAAAAATATAAAATGTGTATATTTGGAAATTGTGAAAAAATTTAAAATCCGTATCTCTTTATTTACTTTTTAGGGTGCATTTATAAGAGTTTATCTACTGTTTATTTGAGATTATCTTCTCATATAAGTACTTTTGATAAAAATTGAAATGTTGGAAAGGGATTTATAAAATGACACGACTCTCTATAAGCCATTTTTGAAAACTATTTAAACAACTGTAAGCTTATAAAAAAAAGAAGCTAAAATAGCTTATATGAAAAACTAAAATGGGTCATCTTAATGAAAAAAATATTATTATGAAAAATAATGAAAACAATAAAAAACAACTTTACGAAAAATTATGTAAAAAACAAGTAAATTTTTTGAAAAATTTATATATATAAAAAAGGAAAATTAATAAGGAAATAAATTCTGAAAAATTATGAAAAAATTGGTAAATTTTTTTAAAAAATTATGTAAAAAATTATGAAAAAATAGAAAACAACTTCCGAAATTTTATGTAAAAATATATAAAATTTTGAAAAAAAATTATTAAAAAATTATGACATATAATTAAAAAATAGAAAAAAAAATTGATGATGAGAATAATGATATTGATGATGATTTTCTTTATTTATAATTTGATACATATCCATAAATGTTTATAGCATTTTGGAACTTAGAATTTTTGTGATGATGGAAAGCACTAATAGTGTTTGTTATTTTGTTTTGAAAATGTTTGTGATAATGGGAAACACTAGTGATATTTTATTGTTATGTTTGATGATAAAAATTATATACAATATTTAGCGAGATATATAATTTTTATTTATATTAGATAAGTCTTGTGTCGGCTTAAAAAGTTAAGTACCCCTCAGTATATCTTTCGCCTCAAGACTCAAGGAGAACTTCTTGCTCATGCGTCTTGAGCACCAAATAGTATGGTATATGTGCGTCGATTAGATTTATAGAAAACATTCAAATTAAAGATTTTAATAAGGGAAAAAAAAGCACGTACCTAATGGCTTTTTAGTTTTTTAAATATAACGATCTGCGTATGAAGCAAAAATTGAAAGGAGAATGGATTAATTAGTTTATTTTTTATCTTAGAATCGTAGTGAATGATAAATGTTTTCGATTATATAGTGAATTTTTTACTTTTATTTTTAATTTTTATCATGGTTATATATATATATATATATATATATATATATATATATATATATATATATATATATATATATGCTACTCTTTCTCACTCTATATATAATATTAATTTTAGTTCTTTAGCTCTTTAGTTTTTTTAATTTTTTAAAAATTATAACAAGTGTTTATGTATCCAAACACTTCAATTTTACATAAGTGAACATTATGGCAGAGAAAATCGCATAATTTTATAAGAAAAATGGTAATTTCGATAAAAGAAAATCCAGATTTTCTAGATCTCGATGTGAAGCGGATTTTCATAATGATGCCGTGAAATCTAGTATGGCGTCGAATTTCGTCGAGATTAGGATAGTCGAATTCAGCGTTTTTGAGGAAGTAGGGGGTAATGGGGACGCTTGGGGGATTTGGTGGGTTCCGCGATTGTGCGAGCGTGTCAGTCTTGATTTAGTCAGGCTCAAAGGAGAGTCGAAGTGGGGCCCATGTGGACATGTGACGTCTCTCTGGTGGAGGAAAATCAGGTAGATTGGATAAGTGGTTGAATCCCAGAATAGTGATGATGGCTTGTGAGTGGCAAGTGAGGACAAAAGGGGGGAATAAAACGAAAAGAGAAGAGAACATTTCTTTTCATTTTGGCTTGAAATCCGGCGTTGGAGAAAATCGAGTGCAGAGAGAGAAAGTTGACACGGGATTTCGAGGCTTTTCGGACCGTTAGGTTCTCGTTGGTAGAAACCACCGAAGTTTTCTCTGTGCAAAGGGCTGCAGTGAACCTATTTTGGGAGTTTAGAGCAGCGCCGGGAGTGGGGGTTTTTCTCTCTTGATTTAATGCGTTTTTAGGCACTTGTTGTGGTTGAATGATATGAGGTCATTGAGGGGTCGTTTGATCGGTCACGAAAATTAGAGTGAAATCTTTGAGATTTAGAGCGTGTTTGGATAGTCAGCAATCTTGTTTGTGTGGCTTGTGTTATAATTTATGCATTAAATTGTGGCAGGTGTTGTTGGCGGAAATGACCATAGTTCGGTTTATGAGTAAGCCGATCTTGGTGAGAGGTTGCCCGAAGAGCATTGCTTTGTTCGAGTTTAGGGAGTATTAAAAGCGATCGGTTTGCTAGATTGGACTAAAAATGTCCATGGGTTATTTGCATAATATTGCTTGAAAAATGAATGGCTTGAATTGTGTGGAAATTAATATGTTAATGCATGAATTTAATGTGTTAATATGATGTCACAATTATATGAAATATAATTATGTATGAGAACCATTTGAATTAAATTGGATTGTTGATTAGCCCATGTGAGCTAATTTTGATGTTATTGCTAAGAATTGAATAATATATGCATGTAAAATATATTAACATGAATTGTATGGAATGGCATAAATGGTTTCATAATATCTTGCAAGGCGAACTAGAATAACTAGGTATGAGTGTGTAGAAAAGAAAATGAAAAGCAGAATGAACATGAAAGGAATTTCAATGGAAGATTTTCTTTTCGAAAATTGGTTAGAGATTGTCCAACAATTCACGCCGTAGGAGCCTATGAATTGTTTTAGAGTTATCCAACAAATTCACCCTGAGGGTCATTCAATAGATTTTACTCGAAACTCGATAAGATAAGCCGAGAACAAAACCTTTTGTTTTGAAAACAATGTTTTCTCACATTTGACTTAGGCATGCGTGAGGGAGTCAGTAAGGGCTCGAGAAGTGGGAAAGGGTGAGTCGTGTTCTCATCCATATCATGTAGACATTCAAGTAGGATCATGTATTTGTTTGAGTGTGTTTCGCTGTTGGGCTTACGCGCACTTAAAGTGAAAGAGCCATGTAGGAAATTAATACTATTAGGCATCGCTTCATTCCTGCCGAGGGAACATCATTTCGTGCACAAGGAGGTTCGAAGACGGTGCTCATTAGAGACCGCTTTTGAGAAGAAAGCTAGATTGTGGCTTTGATATGTAATTTGTAGAACATGTATTAGAAATTCTAAATTTTAATATATGTTTGTGTTAAGAGTGATATAATAACTCTCTTGAACTATTGTAATATAGTTGATGTATTTTTGTGAGGGCTGATGGCTGGCCCAAGTGGCCATTTTTATCATTATGTAATGGGTCTCATAATATGAGACACAAGTTTTCGCGAGTCGACGGTGACAACCCGGGACACCCGGATTTGGGCCACAACTTGGTATCGCAGTTTAGGTAAACGACACGGAGCTCCTGCCAGACCATGTTTTGGGGCTTCACTCACTTTCACAAAATTCTTAATAGAACTTAGGTATACGAATACCTAGGGTTTGAGGAACTTGGGCTTAAGCCATGGTCATATGTGACATCACAACTTGGTATAGCTCGATGTTAGGTTGAGTATGGACACTTAAATTGACATGATTAGAACACTGCATGCATTGTGTTTGCGTGCTGGTATAAATATGATGTTTGTTGTATTGTTGTGTGTTTGTATGCTTTAGAATAAAGATATAAGTGAAAATGTTGAACATTAGGGTTTAGAAACATAACCCCGAGTGTCGAGGGAATTTTGGGAAAAATAGTCCAAATAAACGAAATAAAACAAATTTCTAGACGCTATTCTAGTTTCTTTTGAACATGAATGTATGGAAAGTTTTGTGAAATTCTCGAAAATAATCTAGCTGGTGACAAGAAAATGGTTAAATTAAATTCTTAAAATTTTGAGTTTGGTAACAGAATAACCGTGCGATCGCATTTTAGGAGTAAGAGGAGGCTAATGGCTGGAATCAAAAAGAAAAAATGTGTTTCAGAAAACTTTTTTCCGATATTTACAAGGTGTAAAATAGAAAAAATAAATAAAGAATTTATAATAAATATTTTTGTCTCTAATCAAGATATGAATATTATTATTATTTTTTTGTGATCTATATGAGTAGAACAAATAAAAAAAAATATGCAGAAGTCGGTTTGGCTATCATTTTTTTTTTTTTTGTATCAAGCCATTTATACAACAAACAGGACAGGACATTGTGGTAGCTAGCGTGGCGCCTCAAGGGGGCACGACACTAGCCAAGCAGACGCCGCGACACTCTGTAATGATATGGCCAAAGACGCACTCACTCCATTACGCCCAGCGCAAGGGCGAGCTGCAAATAAGCATGCTATAACCGTGCCACGTGGAGTGTCGTGATACAAAGTTTTGTATTGTAGCGGAGGGGCAGCCTTTATGTCGCAACACGGCCGCGCACGGCTACGTGAGCGCCGCGATAAACTCGACATGGCGCAGTGCGCGCAGAATTGAGTCGCTGAGCATAAATTTTTTGTATCGTGACCGGGGCGGCGACACGACGCGCTAACACGCCAATGCGCTGGGCGCAGACACGGGCTGAGAGGGGCCATAACACGGCGCTTAGTGCGCCACGCACACGCGCTCCGGAAGGCGCGCACGCGGCGAGGCCCGGGCCAGCGCGCCGCGAATCCGGGGCCTTGGGTGTGGGCGTGACCGTGGCACCCAACCCAGCTTTCACTCGCCGCACTATTTACAATCATCGTTCGATCATCGTTTTATGGACATTGTTCATGAACACTGTTCACGGGGGTTTTCAAAAAAATAAAAAATAAAAAAATAAAATTTTTGTTGCGTATGATTTAAAGTATGAAATTTTTTTCGATGTGTGAATAGTGTCTCGGGGCTGTATTTACACCCTTAGAGATACTTCATTAAAACTCAACTTGCCATTTGACATGTGTAGATGGTTAGCGAGGGTTAGACGTGGAGGTCCACGAGGTGCCAGGCCAAGCACCACCAAGATTCACCAAGCAGCCTTTCGAGGCTGCTGGGATTTTGGCCGCAGCTCTGCACGGCTAGTGCGTAGGCGTAGCCTTAGGAGGTCCGGAAAACTCTGTGAGGTTCGTGAGCACATCATCCTCCGATATTCACAGGGGAGGAGATCCATGGTGGTGGGTAATTATCGTTTACAGTGTGCTGAGAAGGTATCGAGGGTGGTGAGAGATTACCTCGATACGACCATGATCGACTAGCCGCTTCCAGCTTCAGAGGGTGAGGCCTAGGTGTGGTGGAACTGAGCAAAGACCCTAGAGACTCCAGAGGCAATGACTCAAGCGGCACTCCATGATCTTTTCATGGCAAGGTTTTCCTGGGCCACGCAGACACGCGAAGGCCTCGAGTTCCCGGAGTCAAGCAAGGAGCTATGATTGTGATTTTGAGTATGTGGGCTGACAATGAAGCTGGCAGTTTAGTGATGATCATGTGGGCTACGTATACGGCCAAGGTCGAGGTTCGAGAATGGCCAGAGTCAGCCCATTCTGTGGAAAGATCGTAGGCTCTCGCTTATATTATGACCTTATGGTAGGAATAGCCCTGACCATAAAGAAAGAGATAGAGGATACCCGGCATCCAGCCGCGGATACCGTGAGAAGAGGGAGGATCAAATCCTTCTAGTTTGCAAGAGGCGATGACTTCTCGCTTCACACGAAAGTGTCGATTAAATGATGGGACATTTAGTCAGCAAGGCAAGATGATGTGTTATTTATGCCGATGTACCTGGACACTTTCGACTGATTGCCCACGGAGGCGTGAATCCCAAGGTTGACACCCCGGGCCCCAATTGTCAAGGACGAGTCAGGCTGCCACGGCAAAGATGATGGTGTGTCACTGCTGAAGCACTTACATGAGGAGGGATGCCTCGCAGACAGGGATCCCAGGATTTTGGGACAAAGACGGGCCCCAAATATAGCTGTGAGGACAGATCGATACAAGCCATTCCTTTGCACCCAAGATAGGTCGTGAGGAATTAGTTTCAATCGCAATATATACAGCACCTCCCAGAGCAATGTGATGGGCCAGAGCATGGGTCGAGGTCAGGTACAGAGCTCATAGGCCAGGACTTTGGGGACACAGGGGCGTGTCTACGCCATTGTGCTAGAGGCTGAGCATGCAGATCAACCGGACATGTAGGGTACGTTTTCTACCTACATTTGTTTTCTGATGCATCATGTTCATTAATGCATCTTATGTGATAGGTTTGGGCTTAGAGGTTGAGGCCTTTGGAGAAGCCATTGTATGGGAAAATTCTTCCCTCGGATCTAGGGTGAGAGTTGGTCAGATGTGTTGAGATTGCGGAGTCGAGATCCTTGATTCTTCTCACATGGACCTTCTGCAGATATATCGGGTTTTGATGTCATCTCCCGACATGGATGAGTTGATGTTACCGGGTTGTTAGTAATTGCCATCATACCCAACACCTGCCTTGAGTCAGGTGGAGCCGCATATGCATGTGAGTGATGCGTATGTGCGTGGGAATTTCCTTGATGAAATTCTTTAAGGTGGGGAGAATGAAACCCCTAGAAAATCCTTACAAAAGCAAATGAGAATTTTTGGTAAAAATCCGCACTTTTCTAAATCCTTCGATGATGAAACGAACTTCACCGTTGGAATCGGTCTCTTGCTAAATCTAGCTAACATATTGAACTTTTTGCTGACCCGAGACAATGTGACTTCACGTTTTTAAGAATCTGCATGCTGGGCACTTCATGATTTTTGAGTGGCTCACAGTGCAGCCACGGTCAGGTGGATTTAGTCAAAACAAGGAGAGCTATGGGGCCTATGGGGATATGCAAGATCTCCTAATAACGGAGGGAAAATTAAAGGTAGGTGGACAAGTGGATAAGAAATCCAAATAAGTCAATGATGGCTTGACAAGTGGCGAGTGAGGACAAAAGGGGGAATAAAATGTAAAGAGAAGAGAATATTTCTCTTCATTTTGGCTTGAACTTGTAAGGTAGAGGGAAAATCAAATTTTGCAGAGAGAAAGTTCCAACTTCTCTCTAGGATTTCGCTCTGACGTCTGCCTCGCCTGCCAAGAAGCAAGCTGCTCTACGCCGCAAGGGCCACAGGGCACCGGTTTTGAGGAGTTTCGACAACCTCGGGAGATAGGGGTTTTCTCCTACTTGATTTAATCTTTTTTAAGAGCCTTGTTAATGATTTGAATGATATGAGGTCGTGAGGGGCCGTTTGATCAGTCCCGAAAATTAGGGCTGAAATGCTGGAATTTAGAGACATGTTTTAGACAGTCCACGGACTGCTTTCAGGTGGCCAGGTTATAATTTATGCATTAAAATTGTGGTTTAGGTGTTGTCGGGTCGAATGACGGATTTCAACACAAAGTGGAACCGATAAGCTAGAGAGGGTCGCCATGGACAGCCCATCGTTGGTTTGGGCATTGTTAAAATAGTCTCTGCTTGTTGGGGATTCACTAAAATGTCCATGGGTTATTTGCATAAATTGCTTGAAAAATGAATGGCTTGAATTGTGTGGATATTAATATGTTAATGCATGAATTTAATGTGTTAACATGATGTCACAATTGTATGAAATATAATTGTGTGTGAGAACCATTGGAATTAAATTGGATTGTTGATTAGCCCATGTGAGCTAATTTTGATGTTACTGCTAAGAATTGAATAACATGAAGTTGTGAGTTAATTTTTGTTAATATATGCATGTAAAATATATTAACATGAATTGTATGGAAATGCCATATCGTATTTCATATAATCAGGCAACCTAGAATAATAGGTATGAGTGCATGACATGAAAGAAAGCCAGAAAACGTAAAATGGTTGCGTAAAGGAATTTCACGGAAGTTTTTCCGAGAATCAGTCAGGAGATCATTCAACAATTCACGGAGGGAGCCAGAATTGTTTCGAGAGTTATCTAACAATCGCTGCCGAAGGGTTGTCATGGTTTTCTGCAGGAAACTTGGTAGTATGTTTTGAAAAGCAAGCATTTTGTTTTGAAAAGAAGGTAGGTTTTCTTTCTGTACATTTACCAGTAATACGTGAGGGAGTCGTTAGCGGCTCGAAGCGGAAAGTGAGTCGACTTCATCTATATCGTAGACATCTGGCAGGATCATTTCATGAATGTGTCGGTTGCCATTACGCGCACTTAAAGCGGGAGTAACCCATGTAGAAATTATCACTATCGGGCACGCTTCACCCGTCGGTGGAACACTATTGCGCAGAGGCGGAGCACGTGAAGACGACGCCAGAGGTCGCTGGTAGCAAAGCCGGATTGTGGTTTTGATATGGCCTGTGTGCCACGCATAAATAATTTTCTGATAATATATGTTTGTGTTAAGAGTGATGTAATAATCTCTGAACCAAGTAAAAGAGAAGTATGTATTTTTGTGAGTATTATGTAATGGGCCTGGGCGGCCATTTTTTCATATATGGGTCTCATAATTATGAGACACATTGTGCCTTTCCGCGGTCGACAGCGTCAACGACCCCGGATTCGGGGTGTCACACCTGATATGAAGGTCTTTCAATTTCGCTATTATAAGTGCTCAGCAGTGGCACTAAAGCCAACCTTAAAAGATATAAACGCGAAAAATATATATCTGGGTCACAAGAAGTTATTAGTATTGAAAAAGTGATGAAGTGATATATTATCATCTAATAAGCTCTTATAAAATAAGTGACTTAATTGCTGTTTACCCAAACATGATCCTGGCGTGCTTAGAGAGCTTATATTATAGCTTTGTAGGTGAAGCTTATCTTCACTACTTCTACTTTTGAAAAATTATAAATGTTTGGAAGATCTTATAAAAATAACTTATGACCCTCATATAAGCTCATTTTAGTTTATTTCAACAAGTTCCATGGAAAAGCTTAATAAAAAAAGCTTAAAAAAACACTTATACAGAAGCCTAAAAATCGATAATGACAAAACCATCATTTTGACAAATTACGTAAACAAATAGGGAAAATCTGAAAAAATAGAAAATAAATTCCGAAAAAATTATGTAAAAAGTAGTTCAATTTTTAAAAAATTTATGTAAATGGGAAAAGATAAATGAAAGCAAAATAGAAAACAAATATGGAAAAACACCAAATTCAAAGATTATAAAATGAAAATTTTTTGAAAAATTAAAAAAATAGGAAAAAGAATGAAAAATTATAAACAAATTTCCAAAATTTGTTAAAATAGGTAAATTTTTTGTTAAAATACAAATATGAAAAAAATTTGGGTATTGTACTAAAAAGAAGCATTCTATTACGATAAAAAAATTGATATTACTACGATTTTTCAACTTAAAATTTGATGCGTATCCGGTGAATACAGCGGTTGGTTAGAACTTAAAATTTTGCGACAATCGAAGCACCATTAATGTTTGGTTTTTGCGCGGTGATGTCTTTATTTTACCGATGGCTATGAAGTTAAAAACGGTAGATAATACAGTGAGAGTAATTTACCGGTATAGATAGATGCTCACGCGCCGCCTCTGCGCGTCTTGCGCCTCAAGGCCCTAAAAGGCTTTACGCCTTATAACTATGAGTTCATGATATATCACGTTCCAATTTATAAAAAGCGTCCCAAAGATTTTAATGAAGAAAAAAACCTATAATATTTTTGTTTTTATAATCTCGTTGATGCATATGACACAAAAGTGAAGATGAGAGAATGATTTTTTCACTATTTTTTATACAATATATTATATTTGAATATAAAGAAGCTTTGAGTATAAAGCTCACTTTATTTTTAATTTTATCATATATACTATATTGGAAATTTAAGATTTCATACTACAAATATGAAGGATTCAAACAATTCAATTTCTATGGGTGATTTATAATGGTATTTTCAGTACTTAACTCATAAATGTGAACAAACATTCTGTTATTCCAAAGAATAGATGATTTAGCTATATCCACACATATAGCTTATTGAATAGCAATTTATGATATAAGCTCTTCTAAAATAAGTACTAATTAATTTGACATTCAAATAAAAGACCTTCCATATGGATGAGTAAGTAAATTGATTTTCTGGAACTTTAAATAGTCAAATGTTAATAAATTGTTATAAATAAGTAATTATTTTGAAATTTAAAAATAAAATAAATAATTAGTTTTAAAATAGAAATTTGACAAACCACTTATAAGCATTATGTGATTTGGCCAAAGATAGTTTTGAAAAAGAAAAAAAAAGAAAAAAAAAAGTGGGATTTTGGCCGATGAAAGGTATCTTTGAGAAGAAAAAAAAACATAAGAAAGAGAATAAAATCCAATAAAAATAAATAAAAATAAGAGAAGAATAAATAAAATAAAATCAAAACAAATTTAAACTTGATAGAAAGCCAGAAAATTGGTCAGCAGTCTACTCCCCGCATCCGAAAGAAGAGGCGCGCCCATTGTGGGGCTCATGCCTTAGACGCCAGCCTGCACGAGGGCCAATCAAGACTACCAAAGGCCTGCTATGGATGATCAGAAAGCCCACATCCTATAAATCAAATCCAGATCTCATCAATAAGGGAAATAGAACAATTTCGATGACGCATTATCCTGCAAATCAAACTAAATCCCATCAACATGGAAAATAAAATAATCATTATATAATAAATATCCAGAATGACGTTGATCCTATTGGTACATGAAGAAGGATACCTTAGCAGCGCTCGCTAATCAAATCCGATACCGATAAAGTAAGAAATCTCCCGTCCAATGCAGAACTTAATCACTGATCGAACTGGGAAACATATACTATATACCTTGCAAAGTAATTCATTGTGGAGGGCACTGTTGATGGGGCCATCCCGGGAATATACCATAGCAGCTTTCTGACTTGTTTAGGTATATTAAAAGCCAATAGGAATTTTCAAAGAAACAAGACCCGGAATTAATATCCTGCTAAGGGTAAAGTGGAACATATCCCAAAGAAGGATATATATGACATAAGAAGAATGTATGGATGTGTCAGAATTTTGGTAAGTTAAATTGAGAATAGAAGAGAATAAAAGGGCTTAAGTGCAAAAATGAGAAAAATGTTTAAAAATGCAAAGGCCAAACATGGCCTTAACAAAACATGGATTTAAGACCAAAAATTGGTCTCATTTGGAGAGGTCAAACCGAGAAGAGGAAAAAGAGAGAAGAAAAGAAAGAAGATAACAGTAAGGTTAAGAAGAAGAAGAGGAGAAGGAAGAGGGAGAAGCCAAGATCAAACAAAAAGAACCACATGGGTTTTTAAAGCTTTGCAGAATGGCCTTCTACGCAACTGTATGGTCATAGTCATGGTCTCCAAACTTAGGTCAAGCTAGATTTCATCCTAACCAAAGATGTATTGTCCTAATCACCATCCAACTCGGAAGCAATCTAATTCCCATCCAACCTGAAAGATACTAGGCTATCAAAGCACCATCAGGAAAGGTACGCAAATATGGAAGACCTTAAATATACCAGTGTTTTGGATTTGGTTAGGTATAAAAGCTTAAGAAGAATTTCAAATAAAACAAGAGACCCTAATTAATATCCTAAGCATGGTAAAGTGGAACATATCCAAGAAGGATATATGACATAAGAAGAATAGATTGATGCAAAATAGAAATTTCACATAAAAGTAACTAGAAGTAGAAGAGAATAAAAGGCTTATGCAAAAATGAGAAATATGAAGCAAAGTGGCAAGAGTGTCTTAATTAAAACATGGATTTAAGACCAAAAATTGGTCTCATTTGGAGAAAGACCAAACCGTAGAGAGAAGAGGAAAAGATAGAAGAAGAGGAAGAGGAAGAGAAGAAGAAGAAGAGAAGAAGAAGAGGAGAAGAAGAGGGAGAAGCCAAGATCAAAGGTATGGAACTACATGGGCTTTTAAAGCTTTGAATGGTTTTCCATGCAATTGTATGGTTATTAGTTGTCTCCAAACCTAGGGTTTGTTAGGATTTCATCCTAACCAAAGATGTATTGAAATTAGGGTTGGTAAAACTCTAAATGACACAAGAAAAGTATGGAATCCTCCCTTTGAGGATGGATTCATGGGTTAATTGAGAGTAATTGAGTTAGGGTTTAGAACAAACCCTAACTAATCATCATATTTGGTTTAAGGTTATAACCCATATTAGAGCTGGTTAAAGAATCATGAAGATTTCAGTAAAAGATAGTAGCTGAAAGATAATTTTGAGTAGAAAAGAGATTACAAGATACAAAATGGTTTGGTGTGGGGTATATGAGCAGAGGTTGATTTGGGTAGCAAAATATGGAAAATGGGTGAAAAAACACACTGGGCAATTTCTGGGTGACATGTACCAGCACACCCCGAACCCCGTGCCGGTACATCTTGGGCTCCGGTCGTTTTTGGCCAACACAAAATTCCATTAACTATAGCCTGGTTATTAAACTAGTTTTTAATACCATAACTTGCTACCTATTTCTTATCCGGACGGAATGATTCATGGGCTAATTAAAATAGACTCAAGGAGAACTAAAAATACAGAAATAGGCATCACACTCGACCTAAGTGGCCCAAAATTCACCTGAAGGGTAATGTGTTCAAGCCAAATTCGTTTCAGTTTTGAACACAGAGAACTCAAAATAGGTCAACCCTGAGTTCCTGGTTCAATCGGGTGATTCAGTTGAATAGAACCCTAGCACCTTAGCTTCAGCTAGAGTACAACACTAGTGTCAAATATGAAGTTAATACCCCGAAAAATAAAAAGAATAATACAAACTGTCCCTAGTGTAATAGGTAAATGACTAGTTACATGAAATGCCATAATGATCGGATGAGTAAATGACTGATTCCAATTCCTAAGTAAAATAGATTCATAGAGGAATAAGAATATATGAATGAGGTGTGATTTATAGACATCATACTTACATATGAAGTGCCATATGTAATAGGCATGAAACAAGGAAAATTATAGAAAAGTAATATGGCACGTGTTCATGAAAGCCGATGAAAACGACATGAATATAGGATTATATGATAGATATACTTAAATAATATAGAACATGCTAAGAACAAAGCAATAGAAATGCGAAGTGTAATTCGAGAGTGTGTGATGTATAAAAGTATGAACGAGTACATGTACATGAATGATAGGTACATATGAATACATGAATGAGTAAAAGCATATACATAGAAACATAGAAAGTACATGAATAGCCAACCCCGATAGGAAACGCATAAAGGATATGATGCATAAATGATATAAAGATATATATATGAATATATGAATACAAGAGTGCATAGAATCATTCACGATATATGATACGAAGACAAAACTAAATGATATAAAAAGATATGAATATATGCCTTATAGAGAAATATGAGAACCGTAATATGAAGCTATAGATATGAGAACGAATACAGATTAAAGTAATGATAGAGAGAGCTGGCATGCAATCGCGATAGTTAAGAAGTATGCCCGCGCGGTAAAGGTGTACGTAAAGGGGATAGGCGGAAAAAGACCTCGATCGCCTGCTAGAACCTATAGAGGGATGTCCCAGGATGGGCTTGTCGCAAGAGCGCTATACGTATACGTATTACGCATACAGATATCGAGGCCCCGTTGGTCATCGACATAGATCCCGTTTGATCAGTGGCCCCGGAAATGGTCACCACACAGACTCCAAGATCAACGGCTCTCAGGATAAGAGGTAGTAAATTTTTCGGGTACGTATAGCACATAGTAGGTCACCGTTTCTGGATAAAGGATATTACTTGGTACATATAGTTATTTCCCCGTATCCGCTCTAAGGTATTTGCATGAAACCTAAAAGAAAATGACATGTATAGAATATATGATTTGATATGAGAAGCATAAAGACCGCTATGAAGTGGTAGGTATGTCGCTAAGGCAAAAATGCAAGTGAGCATGCGTATTAAGCCAAAGATATTTAAAAGTACAAGAGGGTGAGTATATGAACAAGACAGATATTGAAAGAGAAAAGTATATGACAAGTATGCTGTTATTAAGAAATAAAGTGTCAATGACACGAAATGTATATGATGATAAAGTATATGAAAAGTATATAGAAAAGCACAAGATATGAATATCATATAGTGATAGTATAAGACAAGATAAGATGAAGCACAAGATATGACTATCATATGAAAAGTATAACAGAAATAAAGATAGGGAAACAGAACAAAGACATGAATATAGGTATATGAAAATAGCACTTAACAAGACATGAATACGTGGAGAGAAAGTACAAAAGTATAGTATAATGGTAAGGATATGAACAAAGTAAAGTACGT
The DNA here is from genome assembly GCA_016808115.1 of Tetrastigma voinierianum. NCBI lineage: Eukaryota > Viridiplantae > Streptophyta > Magnoliopsida > Vitales > Vitaceae > Tetrastigma > Tetrastigma voinierianum. The sequence goes on along the minus strand of JAEQBH010001228.1, from coordinate 1,170,478 downwards.
AAAGTAGAGAAAAGAGAAAGGTATATGAAAAGTATAGTATATGAAAACACATGAAAAACATATATGAAAAACATATGATAGTATATGATATGATAGTAAAGTATAAGTCTTATACTCCTACTGAGATATGAAAGATAAGATAGAAAATTCACTTACTAAAATAAGATATGAAAGTATTACTTTAAGCCAACACAAGAAAAGTACAAAAAGTATAATGAAAGCACAAAGTATATGATAGAATAAGAATCGCATAAATGTATGTGAAGTATATGAATAGTACATTGAATATAATAAGTCATAGAACGTAAATATGAGAAGTATAGAATAATAAGAAAGTAGATAAAAGATATATAAAGATATAGTAAGAGGTAGAATGGAAAAGGTTGACATGAAATACTATGTAGACGATAAGTAATAAAAGGTAAGGAATATATGGGAGAAGTATGAAAGTGTATATACGCTGCACGCCGCCATCGTGGTCGTCTGATGCGATGTTCCTACTATGCGAAAAGCTTTAGCACGGTGTTCAATCCGCAGGTACCTAAGAGAAGGCTAGAGGACGGTGATTCCACACTTGTGCAGCTCTAATTTCAGAGATAGGTGTCACCGCTGCTGCTTCCGCAATCTCCCGACAGTTTTATTAGATATGTACGTATAAGATGTAACTCCAATGAGGGAGTATGATTATATTTTGTATCCCGTTGCTACAAAATATATTCAATAGAAATTGTGCAAGGAGGCAATGTACTCAGATATGCATAGATTTATGATGGACACCACCCTGGTAGTTTAGGTACAAATGATTTGGTGGTTACGTAAAATTGCTCAGAGCACCAATGTGGCCGTACAGCCTTGAGAAAGAACAGTCAATGAGAGTCCCAGAGATACAATATATAGTGATAAAGTGGTTAGTGATCAGCACCTGGACTTCGCCTGATCCTCGATTCGCTTGACACCGGGATCCGGCGGGCGTGACACAACACATTCACCCTCTAAGCAGTCCATCTTTTCTCTCGGGAAAGAATTGACTTAGGCATAGGAGCGGCCACGAGCGTAACCCTTGCCAACCCACCTTCTTTCTTGCTTTGGTAGGAGTGTTATCAGAGCTCATGGACCAAAGACTGCAGTTAATCCAATTCAACTCCCGACGATCCAAGAGCTCGCTCAGGTCTCACCTAACGATTAACGCCCAGCAAACGGGTCCGCTGAAAGTATCATCGCTGGCGCTGTCGGGGAACACAGCTCTTGATAAATAAAGATTGATTCGCGACATCGGTAATAACTCTAATCACGCTGCGAGCAACGCCAACTGGGCTGGCGATGCAGGATCCGCAGGTGACGTCGCGACAACGTAATTACCCGCTGCGAAGGAAAAAGCCACACGAACGGTGGAGGCACTACCACCAACCAACGCCTGATAGGAGAGTTAGAGTAACTCCACTGTGCATATAATCTTCACGTAGAGACACGAAAAACACAAAGAAGTCGCAACTTTCTATGGACAGCCACAATCTCTGGAGACTCCCAGGTGTCAAACAGGGGGCGCAGTTCAGCCGAAAGCTCAAGCACCTGACCACAACGCATCTGAGAGGGCAAATGGCAACACCTTGAGGGGCAGGCCGGGAAAGAAGAACTACGCCACCCTCAAGAAGGAGCAGAGAGCGCCGTGGGAGCGAGGGTTCAAGAGCCCAAGAAGAGCTCACCGTATGGCGAGGTAAGAGGATCGCGCCTCAACACTATGGACACCTTGGTATTAACAAACCGAGTCACTCTTCACGGCCGAGGTGCTCACTTCTTCCAAAGAAAATTTCAGGATGCCATAAGCGAAGTATCTCCACTGCACGATCCGCCGATCATCTCAACACTTACAAAAACCAAATGGAGTCGCATGGGCATCAAGACCTCTATGCGATGCGTGAGCTTTCGCTATCACATTAAAAGGCCCGTACCGTTCGGGTTTAATGTGCTTCCGCCGCCATCAATCTCTCTATTCGGTGAGAGCTATCCACTGCGCTCGCCTTCACTTCACGGGCACATAGAAAGCCAAGTTATCATTTACTAACTATCAAGGTAGCTCGCAAGAAAAAAAGACTAAGGTCTTATGTCCAGAGATCTAATGCCGAGTCTCCTCAAGGTAGATATGGCCCATTGAGTTCATATAACTTGTATCCATTGCTAGATTGGGGTTCAAATGAAAGACTGATAGTTTCTGTAATTTCCAAAATCCCAAGAAAGCATGGTCGAGGTGATTGCAAAAGCAGAGAAGATATTAATCGCGGAAGAAGCCTCTGCATCTAAAGATAGGTGGGAGCTTCCTCCACCCAAAGTACAAAAAGCAGGTGACAGACAAGCGACGAGGACGGAGCCTCAAAAGACAAAGCGACCAGGAGAGGTCTTCAAAGAAAGACGGAGAATCCGCCCCCTGTGCCAAGATGGGGAACCCTCAGATCGTTTCTGGGGCCTGAGCACCAACTCGAAAGATCAAACGCGACTGGTGGTCTACCCCTCAACGACTTTAAGTTCGGTGTCCCGCGGCCGGCGAAACGAATCAGCTTCCTGAAGCACCCCAAATGAAGTCACCGCCACAAGAGACAACACCGATATCATGAGTTCCATTGTGGATTACGCACTGATTGATGATCGATATGGGTTTTATAGTAGGTGGTGCATGAGAGCTGAAGATGGCGCGGTATCTCCGATTTATTCAGCTCAAAATCGCCGTAATCGCTCAACTGCTCGTCAAGAATGAACTAATTATAACACTTCGATGTATTGAACAACTTTGTGCATCAATAGCCTTTAAACCATGATATTAGAAGGATTATGGGAGAATTTATCAAATCCAGATAGTCTATCTCGCGTAGCATCAAACACACAGATATGAAGTATAAGCGGTGTCCAACCACTCGGCTCGACACATTTATAACCCTCGACCAGACTAGAGGGGATGCCGCCACCCCATGACGACTTCTGGTAATTGGCGCTGGCCAACGAAACCGGCCCATCGGGTCCCAGCTGACAACTGAAGCGAGCCACATCATCTTCACGGGCCGGTAAGACGGGCATCGAAGGGAGAGAATGGAACCCGTCAGCACCCATCCGAGATTCTGAGAAAAGGTATTACCTCGTCACTACAAATCGGGTACCACCTGGATCCCCAAGCTACAAGAGGCGCGATTTGCAACAAGATTCCTCGCCACGCCCATCCGCGCAATATGTTGCTGCGAATTTCTTAATGCAATAAAAGCCATTCCCTCCGCTTACCACATGATGATCAAGTTTCCTACCGTAAGCGGAATAGGAATTGTTCGAGGAGACCAACGAGTGGCCAGGGAATGCTACTTAGCATCCATGAAGCAAAAAACGGTCGATAACATATCCTCGATGAGCTCCCGAAATGCCGACGGTGATCTACCCGACCCGAGCCCTCGTAAGAGCCGGAACTTGTACCGCCGGGATGACGACCGAACACCTCGCCACATCGGCTTCCCGCCAGCGTGAAGATCTCAAAGGCCCTCTCACCCATTTTTGAGACGTGAAGATGTTCTCTTTCGTGAAGCGTGCAAGACATGGAGGAATTGACTATATCGTGGCTCACCAAAGTTGAACCTCACCTCGCTTTCGCGTAGTAAAACAGTGATGAGTATTTAACACAAAAAGTGCCAATCAACGAGGAGGTCGGCAAACTCCTCCAAGCAGGAGCAATCAAAGAGGGAATAGGTCCCGAATGGTTGATAGTTAACACACGCACTTGTCAAAAGCAAACGACAAGTGACGACTCGCGATTGACTTCACCATCAACGACGCCCAGCCGACGCTTCTCCGCCGCGAATCGACCATCGCATGCCACCGCCGTCATGAACTCCTCAGTTTTATGGATGCCTTCTCCGACTATAATCACAGCATGGACCCGTATTAACAAGAAAGACCTCATTCGCCACAGTATAAGAATCCAGGCTGTTACCTGTGATGCCTGGACTCAAGAACTTAGAGCCACCATCGGGGAGTATCAGGAACAAGATGTTCCAAAAGTACATAGGGAAAACGTAATTGCTGAGGTGTATATAGATGACATGTCGGGTAAATCCACCACCGAAGCTCCATAGCGCTCATCCGTCCGGTATGCCCGACCTGGCAGCGCAAATATGAACCGAATTCAGCAAAGTGTGCCTTCAAAGTATCAGCTAGAAAATTCCTAGTTTCAGAATAATCACCGAGTAACAGAGCCAAATCCAGACAAAATAAAGGCTGTGCTCGACATGCCGTCGCCCTCAGGCATAAAGGAGGTCCAACGTCTGATAGGCATTGTCGCTTTAGCTATCTGATCTGGCATGCAGATAATGTCAGCCTTTCTTCCAAGTTTGAAGAAAGTGCCTTCAATGGGATATGAAGTGTGAAGCAGTTGTTTCTCAGCATTGAAAACATATTTGAGTTCCCCCCATTCTGGTAAGCCCCATTGAGGGGGAGCTCCTCACTCATATCATAAAAAAACAGACTTTTATCGAGTTGGTCTCGTCAGACAAAGATCTGAGCAGCACCCAGTTTACTATTGCAGTCGTGCTCTGAGAGGAGCGGAAGAGAGGTACCCGAGGATGGAGAAATTAATCTTGGCACTAGTAACCGCAGCTCGGAAGCTCCGCCCTTACTTCCAGGCTCATACCATAGAAGTTCCAACAGAATATCCGATGAAGCAAGTGTTACATAAACCAGGACCTTATGGAAGCGTCGATTAGCGAGCTCAGAGCCTGAAGGGAGCTCTGACATCTATAAGCCGAAAACTGCAATAAAAGGGCAGGTCTTAGCAGATTTCGTCATGGAATTCACCTCAGCAGAGCCTACCGAGAACACCCAAGCACCGACTGACCTACCCATCTGGAAACTTTCTGTAGACGGGGCCACAAACGCACAAGGAAGCGGAGCCGGCTTAATCCTGACCTCCCTGAATGAATAGACACGAGTACGCGCCGTATTCGATTCCAAGCCTCTAACAACGCAGGGGCCTAATATGCACACATAAGCAAAAACTCAACCTCGCCCCATTCACTGTGAAAATTGACTAGCTTGAGGTCCTGGCAGCCACTTCCACCGGGTAGTAAAGACAAATGTAAGATAACATGAGGGCCAAAAGCAGATCGATCCCCGCCCCAAAAAGGTACGAGATTTATTGGAAAAGTTCATGCTGGGTCCGTGTCAAACATATCCCCGCAGCGTAGAACCCAGCCGGCATGCCTGGGCAAACTAGCTTACACTACAGAATACTTCCTCAACAGTCAACACTGTCAGAATAATTTCGCAGCCTTCTATGTATCTCTGCGATTATTGAAGTTGCTCCAAATCGGGTCCGAAGCTGTTGGATGGACCCCATTCGATTACATATCGACGGACGCCTACCCGACGACCGGGGTGGCAATAAATAGTTAAGACGAGGTCGCTGTGCTTGCGCACTTAATCATAGTGGAAGTTGCGATAAGCGAGGTTTCTTCACACCCATCCTTGCGTATCGCGGAAAAGACATCAATATGTATAAGGGAAGTACACGAAGGTATATGGGAAATCATATCGGAGTCTGGCACATTAGCAGAAAGGTCTTAAGACGTGGATACCATCGCCCACAATACCGGGACGCAACCATCTCGGGTCGAGACGCAAGATCTCGCCAGAGCATGCTAAGGTCTCACACCTCCCATCAGAGCCCTTAACATCACCATAAAGCCCGCCTTTCCAACAAAGGGGATTGGATACCGGGACCTTTGCCCCTTGGGAAGGGCTAATGTAAATTCATCAGTCGCCAGGACATTTTCACCAAGTGGGCCGAATGAATCCTTTCGCAACATGTAAATAGAAGATACGCACTCTGTGCAAGTAGCCATCATATGCAGGTTCGTATCTTAAGAGCTCCCGTATCGCATAATGGAAAGCACTGATAAACATGAGTTCAGATTTGTAAATAGCCTAATTAAGAATTATTACCGTCCCTAGCACATCCACAATTAATGGTCGCCAAGTCACCATCAGAACCTTAAGGCCACATTGAAGACCAAATTGGAAGATCTTAGCGCAAAGCTGGGTAGAATTCCTCCCCCGAGGTTAAGGGCCTACAGGATTCACGCAGAAGTCAAAGAACCCGAGAGGGAACCCATTCATCGCAGCTTCCTGCTCACCGGCAAAAGAGCCTCGTCGAGGTCAAGTTAAAGTCCCCAAGGATTGAGTCATGCATGCTGAATATAATGACGAGGCTTTCCGTCTAAATTTGGACCTCCTAGATGAAAAACGTGAGCAGGTTCTAAGGCGCACGGAGGATTACCAGAGGAAGACAACGAGGTATTACACCCAAAAGGTCAAACCTAGGTTACATGCCAGACGAAGTTCCTCAGTTAAGCTCCCGCCAGCAAGAAAGAATCAACGAGATGGAAAACTAGGGCCCCAACTGGAGGGCCCTCACATCATATCCCGCCATCGACCGGCAATTACAAGCTCCGAGATGAGAGTGGAAAATTCTACATCATGCTTGGAATGCGGAACAACTTAAACGCTTTTATCAATGTAATTCTGGCTTTGTAATCTAATACATTATAAATTCAGATGACGATCGCCATCAAGGTTATTTTGTTAGACGTCCCATGAGTCATGTGGTTGAGAATGTCAAAAACATGCAATGTAATGAGAAAGTTCATAGCCATAAAGAAAAAGTCTCTCTTTATTCCAATCAGACATATTCAATTGTTAATTTTGAAGGTCATCCCTTACATCTTGAAATACATAGTACAAGCGTTTCCCTCAAAAAAAAAACCTCAGGAAGAAAGAGGAAAGGAAAACGATGAAAATAAGTGGAAGAAGGGCAGAAAGGTGGAAAAGAGGAGAAGTAATAGTGCGGATGGAAAGAGTTTGCGGCGAAGGAAAGAAGAAAAATGAAGAAAGGAAGGAAGAGAGAATGAAGGAGAAGGAGAAAGATAAGAAAGGAGAAGAAGAGAAAGAAGAATAGAAAATAGAGAAAGCGACACAAGAAATGTACTTTCCTGACACATCTCCCAACACGGTTGTGCAATAACATGCACTTCCATAAAGGAGACTAGGAAAACACAACTCCCACAAGCGAGGTCCAACGAAACCGAACTCGTAATCTTCTGCCAAAGGATCCCCGAAGACGATCAAGCTCGACACTCATCTGCAGGTCTCGCATGCACTCCGGAAGGTAGACTATCCAGTATAACCCATAAGAATGAAGCCGCCATTTACAAGTAGGAAGGCCATTAATCTAAATCAGACAATCGTTCAAATTTCCAGAATCAAAGATTAAGATAGCATCAGATCTTCCAAGAAAATCGGCTTCATCGGTCGCAGACGCCATCCACTCGCGCACAGCCACTACCGCACAGCCACGCAAATTAAGAGTCGATCACCGCTATCGCCACAAGCGCTTCGGGGCCGCCCGAGCCCAAAAAGAGTTCACTTTGACGAAGCCCGACCACTCAGATGCGCCACGCCGCCTAAGAGTCGTGATCACCGTGCCATATCGCCATACGCGCCTTAGCGCCTGAGCCCGGGAGCTCACTTTACGCCTGACTACTCAGACAGTCACGCAGCCTTAAGAATGGATCATCTCGGGCGCGATATATCGCCAACAAGGCTCAGCCTAAGCCCAAAGAGGCCTGGGCTGACGAGCCTTCGACTACTTCACACTGCCACAAACAAGAGTCGATCGCCGTGGCAGACTAACAATAAGGGCTCAACGAGCCTCAGTTGAGCCTCACTCTCATGAGCTCGGACCAGACAGCCACAGCCCCAAGAAATGATCAACTCAGCTATATCACCAACAAGGCCTCGGGGCTTCCTTGAGCCTCCAGAGTTCATTTTTGACTAGCTCGATTTACTCCGACAGCATGCAGCCTCAGAAGAGTCGGACAAATTTCGTAGTTATATCGCCAACAAGCGTTCAAATTCCCTAGAGCCCAACAACTCTGGGCGACGAACAATCTACTTCGACAGTGCCACAACCTAAGAGTTAGATCACCAGTTATATCGCCAACAAGGCCCAGACCGAGCTTCAAAAGTTCGCCGACGAGCTCGACTATCACAGACAAAGCCACGCAGCCTTAAGAGAGTCGATCAGCTCAGTTAACCGCCCGGGTCCCTACCGGGGCTTAGTAGCTCTACTCACGAGCTCGACCACTTCCAAGATAAAGCTAATGCAAATTTAAGAGTCGATCGACAGCAAGTGACGCGAATATGGCCTTCGTCGAGCCCAATAAACACTGCATTTAGCCTGACCATCTCCGCACAGCTTAAGCAACAAAGACCACCAAAGATCGCCAACAAGCAATTTCAACGCCTAAGCTCGCAGCTTAGTCTCGACGAGCCCGACTACTCCATTGGTGCCACAGCAGGAGGCCGATCAAACAAAGCAGACGCCGCACAGCATCTGCACACGGAAAGCTTTGTTTAGTTTGATGAGCTCGACCACCTGCATGCCACGCAGATTTAAGAGTCGATCACTTTAGGGCTATATCGCTAACAAGGCCTCAAATACCGGAGTCTTCGCAGATTCACTTCGACGAGCTCGACTACTCCGCCACTGCGCCACGCGGTTCTAAGAGAGTCATATCACCAAGCTATATCGCCGTCGCCGAGCCCAGCGTTAAACACTGACGAGCCCGACCATCGCACGTCAATGCAGCCTTTGCGCCGATCACCGGCGAGACGCGAACAAGGCCTCACCGGAACCAAGAAATAAATACGAGCTCGACCACCAGACATGCCACGCAGCCAAGAGTTGGATCAACCCGTTATAGATCGCCAATGACATGGCCTCGAAGCACACTTAGAGTCTGGGGAGGTGTTACCTGATCGAGCTTGACTACTCAAGACAGTTGACGAACCTAAGAGTCGATCACCAGTTATATCGCCAACAAGGCCTCAAATACCGAGTCTAAAGGGAATACTTTGGCGAGTCGACATTTCAGAGTTAAAGTGACAATGCAGAGCGAGACAACAGTTATATCGCTAACAAGGCTCAAAGGCTGAGTTCAGCAAAGCCAAGGCTATTTAACTTTGATTTTACTTCGTGACAGTTACTTGAAACTTATGAGAGTCGATCACTGTTATATCACAACATAAGTCTCGCCAGAGCTCCAAGAATTAATTGATGAGCTCGACTACTTTCCTCGTGCCATAAATTTTAAGAGCTCGATTGCCTGCGCTAAATTTCACAAGTGCTCAAATACTGAGCCTGGGGGTTGAAAATAACACGACGACCACTTTACTCGAAGATGTACCTTGGTACCGGTCACCAGCAGAAGGAATTACCGTTTCAACGCCCAAAGCTCATCCGTCAACTGGCGATCCAGATTGACCGATAATGGGAGCGTTAAATCAATACGCCATGAAGAACAACACAATAAAAAATAGAGATGTGCGGTAAAAGAACGCCACGTTAAATATATACGTCCGGTCCCGTGCTCAAGAAAAAATAAGTAAAACAAAGATCAACATCAATACGCATTTCGGTAATCGTGCATCGGCGAGGAGCAGAGGGTGAAGAATGGAGTTACTCAACAGGTGTCGTTCCGCATAGCCAGATAGAGAGGGATCTCGGGGCTTCCCGGGCCGCAGAACGTCAGTGCCGTCCGTTTCGGATAAGCATTAGCCGCTTTGAAACACAGTCACCAGTCGGCTTGCAGCATGTGCCTTATCCCTCACCTTCCTAGAGACTTCTATCCGCTGGAAAGCAATCGTGAGTTACTGAGTTTCATGAAGGTCCCTTACCGAAGGTCGTACCACAATTCCCTCGTCAAAGCGTTCACGAGTTTGCAAATGAGAAGCCTGGCCGATGAGCCCTGGCCCAAGACCGTTTTATCACCAAGAGTCAGCTCTCACCATTTATTTTCCAGGACTCACGCAGCTCGCCTGGAGCAGGTGAGAAGCTCAGTCCTGCACCACCTGCTCATATTGCGCGCATCATAAACATCTCCACTCGAGCAAGTCATTTTGCGGCAGCCCGCAACTCATCCCCGGAACCCCTCCCTGGGGTTTCTTCCTCTCTTCGCCATCGTTATTTCGGCCCTATTCTTTTACCTCGCCCAGCACGCGCCGAGGGTAAATGTCAACGATTAAGTCGACCGCCTCCTCGCATAACAGACCGACCGCAGCTTCTCAAATTTCGCTGATGAGAGGAAGCCACCACCAAACCCGCATTTTGCATGACTCTTCGCTTAGTTCGCCTTTTTGCCAAACTGTAAATGGAGAAATGATCGGGCACATCCAACATAGAGTCAATATCCTAACAAGATCAACAGATCAACTCAAAATGGAATCGCATTACCCATAAGGTATAAACTTATGAGGCGTAATTTCGAGGGGAGGGAGCCAGCTCATCAACGGGCAGCTACTCGCACCTCTGAGATCGTAATCCCAAGAATGGATTCAGACATACCACGTGAGTTCGGGCATAGTGGGCAAAGAGTCGCCATCTCCGCCAATTTCGGAGTCCGGATCCTTCCTCCTCAATTCTTCTGCCAAGAAGGTGGCCTGGCCATTTCGCCATATTCCGCATGTTGATGGGCATGACCGCCACCGCGCCGCCGAACAACGTCAACGGCGACCTGGCGCCTTCGCAGTAGACCTTAATTTGGCTATAAACTGCGATTTTTAGAGCCCACCAGAGGCGATAATGCCCGCCGCTTTCGGACGTAGACGGAGAAGAGGAAGACGCTCCCACTTTAGTCCCTGATCAAAGTCACGGTCGACCTCTCCAACGGAGTCCAGTGGTCTTCCTGCTTGACAATCTAAGCTTCTGAGAGACGCTCCAACCGTGCTGCAAGCTTCCTCCTGGTGAGTTTGATGTCGGGAGGCCCGAGCCGGGAGAAACTTTCACGGCAAGGAGGCAAAGGTCTCAAAGCAAAGAGAGCGGCTGACTCAGCCCAAGGGCCAGAATGTCCGATCGATTAGCTCCGCATAGGGCGAGGAGGACACTCACCAACGCTAGCGCTATGATACTATCTTCTACAACAGACTCATCTCGAGCCGAGAGGGGTATGTAAACAATGCGTAATTAGAAATACCCACAACCCCATAAAGGTTATTGTACCAAAACAAAGAGAACACTTACGATTCTCTGGTGGTCCAAGCAACGAACGCCCAGCCGCCGCCCTGTCAAGAGGGTCATATTCCCACCGCGTCGCTAACAGTGGGCAGGCAGTGATCCATTCCAGTCGAAGAGGAAGATCTGAAATCACCGAGAGCAATTAATCGCCGAGAAAAATAGAGGAAGCCCTCAACGGTTTCCTTCACGCTAAAAAGATAAAGGAACAAAGCTATATACCGATACCCAAATCTCGCCTTGCAAGAAAACCAATAGCCAACCAAAAATACCCCAATATATTGAAGGAGAGTCAGGTAGCTACGCACATTGAAGTGTCAAGAAACCCCTTTCATGAAGCGGACGAGAGGAAAAAGCTTAAGACCATTATCGGCTGCCACTTCAAAGAAGCACACCATCTTAGCAAAGAAAACTACATGAGGTCAAAACGTCAGGACTACACTCGAACGCCAAAAAGAGGTCGATAACGTTTGTGCAAGGTGGGGTCGGTGCAGGTGATCACTTCGGTAGTCTCAAGCGCGAAGTATGCGCGAACACAGCGATTTATTTCGGCCTTCCAGATAACTGTGTCATTTCACCCTGGCCTGGTGGGTGGCTGGGGATATCTCGGTTTCCAACCCGCCGAATCGGCCGAGGCGCGCCGCCACCGCCCCGTGGACCACAGCTGGGCCAAAGAGTCACCTAACACGCAGACAAGAAGAGCAACCTGCACCATGGATGAAAGCAATAATGAAAAACAAAACTTGGCCAATCCGAATCCGAAGCGCTTTCGTCAGATCACTAAAAAGAGACCAAAGGATAAAGACGCATGTCTCGAATAAAAAAAAAAAGCCATTCAGGGTGTCGAGGTGCAGAGGTTTCGCACTGAGCACACAAGATAAAGGAGGTCCGCGAAAGAAATGTATGAAACCGAAAGAAGTGGAAAGATGAGCCCAAAACCGTAGCTGGGGTCATTATCGCAAGACGTATGACTACGATCAAGCCTTGTCCAACCAAATTTCAGTAGACACGTGGAAATTACATCCGGTACAGAGGCCATGATGCTCTGCCCATGCACATCGCACACAAGGGCCGGGGCAACCGGGATGTGGTTTGAAAGGGCCGCAGCCCATTTGCCGCATCCAAAGAAGAGGCGCCGCTTGGGGCTGCAGGCTCAGACGCCAGTCAGCCAGTGGCTCACCGCACGGCCTAAAGATCCCGTTATGGATATCAAAGCCTGCGATCTCGGTAAACCAAATTGATCCATCGATAAAGGAACAAAAATAATCTCGATGACGATATCCGTGAATCAAACTAAATCTCATCAACATGGAAATAAAATAATTCACGATATAACACTCATCCTACTGATCAAGCCGATCCCATCAATGCGAAGAAGGATAAATCTAAATAAAGTGTCATTAATCAAATTCGATAATCGATAAAGCAGAAATTCCCGCTTGAATGGGAAAGAATCATAATCACCATCCAATTGGGAAAACATATACTATAAATACCAGGTCACCCTATCGGTGAAAGGTACGCAATACGATTCTCGGCCACGCAATCTACCTTTCTCCCGAAAGAACTAACTTAGTATCGGATCGCTACCGCTAAGCCCCGTCGACCCACCTTCTTTTATGGTGAGGAGTGCCATGTCCGCAGCCCGCTGGACCGTGCCACATCGCAAAGAATCCAACTGCACCCCGACGTGATCTGGGTATGAGCTCGCTTCCTGTAGTCCCGCCAACGACCTAAACGCTCCAATTTCAGCTCCAAGTGAAAAAAACATTACGAACTTTAACAAATACCTTCTTTGGGATTTAAATCATTTTCACAATAAACTAAATAACAAAATGTGGGGACCTTTCTATCTGGATGATCCAACACATAGTGCACAACCCAAAATAAAAAATAACCAAACTCACAAGAAATTTTTTGATCAGAAGTTGAAACTTAACTTTCTAATAAGATGAAGCTTTGATGCACTTAACAATTGCGAAATCAAATTTAATAAACTTGACAACGCCCGAGGGAACTCCATCTCTCGCTTCTGGAGACAAGCTTAAGTAATTTTGTCTTGATAGAAATGGAGAGAATTCAGGACATCAACTAGTGAAGTGTAGATAATAGCAAAGAATCACCACTAAGGTAAGTGGAGAAAACAAAGAAAGAATCAAAAATAGTGGAGATGTGAATAGGTGAGATGATGGGCCTTTCAAAACATTGAATATAATTAAAGATTAGTCGGTTACACATTTGATTGATTTGTGAGAAAAAAAAATCCATTACACATTTTATTGATTTACAAATTTATTTGGTAAGTATCAATATTTAAAAAGTGTATTTTTGGGATTAAATTTTATAAAACACTTTGTGCTTTTTTACATGTAGTATAGATATAGATATGATTTCTTGGGCCGGTATTTTTTCAAAAAATTATTTTTGATGATGCTTTTTTTCAACCGAATCACCGGAGTGGGGTCGCTGGCCGACCTCGGACAGCTGCGGCCGGGATGCAGCTCGATCGTCTGGCCGAGGTAGATCGCCGACCGTTGATCCGCAGCCCGAAGCGAAGTACTTCTCGCAAAAACCGAGGAAAATGGTCGGGCGAGGGCTTTGCCCGTAGTCAGCCCGATAAAGTCGATTCTTCCTCAGAGAAGCAGAATGCTAGAGAATTAGTATTGCATCTGAATGCATTTATTCTTCACCGCCGGGTGGCCTGTGATTTATAGTGTATATTATTCCCAATTTGGTGTGTATGATTTCTTTTTCTCGCCTGATGATATCATCGCGACTGATTTTTAAAAGAGATATTGGCGAAGAAGCGATCAGATACCTTATCCCCTTCTTTTAGGTAAGGATCAAGATTCGCAGGATAATATATATTAGCTGAATATCATGTTTTCCTTAATGAGATTTAATTAAAGATTTAGCTAGATTCACAGGATAATAAGTTATAAATAGTCTACTTTCCTTATTGGCGAAATTCACATGATCATGATATGGCTGGCTTTATCTATAATCCCCGCCAAATGAATGACTGGCCTCTTAAGCTTCACTAGGGGCTTAGGTGTTTTATGTGGCCGCCTTTCGTCAGTGAGTAGGCCTCAAGGCGCCTCATTTTCAAACCCCACCGTCGTCCCCAAACTCCTCAGCACCAGCCAGGCGTCCATCTCTCCTCTCTCCTCCTTTTCTTTTCTTTCTTCTTTCTCTTCTCTCTTCTTCTCTTTCCCTCTCTCTCCCTCCGCAACCGATCCACCATCCGCCCAACGACTGTGCCAGGCTTGCTGTCGCCTTATGTCCGGTGATAATGATGACGCTTCGCAGCCATTTCTTCCATAATATCCTCTCATCGCTCGCTTAAGCTTCGCCCATCGCAACTGAAGGTCCCAGCTGAAATCTAAGCCTGCCAAACCGAGTCTCTGGTGGCTTCGGGGCTAGCGGGTTCGGAAGGACCCCATCTCCACTGACACTTTACCAGGCTTAAATAGTCACGGTCTCCACCCAATGAAAGGTATGGGTTGAATTGATTCTTAGGTTGCATGGCCTCGTGGGAGTAGATGAACCTGGCCCAAGTTATCCGTAGGTGGCTCCATCGCCGACACTGGCTGTCGGGCCCGATTTTTCGCCGCATGGCCAGATAGAATGGTAGAGCTCAAGCCACCGAATGGCTCCGGCAGTGAGCTCGTCCATGAGAACTGAGGGGAAGAGCTCGTCAGAGTGAACGGTTGAGTAGAGCTCGTCCAAGTGAACTGATGGGAAGAGCTCGTCGGAGTAAACAATCGAGTAGAGCTCGTTCAAGTAAACTGATGGGAAGGGCTCGTCATAGTGAACAATTGAGTAGAGCTCGTTCATGAGAATAAGAGCTCGCCATGTTATGAGTACAGGGAAGAGCTCGTATGAATGAATATCGAGGAGAGCTCGGCCCATGTTGAGTGATAGGAAGAGCTCGTATGAACGATAATCGGTATTGAGCTTCGGCCCCGCCGAGCCGATGAAAGAGCTCGCGACGAGTGGCGATCGGTTGCTGCCGCGGTACCAAGTGGCGACGGTCGAGCGCTGCGTAGCTAAGTGGCGATTGAGCCGAGCGGCGTAGCCGGCGGCACTGTTTGTGCAGCGATTGAGCCGGCGGCTATGTGTCAGGCGCGGTTTATTGAGCCGAGTGGCGTTTGGTAAAACGAGCGGCATCGGTCGGCGGGCGTATCGGGCCGGCCGGCGCAGTCGGCGGCGATTTGTCGAAGCGGCGACGCAGTCGGCGGCAATCGGTCGCGAGAGGCGATTGGAGCCGAGTGGCGCAATTGTTCGCCATAGCCGGCGGCGATCGAGGCCATGGCGCAGAACCGAGCGCGATCGGTACCGAATACGATCGAAATAGAGCCAAGGACAATCGAGTGGCGATCGAGGCGAGTGGCGCGTAGCCGAAAGTGGCGATTACCAGCCGAAGGGCGAGACACGAGTGGCGAGAACAGTAGCTGCCAGAAGTGAAAGGGCGATCGAGTCGAGTGGCTTATGTAGTCGAGTGGGCGATGAGCGAAAGTTAGCTGAGCCGAAAGAAGCGTAGTCCGAAGGTGATTGAGCCGAAAGATGCATCGAGCCGAGTGCGGCGGCGTGTACCCGAGTGGCGATTGAGCCGAGTGGCGCTGTAGCCGAGTAGCGCGATGAGCCGTAGGGGCATGATCGTCGGTGCTACGCAGCCCGAGGGGTAATCGGAGTCGAGTACATTGAGCCGGCCGACCGACTCGCCAGTAGTAAAGGTGATTCACCGGAAGTAGACGAACTCGCCAAAGTGAATAGCCGGCAGCTCGCCCACGTGGTACGATGGAAGAGCTCGCTGTAAAAGTAACTCGGGAAGAGCTCCGCATCGTAATCGGCGGTGAAGGCTCATCGAATGCGTAGGTATCGCCGGCGTTGACTGATGGGCGAGTTCGCCACGGAAATAGCGGTGGTTTCTCCGCCCATCCGCGGCGCGGGAAGGCCCGCCGTTTCGAATGGGGCAAACTCGCTCATATCGGGTAAAGAGCTTCGCCACAGAGATCGGTAGAGGGAGCCCGCCTCGGTCCGCGCGTGCAAAGGAAGGGCTCGCCAATAGAGTTACCTGAGGAGCTCGCCGTAGAGCTACCGAAGAGCTCACGTAGACTTCGAGCTTCGCCCATGTAGTCAATAGGCTCGCCGTAGAGCCGCTTTAGCGAGCCTGGCAAATTACGTGAGGCTTCGCCGGTGTAAAGCATGTTAGAGTTTCATGCCGCATAAAGCTGCTGGGAGGAGTCATAGGTAGATCAGTTGTAAGAGTCGCCATAAATACAGGGAGCTCGTCAGATAGAGCCGCTGGCGAGCTCGGCCGTAGATCATGTGGAGCTTCGTCTGTAAATAATAGGAGTTCGCTGCGAGCTGCTCGAGGAGCTCGCCGTAGTAGACTGCTGTAAGAGTCATTCATGTAGTTAACAGAGTCGCCGATAGAGTCAGTTGGAGGAGCTCGTCGTGTAGATCATTGTATGAGCTCTACCATGAACAGAGCTCGCCAAGTGTAGTTGTTCGAGGAGCCGTCAGTAGATCGCTGTAAGAGCTCACCATGTAGTCAACGGAGCTCGCAGAGCTGTTGAGAGAGCCGCTGCTGCAGACCGCTGTAAGAGCTCACCATGTGGGCCAGAGTTCGCCGGCGAGTCGTTGAGGAGCTCGTCAGCATCACAAGAGCTCGTCCATGTAAATAATAGGAGCTCGTCAAGGAGAGCTGTTGGGAGAGCTCGTCAGGTATACTGTTGTAAGAGCTCGCCCATGCACAGAGTCACGATAGAGTCGCTGGAGCAGTCTCGCTGTGGGATCAAAGAGTCGATGCAAACAACAGAGTCGTCATGAAAGCTGTTCGAGGAGCTCGTCAGCAGATCTGCTGTACGAGCTGCCCACAAACAGAGCTCGGCCACAGAGTCGTTGGGAAGAGCCCGCCAGAGACCGCCAAGAGTCACCGGTAGATAAGAGGCCGCGAGCCTGGTGGCGTCGCCAGCTACGTAAGAGGAGAAGAGCCCGCCTGCTTGGGAGTCCACTGAAGGGTTTGTCATTGCATAGAAAGTCGCCCATTCTGAAGTCGAGTGGATCCAGCCTCTCACTAATATGAATTGTACGATGGAGCCCGTCTTGCTTGAGAGAAATAAGGTTTCGCCATCAGGAATAGTAAAATTGGCCCATCTAGTGAGGATGAGCTCACAATATGACACTATGATTTAAGAGCCCGCCCGCCGAGTGCGCCAAGGTTCGCTTTACCGACGTAGGCCATTATTCAGCGCCATGGGACAAGTTTCGGGCGCAATATGAATCGGTAAGGGAGTCGTTTGGCCCAGAGCGCAGCCGCGGCCTTCGCCATCAGAATAGTAGGTCGCCCATTCAGTTAGTGGCGAGCCTTGTCACATGAATCGCGCAAGGAGCCCGTTCGCTCGAGCGCAGCCAAGGGCTTCACAACGCGAATAGCTTCGCGTGAGTTTTTAGCCAGGACAGCTTCTCGCGATATAGGTTGCGCGAAGGGTCGTTCACCGGAGCGCGGGCGGTCGTCATCGGCAACAGCGCTGTGGCTCGCCATTCTCGAAGCCGAGGGACGAGCCTCGTCAATATGAATGGCGCGAAGGAGCCCGCTCACCGAGCGCGCCGGCGTTTTCCGCCATCGCGGAATAGTAGGCTCGCTATTCTGGAAGCCGAGGGACAGCTTCGCGCAGCACGACGCGGACGGTACAGCGAGTTCGTCATCGGCGCAGCCGGCGTTCGCATCGCGAATACAGTTTCGCCATTCGAAGCTTGTGGACGCGTTTCGCCGGAACGCGAATTACCGCCCGCCGGCCGGTGGCGCGCTTCGGGCACCGATGCGGCGACGTAGCCGGCGGCGAAGCGTAGCCGGTACAGCCAGGCGCGCGATGTAGCCGAAAGTGGTTATCGAGCCGGTGGCGATCGGAAATGAAGCCGCACAGAATGGCACGTAGCTGAAAAAGGGCAGCCAGGCGATGTAGCTCGAGCCGGTTCAACTCTGAGCGGCTCGTGTGGAGCAGAACTCCGCGTGCGGAGGCCAGGGCTCTGGGGCGCCGGGCAGTGGCACTGTAGCCTGGAATGATCACCTCGAGAAAGAGGCTCAGCGGGTAGGTGAGCTCACAAAGTGAGCGCCGCGGTTCGCGCCGCGTGGTGTAGCGGGCAGCCGTAGCCTGAGCTGGCCAGCTCCCGAGGTGGGCGGCCTGTGGGGTAGGTGAGCCGTCAAAGTGAGCGCCGCGGGCTCGCCGAGGCCGAAAGGCGATGTAGTTCGAAAGCTGGTTCTAACTCCCTTGAGGCGCGCCGTGTGGGCCTGTAGAGTAAGTGAGCTCGCAAGGTGAGCAACAAGGTCTACGCCGCATCAGCGGCACGAGCCT
This sequence comes from Tetrastigma voinierianum, assembly GCA_016808115.1. Lineage (NCBI taxonomy): Eukaryota > Viridiplantae > Streptophyta > Magnoliopsida > Vitales > Vitaceae > Tetrastigma > Tetrastigma voinierianum. The sequence goes on along the minus strand of JAEQBH010001228.1, from coordinate 1,152,022 downwards.
CAGCCGCCGACTTTGCGCGCTTGTGGTGGGCAGAGTCGTCGGCGCGACACGGCTCGCCGAGGCCGCAGTACGATGTAGTCAGCCGTCCACCTCAGGTGCCGCGGTCTGCGGTGGAGTAGGTGAGCTCGCTGCTGTGAGCAACGCGTTCGGCACTGGTAACAGTGACATGGAATGAATGTCCATCTTAGGCAATGCGGGTTTGCCACAGATTTCCGCCAGGGGGCGAGTCGAGCCGTCGCATGGCCATTCGACTTACTGGTGCGCGCGCTGCCTTTAATGCACACTGGCACTTTAAGCCGCTCAAGGCCACTTCCGAAGCTGCCTTCTATAGATGGCGTCATTGCGGAGTTTGCGTTGATATTCGCTTCGCGTGCGTAATCAAATCGCTAGATGAAGGCCGAAGTTTGATTGTCTTCACGGGATCCACCGCGATTCTCGTTTCGCGAGCGGGACTTCAGAGACAGAGCTGCCGCCTTCGCGAGGCGCAGTTCAGACCTTCCGAACTCGCCGCGGTTCCCTGGGCGGTATCTCGCCGTGTTGTTCACTTCTATCGTGCCGTCGCAGTGAAGCGCTTCCCACCCGTCATGAACGCCTTGTTTCAGCGTAATGCGTGGTAGGTCGTCGCTGTCACTGGCTCTTCACCCCGCATCCTGGCGACGGCTGGTTCTGCCGGTAGTTCCTTGTTGATACCATCAGTAATCGAGAACACGACTTTCCGAGAACCGTCGTCTCGCGAGACGGCGCCAACTGATGATGCTTTTTTCAACCGGAACTGGGCTGGAGCGTGTGGGGGGTCGCTGAGCTGGACCCGGATTGTTTGTGGGCTGGGATGCAGGCTCGGATTGTTCGCTGAGCAGACCGCTGCACTGTTATCTGGCATTTATCGAGCTTCCTAAGAGCTCACGGACGATTCTGGTACATTCGCACGGACGCGAGCTCACAACAGCTCCACCGATTTATTTCCTGAACAGTCGCATTTGATTTGAGCCCGGCTATTTCATAGACGAGCTCTTACAATATTGCTACCTGACGAGCTCTCCAATGTTTCACTCGACGAGTCTTATTATTTACACACGAAGTTTCATAACAGCTTTATCCGACGAGTTCTTCCAAACGCCCACCCGCACGTTTCCTAATATTATTGTTACGGACGAGCTCTCGCAAATGTTCTTCACTACGACAAGCTCTTCCCAATGGCGCTCACCGACGAGCTCCTCCAAACAACTCCTATCGACGAGCCTTCACCGCGCATATCTGACATTTGCCTTCTAAACTTATTGATCTAAGCTCTTCCTCGATATGAACAGTTCTACCGCTTTCGCTGGACAGCCCTTCATCGCCTTCGATGCGACGCCCGCTATTCATTTCCATCGGCTGAACTTTACTGGCCAACATGAAGTAGCCCTACTACGCATTCTCGCGAGCCTTCACCAACGCCTGCATTAACGTAGTTTTCCCAAGTTCGCTACCGACGACGAAGCCTTTCCCATCATCACATGGACGAGCTCTACTAATCGCTCACTCTCTGACGAAGTTCGGTTTACCCCAGCAGTCACGCCACTCCACCGAGGAGTCGATCGCCTTCGCCACCGCCACCGCCAATCGCCTCCACACGCCTACCTACCACCGCCACTCTACACCGCCACTCGGCCACCGCCACTGGGCCCACCGCCACTGCTACATCGCCACTTGGCCACCGCCACGGCCACCGCCATCGGGTTATCGCCACTCGCCAATCGCCACTGGCTACATCGCCATCATCAATCGCCACTGCCATAACGCCACTACCAATCGCCACGGCCATCGGCCACTCGGCCAATCGCCACTACCAATCGCCACTGGCTAACGCCATCGGGCCTCAATCGCCACTGCCATCGCTATCGCCAATCGCCATCGCATAACGCCATCGGGCTCAATCACGCTATCACATCGGGCTCAATCGCCACCGGGCTCACCCGCCACGGGCCAATCGCCATTAATCGCCACTCTACATATCGCGGCCGGCCAATCGCCACTGGCCATAACGCCATTCGCCCACCGCCACTGGCCAATCGCCACGGCATAACGCCACTACCAATCGCCACTTCGGCATCGCCACTGCACAATCACTAACGGCCAATTGCCACGGCCACACCGCCACGGCCAATCGCTACTGCTACATAGCCACTGCACACCGCTACTTACACCGCCACTCGCTCAATCGCCATCATCCTAACGAGCTCTTCTCTCATCACTCAACATGACGAGCTCAATTATCCATTCATACGAGCTCTTCCTATCACTCAACACGGACGAGCTCCTCTCGAATTATTCATCCACACGAGCTCTTCCGCCCACTCAACATCAAGAGCTCTTATTCTCATGAACGAGTTCTACTCAATTGTTCACTATGACGAGCTCTCCTTCCCATCGCTTTACTCAAATCGAGCTCTACTGAATACATTCGACGGTACTTCTTCCCATCACCACTCGACGCAGCCTCTACTCAACCGCTCACTCGACGGCAGCCTCTTCCCCCGCTTCTCATGGACGAGCTCCCGCCGACCATTCACACGCTGATCTGTGCCTCTACCATTCTATACCTACGATGCAACGTAAAAACTCGATCGACCAAAGCAAGTTCCAATGATGGAGCTCCTACGATAATCTTTGACGAAGTTCATCTACTCCACACAAATACGTGAATCCCAAGGAATCATCAATTCAACCCATGCAACTCAAATTGATGGAGATCAAAGAACTTCCAAGACCGACGACCTCACCCAAAAGTCTACAGTTTCAGAATCGGTCCAAATTTCGAACAAGATAGCGCCCACGAAGCCCTAGAGACTCGCCACGAGCTTTAATTTCAACCTCAGACGCCATTCGTATGCCAATACTAATTTCTAAAGATTCTTTCTCTCGCCGAAGAATCCGACTGATGACGGCGCGCCACGACAAAGCCCCCGCCGACCTCGCTTTCCTGGGCTGCAGAAGTACTTCATCTGGGCCTGGTGTGATCAACAAAGGTGCGATCCTACCTCACCCTGCATAAGAGCCTCGCATCCCAAAACGCAAACAATCCGGCCCGTACTCTAACGACTCTACACGCTCCACCGGGCCCAATTAAAAAAGCATCATCATTTTTAAAATAATAACTTATTTAATTTTTATTAAAACTTTATTTTAGAACCACATGTAATTTATGTATTAGACAAATAAACTTTTAATATAAAAATTTATTCATCAATTAAAATTAATATATTAATAAATAAATAAGTATTATCATACTTATATTAATGACATTATATATATATATATATATATATATATATATATATATATATATATACTACACATTGAAACTTTGCTCTTTCTCCTTCAAATATTTCAAGTATTATGCCAGGCCCTGATGGTGGAGATGCCTGTGAAACTGCATATACTAATTGGTCTTCTCAGCGCTCGCAGGCAAAAACTCGCTGTATGGTAATTAAACTTTATAAATTAACCCATCTTTCTTTCGAAAAGCATCCTGAGTGTGGCTGATAATATAAATGTAAGAGAGCATAATAATGCTTTCCATGTATCAGTGAGACTCAGTATGTTGCAGAAACAAAAACGCATTCAACTTTTGAGAAATATATATTATGTCTATGATATGCAGTACTAATGATATCAGAAAGCAATGTGAGGGCTTCCTATGCTATGCTATGCTATGACTTGTCAAACTTAGAGAGAGTTTCATGGACATGGACTTGAAGCATATTGCTTGGGTCATTTTCAGTTTTTCTTTCCTCTGGGCATGATGCACGCATAAGAAATGCAACATAGCGTTTCTCTATGAAAGCAAGGTGAACCAAACCAAAAACAAAAGTAGCATCTCTCATTCATAGAATGATATGAACCAGAAAATATATATATATATATATATATCACAATCCCTAACCTACAGGTGAAAGAGAGTGCTTGGAACTCCATAGATAGTAGATAGTAGATACATAATACAAGGTTGAAGAAGCCGGCTAAGAACCACCCCTTTTCACTCCATACAATTCTCTCAAAGTCTCGATGGCTGGCCGAAAACCGGATCTCAAAGGGATAACAGATACAACTCGCAGATGCTGTGCATTACCATTTTTTGGTTTGGATAGTGTCATTCTGAACATCTCTCCTTCCAGTATTTTACCAGCAGTCGCAGCTACAGAGAACATCCCAATTAGAATACATTAGAGTAGTTCAATTTAAATAAAGAGCACCTCTAGCTTAGCTATTAAAATTGGAAAGATTTGGATGTCTGAGACTCCATGGATGTCTGCTTTCCAGAATATCATCTGGTGGTTAAAATATTACATTATCACAAAAAGAAGTGATGGTTAGGATTAAATCAATTTTTTATTTTCTTTCACTTTTTCAATTCATCTACGTTTCCTCTCCATTTTCTTTCCCTCTATTCTCCTTGAAACCAAACAAAGCCTTAAGAAATTATTCAAGCATCCATTAGAAATCATTTCCCCTTAATTGTATGCATCATTGCATCTAGTGGAAAGAAGTGATGGTTAGGATTAAATCAATTTTTTATTTTCTTTCACTTTTTCAATTCATCTACGTTTCCTCTCCATTTTCTTTCCCTCTATTCTCCTTGAAACCAAACAAAGCCTTAAGAAATTATTCAAGCATCCATTAGAAATCATTTTCCCTTAATTGCATGCATCATTGCATCTAGTGGAAAGGTTCTTGAAGAAAGAAACGAGATTCGTAATTGAAACTTTTGTGTGATTTGTAATAAAAAGAAACCTAGAAGAATTTGAAGAGATTCGTAAAACAGTTTGGATTCCGTCCAAAAGTAGTGGCACGGACAAAATTTCCCTAATGCCAAACAATGAAAAGAAAATAAATCCAATTCCTTGGAATTTCTATTATCTTTTTCTAATTAGCTGATGCTTTCAAATTCCAGAGTGCCCGCAATGGCCAATAGAAAATTTTGCAATGGTGGAAAAGAGGGTTGGGGTTACCTGCAAAAGGATGAAACTTGGCAAAATCAAAAAACTCATCAGCAGAGCACCCAAACAGCACCCTAGCTGCCCTATCAAAGCATATCACCACAAACACCTTCGTATCCGACGCTATAGACACCTGAAAGAAAGAGGAAACAAAATTATCATAACAACAAAAAAAACAATTCATAGAGAAAAAAAAATCAAGAAAAAGGAAAGCCAGAAACAGAGTCGCACCAGGAGACGGAAGAGGCGTTTAGAAGGGGGTTTGGAGGCGTTGAAATTGCAGAAATTGCAGGGAGAAGGCGTGGAATTAGTGGTGAGAGCGTCAGGAAGAGTCCTCTCGCATGCGGAGCAGACTCTATAGCAAAAGTTGGTGTGGTCCATTGCCACCAAACCGCACATTAATGTCCAGGGTTCATCGCCTTCCATACTTTCTAGGGTTTCTTTTCTCAGGATTTTACAGAAACTCAGCTGGCAAAAGGTTGAATTTCATTCGGATTAGGGAAAAAGGAAACAAAAAAACAATTTGCTTGGCGTTTAAAATAATAAAAACAAAATTGCCAATGTCAAATGAGAGGAAATTCGAAGAATATATATGTGCAGTGTGCTTGCTTCGCGCGGGTGATTATAATTTTTATTTTGGGACCGATACAAAAATATTTAAAAAAAAAATTTGAGAATAGAAAATTTTAATTTCTAAAACCCTTTATTAACCTCTTTTCCATAAAAAAAATAGTGATTTTTCTTATATTATTTGCATAAAATCACTTATCTATACTTCTTTACATTGTTTTTTCCTCAACATAGTAGTTATTCCACAAATATCTAAATTTTTATTGCTTTGCGATTTAATCATTTTGGTATTAATGTATTTGCTATCGCTGCTTTAAGGATGGAAGATCAGATTATCTTAAGACAACGCTGCTTGTCTTCATCATGGCGTGATATAATTGTTTCATTATGACACGTTTATTTACGTGGGAGAAGAATTAAGCATTTAACAAAAGATATCCGATCAACGATAATAAAATCAAATCAATTACTGCCAAGATATCAGAATCCTGAGATAGAGTATTTTACCACACACTTATCAACATGTAGCTCAACTATCAAATATATAGTGATTTGGAAGTTCATTCATTATGCTATTAACCTAGATAGTTGTTTATCTTTTATTGCTTTTGTAGCATTTTGATTCAATGCTTCCATCACGAGATCGCACTAATCACAAAATTATTTTTCTCTTCAAGAAAAATAGAAAATAGTTTTTAAGATTTTTTTTTGTTAGATAAACACTTTTAATTATATTGTAGTAAATTGTTTTAATTGGGACTTAGTAAACTATTCTCCAACACATACCCCTCCCCTCTTGAAAGGGTTTTTGGTCATTCCATAAAGTAATAGCTAGAATCACAAGTCATTTTTTATTTTTTGTTCCTACCCCTTTTATACCCATTACCGGGCGGCTATATGTTTAACGCTTCATTGTTAGACATTTGCAGGACCCTTTATTTCCTTACGTTGCCCATTTATCTTTACATTAATTGTCCTCGTTAATCCAGCCACGCCATTTTATGATTGTGAATCGCATACACCGTTCTCTTTATCTTCATGCCTGAGTTGGTTGTCCGAAGTAGTTCACTTACCTTTTTTTGAGGTGGTCATTGTGAGCCGTCATCCGCCTTTCCATCATTCTCCGCTTGCCAAATGCCAATCGGGGTTGCGTCTCGATCACGATACTAATCGGCAGTTTGGCTCCTAATAAACGCTAACTGTATAGCACATGTCTTGGGATTTATCCCACTCCATCTCTCTTTCCCATTCCTTTACCTAATTAAAGGTTGAACGTTCTACTATTTGAACTAAGCATGAGGGCAATCAAAAAATAAATCAATGGCAAAAGAAATTCTTTTTTTTTCTCTTGCAAACAAGAATAAATGGCAAGATTTTATGTACTTTTGTTTTTTTTTTTTTTTGAAAGAAGATTTTATGTACTTAAAGAAGGATAAAATTTTATAAACACAAACGCTTATTAAAAAAAAAAAAAAATCGGGTGAATTTTGAATAATTTTGTTAAAGAGAATTTGAATAATTTTTTTTATCTAAGTTCCTTATTCTTAGCATTGAATTTTGAAACAATAAAAACATAAATAATATGTAGACTTGACTTTCAAAATTAGGAACAATAATAAGCATCTCCAACGAATCGGGTGAGAGCACTTGACCCAGGGAAATGATGATTATGGCCTAATATGGATAGAGCTTAGCCAAGGCAGACTTCAAATAGTTTTTGGGGCCTGCAAAGCTGCAACCCACCACAAGAAGTAGTGGAATAGGTGGGCCAAGACTTCAAACAAAAGTTACATATATCCCCTGTAAATTGTAATCAACCTCAGAGATCGATGTTCCTGTGTACTTTTCCAATTAAAGAAAAAAAAGACTCTTCAAATGAAAATAAAAATAAAAATAAACTAGAAGCACACCCACATCACATGGGATGGGATGGGATGGAGGAAAGAAAGCAGACATTTAGACCTTCTCAGGCTTGAGCAGCTTGACAGTCTCCCAAGTGAAATCCGGGTCGTCACGGCCAAAATGCCCATACGCAGCAGTCTTCTGGTACCTGAACTTGCCTCCTCTCTTCAAATCTAGGTTATTCGCAATCATCCCTGGCCTGAAATCGAAGTTCTTCTTGATCAGAGCCAGCACGTCCTTGTCAGGGATCCCCCCTGTCCTGTAAGTGTCCACAAACACCGACAACGGTTCCGGAACGCCAATGGCGTAAGAAACCTGCACAATACAGCGCCGGGCAAGCCCTGAAGCCACCACACTCTTTGCCGCCTGCCTCACAATATACGCGCCGCTCCTGTCCACCTTCGTGGGGTCCTTCCCTGAGAACGCGCCGCCGCCATGAGCCCCCCAGCCGCCGTATGTGTCGATGATTATCTTCCTTCCGGTCAGCCCCGCGTCACCATGGGGCCCGCCGATGACGAAACGCCCCGATGGGTTGAGGTGGAAGATGGTCTGAACGTCTAGATACTGAGGTGGAATCACCGGCTTGATCACATGCTCTTTTAAGTCTTTTTCTATCTCCTCATTTGTGACAGTTTCATCATGTTGGGTCGAGATGAGAACCGTATGGACCCGGACCGGAACCATCGCTCCGCCCTCGTTCCGGTACTCGACCGTCACTTGGGTCTTCCCGTCCGGCCTCAGCCATGGGCATGTCCCGTTCTTTCTCACCTCCGTCAATTTCGCTCCAAGCTTGGTGGATAGGACATGGGTGAGCGGCATCAGCTCGGGGGTCTCATCCGTGGCGTACCCAAACATGTGGCCTTGGTCGCCGGCTCCAATCTCCTCGGGATTTTTCGTGAGGTGGCCATGAACGCCCTGGGCGATGTCGGGGCTCTGTTGTTCGATGTTGACGAGGACTTTGCATTTGTCGGCGTCGAGGCCGACATCGGCCGACACGAATCCGATGCCTCTGCAGGTGTCACGGACGATCTTCTCGTAGTTCACTTTGGCCTTGGTGGTGATCTCACCAAACACCATGACCATATTTGTCTTTGTACATGTCTCGCAGGCAACTTTACTTTCAGGGTCTTGTTCCAGGCAAGCATCCAGGATGGCGTCAGAGACTTGATCGCAGAGCTTGTCGGGGTGGCCTTCATTGACGGACTCGGAGGTGAACAGAAAAGTATCCATCACTGAAAATGGCAGTGTATTAGTTTTTTTCCATAAACAGAAGTTAGAATTCGAATGCTTCATATGCTTATTAAGAAATTTTAATTACATCTAATTTTCTTTTATCTGTAAAACCAAACATAAAATATTTATTTATTTTCTCTAATACATTTCCTGTTTCGGATAGAACCAATTGGAATCATATGGTGCAAATCAAAGCGTTTGCTATTCTTGTTTTTTCTTTCCTTCCCATCATTCCGAGCCAATGATTTGACCTTCTCAACCAGAAAGAACAATGTTTGAACCCAATTTCACAACCAAAACAAATGCAGAAGCTTGCAATAGGGCGTGGTCTAAGTTTAGGGTTGGGATTCACCGAAAATCATACACATGCATGCTATGAGAAACTGTGAATGGAATCAAAAAAGTATGCAAGGTTATTAAAAGTCGAAAACGAGAAGAGACGAAAACCCAATAACGGAACAAAACCAAATCAAAATCAAAAGATTCACAACAGAAACAAACATTATTAAACACAAAAATAAGTGGAAAGAAGAGGAAGAAGGCGTACCTGGGGATGCTAACTAATCATAAAAGAGAAGAGAAAGGAATAAAAGGAAAATTTAGGGTGTATATGAAGAGATCCGAAGAAGAAGGTGAGGTTGAAGAGAGACTTCCACTCTTCTGACCCGCTCCACGCCCTTTGACTTTGTTCCGCCTTGCTTCATGGACCCATACCGCTACGCCACGTGCCCCCCCGCCTCTATCTATTCCTAATTGCCACTACTCAACTATTTCATTTACGTAGTTGCCAGCTGATTTAATTTTAAAAACCATTTTAATATATATATTTTTTAAAAAAACTACATTTCTAAAAAAAAAAAAATACATTTCTAAAAATTTATTTCAAAAACACTTTTTTTTCATTCAATGTTTCAAATGACAAATATAAAAATAGGGAGAATACTTTGAAAATTTTATACATACGAAGGCGCTACCTTTACGGACAACAAATTGTAATCTTATCATTTATATAATTGGTAACACTTTTTTTTATTATAAAGATTATCTTAAAAAATATTTTTGAACATTTTTTTTTCAAAAATATTCCTAAACTTAACTTGATAGAAACGTATTTGTTTAAATTAGGGTGTTAAAATGAAATTTTCTTTATCATCAATTTCTTAAAATTAGTTATCGTAAATGTACGATTCTACTTAAAAAAAATTCATTATGTTTTTATAACATAATTGCTATAAATCCATTTTAGGCTTTTGTCATTTTAACCTCAATAAGTTTAAGTTTTTATTCTTTTTGGAGTGTCAACATTTTGGTATACAAGAATGTAGAATGAAAATGTATATTTTGTTTTATTAATTTTTATGGAATAGAAATGAATTTGTGATTTTATTTTTAGTAATATTGGGGTGAACTTAGAAATTTTAGGTTTGAATAATTATTTACTTCATAAAATATAAATATATTTAATTATTTTTATTAAAAATTGATTAATTTATTATGTTTATGAAGTTATCATATTACATTTTACCAACAAAGAGAAAAATATATATTTATTATCATATTTGTAAAGCTAGAAAATACTTTTCTTATTTCTATTACATAATAAAAGCGTCATGTCTAAAATATGCATATTCAAATTCTTAAGACTAAAAGAGTAATTTAAGTTTTTTTTTTTACATCAATAGTATTTTTTTACTTCATATCAATAGTAATTTAAGTTATTATGCATCGTCTTTCAAGATGAATGAATCAAACCACCATATGAATTGAAATCCTATTAATAAATAAGATTTGATCAAACTTCACTATAATTTTCAGTAAGTATTATATAATAAAAGCGTCAAGCCTAAAATATGCATATTCAAATTCTTAAGACTAAAAGAGTAATCTAAGTTTTTTTTTTTACATCAATAGTATTTTTTTTTACTTCATATCAATAGTAATTTAAGTTATTATGCATAGTCTTTCAAGATGAAAGAATCAAACCACCATATGAATTGAGATCCTATTAATAAATAAGATTTGATTTTTATTAGACATATTTTTATTAGGTTTTTATCTCCATAAAAAAAATTTATCCAAGGAGAAAATGAATGAAAATTGATAGGGTTTAAAAAATAGGCGTGCAGGCCCACTCGTCAAGCCCAAGGAAAGGGTAAGCCCAGAGAGGCGCTCGAGCCCCTGGCACTGCCCAAACAGAACCCTGCCTGTTCACCCTAAGGGCCAACACATGGACAATTGGTGCCCCATATCCTCAGAATCAAACCAAATCTTATCAGTAAGGGAAGTAAGATAATCCCCAATAACAACTTATCCTATAAAACAAATCGAATCTCACCAATGAGAAAAGTAGGATAATTCACAATAAACTGCTCCCTCATTATCCCTTATTAATCCGATAACGATAAAGGCATAAATTACCCCCATCAAATGGGAAAGAATCCTTACCACCATCTAATTAGGAAAAGCATATGCTATAAATACCAGGCCACCCCATCTGCAAAGCACACAAACATTCGCTCTCTGCGCCATCTTTTCTCCTGTTATAATTAATCCAGACGGAAATGGGCCACGCGAAACCCCCGCCGACCTTCTTCTTTCTTTGTTATAGGCCCCACATCCAAAGGCCAACTGACCGGCCCAATGACACGGGTCCAGCCCACTAGCTTATCTAACATGCTCCGTACCCCGCCTCCATTGAAAAGGCATCATCGGGCTGAGGCCGCCCGTGGGAACGCCAATTCCTTTTACAAATAAAAAAGTTCGACCTCAACGACTGATGGTATAAACTCGGAACACAAGCAGGAGCAACGCCAATCCCCCATGGATGCAGGATCAGCCAGGCGACGCAAATAGCCGACCACCCGGCGGGTTAGAAACGATGTAAGCCAACACGGATGAGGTAGAGGCACTTCGTCTCACCAACCAACGCCTAATATGAGAGTTAAAGCAACTCACCAGGCAGATGCAACGCCCACGGGAGGCGCGACAAACTCAGGAAGGCCATAACATCACCCCTCATGAAGGGCAACCGCACCCGCACTCGAGGTGCCGAGACTGGCGTAATCCACCGAGCCAGGGGGCACGGGCCGCACGCACCCCGAGAGGAGGGCAACGGCTTCTCCCACTGGAAAACATCGGAAACGAGGAACTAAACCCCCCTCAGCAAGGAATGGGGGAGAGATCATGGGAGCAGAGGTTCAAGGGCCTCCAACAAGAGCTCAATCGCATGAAAGAAGTTGTGAAGGGTCGAGCCCCTGACTTTATGGACACCCTGGTACAACAGACTGAGTCCCCATTCACAGCCGAAGTACTCCACTTCCCCCTTTCAGGGAAGTTCAAAATGCCGCAAATAGAAGCATTCGATGGTGTTAAAGATCCTGTCGATCACCTCAACACTTATAAGAATCAGATGGAGCTACATGGGTATCAGGACCCGGTATGGTGTAGAGCTTTCGCTATCACACTAAAAGGCCCAGCGCTGGCTTGGTTTAACAGGCTTCAACCATCTTCAATCTCCTCATTTAGAGACCTCTCCATTGCGTTCGTCTCTCACTTCATTGGAGCCAGAACATACCGGAAGCCGAGTTATCACCTACTGACCATAAAGCAGAGCTCGCAAGAAAGCCTGAGGTCTTATGTCCAGAGGTTCAATGCCGAGTCCCTTAAGGTAGATATATCCGACGAGAAGTTCGCTATCATCGCATTCATCATTGGGTTAGGAGTGCAGTCAAAAGATTTGATGTTTTCCATTTCAAAGAACCCTCAGGCAAGCATGGCCGAGGTGCTCGCTAAAGCGGAGAAGTACATTAACGGCAAGGAAGCCCTCATATCCAAGAAAGGAAGTTCTTCTGCCCATAAAGAGAAAAGCGGGACTGACAAGCGACAGGGACGGAGCCCCAAAAGACAAAGAGACCGGGAGAGGTCTCCAAAGAAAGACAAAGAACGATCACCGAAAAGACGTGGAAACCTCGTAGATCGCTCTAGGTCCACCTCGTACCCCGAAATAGCGATGCGAGTACTCACTCTACGGTTCACCCCTCGACGGTCGCAGTTGTCGGCAGGTCTCGCCGAGGTACAACACAAGCAATTCTTAAGATGGCCGTCCCAGATGAGGTCGGACCCTACCAAGAGAGATAACACCAAGTATTGTGAGTTCCATAGGGACCACGGGCATCGAACAAACGATTACATACAGCTCAGGAAGGAAATAGAATATTTGATTCGGCGTAGATATCTCCGCCGCTTTGTAGCATATGAAGGCCAAGATTAGCCTCAACAACCACCACCCCCTCGGCAGACAACAACTCAACACCAACAGCCCTTAGGGGAAATCCATGTGATCTCGGGAGGATTTGCAGGAAGGGGGGAGTCCAACTCTGTTAGGAAGGCCCATTTGCGTAGCATCAGGTCGGGAGAGGTAATGGAAGTACAAGCAGTATCCAAACTACCACGACTCGACACAGCCATAACGTTCTTGGATTCAGACCTAGAAGGATGCCAACATCCCCATGATGATCCTTTGGTAATAAGGGCAATTGTGGCTAACAAAACGATCCATTGGGTCTTAGTCGACAATGGGAGTTCAGCCAACATCATCTTCGCGACGGCCTTCGATAAGATGGGCATCGGAAGGGAAAAGCTGGAGTCGGTCAGTAGCCACTTACGAGGATTCTCTGGAGAGAAAGTACTACCTTTGGGCTCAAAACAGCTAGTGCTCACTTTGGGGGACCCCCCGTGTCAGGCCACGACGACAGTGAGGTTTCTCATAGTAGATGCCCCATCTGCTTATAACATATTATTAGGCAGGCCCTCTCTCAACGCCATAAAGGCCATTCCCTCCTCTTACCATATGATGATCAAGTTTCCTACCATAAGCGGAGTAGGAATGGTTCGAGGAGACCAAATATGAAAGCCAGGAGTGTTACCTCGCATCCGTGAAGCCAAAAAGCAAATGACAACATATACTGACGAGCCTGACATTCAAGGATGAGAGGTAGACATCCGACCGAGCTCCCTAAGAGCTGAGCCCGTATCGCTGGATTTATAAACCCAACACTCGCCTACATCGTTCCAAACTCGCACGACCGTAAGTCTCCTTACCCAATTTCGAGACGTATCATGATGTCTTCGCATGGAAGCAGGCGAATATGGAAGAAATCGACCGCCACACATCGCGCATCAAACATTAGTCCATCTTTCCAAAACCAATGGCGAAAGCATGAGCCGGTTCTAGCGAAAAAGCAATCAACGAGGAGGTCGCCAAGCCCTCCAGCAAAAGGCAATCGAGAGTAGAGCACCGCACGGTTGGCAACCGTGACTGGCTAAAAAGAAACGATAAGTGGCGCCATCGACTTCACAATCGACGCCAACCGAGCATGCCTAAAACATACCTTCCTCCGCCACTTCCGATCATCCCCATCGATGCCACAACCGGCTATGAACTCCTCGCCATGGACGCTTCTCCGCCATACCAGATCACCATGGATCCCGACGACAGAAAAGACCTCATTCGCCACGCGTGGCAAGGGACCTACGCTATCGAAAGATGCCTTTGGGCTAAAGAATGCAAGAGCTACATACCAAAGGTTGGTGAAATTAAGATATTCCGTAGCGTTAGAGCATCCATGGAGGTGTACATAGATGACATGTTGGTAAAGTCAACCACAGCCGAGCTCTACATAGCTCATATGTCCGAGGCATTCCAGATCCTAAGAGAATACAACATGAAGTTGAATCCAGCCAAATGCGCCTTTGAAGTCTTAGCCGGAAAATTCTTAGGTTTTATAGTCAACAACTCTGAGAATTATAAATCCAAACAAGATAAAGGTCATAGCTCAACATGCCACCGCCATCAAACATAAAGGGAGGCCCAACGCCTAATCCGGGAAGAATAAATGCATTAGTCGATTCTGTATCCAAGGCCGCCATAACAACGTCACTCTTCCGTGTTCTAAAGAAAGCTTTCTAATGAGATACACATTGCGAAGAAGCATTCTCAGCATTGAAGACTTGACAGCTCTCCCCATTCCGTAAGCCCTCGAAGGAGAACTCCTTACTCGAGCACCGCGGTCGATTTCTCGACTAGCGTCGTCCTTATCAGAGACAAAGACTGAGTACAACATCCTGTCTACTATTGCAGCCGAGCTCTGAGGGGAGCAGAAGAGAGGTACCCAAAGATGGAGAAACTAATCCTGGCATTAGTGACCGCAGCCCTAAGGCTCCGCCCTTATTTTCAAGCTCACACCATCAAGTCCTAAATGTATCACCCACGGCGTAAGTGCTACACAAATCAAAGCACTCCGTGAAGACTGAGATGAAGTGGGCTGGCAGCCGAGCGAGTTCGACATAAGATATAAGCCAAAAACTCGCAATAAAAGGGGCGTGTCTTAGCAGCATTTCGTCATGGAATTCACCCGGCGCAGCCGAGAATACTCAAACAACGACCGAATTCCCCCCATTCGAAACTGGCTCAGACTTTTTGAGCCGCCAATGCTCAAGGAAGCGGGGCCGGGCTAATCCTAACCTCCCCAGAAGGAATAGATATCGAGTATGCACTTCGATTCGGATTCCAAGCCTCCAACAATGAGGCCGAGTATGAGGCCGTCATAGCGGGACTCAACCTCACCCATTCAATGGAAGTTAACCAGCTTGAGGTGTGCAGTGACTCCCAGTTGGTAGTAAGACAAATAGAAGACGCCTACGAGGCCAAAGGTGAAAAGAGGATTATTCCATACCCAAAGGCACGGATTTATTGAAAAAGTCTCGTGGGTTTGGTCTAGGGTCAAACACCCAGAGCGTAGACCCCACAGATACCCCGCAAAACCCGGCCACACCCTCACAAAGAAGATCTCAAAATAGATCGACGCGATGCGTTCCGGCCTCACCCTCGCGCAGCCTCTCCATAGAGGCCCCGATGGCGTGGAAGTCTCCCCCACACGCCATTGCCGACGGACTTACTCAAATTACTAATAGAAAGGATTGTTACCTTAACGACCCGAAAGAGGCTCTAAGCTTGTGGGACGAGGTCTAGATTTAACGTTTCATCTAGGAAGCCTTATGTTTGAGGTTTTTTCACACCTATCCTGAAGTGCATCGCAGGGAAAGACGCCGACTACGTACTGAGGGAGGTACATGAAGGCATATGCGGAAACCACATCGGAGCTCGGGCATTAGCAGGGAAAGTTTTAAGGCAGGAATACTACTGGCTCACAATGCTCAGAGACGCGACCGAGCTAGTCAAGAAGTGCAAAGTATGTCAGGAGCACGCTAAAATCTCTCACCTCCCATCCGAATCCATCGACGCGCCACAAATTTCTCGCCTTTAGCAGTCAAGGACATATTAGGACCTCTGCTCATCGGAAAGTGCTAGTGCAAATTTATCATCATAGCAGTGGATTATTTCACCAAATGGGTCGAAGTCGAACCTTACAATACTATCACGTAACGTAAGATACGCAGCCTTGTCCGGGCCCATACCTGCGCTCGCATCCCCAAAGCCCTGGTGTCTGATAATGGGAAGCAATTCGACAATCCTAAGTTCAGGGATTTCTGCGTCGAGCTCGGGATCAAGAACTACTACTCGTCCCCAGCTCATCCACAATCTAATGGACAACCGGGTCACCATCGAACTCAAAGCTGCACTAAAGACCGTTAAAGATCCAAAGGCAAGTGCGGGCGCAGTACCCACCGAGGTGTCAGGCATACGTAACCACACGAATCAGAACTCCAGAAACCCATTCGGCCGAAGTTGCACCGAGGCGTGGGCCCCCTGTCGAGATCGGGTTAAAGTCCTCAAGGATTGAATTGGCTAGCGTGGAACAAAACGAAGAGGCTCTCCGCCTAAACTTGGACCTCCTAGATGAAAAGCGGGAACAAGTCCTACAGCGTATAGAAGACTACCAAAGGAAGACGACAAGGTATTATGACCAAAAGGTCAAACCCAGGAGTTACAAACCTAGCGACTTAGTCTTAAAAGCTTCGCTCGCAAGGAAAAATAATGACATGGAAAAACTAGGATCTAACCTGGGAGGGTTCTATAAGATCTCACGTGATCGCAATTACGAGCTCCGTATTAAGAAGGAAAATTTATCTCACTTTGAACGCCGAAAGCACCTTAAGCGTTTTTATCAGTAGACCTCGGTTTGTAATCATTAATAAAGTAACATCAGTTTTCAGATACGTATGAGTGTTTGTTGCTTGCTTTGTTTAATATCCTCGTAAGTCAGAAGCGGGACATCTCGGCAAAAGAAAAACAGACAGCTAAGCTAGAGAACGTACAAGAAAATTATTCACGTCAGAATACACAAATTCATGCGCCAAAAAAGAAAAGTTTTCTTTATTCCAATAAAGGTACAATTGATTACAATCATGTATCATCCCTTACATCTTTAAATAAACAAAGATAAAGGCCTTCCTCAAAAAAAAAAAAAAAAAAAATCTCAAGAGAGAGAAAAGAAGGAAAGAGAGGAAGAGAGGTGCGAAGGAAAGGAAAATGGATGTGTTAAAATAAAAGGAAAAGGAAAGAGAGGAAGAGAGAATGAGAAAAAGAAAGAGAAGGAGAAGAACAAAGAGAAAGAGAAATAAGAGGAGAAATGGAAAAGCTATGACTAAAGTGTATCACACGCTCCTGCTCCTTGGCCCGACCCGGATCATGATCCGAACTGCTCTCCGGATGCGAACATTTACTGACTTTACCGCTTAATTAGACATTGGTATATCCAAGTCTTATAATATATCAACATCATATACAAAGTCCAAAATAACTTACCACCGTAGGGTGGTGTTTACAGTAATACAAATATACAGCATCGAAGTCCCATTACATATTCAAAAACTATACATTTACAATTACTGATCAGAGTGCGGAACCTACAGTGATGAACCCTTACTCTTGTGTTGGCCCCGAAGAATGCGGAAGTTCTCTGATCGCCTTTCTCCTCGCATCACACCGATTAAAAACCCGCGCTAAGCTTTACGCTTAAATGTAAGTCATATATGATATGCATGTATACATTTATGTTCAGCATATAACAATAACAGATATCGGAAATTACATGCATTCATATCATGAATTTATACAATTACTTATGCTTATTCTTATATAAAAGTACCCGTAGGTACTACACAGGTTCATTATACATAGTACCAGAGGTACACCTGGACTTATACTCGCATTACGACTTATATATCTGTGCCCCCGTAGAGTTACAGAGTTTACCATATTCAGAATACCCGTAGGTATTACAGACTTTAACGATACACCTTCATTTCCTTTTATTCATTATTCAGCATATCATATAATTAAGGGAATACCTGCATTCATTACTAATAAAAGTGTAAGACACAGACAATAAGTATCCAAGATACTATACAAGACGGAAGTGTCAGAGCACAAAAGCAGATTTGAAGCAGAAGGTAATGTGAGTGCCATAGCACTAATCAGACAGGAGTGCTAGCACTAACAGACAGAGTGCCGTAGCACTACAGACAGAGTGTCGAGCACTATCAGGACAGGAGTGCCAGAGACTCCTAAATGTGCGAGTACCAAGATTAGCCGTGAGCGCCGGAGCACTAATAAGGAGTACCGGCATTCAATCAGAGTGCCGAGCACTAATTGTGATGTGAGGCCGTGTCATTTAATAACTGGTCTTAGGCAGTTTTACAATCATATGAGTTTAGTAACTTACTATCATATAATAGGGGCATTCTTTGCCATTATGTGTTCATGAAATATTGTATTTCACGCTCATTGTCGTGCCGTTCGTTCTATTATATATCATATTTATGTTTCATGAACATGTTTATGCATTTGCATTTCCATATTTTTCATGTTACAATTATATTATGATTTCATATACTTGTATAGTATATCGCCTATGTATTCATCATCGCTCATATTCTACCTCTATGAATCTATTTACTAGAAATCGAATCATTCCAATTGGATGATTCTAACTAAAGTTGTACTTTATGACAACGAACATTGCTCAACTCAGAGACATTTCATGAATACTATCAAACCTGACCTCATATTACACTTTACCAAATTCCCGTTGTGCTTAATCACAACATACCACCCAATTATAGACTGGAACTCACGATACGTCCGAAACAACTCGGACTACTCTATGATCAAACTGATGCAGGAATTGGCTTACACATGGCCCCACTTTGAGTGAATTTTTGGGCCACTTAAAGTCAGAATTAGGAGGTATCTATTTCTATATGTTTGGTTTTACTTGAAGTCTATTTTAATTAGCCACTTGAATCACTTAAATCAAATAAGAAATGAGTAAGTTATGGCTAAAATACGAAAACCGGCCATAATAGAAACTGCAGTAGGTAATAGTATGATGTCTAACATGTACCGCACAGCTGGCCAAAAATGACCGTATCCCAAAGGTACCGGCATGTTCAAGGTGTACCGCATACGTCACCCGAAATGCCCGTAATGTGTATTTTCTCCCATTTCTCATGCACTTTCATCCATAGATCAAAAACCTATCATGAATTACTCCTAAAACAACTATATTATGGGTTATAACCCATACATAAACCAATTATAAAGGTTACTTAGGATTTGTTGTAAACCCTACCACAATTACCATGAATCCCTCCTCAAAATAAGGATTCAATACCAATCTTGTGCCATTTAGAATTTTAGCAACCCTACTTTCAAGAAAACTTTGGTTAGGATGTAATCCTAACAACCATAGGTTTGGGGCAAGCTCCTAGCCATACAAGTGCATGGACCTTCACATAAAACTTGAGAATTCCATACAAAATTCATACCAAAGTCAAGCATCCATACCTCGTCTCGATCTCCTTCTCTTCCTCTCTTCCTTCCTCTTCTTCCTCCTCTCCTCTCCTTCCCGTAAGCTACCTTGTTTGGAGACCAAAAAATGCATTTTGGTTTTTTGGTCTCCACATCTCTCTTTATAATTACATGATGCTATTTGGCATTTTAGCCTTTCACTTAACTATTTGTACCCAATTTCCTAAAATTGTATTTTCGCTCTAATTTCATAATCCATGTCTTTTTATGCCCCTGACAAATTACGGTTTCGCTTTATAATCGGGGTCAAATTTCCTGCTTTATAAATCTCTATATTTCCGCAGCTATTTTTAATAAAATTTCACTTATGTTACACACCCTAACATGTTGGAAAACAATTAGGGTATATTTCTGGGTGTTACATACCGCCTCTCTTAGACGCATTCCCAAGACGTAAGCTGGGGAATAACATAACCCCATAGAGGGAGACTAGGAAAAACACAACCCCACTGTGCAGAGTCCATCTGAGCTGCCGTAATCCTTAGATGGACTTCGCAAGACGGCTGCCACGCTTCCTCATTCCGCCAGCCCAAAAAAAGGAAGAAGGTTCAAGTAATGGGCTCCATAGCTGGTCGGCACCTGAAAATCGCACAGTCGTTTCCAATTCTCCATGAACCAGCATTAATGACGCTCGCTTATTTCCAAGAAATGGAAGTCAAACGACCATATAGCCACGAGCCCAAGAAATTGGCCATAGAGCTTAAATACCAAGAAGGCCTCACCACGAGCCCAACAACTCGCTCTTTTGTAGCTGAACAACCAGAAGGCCTCAACGCCCACGAGCCTGAAGAAATGGGCCACAGCTTAAACAAATTGCAAGGCCTCAGGCCTGTGAGCCTTGTGAGAAAGGCTTCGCTGAAGAGCTCAACCGCTCAACTCAGCAAACAAATTCTTAAGAGCCACCCACCAGCATTAGCCCATAAAGGCCTCAACGCCCAGAGCCTCAGCTCGCTTTGAAGAGTCGAACTCCGCTTCAACTTAGGCAAATTATCACGGGCTTCCCTGCGTGCACAGCCCATGAAGGCCTCAACAGAGCCCCGCAGCCTCGCTGAAGAGCCTAACTAACTTCCGCAGTAAATTAGCCCAAGAGCGCTCAACTGCAAAATAGCGCCCATGAAGCCGGGCCGCCTGGGCTTTGAAGAGCTCAACTACTCAACTCAGGCAAATTAGCCCAAGAGCCAGCCACCAAAGTGCATTAGCCCATGAAGGCCTCGCGCCTGTGAGCCTCAGCACTCGCTTGAAGAGCTCAACCAAGCCAACTCGTAAGCCAGCACTTAAGAGCCACCTACCAGCAGAATAGCCTATAAAGGCCTCAGCCAGAGCCTAACAACAACCGCTTTAAAGAGCCTAACCCGCTCAATCGCTTCAACTCAAGCAAATTAAATTTCAAGAGCCGTCAATGTGCAAAATAAATTTCATGAAGGCTCCTCAAGACCCACGAGCCCGGAAGAAATTTCGCCTTATGCAGCTTAAACAGCCCATAAGGCCTTAGCGCCTCGAGCTCAAGAGCCAGCTTTGAAGAGCTCAACTGCTTCAACTTAGGCACTAGCCTAAGAGCCGCCTGTACCGTGCAAAATAGCCCATGAAGCCTCAATGGCCCAGTTGAAGAGCTCAACTACTCAACTCAGGCAAATTAGCCCAAGAGCCAATTCAGCTCAGGCAGAATAGCCCATGAAGGCCTCTTTAAACACCATTCTCAAATGTACCAATTTTGAAGAGCTCAATTACACAACTCAGCAATTAGCCCAAGAGCTGGCCACCAGCAGAATAGTCTTATGAAGCCTTCTCAAGAAATTTAATTTGAAGAGTCAACTGCCGTACCAGTAAATCTAACCCAAGAGTGGCTCACCAGCGGATAAGCCCATCGAAGCATCAAAGTAGCCTAGCTTTTCGGAGCATCTCAGCTCGAGACAGAGTCCTGGAGTCATGTATCTCAGGAGCTCAACAGCTTAGATTACCAAGCATAATTGCTCAAGGAAGGCCGAGTAGCCGTGGGGCCAAGAAGCCCAGTTCGGAAGACACAACAACCCAAAAACCAAGTAGCTCAAATTGGCAAGACAATGAAAAGAGCGATAACTCAATAAGATAGAGAAGGGGGTATTCATTGAGAATGACATTACATGTGTCCTGGGTTCGGAGCCCGATAAAATATATATATATATATATATATATATATATATATATATATAAGCAAAGTTATATAAAGGAGTTTAGGAGTCAGAAGAAGGGGAGGCCTCGTAGGAGGCCTGGGCTCTACAGAGCAAATCACTGAGAAAGGCTCTTCAGCCTCCTCATCGCCAGGGATGTCAAAATTAAGGTCCAGATTCAGATAGGCACTAGCAGCCTTCCTTTTAAAGGCAAGCCATCCAGAAGCCCATTGAGTGCAGGCCTAATCCCTTAAGGTCACTATAGCCCCGTCCCTTTGAACAACTAGAGTTTCTTGCCTTTGAAGGTCACTTCGCAACCCACAGACTTCGGGTCGCTCAACAGAGATTGCAAATTTTGGAAACTTTCATGACGGGTTCGCCTAGTACGCTTTATTACGTAGCTCATCTCTAGCAGCACGCAGCTCTTCCCTAGTTGCCCGCAGCTCGTTCTGGGACGACTGCAGCTCATCCTTGACTACTTGAAGCCAACCGCGCCAGAGCTCTCCCGGTCTCCCTCCAAAGAGTCATCCAGAACTGGCAAATTGGCCCCCGACACTGAAGCCCACCTCTAACCCTTAAGCTTTCCGGGCGCTTTCTTCCCTACTCTCACTCGCGCTCACATTATGGTATGCCTCCCTCGTGCCTGATGGCTTCACGCCTCCCTCCGTCATCCTCTACACACGATCTCGCAGCTCACCGGGTCGTAAACAAGAGCGCCACCCGCTTATACTCCGGGCGGCTTTGACATGGCCCTCGTTTAGTTTGGCCCTTTTGGCCAAGCACTTCAAATGAGTAGCCACCTGCCGATACCCAACTCAAAGTCAACACGCAACTCAAACCCTAAGATAAAAGCAGCCACAACAAGAAACAAGAACTATCGAGGCGACTTCTCGAGAGATATACAAGGCTTCAACTAAAGCCACAGAGCAACTTAATTCTGATATCAAAGTCCCTAAGGATGGACGTAGACCGCCACACCGCAGTCTTCTGTTGGAAACAAGGAATCGCCATCTCCGTCAACTGCGGGGCATTTCCTCCTCAACTCTTCCGCCCTCGAAGAAGGAGGCTCTACGCTCTGCACAGGGGGACTCCAAACGGTGATAGGCATGACCTCCAGCGGAGGCTCAGTGGCCCTACCCGAGGAGTCTTTGGCCTTTGTAGCAGAGCCAGAGTGAGACTGCGAACTTGGGGCTCTAGGAACCTCGGACGAAGGCGGCATCACTTCCCCCAGCACTCGGACGTGGGCAGAAGGTGAAGAAGAAGATGACCTCAACTTCGGGACTTTACCCCAGGACGAGCGGCCCTTCACAGGGGAGTCCAGTGTTTTCCTCTTCACACTCCGGGACTTCCGGGACAGCGTCTCCACTCGATCCAAAAGCTCTCCCTTAGTGGGCTTGATAACGGGAGTCCCGTCATGAGAAAGCTTCATAACGGAGGGAGGTGAAGGCCTCAAGGTAGCAGGACGGGAGGACCTCGAACCTGAAGATCCGGGAATATCCGACCTGATAAGCTCCGAGTAAGAGCGCGGAAGGCACTTAGCCAACTCCTGCTTTATGACTTTGTCTTCGGGGCTGAGATCAGGGCGAACACCTGAAAGATATGCAACCAATGTAGAATTAGCGACACCCTATAGCTTAAGAAAGCTAGACCAAACTAAACCAAAGCGATACTCACGAAGATTCTCAGGAGTGGTCCAGGCAGCCGGAACGCCCAGAGTATCATCCTTATCAAGGGGATCATACTCCCAATTGCGGCCACTGACGAAGAAGTAACATTCCTTCCAAAGTCTATGGGAGGATGGAAGGTCCGTGATAATCAGAGGAGCACCGGCCCACCTGGAAAGATAAAGAAAGCCCTCAGAGGCTTCCTTTACACTAAAAAGGTCCAAGAACAGAGCTATACTGGGAACACCAAAGCCCTTGTCCCTGAAGAAAACCACACAAATTAAGTCTAATGCCCCAAAAAATCAAGCGAAGTCGAGAGAAGGCGTACGCTGAAATGTTGTAAAACTCTTTATGAAGGTGCGTAGGGAATGCAGGCCGTTGCCTAAGGCCACCAAGAAACACACCATCTGGGCACTTAGACTCACGAGTATAGTCAAAATGTCGGGAGATCGCACTAGACACCAAAAGGGGGCATATAACGCCGCGAAAGCTGCTCCATACAAAGGCCCTGGCTCGCCAGTCCCACCACCAAAGCTGCCAGACCGGCCGACTTCGTATATTTCGATCCCCGGGGGTATTTAATCTCATCAATTCTCCCTTTACCCTTGTTCAAAGGGGGTTCCCCAGGGGCGTTTCGGAGAACAACCCCGTTAGAATTGTCAGAGGCGCCACCTATCCGCCCTGAACCGGAAACATCAGAGGAGTCACCCCCAATGTGCAACGAAGAAGAACGACCCGGACCCATAAGAATACCAGGAAATAAGAGCGAGACCTAACGAGGCTAGCCCTAGCGTTTCGTTATACTGCTCGACAAGACACGGAAGGAAGAGAGACGCACCCATCCCAGAACATAACGAAAAAGGCTACCTCAAGCAAGGTTTCACAAAACGCCAGAAGAAACTCTGCACGGAAGGTCAGAACGAATGTTAAGGGAAAGGAAACTCACAGAAAAACAGCAAGGCTTCAAGATCAGAGGGACTCAAGGCGAACGGTCGAGGATGTTTAAGAAACGAAGGAACCGGAAGAAGCGCACGAAAAACGGTAGTGCTCATCATCACAAGACATACGACGGCGACAAAGCCTTTAACAACCCACCCGGTAAAGAAACACGCAAGCTCACACTCGATTCAGCAGAACGATACAGCCCCTTGCACACGCCGCCGTACACCAGGCTAGGGGAAATTGATAGGGTTTAAAAACAGCGCACAGCCCACTCGCTGCCTCCAGAAAAGGTAAGCCTGTAGAGGCACTCCGAGCTCCCGGCACCGGCCCAAACAGTCTGTCTGCTCGCCCCAAGGGCCAACAGTATGGACAATTTGGAAAGCTCATATCTTGTAAATCAAACCAAATCTTATCAGTAAGGGAAGTAAGATAATTCCCAATAACAACTTATCCTATAAAACAAATCAAATCTCACAAATGAGGAAAGTAGGATAATTCACAATAAACTGCTCCCTCATTATCCCTTATTAATCCGATAACGATAAAGGTAGAAATTACCCCATCCAATGGGAAAGATTCCTCACCACCATCCAATTAGGAAAGGCATATGCTATAAATACTAGGCCACCCCATCGGTAAAAGGTACGCAAAACATTCGCCCTCTAAGCAGTGTATCTTTTCTCTCAGAGAGGTACTAACTTAGGCATCGGAGCGGCCACGGGCGAAACCCCCGCCGACCCTTCTTCTTTCTTGTTTTTGTAGAGGAGTTCCACATCCGCAGCCGGGATCCCACCCAAATGACACAGCCTCATTCCTACTACGATTCCAACACGCCTGAAATTCCCGCCCTCAAAATGCATCATCAAAAATTATATTCTTACTCTAATTTCACTCGCACCCAACACCTCTTCAATAACAATATATTGGTTATAAATTGATTATGGGTAGATAAAAATTAAAGTCTTACAATATAACTTCTATTGCGGTATTTTCTATCATTTTTACCTAATCTAAGGATACTTATGGTTTGAGAGAAAAATTTGTACTTAATACCGGTGTT
The DNA here is from genome assembly GCA_016808115.1 of Tetrastigma voinierianum. Classification (NCBI taxonomy): domain Eukaryota; kingdom Viridiplantae; phylum Streptophyta; class Magnoliopsida; order Vitales; family Vitaceae; genus Tetrastigma; species Tetrastigma voinierianum. The sequence goes on along the minus strand of JAEQBH010001228.1, from coordinate 1,126,691 downwards.
TAAAATATAGTGAAATATTGATTATTTATCGTCGATATTTCGAGTATCAATCCATCCCAACATGATATTGGTCATTGATAGTTGATTGAGGGAAAAATCGAAAAAAATCGGTCAATATCAATGATATATTGTCAATATATCGATCCAGCAACGATAAATCGATGACATTGTTGCATTGATTCAACAAGTGGAACGACACGCGTGTCACTATTCAATTTAATTTGTGCATTGTTGGCGATATATCATTGATATGTTGGAAAAAAATTGGTGAAAAATTGGATATATATTGGTGACACATGGACGTCCGATGCTTTTTAGATCTAACGGTCGAGATTTTGTCAGATTTTTGAAAAAGTTTCAATGGCTACCTACAGGATCAAACGGCCAGAATTGATTCCGTGTTGATCCTTAGGAATCAATATGACAATTTCTTTTGATTCCAATGGTCAAATTTTTTAATAGATGATGGATTTTGAATATGTGACTTGATCCAACATACAATAATTATTTTTAATGATTGGATCAAGATCTAACAGTTATATTTGATCCAAAATCAAATCCAACGGCTATAATTCATTTTTAATGGCCTCTTGACCAAAAAACGACTAGTTTTACTCCGAAAATTCTATAAATAACCCTAAAATCACTGGTTTTTTTATATCAAACTCATCGATTCTTATTGATCTCTCTCAAACAATTCTTTGATTTGTGCAAGTTTTGGACTCTTGGTGTTGAAGAATTGTTTATATCAATTCTTGGTGTTCAAGTTTTCATTCAATACAACATTTGTGCAATTTAAGGTATGTTTCCATATTAATTAATTTATTTTTATATTTGTGTAATTTAGTAATTAATTTAAGTTTATATTTAAATTAAAATTATGAATATGAAATGTAAAAATATGAACATATATTATGTTTAATTTACTTTATATGTTAAATAATTTACATATTTGATTTATTTTTAGATATTTAATATAACTTTATATTTTGATTTAGATTATGAATATGATATATAAAAAATTGTTAATTAATGTACTAACACATATTATGTCAAATATATATGTTACACATTTTATTTAACTTATAATATTTAATAGAACTTTATATTTAGATTTAGATTATGAATATGAAATATAAAAATTTGTATGAACATATATTATGTTTAATTCACTTTATATGTTAAATAATTTATACATTTTATTTATTTTTAGATATTTAATATAACTTTATATTATGAATATGAAATATAACAAATTGTTAATTAATGTGTGAACACATATTATGTAAAATGTATATGTTACATATTTTATTTAGCTTATGATATTTAATATAATTTTATATTTAGATATAGATTATGGATATGAAATATAACAAATTGTTAATTAATGTATGAACATATATTATGTCAAACATATATGTTACACATTTTATTTAATTTATAATATTTAATATAACTTTATATTTAGATTTAGATTATGAATATGAAATATAAAAATTTGTTAATTAATGTATGAAATATGAACATATATTATGTTTACTTAATTTTTATAAGGTTAAATAGTTTAAACATTTGATTTATTTTTGTATATTTAATATAATCTATATTTAGATTAGATTTATGAATATAAAATATAACAAAATTGTTAATTAGTATTTGAACATTATTATTATGTTAAATATATATGTTACAATATATTATTTAACTTATGATATTTAATATAACTTTTATATTTAGATTTGATTTAATATCAAATTGGATATACTACTCAAGTCTACATGGATAGCGGAAGGAAGCACTGCTGGAGGTCGTGATCCTACTGTAAAATACTATACACCTATTAAGAGGAACATAAATGACACAATATGCAATTATTGTGGTATGTGATTAAAAGTGGCGAGATTACACTAGTTTAAATTTCACTTATTACAAACAGATCCCCACTCAAATAGCAAGAAGTGTCTTAATGAGCCTCCCAAAGTGAAAAAAGAAATGAGACAACTTTTGGTTCAAATGAATGAAGCCAAAGCGAAGAAATGTGCAGATATTGAAGAAATCTAAGCTGAATTGCGTGACATAATGGAGGGTAGCTATAAACATCTCATTGATGATGATGATGAGGAGGAGGAGGAGGAGGAGGAGGAGGAGGATAATGTCTATATGTATCCAGCTGACATGAACCATGATGAGTGAGCCAACTATCGAGTAACATGTCGTGCATCCAAAGCTAGTGAATGGAATCGACAACAAGAAGAAGAGTTTACAAGAGGCAAAAGAAAAATTGGTAATCTTTTAACTTAAATTCGTTTTTATAGTATAAACGGATTCACAAACATTTCTAATATATGTATATATATATATATATATATATATATATATATATATATATATATATATATATATATATATATATATATAGTATATATATATATATATATAATTGCTATAAGCGAGCATTCATAATCACAACTAATTGATCCAATAAGACGCATGCAAAGATCTCAAAGTGTGAGGCAATCAAATCTATCATCACCTCTTGCTCCATGATTATACAAATCTTCGACAACAAAACAAAAGAGTATTAAAAATATTTTTAAAGGAGGTGCAATTAAAAAAACGATGGGTCAACTAATAAGTAAATTCTTTATATATGAGAGTGTTGCGCCTTACAAAGCATACTCTCACCACTTCAAAAACATGATTGTTGGTGCACAATAAACTAGTATGTGAAAATCAGTTTCCAATTTCTAATAACATTATTATCTTACATTATAGTTGTAAACCATATAATTAATTCCTTTAATTCTACTTGTAGGCATGTGAATAGAGCCACCATCTGTATATGATAACAAAAACAAATACTTGAATATGAAATATAGAGATATGGAAGATTATGTGAATTTCCAAAGGGAGAAATGAAAGACCTATGGGTGCATAATTGTGTGTGATGGGTGAACATGCCCCGTGAAATCAAGCACCATTAATTCATAGTATATTGTAAAAGAAGCACAATTTTTCTTAAGTCCGTTGATGCATTAGAGAATATCAAAGACAACAAATACATTTATGGTTTATTGAAGGATGTGATAAAGGAAGTTGGTGAAGCAAATGTTATGCAAATTGTTACAAATAATGGATCAACATTTGTGAAGGCTGAGAAATTGTTAATGAGTAAGTACAATTTATCTTGGACTCCATGTGCAGCACATTGCATCGACCTTGTGTTTGAAGATATTGGTAAAGACCAACTGTTTTGGACTTGATTACCAATGCACAAAAAATCACCAACTTCATCTACAATCATGGTTGGTTGTTTGCAAAAATGAGAAAGGTTTGGGGCGAATATATTGTGCGTCTATGGGTAACAAGATTTGTGACAAACTACATCGCCCTATAAAGTCTTCTAAAAAAGATGGTTGATTTGAAGAAGATCTTTATTAGTGATGAATGAGCTTCTCACAAGCTTAGTCAATCGACCATTGGACATGAAGTTGAAAGACTCATATTTGATCATACATATTGGTAGAAGGTCTCTAAGCTATTCTCAATTTATGAGACACTATATACAGTTATTCGTATTGTTGATTCCGAAGTCGTCTCAACAATGTCATTTGTGTATGAGTTGATTCAGGAAATGAAACAAAATTTACATCAACTTAATGCCAAAGATTAGGTTAAAACAATCATCGAAGATCGTTAGGATAGAACCCTCAAACATCCTCTTCATGCAGCAGGTAACTAAACAATATCATAATCACATTTAATGCATATTATCTTCCTTTTATCACATACTAATTCTAAATCAATGTTGTAGCATATTATTTAAATCCAAGATTTCAATATAGACCTGAAGTTAGTAGTGGCCCTAAGCTACTCCAAGTTGTTCACGAAGTGTTTGCAAAATTATCTTCTACCATTGCAGGCCTTGGTAATTTTGGAAATGAGGTACATCAATAAGTAATAATTTATTTTTAATTAATTGATTCGATTTATTTGGTTACACTTACACATACATTGATTTGACAAGTACATTTCGAATTCACAACTTATAATGTTTCAAGATGCGAAGAGATGATTCGGTGATTAATCAACAATAACCTCAAGAGATTTAATGGTTCCTGATCAGTGTTATTTCTCATTAAAACCTTAAAAGTAAAGTCTATTACTATGTTATTATTATATTTTGAATGTTAGTTATTTTTATTGCAATTGAATGATGGTTTATGTATGGAAATCATGCTCCCACATTGAGGAATTTGCCCTTTAAGGTTTTTTCTCAAACTGCATCTTTTTCAGCGTGTGAGAGAAATTGGAACACATTTTTTCTAATACATACAAAACAAATAAATCGACTTGCTTACCCTAGGCTCCAATAAGTAGTTTTTTGTTACTATAACATGAAACTAAAGATACATAATATGCAAGCAGAGACCGATAAAGTTGCTGAAAAGGATTACCTTGATTTACTCTACATTTCAGTCGACTTTGGTGAAGAAGAGTGTTAAACGATCAACTCTCCTAAAAGCTCGAGCTTGTATGATTTAGGTTTAATATGAATATCATGCCTCTTAACATTCTCCCTTACGTGTTGCCCCATACTCGCATGTGAAGAGTAAAACAAACCAAATAGTCCTTCATGGACTTTCAAATAAACAAATGGGGATTCAAATTGTGAAGAGGTTGTTCGAACCTAAGACCTCTAGCCAAACCAAACTTTGATACCATGTTAAACGACCAACTCTCCTAAAAGCTCGAGCTTGTACAATTTGGGTTTAATATGAATATCACGCTTCTCAACAAAGAGGATAATCTATTATTCCAATGGGTTAGACCTCTCCATTTAAATGATGAAGATGGAAATCCTGATCCATAAGTTGCTGCCCATGTTTGAGAAGCAAGTGTTGATGTTGAGCATGTTTTATTTGATGAAGCTCATAATGAAAGTTTCAGTCAAGACACGAGAGACTAATTTCAGCCCGTTGTTACTTCTCGACCCTCTTTTGATTCAAGTGTTGAACATAGTAGTAGACCTAGTTTTGCTGGTACTTTTACTAGAGGTTATGATGGCTTAAGAGGAGAGGGGACCAATGATGGTAGTGATATTGGAAATGATGGTAGGAATATTGCATATTGACAACAAAGTCAATATCTATTGAGTCCATTCACTGGTGAAGATGATTTCACACATGCTACACAAGATAAAGACCACGAGTCTAGGAGAGCTGGTCCAGGTATTGGAGCCATTGGAAAGCCATATAGAGGTCGACAACGAAGGATGATACAACATAATGAGGATTCGTTTTCGGCTAGTTTTGAGTCCATGAGCATTGACACTCAATATAGTGATTCATCCAATGACGCAAACGTTTTTCCTCCTTACATAATATGGTATGGTCAACCTTCTTCAAATCCTTCGGCTTCCATTGATGAAGAAACTGGAATGACAAACTATCCTCATGCTAAACAAATGTCATTCCACATTCCATATCAATTGTAATAAGGATTTCAAACGAGCATGTGGGTGAACCATGAATTTCTTATCCATGGAGAGGTTATGGGTAGAAGTCAAGACATTTAGGCATGACATGTTCGATCATATAATCAATATTATTGGAACAACATGTCTTGGTATGGATATTGTTTTCACCAAGATGGGATTCCTCCATCAAATGTTGCAATAGAGCCACATTGATCTTCATTTTTGTTTTAAGATATCATTGCAATGATATCTCAATGTGTATATTTGATTATTAATGTCATTTTTACACTTTTACAAAGTATTTCCATGAATTTTTCAAAGTATTTTTGTTAATTTCTTATATATTGATATTCATGTAAAAATATTTATTGATATATCTCCGATATATCCGTAAAATCCAAGTACCGATATATCCGTCGAAACCGATATTTCCAACCTTACAGTTAATACTTATTAAACAAAAAAGTATATTTTATGTGAACAAATTTCACTTACAATGCTTTCAATATTAATTTCACTTATATTATCGTTTTATAATAATAAAATAATAATAAAATAATAATAATAATAATAATAATAATAATAATAATAATAATAATATATTATTATTATTATTATTACTTTTATCATGTTTTTCAAAACCATATGAGTTTTTTTTTTAAAAGAGATAAATTTATTGATTAGCAATATAATCGATTGAAACACATAATCAAATGTGTTGAAAACTTTAGAGAATGACACATCATCCAGGTTAATAGCGAAAATGATTTACTCAAGGCCTACACATTTGAAAATCAAAAAATGCAAAAAAAGGCCTAAAATGCCTAAGATTCTCTATCTGCAGCATACTAACGAACAATATTTGATTTGATGACCCTGTCGGATCAAACTTTGCCATTTGAACAACCAATGCGAAAACTCATGAAGAAGCTAATCGTCGATGACACAACTACTCGTCCCAACAAGTTGGGGACAAAAACATTGCAACAAATCGATGATAATACACACCACAATAGGTTGGCGACAAAAACACGAGAACAAAGGAAAACCAAAAGCAAACCCAGATTGGTGAAGAAAAAACTACTTTATTGAAAAAGAAAACCCAAATATGAGGAAGAAAATGATGGATGAAATGAGTGATTTCAAGCCAAAAAAGACAAAAAAATCATTCTTTCTATTGAACAAGGGCTTGAAAGAGAGAATATGGGAGGGAAAGCTAGGGTTTGATGGTTTATTATGTTCTAAAATTTATATCAATTTTTTTTTTTTTTGAGAAAACAATATTATTGAGTTAAATACAGTTTTTTTTTTGGTAAAGATTGATGAGTTTGATGTTAGTAAAATCTCATACAAAATAAAATATTTTAACTTGTGAAGATATTCCTAAAAAGTAAAAACTTTTAAACGCTAAGATATTGACAATACCTACATGTCACAGACTTAGTCTTCCCGCTAAGCTCTCATGTGACACTTAGACAACTCATCCCTTAGATATTGCTAAGTCAGCCTCTCACTCGCCTTGTTTGCTATGCTCGGCTTCTATCCACAACTTGGATGCTAAGAAAACTCACAAGATAACACTTGGAAAAAAGAAACTCCATTGAAGGAAGAACTTTGTACAATGCTTTGAGAAGATTTCCACTTCGGTGGTTTGGCAAATGAGGCCACCACCTTTATTTATAGCCACCTATGGAAGTGTGTAGAACCTTTGAAGGTTCCTTACAAATTGAGAGAATTCTAGAATTCTCTACTATGTACAAGTATATACAAGAGGTCTCTAGAAGACTCTAGGATAATCTCTTACTCTCCATACTCTTCCACACAAGTGTAGACTTCTTTGAAACCTTCTAGAACCTTCCACATTCTTCCAGTAAGGGAGGTCTCTCCAAATCTCTAGAATCTTCCCACCTCCTTATATAAACCCATTAGGGTCATTTATACTTATTCATTCTCAAGTGGGGTCTCTCTTACTAGTGAGGGTGTGACACTCTCCCCCACCTATGTTGTAGACGTCCTCGTTGATTGTCCTGCCTGAAACTTCTCAATCTGGTCCTAGAATTGCCACAATGCGATTATCGGCTCCCAGCTAGCTTCACACGCTAGTATTCCCTTCCATTTCACCAGGTATTCCATGCAATGAGGAATACCTTGTTGCCTTATAACCCTTTTTTCCATGTGTAGTCTACCTCTTTATCATTAGAAGTGACTACCGCTGTTGGTGCCCTCTTAGATATACCTCGATTTGGATCTTCCATGTCTTCAGAATACGGTTTTAATTAGATGGCTGACATGGAAGACAGGGTTGATCTTCAACCTTGGTGGCCGCTCAACCTTATAGGACACCTTGCCCACTTGTCCCGGTATAGGGAAAGGGCCTTTGTATCTCCTCACAAGTCCCTTGTGCACCTTCTTAAAGGACTTGAATTGTTGTGGAATGAGCTTGACAAGGACTAGATCTCCAACTTGGAACTCTGTATGATGCCTCTTCTTGTCAACCCACTTCTTTATCTTCTTAGTAGCCTTCTCTAAGTATGAGCACGCAATGTCAGCCTGCTCATGCCATCCCTTAGCAAGCTTGTAGGCTGCTAGACTCTTCCCTATGTACCACTTGACTAAGGTGTGAAAAGTCATTAGTTGTTGCCCCATGATTATCTCGAACGGACTCTTGTCTATTGCCTCACTTCTTTGTAGATTGTAGGAGAATTGGGCCACATATAACAACTTAGCCTAGTTAGTCTGATTGGCACTCAAAGTGCTTTAAGTATAGCTCCAGTAGTGAATTCACCCATTGTGTTTGCCCATCTGTTTGAGGGTGAAAGCTAGTAGAGAAGTGAAGTTCTTATCCTATCAACTTAAAGAGTTCCATCTAGAATTTCCCAGTGAAGCATAGGTCTCTGTCGCTAATGATGTACTTTGTTCCAAATATGTAATAAAATTTAACTTTCATCTGTTAAAAATTCCAACCGACAAAACCTCTAACAAAACCTAATCCAAGATGTTTCTGCCTCTAAACTGGTGGTAGGCTCGATACCGCATGTAGGCCACGAACATGGCATGCCCAGATCACCATATGGTTAAAACAAAACACAATAACTGAGAGAATTGTTTATCTTCTGCTGCACCTGATTTGAATCCATCATGCTTTTACCAGAATTAGCGACGATCCTCGAACACGAACTCAAGATCTTCTCCCCTATCCCCTTCGTTAAAACACTGGCCTAATGAGATTGCCACTCACGAGAGGAGAGTTTTCTTTAGATCCGATGAGTCAAAATGTATCATTGTGGTTAGGAGGGACTTGAGCACTATTTATAGAGTTCGACGATCGCTCTTCCTGACAATACCGTGCCACATCACTCAACACAGCCACTCATAACAGATCTCACAAGAACTCCCACCTTATTAGACCAAACTACTCAAGCACTCTTCAATTCATAGCCCACATTAAGAAATTCTTACATGCAATCCTTAAGGGCCGCTATGAATGTAGCATACTTAGAGAACCGATCCACCATCACTATGATATATCCATATCCCTTAGACTTGGTTAAGCCGATGATGAAGTCCATAGTGTCGCTCTCCCAAGGCCGCTCTGCTATGGTAGTGGCTCTAATAGTCCTCAAGGCTGATGTTGCTCCACCTTGTCTTGTTGGCACACAAGACAAGTCCTCACATAGGTCTCAACATCATCCCGTATCTATGGCCAGTAGTAGACAAACCTAAAGAGTGCCCTCAGGCGCCGCCGCTCTAAAGCGATCAAATTTCATTCAGAGTCATGACACTCCTTGATGGGATTCTTCCTTATGTTTCCCTACTTAGGCACATAAAGCCGCTTCCCTTTAGTGTAGAGTAGGCCGTCCTCCACCCAAAATCACCGTGTCTTTCCCTCATGGGCTGAGGTGGTGAGACTCTTAGCCATTGGATCATGCTGCAACCCCTCATTTATGAGATGGCCACCTCTTGCCTTATCTTCTCTTCTTGCTTAGTCAAGGCCTCCACCCTTGACTCCAAATTAGCGAGCATGTTTAGAACGCTCATGAACTCCTCATGTGACACCACTGGGACCAATGAACCTTGCATCCCCTCTTGAAGGTCTTGCATCTGCGCCCTAAGATCCTCTATGACCTTCTCCATGCTTTGCTTCATCAAGTCAATCCCCTCCTTGGTGTCTGCTATAGCCACCTCTAACCTGACCACTTGACCGTCCAAGCTCGTGAGGGCATCATGAGACTTGTCGTTCTTCCCCATTCCCTTAACGGGAGGGTCAAGGTCCATACCTCATACTTGCTTGCATACTTCCTCTACATGAGAACCTGTCATCGTATCCTTCAAGCTACACCCACATGCAACCAAGCTCTGATACCAACTCCTCCCTTATAAGGTCTAATTGAGTTTAAAATAATTAAATAATTTTTAAATATATAATTAGTTGGGTTAGTATTATTAAAAACCCTAGCCTCTCTCCTAAAAAAACCATAGCTTCGTTTTCTCCCAATTTTCTTTTCTACCCACTTTTCTTCCTTCAAGCAAGGATGAATGTTTTTTTTTTTTTTTTTGTCATTATTGGCCTGAAATAACTTATTTATATCTTTTTCTATCAATTTACTTTCTTAATAAAGTGATTATTTTGCATAGATTGAGTTTTATTTTGTTTTTCTTGATTTCACCGTCTTGTTACGACGATTGGCTTGTTTGTTGTCTAGTGACTTTTATTTATGTGTAAGCAATTCAGACGAACAAAGCATTGTTGGGAATTATATATATATATATATATATATATATATATATATATATATATATATATAGGTGTGAATGGAAATGATGAAAAGTTGCACCCTTCAACCATTGCAACTTTTCAAGCGCACCTTCAACCATCGCAACTTTTCAGCCAGACCCCTTGGCTTCCTATAAATCTCACCTCCCCACACAAATTTGAACACTTACATTTTTCATGCATTTGAAAAGACATTGCATTTTCTCTTTCCTCTCAAAAATTCTTCGAAATGTAGATTCACTCGCTCTTTAAGTAGAAATTTACGGCGCTTGAAGCATCAAGCATAATGCAGAAGATTCTAAACCGTTCTATCCTGGGAGGAATTATTCTATTAACCTTGGGTACCGAGAGGAGAATAAAATTCCTTAAGGCTAAACAGTGAATTCTGTTGGCTCGGTTTATTTATTGCATTTGCTTATGATATTTATTTTTGTTTGGTTATAACTTTATTCATTTTAATTGCTTTCAATTAATATAAGTTATAATATTATTTAATTACTATAAATTAATATAAGTATTAATGGAACTAACAATCTTAAGGAATTTTATTCTTTATTTATTATTATTTTCCGTCTACTTATTTTACCTTTCCAAGATTAAAACCTTTGTGGTTTTCTACTTGGAATTATTATTTGTTACTTTATTTTGAATCGTTTCCAAGACTAAAACCTTGTGGTTTTCTACTGGATTTATTCATTCATTTATTTAATTTGTTCTATTATTATTATTTTGTTAGAGACTAAAATCTTTATGATTTTCTACTCCTACCGAGATTAAAACCTTCGTGGTTTTCTACTCAAAATTTAGGAGACTAAAATCTTTGTGATTTTCTACTCCTACCGAGATTAAAACCTTCGTGGTTTTCATCAAATTTAGGAGACTAAAATCTTCTGATTTTCACTCCTATCGAGATTAAAACCTTGTGGTTTTTACTCAAGAAATTTCGTAAGGAGATTAAAATCTGTGATTTTCTACTCCAAGTTATACTAGTAATTTTACTATCAGTATTGGTTTAATTTTCGTAAATGAGATCCAAATGAACACTATTGTTCCAAATCAAGTTGCACACGCACCTGCACCTAAGCAGAGAAACCTGGCAAGTTTTCCGGTGTAGACTTCAAAAGATGGCAACAAAAGATGTTCTTCTATCTAACGACTCTAAGTCTGCAAAAGTTCATCAAAGAAGAGGTTCCGAACCCGAATGAACAAGTGCCCGAAAAAGATAGATCTCTTGTGATTGAAGCCTGGAAACATTCCGACTTCCTTTGCAGGAATTATATTTTGAGCGGGTTAGATGATATTCTATATAATGTCTACAACAATATTAATACTTCCAAAGAATTATGGGAAGCAGAGAAAAGTATAAGGTCAAGATCGCCATTTAAAGAAATTCGCGGCGCCCAAATTTCGATTATAAAATGGTTGATACCAAGGTCGTTTGTGACGCAAATCCAAGAACTCTGGCACACTACGATCTTCCTCAACGATGAATGATTATTAATGAAGCGCTTCAAGTGGTCAGACGAGAAAAGCCAATACCTCCGCATGGAAGGACTTAAAAATTACTTGAAACACAAGCATAAGGAGATGACTTGAAGACCTCGATTGTCCGATTAAAATTGAAGAAGACAATGTGTGCATGTCGAAAAAGAAGCCTTAGAGCAATCATCCATATCGAACAAATAAGTTGAATACACTCCTAATCACAGAAAGAAAAGAAGAAGAACTATGGTCCAAAGAACACAATAATGGCAATAAAAATTCAAAGAAAGGAGTTGCTATAATTGTGATAATCGAGACATAGGTCCTCGGAATCTTGAAATGCACCTATAAATAAAAATAAGAATAAAGTCAAATAATATTGTCGAATCAATGATATGGATATTGAAGAATTTGTGTCTTTTTCTTTTGAGTGCAACTTGGTAGAAACCCAAAGGAATGAGCCCAAGATTGGCTATAAGCTTGCTACCAACCGTGTTTGTGCTATCAAGGATGTTCTCTTCCTATGCTGGCGGACGAAGAAGCTGCATATGAAATTCTTCAACTTCAAGATACGAAAGGAGGCTGGAAATATTCTCTGAAAATGACATCGGGCAAAACTCGTACTAAAATGTTCTCCATGTGCCTGAAATCCCGTGGGAATTTGGTCTCGACATCACTTACAGTCGAAGCAGTTTAAGGTTGTATTTGTTATGATAAAGTTGTAATAAGTAAAAAATGATATGTATCATTGGAAAGGGTTATCTTAGCGATAGTCTTTTTCAAACTCAATGTAATGTGAATCATCAAATAATATAATAAGATAAATGATTAAACTTATTAGCAAATGGTTCAATTTATAACGTATCTTTTGGACATGTTTTGGGTTGGTTTGGATTTTAATTTATGAGATCTTTCTGAAAATGATAAACATGGAAATATTGCCAAAGTTTGAATATAATAAATCCAAATGTCAGTATGTATTGAATCCAAAATTTGCAAAACATCCCTATAATTAGAGTTGAAGATTGAACCTTTGGACTTGATTCATCGACATTGTATGATGATCAATACCATCTCGCTTGGTGGGAAAAAGTATTTCCTGCTTTTTATTGGCGATTCTCACTAGATATTATTATATCTGTATTTACTTAATAGCAGATGAGGCAATTGATGCATTCCAAACAATATAAGAGTGAAGTTGTAAAAATCAACTTAATAAAGATTAAAATGATGTTCGAAGTGATAGAGTGGTGAATATGAATTTCCATTTCAAGAGAAATATGTCTAGAAAATGGAATTATTCATTCAAATGACCTTTAAGTATACACCACAATGAGAATGGAGTTCTTTGAAAGGAAGAATAGAACATTGAAAAAAATGATAGATGCTTTTGCTACTACTAAATTCTAGTTTTACCTCGAACTTGTAGGGAAAGTGTCATGTACAGATGCTCAATAAGTACCCGATCAAGACACAAATCATTCCATATGAAAAATGAAGTGAAAACCAAACTTGAATTACTTCAAAGATGTGGGGGTATCTAGCAAAGAAGTACAAGTTCTAAAAGCAAAACGAGGTTAAAATAGGACCCTGAAAACAATAGATTGTATTTTTATTGGATATGCTAACAATAGTAAAGCATATCGTTTTTAAATTTATAAATCGAAATTCCAGATATTCATTTCTAATACAATAGAATCGGACAATCTGAATTCTTTGGAGAAGACATTTTCCACGTGTAAGAATGAAGAGCGCCAGAAACACTTGGTAGAAGTTCCAAGCGACCTACGGGAAATTAGGGAAAGTAGCCTTGCCTAATATTGGGGAACCACGGCGTGGTAATCAGGGTGCCTAAATCTTTTGAATTAGGATTTTCTACACCATTTACATTATTTAAGAAAAATGAACCTCTCGACTTTTGGAAGCAATGGGGGAATATTACGAGAAGCTCAATATTGGAAAAGCGATTAATGAAGTTGAATCCATATTGAATAACCATACGTGAATTGGTTGATCTTCACTCCGAAACAATCCATTAGGATATAAATGGATTTTTAAAGAAAATTGAAAGATGATGGTACTTATTAAACAGTATAAGAAATGAGACTAGTTGTCAAAGGATTTGGAAAACAAGAGTCTTGACTACTTTGATACACTACTCTGGTGATCTGAGTACATCTAATGTCGATTGTTAATTGCTTTGTTGCTGTGTATGATCTTCAAATCCATCAAATGGATGTGAAAGCAAGCCTTTTAAATGGAAAGTGGAGAGGAAAGAAATTTATATGAGTCTGTTGCGAAGGGTTTATTGTCCCCAGGACAAGAAAATAAAGTATGTCGACTTGTTAAAGTGTCTGTATGAGACTTAAACTAAGCACCTAAACAATGGCATGCAAATTTGACAAAGTAATGTTGTCAAATGGATTTAAGACAAAGTCACGATAAATGTGTATATATAAAAAAATACTCTCCTAATCATGGGGTCATTGTTTGTCTATAGCTGTGGATGACATGTTAATAATAAGCAAAAATATTGTATAAATGCCTGGCAGATGCTATCCAAATCATTGAGTATGAGAAAGACTTAGGAGGTGCGATTTGTCCTAGGTAAAAATCTCTGTGAGAACTCCTCTAAAGGTCTATTATTTATCCTTGATCTCACTATATTGACGAAAGTATGACAAATTCAAGTATTTGAATTCAAAGTAACATGATAGACTTAAACATCTTGCAAAGAACAAAGGTGAAAGTGAGTCTCAAGAATATGGATGCTAAAGTTTTGGATGTCTAATGTATATCATGGTGTATACCTGACGGATATCTGACTTGTGCAATAAAGTAAACTTAATTAGATGCACGAGTAATCAAACCTAAAACGCATTGGATGGCAATGAGGCGTGTTTTGGGATATTTAAAACATACCAATTTTGCTTTGCATTACAAAAATTATCGGTAGTGATTGAGAGTTATAAAGTGATGCAAATTGAATCAGGTTCGACTAACAAAATCCACTGAGTAGATATGTGTTTGCGTTGAGTGGGAACGTGTCTTGGAAATCTTCTAAGCAAACTTGCATAGCCAGTTCTGATGAGAAATTTGAATTTCATAGCTTTGGATAAGCTAGGTGAAGAAGGTACAGGTGGCTCAATTTCTTAAGAAGATGATGGGTTACAGCTGAGCCGTTAACTCAGATGGCGTACATTGTGATAGTCGGCGGCTATCGGAAATTTGGAAGTGTTATGTCTGATAATCGTCACATCTGATGACGTAACTTTGTTAGACAATTAATCTACAGTGGAGTTATCTCAATTGATTCACGTAAGATCGAAAAGATGTGCGTGTCGGATGTTAACAAAAAATATATCAGTTAGTTGAAAAAAATCTATCGAGGAATGGGAGATTTGTGGCCTGGGAGATAAAATCATCATGTGGTAACTCTACCTATTAGGCGAGATCCCAGTCCCCGGGATTGAAAGGAGAAAACAAAGTTGTGTTTGATGGTCAAGCATTGTCAAATTTATTAAATCCATTCTCCTTTGATGAGACAATGTTGAAAATAAGGATAAACTACTAAAATGAAAGGTTTTAATGATTTCTAAGTTTGACATAAGATTGATCAAATGGTGTATTTACGGAATACACGTTTAGGAATCACCTATGTGAGTGTGAAGTGTGGCTTCAAGGAGAATAAAAGAGAGGCCGAGTTCTCCTTGCAGCTCCAGCGGGGCCAGGAAGAGTGTTCATGGTAAAGCGAGCATATGATAAATTGAAAAAGGATAAGAGTTAGTTGCGACTTATATTGTCTTAGTATCGCTAAAAGTCGATGATTCGTAGTCTTTTCGCGTCTGGGTGTGAGTATACTGATATATATTCACTACGGAAAGTTCAAGGAAACCTACTTATTCGAATCTTTGCTAATTCTTGAATTTATGAATCTACGATGATTTTGTATCGTAGTTTGAAACTTGTCATTCTCATTCGTAATGAGGATTATTTGGGAATTATATATATATATATATATATATATATATACTTTCTGCCTCTTATATATAGAGTGTGAATGGAAATGATGAAAAGTTGCACCCACGCCCGAGCCAATTTGCAGCTTTTGAGTGCGCGCCGAGACCATTACGGCTTTTTGAGTTGCACTTGATTTCCTATAAATTCGGACACCACCCTGCAATTTGAGCAACACATTTTAAATGCGTTTGAAAAGACGATGCATTTCGCTCTCTCTCAAAAATTCTTCGAGTCGTGTGATTCACTCCGTTCTTTGCGTTCGAAATTCTGGCGATTTGAAATGCAAAATTCTGCGGTAAGATCTAGCGGATTAAAATCAGGAAGGAATTATTCCTAGTAACCTTCCAGGTACGAGAGGAGAATAAATTCCTTGAGGCTAAACAGTGAATTCTGTTAGCTCGGTTTATTTATTGCATTTGCTTATGATATTTATTTTTTGTTTGGATTTATAACTTTATTCATTTAATGTGCTTTCAGACAATATAAGTTATAATATTATTTAATTACTATAAATTAATATAAGTATTACGGAACTAACAAGCATATTCGATCAAGTATAAAATTTGTAAGATTTTGAACCAATTTATTATGCTATTAACCTGTGTTTTTATCGATATATTGTTAGTTTCAATTAATAAAAATATTTTATTTTCATCTAAAAGGCTCAATTCTTATATTTAAATATGTATTCTTTCCATACCGTTGAGGTGTTCCTCTATTCAAACATAAAATTTTCAACTTGCAACTTGTATTGCAATTTACTCACTTTATATTCGTTGGTGGGTTTATTGTGAGGAAAGCACAATTTTTAAATAATTTTATCAGTTATAGTAAATAACCTCAATTTTTCTAATACTATTCAACCCAATTTTTGGACTTAGCTTGGACATGGCCTAAAAGTATAGCCTAAATGTTTATACATTAAGTCTTTTTCATTTTTTTTTTTTTTGACATTTATTCACTTTCCATTACATTACTATATTTTAATAGAGATTCGAGTCTGTGACCTT
Source organism: Tetrastigma voinierianum (assembly GCA_016808115.1). Lineage (NCBI taxonomy): Eukaryota > Viridiplantae > Streptophyta > Magnoliopsida > Vitales > Vitaceae > Tetrastigma > Tetrastigma voinierianum. The sequence continues at coordinate 1,109,926 of JAEQBH010001228.1, read as the reverse complement.
CCGCACTTCATCATCTCAATTTTATTGGTTTAAACTAATAATACATCGATAGAAACACATATACAAATTTATTAAAAACTATAAAAGAAGAAATAACATATAGGTTAATAGCATAATAAATCGATTTAAAACGTTTAAATTTGATAAAGCTAATAATATATTGACGATCATAATCTGATTTATTATTTCTGTTTAATCCGATAAGTTTTATCCATTTGAATAGCTCATATATAATAAAAAGCCACAACAAATGTTGTAACCAAAACCAAAGACTTAAGATAAAAAATTGCAGAAAAGAGGTATAAAGGGATAATTTTAGGATAAGAATTACAAAAAATTACACCTCCTTTGAGTGACTAGAAGAGAAAATGAGACAATCATGTCCTTTTCATTAGAACATAAGATTAGGGGGTGTGATTTCGTAATTCAGGGGCGGCTGATTTTGCCTTCCTTCCACCCGGTAGAGACGGTTTTGGCAAAAACGGGTCTGCCCTTTGTCCATAATTTCACAAAATCCAAACCCCATTAGCGACAGTAACACTGAAGCAGTAGTTGAGGTCTCTTCCATCTGCTTCTATTAAGACTATTGTCTCTGTTCTTTTCATGCTCACGCTTATTTTTCGCCTTATATTCATATGGGTTGTTTTGATTCCCATGCTTTTCTGCTCTTATTTTTTCTCGCATGTTTGGGAAGTTAAGATCTGGGTTCTGTTTGTTTGGTTTATTTTAATGTTAATTATTGTTGATTTCTTTCTGATTATGCTCTATTTCGTGGGTTCGTTAGAATCCGCCTGAATGTCCTCCGGGTGTCTGTTTTGGGTAATTGGTGCGAAGAATTGGAGAATCATTATAATGTTTGCATCCCTATTTCGAGAATACATTAAAGAAAAAGCTTCTCTTTGTGGGTTTGCAGTTTATTCTCCTACTCTTTACGAATTTTTATGCAGCATATTTTGCATGTTTCTGCTAGATGAGTGCAACTTGTTTCATTTCTCATAAATGTTTTTTTCCACCTTTTTTTCTTCAATTATAGTTGATATGGATATAGGATGCTGTTAAGATGGATGAAAAATCTGAAACGGAATAAGACAATAATAAAGAATTATTTCTGGATTAATTATTAAATTCCTGCGTTCGAGCCTTTTTTTAGAGAAATTGTGGGAGGGAAAAAGAAATGCATTGGTTTCAAATATCCATAATGAGAACCAGTACAATTACTAATTAAATTGGACTGGGACTATCATGAAATGTCCGAGCCACTTTTAGAAGAGGCTAGAACCCGGATCTCAAAACAACCCTCAATGTCAATAGAAAAGGTGTATCTTGTGATGTTTTTGGGACTCCTTTATTGATAGAGTATTGGTTTGGGCTTCAATACACAATCCATATTTCCATAGCTGGTAAGTTTGGGGAAGAAAGTAAACATGGGGCAACAAGAAGCTAAGTTATCGCCATGCATACATTCATGAAGTCTGTTGTTAAAGGGTGCATTCCTGTTAGTTAAGGGGAGCGGAACTTATAACTCATAATTTCTCTTTATCAAGTAAATTAGATCATATAGATGCAGAGAAGTGTTACCTGTGCATTGGTAAGAGTCCCTTTGGTTCATTCATTAAGGAAAGAATATGTTCAATCTAGTAATGGAAAGAATAAAAGAGAACATAGAATGATAGAAGACATAGTGAAAATAGTAAAGGAGATCCAAAATCGAAAAGGAGGGTAATAAATGAAAATAATAAAGGGGAAATCATACATGAGATTCATAGTATTAAGTACATAATGATAAAAATCCACTTCAATTGATATTTTAATAAATCAAGAGTAATGAAAAATTATTAGTATTTTATTCTATTGGTTTAGGAAATCATTTCTTTTAATTTTAAGATATTTTTACTCTTTTCTTTATATAATCCACAATACATTTATAAAATTTATAAATTTATGAAAAAAAAAAACTTGCCATTTCCATTGTCAAATGATCAAACTCTTCAATATCAGTAGGCAAACTGGAACTTATAAAAAAAAAGTAGGCAAACTGGAGCAGTGAAGCTATCTCCTTTTAGGGTGTGTTTGGATCATGGGAATGGAGAGGTGTAATGAGAATGTCGTTACCCCTTCAGTTCATTCCCATGTTTGGATGAAATTTAAGCAAGAGGGAATGGAATGAAAACTAAGTCAAAGGAGAATCAAATTCCACTTCTAAATAGGATTTGGATTCCTTAGATATAGGTGGTATTTTGATTCACCCTTCTCTTTTTTTTTTGACGACTATTCACCCTTCTCCTTAAAAAACATAAAAACTTAAAATTACTATTTTATCTCTAACTTTTGTTCATCAGGCCCCACGATTCCAATTAATAATTTAAAGCATTTTTTGAAAGCTATGTGATTGAAAATCCAAAAAATTGTCTTGGATGTGTTTTGAATTTTTTATTCATGTTTTTTTTGAGAAAGTACATTAACATTTTATTTTATAATTAAATTTATAATCTTGATAAAACATTTTTATAAAACTGTTACATAAAAACTAAGAAATGTAGAAGCAATTCTAAACCCAGTAATACTTCTGAAAATATTATATATAAAATAATTTTAAATTTCTAATAATTTTATTTTAATCATATGAGTAATTACTTTTAAAAATGAAAAGCAGTAAAAGAATAATTAAAGTATTTTATCTAATAATAAGTGGCGTTTTGAAAAAAAGAAAGTTCTAAAAAAGCGTTTGGAAGTTATTTTAGAAATAACTTTATTTTCTAAGAAGAAAGAAATAAATAAAGATTATTTAAAATGATGTGGTATGGTATTATTGTCAATTTATTTCTTTTTCATTCTAATTCCTAGTATTACCAAATTGTGGAATGTAAATAAACAATCATTCCTATGGAAGATTCCTAAACTAATCCAAACACTAAGAATGGAATCAAATTTTTGATTCCATTCCATGAGAAATAAGAATGGAAAGGGATTCTTCATTGCCATTCCTCATTCCAATGTACCAAACACACCCTTGTTATGAATTAAATTTCCATTTAATATGTCTAAATTTATAATTTAGGTTTATCATTGCTCATTACTTGATTTTATGACTACTGTTTTACAGAAAAAACTGCTTGTGCTCTTGATGTCAGTTTCGTAGTTCTATAGTGTAACATTTAGGTTGTTTAGATTATTGAGGCTTTGACACTTACAATAAGAGGAAATGAAGAAGATGAAGGATATTTGGTAGCTTAACCTTTGTTACTCCCTCTTCCTATGTGATTAACATGTTTTTCTATGCTTTGAAACACTATCTTTTCTTTATTTAGCAGAAAAAGTTTGGATTAAGAAACTACTTCTCTTCATTGTGATGCTCAAATGGAGCCCGACAGGTACTTTACTGTTTGAGTTTGTATTAATGTGCATGTACTTCTAAAGAAAAGGTTTATGTCCTTGCTTGGTTGGAAATCCACTTCTCTAATTTTCTTGCTTATAGTGATATAATACTTTGCTAGATCTCATCTCCTGTAAATCCAAGTTCTACTCTATCTGTTTGATAGTTTGGGTTCAGCTAACCCAACTCCTCATTCTTCACCAGTTTGATGAATAACCTTTTATCATAAATATATTTCCTAAAGACATACTTGTTCAAAGTTGTAGGCATGTGACACTTTGTTGCTTTTGGTACTAAGGAGCAGGGTAGTTGCTTTTGGAAACCTTGTACAGATTACCGTTCAGTTCTAGATCACTTGTTTCAACACCATGTTTGGAATCAAGTGATATTACTCGGCAATGGATTCATAATTAGGGTTTTTGCATTTCCTTGAATCATGCATAAAATAGTGACTACCCATCACAATCAGCTTTCTTAATGGATGTGAAATACCACTCAACGTTTTTTGGAAAATGAACTATCTAGTAGACTAGTTGAGATTCAGAAAATTTCAGTACACTTGCTTTCTTGCTGTTATAATGACTTATTCATCTTCTCACTTTCTCTACTTTTGACTTTTCATTCATATTTCATGAGTTCACTTGTTACTTCTTTCACAGCCCCATGGGTTTTAAATTAGATATCATTTTTCAGTTCATTATATCAAAGCAGCGGTCAATTATAGGTGTAGTTCTCTAATAAATGAAGCAGGCTCTTTTACTTAAATTCCACTTGTGATGATAGTTTATGTTGTTTATTTGAACTGTACCATCTTTATCATCATGACTCATGAACTTACACAGCATCACATGATTAATATTGCGCTATTTTGTTTATATAATCTACCATCTGAAGTTGCTCACAGTTCTAAGGAACTGATTTTCATATTCAACAAAAAACATTTCTTACAATGTTTGAATTTGGCATGCCAGGCTAAACTCTCCAAACACATCAGCAATTACATTTGAAGTTCTGGGTCATCAATTGCAGTTTTCTCAGGTTTGTTACATTTTCTTTTAAGAAAGACAAGTCAAATATGTTGGTAATTGCTGCAATATTAAGTCCATAGGAGTTTCGGTTTCATGTTTTTCTAAGAAAAATGGACTAATTCACTTTATGAAATGATCATCCAGCAAGGAGCTCTGTCTTATGCTGATTCCACCTTTTACAATTGGATGCTCATTTGTCTTGTTAAGAAAGAACCTGGTTATTCGGATGTAGGCTTAAACATTTCTTGTATACTTCCTTCCTAAGGAGGTTATGATATTATATCCACGAACTAAGGAGGATAATTAGTTAAGAAGTTTTAGTTCTTTATGAATCTTAAAGCTGTCATTGAACTGGGTAAAAGACATCATTTTTCCTTAGGCGTGGTTAGAAGTTCAGAACTTGGAGATGCTAATGATACTGGTTGTGTAGCCTACCTGGCCAATACAATGGTGGATGAGACCCAGAATTGGTGGATTGGGTTCTTGTTTTACTTGAGAAAAAGAAGGATTTATTTTATTTTTTTTAGAGGGGATTCTTCATGCAGGCATATTTGCCAGCTAAACCAACCCCCCCAAGCTGTTGTGATTTATGTTACAAGTTCTATTATTATTTTCAGTCAGTTAGCTAGTATAAAGTTCACAGAAGAGAATTGTTAGTATTCTGTTTGTTATATTGAATCTTTAGCTCATCTCTTCATAATTTCCCTGATGCTGTCAATTTTTTCTTCTTGCTGCAGGATCCCAATTCAAAGCATTTAGGAACTACAGTTTGGGATTCATCAATGGTATTTGCAAAATTTCTGGTAATGTCTACTTTTCCTTTCAGAATTTTAGCACTATTTTCATCCATGGCTTACCAATTCAAAATTGTTGAGCTGTGTTTCTATGCAATCTAGGGCTCGATGGTGATGGCAGGGTTTCCACCTCTTGCTCACCAGGGGGGTTGTAGGGGGCTCAGTCTTTAAGTGCCTTCTGACCTTCTGACCATCATCAGGATTTAGTTGCTTAATCTCAGTGAGGGAAGAACTAGAGTCTTAAGAGAAAGTTGCTGAAATCGCAGGTTGCTTAAAGCTGTTTTCTCAAGTTGAGAGTTACCAGAAGTAGTACTCCTCTCCTGTGCCTGAGAGAATCATAGGGATGAGAGAAATTACTTGTGTTGTTACTGAGTTACTTATCATAATAGCAATTTTTGGATGCAGTTCCCTTCCTTTTGATCTTGTTTCTCTGATTTTTTCTTAGTTTGAGAGTTAGTAAAGAGCTGTGCCATATTGCTCCCAACTCATAGTAATTGGGATAAGGCCTTGTTTAGATGTAGTCAATAATGGGAAATTGTGAGAATGAAAATGCAAAGATGGATTCAGGCCTCATTTTTCACTATTTGTGTTATCTTTTGCATCAAAGTGCTTAAAACCAGATGAAATTTGGGCACAAAATAGCCGCCACCTCTTCACTATGAAGGTGTTGGGTTAGATACATTTCCATGTAGAGATCATATTCTCTTTTTTAGCTGGCATATACCTGTTGCACCTTTACCCTCTGGAAGGGAAGATGTTTTTTAATGATACTATTAGGTATTAAATTTGGACTCTGCAATCTGCATGGGTCATGATTGTGGACCGCATTGCTTTGTGTGATCCTGTATCCTTCTAAATCTGCAAACTTGCAATTGTTTGAATCACTCAGGAAAAGAATTGCAGGAAGGGAAGGTTTAGTCCATCTAAATTGAAGGGAAAGCGTGTTATTGAACTTGGAGCAGGTTGTGGAGTAGCTGGATTTGGTGAGTTGCCTCTATTTTTCTCGATTTCCCATGAGTGTCATTTAGATGCTGGGCTGGGTGTTATGCATTTTATTCTGCACGTGCTTGTGTTTTTCCTCTCCTTTTGGGGTGTGAAATGGCTCTACTTAACTTAAATTTATCAGTAGGGCACTACTTAGTATGACATTGGCTGCTTTTTTCAGGCATGTCATTGCTAGGATGTGATGTAGTTTCAACAGATCAAACTGAGGTTTTGCCATTACTAATGAGAAATGTTGAACGTAATACTTCAAGGATCATGCAGATGAATCCTGGTTCAGGTGCTATTCTAACCATCACCAATCCCTTTGAATCCATGAATGATTTATTTTCAGGTCCTTTCTAAAGCTTATTTTTCTTCTTTTTCTTTCTTTCCTCCTCCTGTACTCTCTTGAAAAGGCTAATTTGTTCAGTATTTGTAGATTGTAAATGTGTCTGAGCTGAACATAAAAAAATGATGTTAGATAAACCATTTTTCAGTACTTCTAGTCGGAGTTGCATATAATGCCATTAAAGGAATTTGGTTCTTATGGTAGCAACTGCTCTCTTACATGACATTTCCATTCCTTGTAGATTCATTTGGTTCTGTCCAGGTAGCAGAGTTGGACTGGGGAAATGAAGATCACATAAGGGCGGTTGATCCACCATTTGATTACATTATTGGCACTGATGTTGTAAGTTTACTGAATTTGATTATTTATTATTATTAGTATTAGTATTATTATTTTGCATAAAGGCAGATTGCCATGGCTTACTTTCAGTCTCATTTCTGAAAAAAGAGAATAAATATTTTTATTGCTTCGAAAACTGTCTTCATCCTGGTAGAATACTCAAATTTATCTATAAAATCCAATGATTATGATGACCGAACATGTCAATGCAATCAAGAAAATATGGTTTTGAGAAAATATTAGGGAAAAAAATGTCAAGGAAAATTATTTTCTCATTTGGTTATCCTGTGATTTTCTCATATTTGGTCATCTTATGGAAACTACCGAAGAAAATAAAATATGATTAAAACTAGTATCAAAACTTATGCATTTTCAAATCATTTGATTAGTTAAAATAAGTGAAATGAGTTCAAAGTAATATATAAAAATACTTTATTGACTTTAAATCTATTTTGAATTCGCATTCACTTTATTTTTCTCTCTCTTACATTTTTCCTCAAATTTTCCGAAAACCAAACATAGCCTCTATGGTACTAAGCCGTGCCTTATTGGTACCATTTGTCCGAAATGCAACCATGAGGTAAAATTCCCAGATATAAAGAAACTGACCAATCTTAACTCCAAATCTACCATTATATTTAAATTTCTGCATGACACCAAAATGGTTAACAGAGAATGATCATTGCAAGTGATGTTGGGTACTTCTGTGTGTATGCTTCGAACCCCATTTTTTTTATAGGAATGGGAATTTTTCATACACTTCATCTTTTTACTAGAAAGAGTGTTCATAGTTATAATAACAGTTCTTTGCATTATGTTATGCCATTGTAGATAAACCAGGATTCACTTGTCCAAATAATATGCTCATTAGTTGACAAAGGAAAAACTGCTCAGTGTTTGTAACCAAGGAGTTATTCTATCCTTAACATGTATCACTTGTTTGCTGTTTGAATTTTAGTTAATTTGCCTTTACCAGTTACACAGATGTTCTCTTGTTATCTGTTATATTGAGATAACTAAAGCATAGTAATCATTCCATATTTAGTATCATGCAACCGAGAAAATTTCAGAAATTTTGGGTTTAAGGTTTATGCAGAGCATCTCTTGGACCCACTATTGAGGACAATATTTGCTTTATCGGGACCCAAAACCACAATTTTGGTAAGTCATCTTCTGATTGTTTTTATTTTTAATAGTTTATCTTTAAAACCAAAGACGTGCTCTCATTTGTTATTGATTTTTCATGTAGCTGGGATATGAGATCCGTTCAACAAATGTCCATGAACAAATGCTAGACATGTGGAGGCGAAATTTTGAGGTGAAAATTATTCCTAAAGCAAAGGTATATTTTTAACTTGAGGAAGCCTTTTATTTTGAATTACTGTGAGATCCAAATTTGCCTAATGTTTGGCAATGGTGTTCATGAATTTTTGCTTTGGATTTGAGTATACCACCTCGAATGATGGTGCAAAGACTTCATTGTGTGTGATGAAAACAAAATATCTTTGGAACTGAACTAGACAATGTCATTCCTTGCAGATGGACAGGAAGTACCAGCATCCGAGTATCCAGCTTTTCATTATGGGGTTAAAGCCCTCAGCAGAGACTCCAGGGACTTCAGCCCCTCAAATCAATTGGAAAACAAATGATATCATCGAAACAAGAGAAACTGAAAATAGTCAGGATAAGAACAGCGATAATAGCAATGAAACTGATGATTTTGGCGGTGACAAGGTGATGAAGGAAGATAGCATACTGCTCAGAGGAGGACTTCAGAAAGGGAAGCTAAATGAGTGGGAAGCAAGGAGATACGGCTCTATGGCTGCTCGTCTTCTTCGTGATGTCAAGATAACTTGAATCATTCAGTTTTAGCATCTGTAATTTAGGTTTGTATCATGGTTGTGTTCAATTTTTGTTACTAAATTCATGTGCCAATCTCAAGAAACTTTCTACTACTTTTTCTTTCTTCTTAAGGTTAGTTGTCAAGATGTGAAAGCACCAAAACCTAAATATCAAACATGTTTACCACACAAAACCAGAAACCATTGTCAGCAAGCTGCATTATATATCCTTTTAGCTTTTCCGATTGCTTAGCTAATAGCATGCTGTGTATGGGTTATATAAAATGAAGGTTGGTTTGGGCAGCTTTCAAGGATAGACGAAGTTTTAAGGTGGTTTAGACTTTAGAGGACTGGCTGAAGTTCTAGGAGACAAGTGATTCTACTTTGACATGATCTTGGGAATTGCAGATAATAAGAATTGGAACATTGAATTTATGCATACAAGAATTTCTTCGCAATGGACTTTAATGTGATCCTTCTTGTCAATGTGAAATAATGCATACAAGACACAACCACTTGCAGTGGCTGAACCCCTTCATTTTTTGGGTGTGGGTGAGCCCTGAAAGAACCCACAGGAAAAGTGTGCAAACTTATCTACAGTAAAAAAGGTAAGACTCAACCAGAACATAATATAAGCCCAAGGATCATCCTGTTCTTGCATGGGGAACTCTATCCAGAAAAAGCTAAATTGTGGAAACCTGAGAATGGTTGCCTGTAATTTGCCAAATAAATTGGCTTGCGTTGGATTGTGCGTGACTTGCATTGAAGTGATATTGACTGCCATTGCGGTGGGGATAGCTGCCATTGACGTATGGTTGAGAGCTCAAGTTTGTACCAGGTATGCTGCTCAGAATGGAGAAAGGATCCATATGAATACCCAAATAAGAAATCAATGGATCTGCACGAGACCTGTCAACAACAAGCCTCAACCTCCGGGTTTCAACTTTGGGAAATCTTAGGAGCCTTTTATATCCCACTGTTGTGCCACTAGTGACTCTTTTCCATTCTCTTCTCTCATCAAGGATATCGAAATGGAACTCACTAATCCTCTGCCCCATTTGAATTGGCTCTTGAACTTGCAAAACATTGAAAGATACAAATTCTTGAAAGTCTAAGTATAAAACCCAATCAAATTGATTCTCCTCAGGTGCCCAATAGGTGTATATACCTTCTTCCAGGACATTGTGGCACCTGAATTGAGGTCCTCTTGTACTGCTGGCACTTGGGATACCATTCTCTGCTAGGTTGGTTGAAAATATGGCATTTCGCAGTTCCTTGAATTCTTGGAGAACAAGTATATCTTCATCTGATATGAGACCAGAAGTGTTAGGGGGCACATTTAGCAACAAGAGACAGTTTCTTCCTACTGAATTGTAATAGATGTCAAGAAGGGTTCTTGCAGACTTTGGAGATTCAGATGCGTGCCAAAACCAGCCAGTTCTGATGGAGACATCACATTCTGCAGGTAACCAGTCATGCCCACTTGGATCCCCTCTTCTTTGATACCTGTTGATCATATCAGTAGTTGTTAAAATGAGACTCATAGCAATTCATTTTCATTTTCCCCATTTTCTCAGATGCAAATGGACAATGCTTTCTGAAAGGCTCATGAAGAATAAATGCATCAGTGAAGCTCCTAAATGATTTGATATATCCATGAATTAATGAATATAACAAACAACAAAACATAGTGTGCCTAATGATTGAGACAAGGAGATGAAATTCCCAACTGCATAACACAGAAAACTCCCGATGGAATAAGGACTAATGAAATAATCTTAATTGAACATAACCTTAGATCAATTCATGCATTTCATTATGGTAATAATTTGAGTCCATGGGTTGAGGCGGTGAATTCTTATTAGGAAAATCAAGAGGCTCGCTGAAGAAGTCATTCCATTTTAATAAGGGTATAGCCAGTTAGAATTCAAATGTTCATCATTGATCCAATGCGAAATTGTATATAACTAATCCTGTTTTGTGTGTGTGATTGTGTGTATCACTGAAAGCAGGATAGTTAATTCAAATGCAGGCATTGGAATGTGCCTTCTTTTACCTGGTGATCAACAGAAATCAGGGATGGCTTTATTGCACAGATGGGGTCCAAAAGAAACTACAGAAAGGATGTATTCCCAAAAACTGAAATAAATTTATATGTATCAAATCATACTGAACCACACAAAGAAAATATAAATGTCTCTTTTGAAACATTGATTATAAAAGAGTTAGGACCTCTGCATCTATCAATCTTTTAAACTGCCAGAGAACCCTATTATTTTGGTTTCAAGAAAATAAAATGATAAATAGAAGTGAAGATTGGAAAAAAGGAACTCACCCAGCATCATTATCAGGATCACCAATCTTTACAGCACTACGATTGAAAACTGACCAGCAAGAAGACCCAGCAACACCAGCCTCATCTCCTACCCATCTGCTGTCAGGACCAGCATCAGAAAAAATGGCAGCCTCCGGCTGCAGCTGACGAATGAGACTAAACCAACAATCAAAGAAATAGTCCATGTTCTTCTCCTCTTTTCCTTTTGCACCATCTAAAAATATATCCTTGATTATTCCATATCTGCTCCAAATTCAAAAAACGCTCATCTCAATTCTCTGAAATACAGTATGGCCCTGTTGTTTAAATAAAAATCATATAAACTGAAGGAAAAAAACGTGTGAAATGTGCTGGTGCTAATAGATGAGCTAGCTTCCATTAAAAGTATAAGATCACTATACTCGATCAGTTTAGGACATCTGCATAATTATTATAAAAATTACCTAGACCGTCCCATTTATTTTAAGAAATTCCAAAGTTATGAAAAAAGAATGCAGAATCAATCACACTTAATTAACACAGACAAAAAGATACTGATAACTTGAGTGATAATGAAAAAAAAAAAAAAACTTCCATATTTGCTCAAAGTTCAAACAGCCCATTGGACAATTATAATTCAATGGCAAAAAAAAATACAAGTAACAGAAAACAGTAATAGCTCAGATTCTCCTGACGAAAAACAGTGATAATGTAGAAGTGAGAAGCTAAAGACATGTAGAGCAAAACAATGCCTCAATAACAGCTCAAAAATCAAACTAACTAATCAACAAGGGTTCCAGAAAGTTGAAAGCCCCAATCAAAAAATTCTAAATGCTTAGACAAAAACAATTCATCGGGTGGAATCTCAGAACTCGATAAACCCAATAATTGCTAAAATATCAGACGACCCAGATGCAAAAAACCCAAAATTCAACCAAATTACCTGGTCAGCAACTCAGTCATCTGCCCCATATAGTATTCATTGTATTCCAGAGTCTTCCCAAAGCACTCCTCATGCCGATCCCAGGGGGAAAGATAAAGCCCCAGCCCAATTCCCGCTTCTCTAGCAGCGCCAGCCAATTCAGCAATAACATCACCAGTCCCGCTCCTCCATGGACTCGATCGCACCGAATAATTAGTGTAATCGGAGGGCCAGAGACAGAATCCATCGTGGTGTTTAGCGGTCAAGATCACGCGTGAAAAGCCTGAGTCCTTGGCGACCTGGACCCATTGAGAGGCGTCGAGGCGAGTGGGAAAGAAGACGGAAGGGTGAGCGTGGCCAGAACCCCATTCGGAGTCGGTGAATGTGTTGATTCCGAAGTGGAGGAACATGACCATGTCGCCTAGCTGCCATGAGAGCTGCCGTGAAGTAGGGATGGGCAAATTGGGAAGAGGAGGTGGCCTTGGCTGTGAAGAAGAAGAATAGAGAGGTGTGGAGGATGATAGTGTGAGGAGGACGAGAATTACGGTGGTGGGTGTGGCGAATTTGGGGCTTTTGGTTTTGGGATTGTGAGAATTTTTCGTCTCGTTCCTCATCTTCCTCAACATCGAGAGTTTCAGAAGGGACTTTGGATCCGAGTCCTTCTTTGACCAATGAAGGAGGTTGCCACGTCATCATCAGTTCATCATGATTTTTTAAAACAAAATCCAAACATATAAATTATGTAATCACCAGTATACTTAGCTGAGCTCTCATTATTTATTATCTTATATCTTAATTTATTTTTATTATTTTAATTTCATTCCATCATTATAAATGTTGATTTCGTTATTTATATATTTACTACCTAGATTTTAGGTTGAAGTTTCAATGATCTAAATTACGTATACGAGGCCTCAATAAATGAATGGGATGATCGAATCCTTATAACAATATAGGAATACAATATAAGAGTGAATAAAAAAAAAGAATTACACATATGATAGATGCTGAGATATAGATTTCGTGCACTAAATTTTTTAATTTTTAGAAGGTGTGGATATTGTATTTTTGCTATGATACATTTCTTATAAAAAGACGAGATTCATTTTTGTATTTTTGAAAAACTATTTTGAAAACGGTTTGGAGTCATAATTTATTTTTATTTATTTTTGTTAGTATAATAAAATAAGAAAGTTAAAATTTAAATACGACTATACGTGAAAAGACAATTTTGCGAACCTAGTCTACAGGCCAGTACGCAAGCATGAATACCCCTAAAAAAACAAAAATTCCAAAATAACAAGGGCTAAAATGCAAAATTTCAAAGTTGGAAGGAGCTTTTAACAAAAATGTAAATGTTTTCATTAAAAGAACAATAAAAGCGACACACAATTTTAACCTTCACTTTTCTTTCAAGGAGAGGATGTTTGAACACTGCTTTCAAAACGAGATTGCTCAAGCAAACATCTATGCCGCATTTCTTTCCTTTTCTAGTTTGTTATAATGCGCTTAAGAAACAAGAAAATTCTTGCAGAAGAAAGGTAAATGAAATGTTATGCAAAATTTGGCCTTAAGAGATTTGTGATAGCCTCCTTATGTAGCCGCGGATTGCTTAAATTTTGAGACAAGCCAGGAGGCAGAATTATCTACAATCGTAATCCACAGACAAGGCTTTTGCTCGAGTTGAGAGTTATTCTTGTTTGAAGAAAACAAGCTGAAATTAGTTTTAGTTTCAGAAGATCTGCTGTGTTTCCTCATTCTCCTTATCTAACTACGGGATTAGCTTTTTAATTTTTGATATTTGAGATAGGACACTGATATACGATTTGAATGGTTCAGATCATGTTTATAGGTTTTAGATGAGAGTTATACTCATTTAGAACAAGTAGTTTTTGAAATCGGTTCCAGTTTTTTGTAAGTTTAGTGTAAGCTATCATTTCCTCCTGACCCAACCGTCGAGTACAAATTGATACGTTTTATATAAGACTTTGATCTAAATTATGAATGGTGAAGATCGGATGGAGATATTGGAGCCAAACCGTGATAGTGATCAAACTACATTTAAATTAGTTTGGAAAAGAGAGTAATAATTGAGAGAAAATTATTCAAAGAGTAATAATAATAATAGTAAGTTTAAAATAATAAATAAGTAAATTAAAATAACATTGTAGAAAAAGAAATAATAGTTCAGATAATTAATGAGTTTTTTTTTGCTTTTATTTGTTTAAGTGACATAAACTCTAACCTCCAGCTTAATCAGCGGAAGGGGTATCATTCAAGCACTTTCAGCTAAGCTTCTATAAGAAGCGAAGATTAACGTGAACTTTTCTAATAAAACAAAATATTTTTCTATTATATGTGATTATGAGTTTTGCTAATTTGTATTTGTTTAAATTATATGCATAGATCAACACAAGTTTTGTTTGCAATGGATTTGAAATGTTCATGGTAAGGGATCAAAGTTACAAGATATATTGTATTTTATGAATTTGGAAACATGAAAAGAATATTTGACTTTGGTTTTTATGACCCTCATCAATGGGTATAAACTTGACAAATATAACCCATATTAATGGGTATAAACTTGACAAATACGACCCCTGTCAATGAGTATAAACTTGACAAATATAGCCCCGATTAATGGGTATAAACTTGATAAATCCTGCCCTAGTAAATGGATTATAGTAGTTGACAAAATGACCCTTGTCAACGAGTTAGAATAGTTGACATTTTATTTGAAAGAAAGATGTTTTGAGAACCGAGAGTGTAAGTATTTTGAACTGCCATCATTAAAAGCAAGCTGTAATAGCTTGACATTTTATTTGAAACAAATCTTTGGAGAATCCACAGTATATGTGTTTTAAAATATTTGTGGATTTGATTATAATATTAAATTGTTTAAGAAACAGGAAATATGATGAACATCATTTTGAAATATATTTATATATATTATTTATTTGTACTCAAGGATTTTATAAGATTTGTGAGGAAAAGAAAAATATGTTATATCTCCAATTTTGTGAATTGAAAATGTTTGATTCATGAAAATGTATTAATATTTCTTATTGGGCTTTTAGCTTACTCCTTATTGTTGATCATTTTCAGGTGCCCTAAACCTTGTCGAAGAGTGATCTTGGGGTAGGTAGGAATGGAAGTTGAGAACTAATTTTTGAATTGGTATTTATTGGAAATACATAGGATTGTTGGACTACTTTAATACTTTAGGAATTAATGTTTGCAAACTTTTATTGGAAGAATTTTATGTTGCTAGAATGTTACATTTTAAGATTATTAGTTTTGAAAAAATTTATCATGTTGGAAGACGTTCGTTCAATGACATATTCAGGATAAACAAGATTCATAAACAAAAATTTTGAAAGTGTGGTTTAAATGTGAGATTTTAGAGCCCTGCATGTGAATGAACAGTAATGCCCTTGGTTTGGAGTTGGGGTGTTACAGGTTACCTATCGAGAATATACAATGGGAAGCCGTAGCACCCCTCAAAGCACCTAAATGTTGAATATCTAATAATTAAATCAAGGCAAATATGATAATTGACTAATCAATCAATGAATAAAAAAAAAACAATAATGAAAATACAAGAACACATAAAACATATAATAAATAAATACATAAATAACCAAAGTCACATGCGAAAAGAGTGTGTACCTTGACAGTGAATCGAAAAAAACGTTATCAATAAAAGACAATGTTAGTACAATAACAAATATGAGAATATTTATGATCAAATTAGAAATTATGTTATGGAATGTTGAAAGCATACATGAGATGTTGGACCCCACAAATGACCATTTATTCGGCACAGGAGTCAATTTCACAAAATTTCATTTTATTGGAATTATAGAATTGATAGTGCATTTGGAGTTTTTAAAATCAAGTTGAAAAAGAATTTTTAAAAATAGAAATTTGATTTGGGAAACTTAATCCACGCTAACAATCATACTCATTTACATGATGCAATCAACTTTGTTACCAGTCAGCATCTGCTATCTAATAGACAAGAGAGTGAGATATTTTATTTGGGGAAGCTATACGGAGAATAGGAGGATACACTTAGCAAACTGAGACATGGTCACGATCAGTAAAGAATCTGGGGGAATGGGAATAAAAAGAAGAACCTGCTGGCCTTTATGGCCAAGCTCGAATGGAGATTACTGAATGAAGGAGACAACCTATAGGCCCAAGTCATCACCAGAAAATACGTTAAAGGAGGGATGAGCCTCTCTAAACTCAAGAAGAAAAACAATTCCTCCAATGCGTGGAGAGGAATTTCGGAGGCAGCCCTATTGTTAAGGAAAGGAATGAGGGCACTAGTTCGAAATAGGAAAAATACCCTCTTTTAGAGAGATATTTGGGTGGGAGATACAACCCTACTCCAAACAGCCCTAAAGGAACCCTCACTAATGGATTCGTACAGGTTAGTACATGACTACTGGGACCCAAACACAGGATGGAAATGAGAAGAGCTCAATGGTTTTCTTCCCCTCAAATACAGAATATTCTCCTTACCAAATTAATAAGAGTGGATGAGGAAGATATAGATGGAGAGTGTTGGGGGATGACCACCTCCGGGCAATTCGTAGTCAGATCAACATATAATATATCCTTGCCCAATCGGAATGCATCTCCTCAAGATATTTGGAAGAAAATATGGAAACTTGAACTACCATAAAAGATTCTGATGTTTATGTGGTTAGCCTACCATAGTAAGCTATTGAGGACTTACAGCAGATCCGAATTGCCATGCTTGTCGTGATAAAATAGAGGACCTCGATCGCTTGTTCAGATCAGGTCCTTGGGTTCAAGAGTTCTGGAAAAGGGAGTTTAGGGAGGTCTTTCGGGGTAGAATCCATCAGCTTCAATTTAAGGAATGGCTACACTGGAACCTAACTCAGGAAATGATGCAAACGGAGGACCCATGGAAGGAAGCATTCTGGATTCACCTGTGGCTGGTTTGAAAATGGCGAAATGATCGCATCTTCAGGAACCAAGAACCAACAATGGAGAAGAAACTTTTCCAAGCTCATGCGTTACATAAAGAGGTGAGAGCAGCCATGTCAAATAACTCTATAGCGCATGGAGGACAGGGGAGGATGGAGATTGTTTGGGTAGGATGGAATCCTCCACCACACGGTTGGATCATGTTGAATACTGATGGCGATGGATGCAAATCCATAGCAAGGAATGCAGTAGGGGAGGAGGAATCTTCAAGGATCATAATGGGGAATGGATCAGCGGTTTTTCCATGTTTCTAGGAGACTGCACGACGGAGGAAGCCGATATGTGGACCCTAGTTCATGGCCTTTGGCTCGTGTGGGAAGGAGGTTTCCTCGCTTTCAAAGTGGGGACTGATTCGAGGGTGGCTCGGGAATGGATTAACAAGCATAATCTGGAGGAAAAACCAAAACAGCAATCTAGTACTAGAAGCCAGGGACTTAATAAGGAGAAGATGGGAGGTGGAATTAAAGTATGTTTACAGAGAAGGCAACGAGGCAGCGAATTTCTTATCAAAGCTCTCCTTAGGGTTACCGATGAAAAGTTTGAGGGTTTGGCCAAGAGGAGTGGAAAGCTGCCTAACGATTTTTAAAATTTTTTTGACGTTAACAGTAAACGATATTTTAAAATTATAGGAAACAAAGAAAGCATTGTTTTTATCTAGAAAAACAGAAGTAATTAAATGAAATTTAAAATAATAATAATAATACTTATTTGAAAGTAGATATTAAGAAAAGTAAGAAATAATAAAAATAAATAAAATGAGGGAGGTCAGCAATATCATTTAAAGTTTGTAAAAGTTTGACATAAGTAGATATACCTAAATTGTTGACTGTGGCCTACCAGGATGCAAAATAAGCAAGATTCTAAGGGGGCCTATTGCGATAAATTTTTTTACTTGTAATATTAATATTAAGCCTAAAACCTTATTTTTATTACGTTAAAACCTAAAATCATACTACAACAATCAATTCACAAAGAGGCTTTTGATCGGGCTCACCCCGAACCTCCTATCACCACTACTACACTAAAAATATATCAAACAAATACTACACCAAAAATATATCAAACAAATACTATAAAAGCTGGTGCTTAAAACGCCTAAATTATTACGTGAATATTCACTACCTATTTTTAAGAGAATGTGTACCAGGCGATCATTTTTCGCCTACCCAGAGTTTGGTCACGGGATTTGGACTACTCCACTCTGAAGTTTCATTATTGGTTCAAGACAAGATTGTAGAGATTTTTATTTTTACTTTTAAATACATAAAAGATCAAAATACTGGCATGATTAGCAATAAATGAGGCAAACTAACAATATAATAATTAGTGAGTAAAAAAAACCTAATTAGTGATAAATAAGGTAAAATAAATGACGCATATTAATGATCATAAGTAACAACATGATTAGCAATAAATAAGGCCAGGTTAATGGGACAGGGTTATAACAAGAAATATCAAATGAATGATAATAGAGGGAAAAGGCCTTAAAGAAAAAAAAACCCAAAACTAAATCAATATCTCCACTATCTATTGCACATCCCTATGGTTCCACCTAGAGGTGTTCAATGGGCTGTGCCGCCCATTTTGGTACGTGGGCCGGTCCATTATAAAATCGTACCGTGTTGTGCTGACCCGGTAATTGTAGTGGGTCGGGTTAGCACGGCACGTGTGAGTGAGTCGTGTCATGTCTTAGGAAATGGCCCATCATGCCGGTCTATCAAGCCCATTGAAAAATGATTTGAATTTTGTTATTTTTTCTTTATCAAATTTCTAAAATACCCCTCATAACAACTATATAACGGTTAGTTTAAGGGATAAAAAAGGTAACTCAATAATGATCTTTATATATTTTATATCAAATGTTTATAATACCCTTTTTAACAACTATATAACAGCTAGTTTTAAGGGTAAATAAGTCAACAACTATTTTTTAAAATATTTGTATATCAAATACCTAAAATACCCCTCTCAACAACTATAAAACGACCATTTTTAAGGGTAAATATGTAATTGATCTTTCAATGATTTCCTATAAATACCTCTTCTTTTAATTCTTTTTCACCAAATTCTCTATTCTCTTATCTCTCTTTGCACATTGTTTACTATTTCCTCAAGTTTCTATTTCATCAATTTACAAATGTTCAAATTCAAGAATTTAAATTACTTACTCTCCACAAGTGTGCATCAATTACAAGTTTTTTTGGGGTAATCTCTACAAGTCCTCATCATCACAAGGTTGAGGCATTTATATGTGGTTATTTTTTTTTTTTTTAGTCCTATATATATATATATATATATATATATATATATATATATATATATATATATATATATAATATTTTTCTTCATTTTTCTTTTCAAAATTAAAATTGGATCCCCGTTACTTAGATATTGAAAACCTTAATTTTGGTATTGATGAATGTGGCGACTTTATTCCGAACATGTAGAAAAAAAACCTAGGGTTAGTAAACGCACTTCTTTAGTTTTGAATCATTTTACTATAATAAATAAAGAAAATTAAAAAGGAGAGGTAGAAAATATAGCACAACGCAAATATTGTAAGAAAAAAATAGTTGTAAAACTAATGGTGGCACGGGTCACCTTAGAAGACATGCCGAACAATGTACCAAAAAACTTTATGCATTAGACCCTAAGAAATCTCAAATAAGTCAAAGTGGATCTTCGTCAATGAAACTTTTTATGTACAATCATGAACGTATAAGAGAAAAATTTGGTAAACTTATAGACAGTATGAATCTTCATTTGGGATTTACCCAAGATCCTAGAATTTTAGATATAATGGAAGATTTACAACCATCCTTTAAACGAATTCCTAAGACTACTTCTCGTAATGATATAATAAAAAATTATAAAAATAAAAAATAAATAATAGTTGAAGAATTAACTAATTATAATTGTGTTTTATTCATGACTTATGATATATGGACTAGTTGCAAAGATGATTCTTATGCATGTGTAACATCACATTATATAGATACGAATTGGGAATTAAACAAAAAAGTATTAAATCTTCATCTTATATGTCATCTTCATCATGCCTAACATATATGAATGTATAACAAGTGTTTTTAAAGAGTATGACATAGTAAATAAAATTTTTAGTATTACATTTGATAATGCTTCAAATAATACTAGTGCAATAGATTTATTTATAAAAACAATTAGAACGGGTCCACAAAAAAAGATGTTTCATGTGAGATGTGTTTGTCATATAATTACTTTAATAGTTCAAGATGGTTTAAAATTAATATCTCCTTGATATTTGCTATTTGATTTAGTTTAAAAAAAATTTATTTGTTGTGTACGAGTAAATAAACAAAGGAATTTAATGATTTATGCAAATCTCAAGGCTTGAAGCCTAAAAAGTTTCATCGTGATGTCCCTCATCATTGGAATTCTACATACCTAATATTAAAATTTTATGAAACATATGAAAATGTAATTTCAGATTTTGTCAATACTAAAATAGGTGAAATTAAAATAAATTAAAATAATTGGAAAATAGGTTTACAATTTGTACATTTTTTAAAGGTTTTTTTATAAAGCAACCAATATGTGTTCTGCTATATACACACTCACATCTTGCATAGCACTTAGATATATTTGCAACATAAGTAATTTGCTTAAAAAATATAGAGATAACCTTTTTTTTTTCTAAAATATGTGAAAAGATGGAAACACAAATTTGAAATATTGGAAGACTATTCCACCACTATTGGCAGCTTGTATGGATCCAAGAGTTAAAGTTGAAGGTGTAAAAAACATTTAAAATTACAGAGCTTGTTGTATGAACCAGAGGGTCACATATATGAACAATTAAATATGATAGTGCCTCTTCAAATGTTATAACTTCGTCTACATTTGGAAATTAATGATAATTTTTGTAAGCAATTAGCAAAGGGAAAACGACAAATTGGTCCTTCAAGTAGGTCTGATCTTTCAAAATATTTAGACATTGATTACTGTTCATACTTATTACCGAATGAAATAAAGCATTTTAACATTTTGAAATCTCATGAATCCACTTTTCTCGTGCTATCTAAAATGGCAAGGGATCTACTAACCCCACCAATGTCTACTGTAGCATCGGAATCTACTTTTTATGTTACAACAAATATACTTGGAGAAAGAAGGACAAGGCTTTCAGAAGAGATGCTTGAAGTTTTAACATGTTTAAAGGATTGGGAAGGTGCACGCTTTAAACTTCAAAAAAAGGAAGATGAATATCTTGAGGCGGCTTGAGGGGTGGATAAAATGGATCTCGACTCGAGAACAAAATTGATTTTGAGATTAATGATGACAAGATGAATAAGTTTTAGCATGAAGACAAAATTTTCAAAATTTTATATTATATGTTTATTTTATATTTATGAGATGTAATTTATTTTTAAAAGTGAGTAATGCATGTAATTGATAGTTGGATAGGTGTCAACCTAGTTGGAATGTGCTCACACTATAGTGATGCAATTATCACTTTTTGTTCTTGATAGGGTTTGAAAAAGGGGCTCGCAGGCCCACTCACCAAGCCCAAAGAAGTGGCGGCGTAATAGCGTTCAATTTCGGTACACTTGACCAAGCGAGAAGGCGGGCCTGGCACGGGTCGGGGGCGATCTTGGATGAATTAGAGTCATATCTGCAAATCGGATTGTATTTCGCCAATGCAATAGAATAACCCACTAGCAAGAGATATCATCCTGCTTGATCGACCAAATCTTATCCCAGTAAGGAAAAGAAAATAATAATAACGAGATCATCACCGGTTGGATCTCACACGATAAGGAAGGAAAGATTATCACGAATAAACGACTCTTTCTAAATCCATTGCAATCCGTCACGATAAAGAAAATCCCATCCAATGGGAGCAATCCTGGTCTGTTACAAGGTTGGTTATCTACTATAAATACATGACCACTCAATGGTGAAAGTCACGCACTCTTAGTACTCATATCTGAACATATGCAACACATTTGCCCTGCGCGGTCTCTCTTTTCCCTCAGCGGCTTCCGGGCATCGGAGGCGGCCACGGGCCCGACCACTCGCGACCCCTTCTTCCTTGTTTTTGCGGAGGAGTGCTCGTCGAGCACAGATCATGATGCGGCGATCCTTGCCGGCCGGGCAATCCGGGCGCGCATCCGGCCGCGAAGCAATCGAGGTCGGCCCGACCCCAGCACGCTCGGCCAGTTAGGTTGAAAAAGGCATCATCGGTTAGGCGCCCGATGCAATGCGCGACAATTCCTTTATAAATATAACTGATTCCTCGATTCTGATGAAAGGTATTGACGGGAACACAAGCGGGAACAACGCTAATCCATGAGGATCACGGGGATCAGCGAAGCCGAAGCGTGAATAATGGGCCTCCGAGGATACATTGGGAGCAATGCAAGCCCGGTCTGACAGCGAAGTGGAGCGCTCGCCTCGTCCCGATCAGCGCTGATCACGAGAGTTAGAACGACTTACCCGGAATGATGCAGCCTCCACGGGAACACAGCCAGGACCAGGGAAGGTCATATGTGCCCCCCGTGAGGAACAACACGGTCATGACATTCTAGGAATTGTGAAAGCGGGCGAGTCAGGCGGCGGGAGCCTGGGACCCGCGGTGGCCCTACGGAAGGAGAAACGGAGCAGTGCTCGGAGGATGTTTCGGAGGACATGTCGAGAGACAGAAGAACTACATCACCCTCGACGGGAGCGGGGAGAACAATCATGGGAGCGAGAGGCAGGAGCCTTGGCAGAACTCGGCCGTGTGAAGGGAGGTGGTTAAAGGGCCCCGCGCCCAGGACATGGACACCTTGGTGCGACCATTGAGATCACCCTTCACGGTAGGGTGCTGCGCTGCCACTTCCAGCGGGGTGAATGCCGCAGTGGGAAGCGTGCCGACGGGATAAAAGATCACGTAGGCCACCTCGATACTTCTGAATCAAATGGAGTTACATGGGTATCGAGGGACCACGTGCGTCACGAGGCTTCGCTACCACGAGGAGCTGACCTTGTCTGGTTTTAATAGAATTCCACCTTCATCAATCTCTTCATTCAGAGAACTATCCATTGCGTTCGTCTCCCACTTCATCGGGCCAGGACGTCTGAAAAGCTAGAGTTACCATCTTGTGGTCGACGGGGCTCGCGGGAAGGTCACGAGTCCTACGTGCAAAGATTCAGCCTTGAGTCCACGAGAGATAGACATACGGAGTAGAAAAATTCGCGATCCACTTGCATTCATTCTTTGGGTTAGAGATACGATCGAAAGATCGTGTTTTCCATCTCAAAGAACCTCGAAGCGAGCATGGCGGAGGTGCTTTATGACGAGAGAAGTATATAAACGGTGGAAGCCCTCGTATCGAAGGAGAGCTCCTCCACCCATAAAGAGAAGAGTCGGAGCAGGACAAGCAGCCCGGGGACGAAGCCCAGACAAAGCGACCAGAAGAATCTCGAAGAAAAATGAAGAGCGATCCCCAGGCGTAGCGACCTCGAGGAGATCGTGCGGGTCCCACCCCGTGATCAGAAACGATAGCGTTATTCGCCTGACGCTTCACCCCGGCGGCCTCGGTGTCCACGAGGTCTGTGAAATCTGAAACGAACAATTCACGAGATGGCGACTCGGATGAAGTCGAGATCCTACAATGAAACGACTCCAGTATTACGAGTTTTTCATAGGAATCTACGGACATCGCACGGACTATTTGCATACAACTCGAGAGAAATAGAAATTACTTAATACGGTAGCGGATACCTCCGCGTTTCATATCTCGGAGAATCGGGGCCCGAATCAAGCCGGAACCGAGGTCCCAGCTCGACAAGCCGGTCGGCCGGCGACGACGACTCGACACCCGTGACCCCTTGGAGAAATCGGGCGATCTCGGGAGGATTCGTAGGAGGAGGAAGAGTGGATTCGGCCGGGGAAAGCCCGTGCGCAGCATCGGGTCGGCCCGAAATAGGGAAATCGATCGGTATCCAAGCTGCCGCGGCTCGGCAAATCCATCACATTCTACGACTCAGATGCGGAAGGATGCCAACACCCTCCACACGACGACCCATTTGGTAGTCGGGTCGCGATAGTGGCCCGACAAGGCCGGAGTTCATCGGGTCTGATGACAGCGGGAGTTCGGCTGACATTATCTTTGCGTCAGCCTTCGATAAGATGGGCGTTGGGAGAAAAGCGGAGCCCATCAACACGTATGCGAGGATTTTACGGGGAAGGTCTTTGCCTTTGGGCTCGATCATGGCCCGGGTGCTCACCACTAGGAGAGCCCCGCGCGGCCGGCAACCAACCCAATGAAGATTCCTCATTGTAGACGCCCGTCGGCTTATAATATGTTGTTAAGTAGACCCTCTCTCCCAGCGCAATAAAGGCCATCCCTCAAGCGTACCACATGATAATCAAGTTCCCCAGCCATACACGCGGGTAGGGATGGATTCGAGAGAATCGACGGGTGGCGAGAGGGAATGCTACCACGACCTCAGTGAAGCAAGAAGCGGTCGACAAGCGTGAATGTGGGCGAGCTTGACATGCATGGCGGCGCTCACGACTAACCAGAGCCCTCGAAGAGCCGGCCCAGTATCGGCTGGATGGCGACTCGGAACATCTCACCTATATCGGCTCCCGAGCTAAGCGGAAGACCTTAAGCCTCCTTTTTCGGTTTTGAGGCGAAGCGAGGCGTCTTATGGAAGCCTTGACGGACATGGGAGAATTGACCCTACAATAATCACCCATAGGCTGAACACGGCCCATCCTTGAAGCCGGTCAAGTAAAAGCAGAAGGAGCTTTGCACGGGAAAATGAAGCCATCGACGAGGTCGGCCAAGCTCATCGGCCCGGGAGAGAGTATCGAGGAGGTGGGTATCACAGGTGGTTGGCAAAAGTCGTGCTCGTCGAGCGAATGGCAAGTGGGGACTCTGTATCGGCTTCCAGGCATAAGCGAAGCATGCCCGAAGGACGGTTTCCGCTCAGGATCGACCTCTTGGAGCGCCACTTGCCCGGGCCACTTGGGTGCTTCTCGAGTTTATGGATGTCTTTTTCGAATTTCGACGGTCGGTATGGACCCGGACTGACCCGAAAGACCTCGTTAAGATCGGCCCGCGGGGAACTGTTGTTGTCGGGTGATGCCGTTTGGACTCGAATCGGGGAGCCACCTACCAGAGGTTGGTGAACCGGATGTTCCAGAAGCAGATAGGCGCGACTATGGAGGTATACATTGACGACATGCTGGTAAAATCCACCACAGTCGACCTTTACATCGCTCATCTCTCAGGAAGTTTCCAAATCTTAAGTTACAACATGAAGCTAAATCCGGTAAGTGTGCCTTCGACGTGTCGTGAGGAAAATTCACACAGGTTTCATAGTGAACAATAGGGAAGTGAGGCAAATCCGAGAAAAGATAAGGTGAGTGCTCGACATGCGTCGCCCTGCAGTATAAAGGAAGTACGAGTGCTGACGGGGGAGAGTTGCGGCTTTAAGCCGGGTTCGGTGTCAGGCCCAGTGATAAATGCAGCCTTTCTTCCAAGTTACGAAGAAAGCCTTTCAATGGGATCTGAAGTGTGAAGAAGCATTCGGCTTTGAAAACATACCCTGAGTTCCCCTCCCAGTTCTAGTAAAGTCTGTCGAAGGGCTCCTTACTACATGTAGCCGTATCGGACTTTTCCTTCAAGCGTCGCGTCGAGAGATAAGAGAGTTCGGCCCACCTAGTTTACTAATACTGACCGAGCTACAAGAGGAGGCCCGGAGGAGAGGTACCTAAGAATGGAAAAGTTAATTTTGGCTGCAGTAGCCTTGCACTTGGCTCGGAAGCTCATACCGTATTTCGGGCTCATGCCATAAAATTTCAAACGGAATACCCAGATGAAACAAGTGTTGCATAAACGAGACCTTCGGAAGGCGTGAAGTGGGCCATAGAAATTTGAGGCGAGTTCGATGTCAGATCTGAGGCCCAGCGCAATAAAAGGGGCAAGTCTTGGCCAGGCTTAGTCATGGAGTTACATCAGTGAACCATTAGGACGTAACAACGGCCAGAGCCTCCCCTTGGAAACTCTCGTAGATGGAGCTTAGGCAGCGCAAGGGAGTGGAGCAAGTCTTGTAACTTCCCGAGGAATGGTGGTGGCGGGAGGTTCATGCTTCCAACAACGGCTAGAGTGAGGCCGTCTTAGCGAGGGCCTCCCGACCTCTCCCATTCATTAGAAGTCGACTGACTAGGGTTTACGGTGACTCAATTTGGTGGTCGGGACGGATAGAAGATACCTACGAGGCCAAAGTGAGATGAGTTTTTATACCTCCAGAAAAGTTCGTGACATATTAAAGGAAATTCGTGTTGGATTCGGGTCAAGCATGTCCCCCCCGAGGAAGCGAGAGAACTCCGTAGGCGCTGTGGCAGCTGCCCGGCTCTGGAAGCCTCAGTGGTCGACAGAACAAGCTGCAGTGAACCTCGTCGATCTCTATGGCGAGAAGTTGCGGGTCGAGTCAATGAACTGGATGGAGACCATATCGATTATCGTATAGACGGAAGCCTGCTTGGCGACCGAGGCGGCTAAGATAAGGGCGGGTGCGCCGAGGTTTACGATCTGAGGAAGCCTCTACCTGGCTGAGGATTTTCACCTTTCCTTAAATGCATATCGGGAGAAGACCGCAGGAGTGCGTCTTCGAGGGAAGTACGAGGGCATATCCGGGGAATCATATCGGGCTCGAGGCATTAGCGGGGAAAAATATTGGGCGGGGATATTGCGCTCACAGTACTTAAAATCGCGACCAGGCCTGATGAAAATCTGAGTCTGCGAGGAGCCATGAGTCTCACGCCTCCCATCGAGACCATGCGTCGATCCACAAGCCCTTTGTGGCCTTTTCAGCGGTGGGGTTTTGGACCCATCTTGGGACCCACTTGGTGGTAGGTTAGTGCAAATTCATGTCGTCGCGGTGGATCTTGCAAGTGGGCGGAAGCGGGAGCGCTGCTTGCGATTACAGTAGAAGATACTCGATTTGTGTGGCGTGACCATCATATGCGGAGTTCGGTATCCCAGAGCCACGGTATCGGACAACGGAAAATAGTTCGACAACACGAGTTAGAGATTTAAATGCTAGGAGCTCGGAATTAAATTATTACTCATCTGGCACATGATCAGACGGACGGGCCGGGAAGTCACTATCGGGAGACCATAGCGACCTTGAAGACCAAATTGGAAGACCTTAAAGGAAATTGGGTAAAATACCTCCCCAGGGTGTGTGGGCCCTCTGAGGACCACACAATCCCGACAACTTGGGAAACCCATTTACTTTAAGCCTTTGCTGACGAGTAGCCAGGTGAGGTGGAATAAAGTCTCCTAGGATCGAGTTAGCATCGGTGGAACCTGATAGTGAAGCTCTTCGTCTAAATTTAGATCTCCTAGATGAAGAGCCGATCCTAAGCGCCTGAGAGGATTATCAAAGGAGAAGACGAGTCTTGCAATCAAAAAGTCGAACACAGAAGCTACATCTGGGTGATTTCAGTAGTCTTAAGAAACTGCCTTGATGAGGAAGAGCAGGCGCATGGAAGCGGGCCCCATTGGAAGGTCGCTACGTCATATCACCAAAGTCGTCATCGCGGGCATTTATGAGCTCAGACGGAGAGGAAAAATCTTGTCATACATGGAATCTGAAACATCTTAAGCGTTTTTACCGGTGGCGTCGGTTTGTAATATTAAATAGAGCCTTATCGATTCTTATGTAACGAGTTGGCGTTTCTTTGGTTATTTAGTAAGATATCTCAACAGTTGAATATATATAAGACAGGAGAAGCCACATAATAGGGAAAGTTCGTAGACATAAAAAAAATCACTCTTTATTCTAATCGGATTACATTCGATTTGATCGAGTGATATCATCGATTCTGATCGGAGTACAACTGACTCCCTTTAAAAAAAAAAAAAGGCAAGGAAGAGAGAGATGAAAAGAAAGGAGAAAGGGAAGGAAGAAAGAAGTGGAAAGAGGAGAAAGAAGAGGGATGGAAGGAGTTTGTGCGGAAAGAGGAAACAAAAAGGGAATGAGATGTGGAAGAAAAGATGAAAAAGAAGGAGAAGGAGAAAGGAGGAAGGAAGAGAGAAAGAAAGAGCAGAGAAAATGGAGAAAGCGGCGCAGAAAATACATCGCCCTCTCAGATACTTGCAGCAAGAATACTTTGCAGGCTCCCGTAAAGTGGGACGGAAAAACATAACTCCCACATGTAGAAGAACAGCAGCACTGAACCAAAATCTTCAGAAGGATCCTCGCGAGAACGACTGGGCCTTTCAGACGATTCATCTCACCGGATTAGGTTACGCACCAGAGAAAGCAAAATGTATGAAGTATAAGCCCCACGGCAATGAAGCCGCCATTTATAAGAAGGCCAAAGCACTCCAGTCACTGAACGTTCCAAATTCTCCATGTCCCGGCATTAAAGGCGTTCGCACCTTTCGAAAATCGAGTCGAATGGCGCATGCGGCAGTTCAATCAACGGTCGGCGCGATGCAGGGAGCAATTTGCTCACTTTGTGGCTCATCCTGCTCTGTGGCGTGTGCGCCCGGGAGGTCGGATCGGCTCGGGCCCGTGCCACTCGGCTACATCGCCGCTCGGGTGGGCAGCCACCCAGGCCGCGGCGCCCGGGAGCCCGAGTGGCTCACTTGTGACTCCTCTACTCTGCCGCAGGCCGCCTCGGGGTCGGATCAGCTGGGGCTGCCTTTTTCGGCTGCCGCCACTCGGCCCAGGCGCCTGAGGCCACGGCGCCGGGAGCCCAGCGCTCGCTGGCGACTCATCCCAATGCGCACGGGCCGCGCGCCGGGGGAGTCGGACCCATTTCGGGTTGTTACGACTAGGCTACACCCTTACTCAATTTGAAACGCCACGAGGCCACGGCGCCGGGAGCCTGGTAGCTCACTTTGTGAGCTCATCTGCACCTGCGCACGAGGCCCGCGCACCCGGGGAGTCGGATCGGCTCGAGTACACGTGCCGCTCGGCTACATCGCCGCACTCGGGTGCGGAGCATGCAAGGCCACGGCGCCGGGAGCCCAGTGGCGCCACTTTGACCAGGCTCATCGCCGCGGGGCCCGCGGCGCTCGGAAGTCGGGTATTTCGGGCTACATCGCCCGCTCGGCTACATCGCCCTTTCGGGTACGGAACGCCACGAAGGCCATAGCGCCCGGGGAGCGAAGCGACTCATTGGCGAGGTGATCCACCGGCGCAGGCCCGCGGCGCCCAGCGAGTCGGATCAACTCTGTTTGGAGACGCCACTTAAGGCCACGGTGCTGGGAGCCGGCGGCTCGGCCGGCGGAGCTCATCTACTGCGCACGAGGCCCGCCTCAGGAGTCGGATCATTTCCGAGCTACGTAGCGCCACTCAGCTCTGTCGCCGCTCGGGCACGGAGCATGCACAAGGCCATAGCGCCGAGGGCGAGCGGCTCACATTGACGAGGGTGATCCGCTCGGCGCAGGCCCGCATTTACCCAGCGGTGAGATCCCGGCGCTTCGGTACGGAACGCCACCAAGACCACGGTGGCGAGGTAGCGACTCGCCCCAGCGAGCTCATCTACTGCACGCACGGTACGGCGCGGTGGGCGGCTCGGGCGCTACATTGCCGCCGGCTATCGCCGCTTCCGGGCGGAACGCCACAAGGCCACGGCGCCCGAGAGCCCGGTGCTCGCACCCCGGCGAGCTCATCTACTGCGCGCGAGCCACGTGCCTGTCGGATCGGCAGGAACACATCGCCGCTTTCGGTACGCGGGCATGCGAGGCCACAGCGCCGGGGCGAGTAGCTCACTTTGACGGGCTCATCTGCTGCGCACGGTGCACGCCTCGAGTCGGATCAGCTCGGACTATCGCCGCTCGGGTGGGACGCCACGAGGCCATGGCGCGGGAGCGAGCCGGCTCACGTGTGAGGTGATCCACTCGGCCATGGCCACGCGAAGCAGGTCGAGATCAGCGCTGAACAGGCGCCACAGGCACGGTGCGGGAGCCAAGCGGCTCACTTTGGCGAGTTAAAGTCTGCTCTAGGCGGTCACGCTACCCTGGGAGCCATCTCGGTTTAGACGAGAGCTCGGCCCGAGGCGGGCGGTAACTCACGGACGGAGCTGCGATGGTTTGCAGCAGCGAGCTCTTCCCGGCCCGGTTCCGCTGGGTTGAGCTGCGCATTGTTCACATTGTGAGCTCTTCTAGCGGTTCACATGGGCCAGTACCCGGCGGTTGCGTGGGCTCTTCCAGCCATTGCGAAGACACACTTTGCCGATTAGCGGCGAGCTCTTTCCAGTTCACATGGAAGAGCTGCGCGGCAGTTGTAGCGAGCTCTTCCCATCGGTTCACATAAGCGAGCCACCCAGCGGTTCGCGGCGAGCTCTTCGGCGATTCACATGGGCCGAGCTGCGCGGTGTTCGCGTGGCGAGCTCTTCTAGTAGTTCACATGGGTGAGCCACGCTTGGCGATTTGCGTGAGCTCTTCCCGGAGTTCACGTGGACAAGCTGCGCCCCGAATGTTCGCATTGGCGAGCTCTTCCTAGCGATTCACATGGATGGGCCACTTACCCCGATATTTCAAGTTGGCGACTCCTTCCAGTTCACATGGGGCGAGCTACGCGTGTTGCGTGTGAGCTCTTCCGCGGGAGGTCGCCAGATGAGCCACCCCTTGACGGTTAGCGAGCGAAGCCTTCGCGATTCGCCGAGGCCATGGCGGTTCGCGAGCGAGCTCTTCGGCGGGTCCATGGAAAAACCACACTTTGCTGATTCGCGGCCAGCGAGCTCTTCAGATTCACATGGGCGAGCCACGCTTTCCAGCTGATTAGCGGCGTGAGCTCTTCAGCCCCGTTCACATGGGCAACTCTTTGCCAACTATTACGCATTAGCGAGCTCTTCCTGAAGTTCATGGACCCCAGCCACCAGCGGTTAGCGGCGGCTCTTCCCGGCGATTCACGTGGGCGAAGAGCTGCGCCTTGACCGCATAGGCGAGCTCTTCCCTACGCGAGTTCACATAGGCAGGCGCCCAGCGGTTGCGACGAGCTCTTTGAGTTCACATGGGGTGAGCTGCCTTATTCACGATGGCAATGAAACTCTTCCTAGGAGTCCGTAGATGAGTTCTGCCCGAAAATAGGTCATGCAACCCTAAGGGATACATTCGACTCGTGCAAATGTAGATGGAGGGTCGGTAGCTCAGTGTGATTACTGCTTAAATAAGTCATCTGACCCCCAAAGGGATGCATTCAGCTCTATCTGAGTCGTAGGGGAGATCCCGAGTTGGTGACGAGTTACGCGAAAAATAGGTCGTCACGACCTAAGGAATCTCATTCAACTCCTTGCAAGTCGTTGTGGAGATGGTCATTGGTGACGAGTTAAAAAATAGGTCATGACTGGGAATCAGTCCGAGTTCATGCAAATTAGCCTGAGCCTCGGTGAGCTCGGCGACGAGATTAATTGCCTTCGGACCCTCGGTCGGCCCATACAATTCATGAAGAAAAGCGAAAATACTACAGTGAGAACGCAGACGATAAAAAATGAATATTTATTAGGAGGGCTACATATGTCTCGGGCCCCAGGCGGAAATGAGAAGCGAGGCGTACATAAAGAAAAATATAAAAGTCGATATCGAGGGCGGGCGAGAAATGAGTCGAAACCTGAAAGTCCCGAGGCGGAGAAGACAGAACGACGAAGAGGAGGAATTGGGCTTGACGAGTATCAGGTTCTTGAGAGTAATTTGCGGAGACTCCTCTGCTCCTCGTCGGCTGGGGAGATCGGGTTAGTCAAGTACGGGTAGACGTTAACGATATATATTCGGGCGGAGGCCCGCGAGGCCCGAGGCAGCGGTCCTGTTGCGCTAATAGCATCGCCTCGGCGACGGGATATTTGGCGGTGAAGATCCGCCTTGTCCGCGACCTCCTGTTCAAGCGCCGCCGATTTGCGGCCTCGGAGGCCTCACGACGGCGGCGTCTGCGCGCCACGGCTTTCGGAGGCCTCGCCACGCGAGCCGCGGCTGGCTCGCATTTACTTTATCACACGAGATGGCTATTGGCCGACGCGGCTCCTCTTGAAGACTCCGCGGCTCGCCGGGATGTGACCAGCTCTCACACTAGCGGAAATCTAGCTTCGTGCTGCGGGGCTGCGGCCACGTCAGGTCTCGTCAGATCACTTTCGGCGCAACGGGCTGCGCCGGACCTTTTGAAGCTCTGTCAGCTGCGCGGCTACTCGAACCATCTCTACACTTTCCGCGGGGCATGGCCAGACGCGGTATGCTTTAGATCGGGTTTAAGTCTCTCCCTCTTCGATCATACGCTGCGCCAGTTCTTGCGGCTTCGGTCGCTCGAGAAGAAAGAAGGGCGCCTTGCGCTCTCATCCGGGCGTTTTTACATGCTTTCGTTTAGTTTGGCCTTATAAGGCGGACCTTCAAATGGTATACGTAAACATGGTCGACATCAACGCAGGTCGAGCACGGCAGACCTTTATTAGATCTGAGTTTACGAGCAACCACGAGGATGAGTCGGGAGCCTCATCAGCGGGCGGCGGCGCTTTCGGCCTCGAGTCGAATCCTGGGACGGACGAGGGTCACTTTTGCCTCGAGTTCGACATTGAAGAGCAAAGAGTCCTCATCTTCGTGACTTTTGATTCGGATTGCTTCTGTGACCTTCCGCCTTGGTGGCTGGCACTCTTCGGTTCCCGAGACGGTAATAGGCATAGCGCGAAGCGGACTCTCGGCGGCTCCATCCCGAGATTTTTGCCTTCACGGGGCTTAGAAGGGGGTGGAAGCTCGTGACCGCCTTGAGCCTGTAGCGGGTGACTACGGCTCAGGCTTTCGGCTTGAAGTCGGAGACGCCCCCCCAGTTGAACTGTATTTCGCCGTTCGATGCCTCGATTAGACTTGATTTTTTAGTTTAGCACTCAGGGCTTAAAGGGCAGGTGCCCCCGGCCCGGACGAAAATCTCTCCCACAGTAAATTAATTTTGCGATGCGCTAATGGGAGGAGACTCCCCATGGTGGAAGGAGACGGGGCCTCGAAGCAATGGGCGTGCATACCTCGTTGTGGGCAGGGAATGTCAGGTTGCTCGACTCACGCATGGGACGGGCGGGACATTCGCGACGAGAACTACGACATTATCTTGACTCTAAAGTTGGTGAGGGCACAGGGAAGCATGGGAAGATAATCTCTTGAGTCGAGTATTCAACAACCTTCGGGTTACGTAAGAGACGAGCCTTTCAGAAGAGATTCATGAGGATTGGTCGAGCCACGGGCATGAAGTGATCCTTGTCGGAAGGATCATATTCCCGAGTTACTGGCAGCTCACGAAAGAAATAGTCCCTTTTGGCATTTATGGGAGGAAGGAAGATCGAGAGATCACGGAGGAGCTCCGAGGCGCTGGAGGAAATAAAGGAAGCCCTCGAGACTCCTTTGGGCTAAAGATAGAGGAGCAAAGCCGCACTAAGGGACCATTTGAGCCCTCCCATCTAAAATGATAGGCCCACGAAATACCTGGCCCAGTTGGGAGAGAGTTGGGAAGGACGGGACATTGAAGTGTTGAGCCCGCTTTCATGAAGGGATGCGTGGAAAACGAATGTCACCATTATCAAGCGACCTCGAAAAACATACCATCCCGGGCACGGAAGCTACATAAAGGGTCGGGCGTCGAGGTTATACTTTCGGATGCGGGAGTCGATAACGTTCATTGAGTAGCGGCTGAAGGACCAGATGTACTAGATCCCAGTGAAAAAGCATGGACTGGCCAGTTTAAGGTATCGACCCCCGACACCATTTAATTAGGTTATTTTCCCTTTGGCATCCTTATCGAGGGAAAGGGCCAAAACATTTCGGCGTTGACCGATCGAGCGACCCGAACATCTCTAACGTCGAGCGGCAACAGCGGGAGTCATCGCTTGTCGTAGAAGGCGACGGACCCGTAGTAAAAACAAGCGAGTAAGCGAAATCAGTGAATTTAACCTGGCGTCGATCGTACCGTCGAAGAGAGAGAGCGAGAGGTAGAGAGCGCGAGTGGTCCGAGGAATAAGAGGCGGAATAAGCTACCGCAGGGAAAAATGCAGGAAAAGACTACACACAAAGAGATTGACAGGAAGAACTACGACGGAAATAAAAGTACGAGATCGCGGAAGAGGTTGGAGGGACCCGAGAGAAGCACGGGGGCCAGAGGAGGTGCAGCGAAGAGGCGAAAGAAACTAGGGGCGTGGGAAGCGAGCGCGAAAACCCGAATCATCATTATCCGCAGAGATATATGGCCGGCGACTGGCTCGACAACCCGACCTCAAGCGGCCAGTGGAAATTACCGTCGATCTGGAAGAAAGCGTCTGACCACTTTTGCCCACATTACACGTGCCTAAGGGTGGGGAGACCTTGATAAGGTTTGAAAGGGGCTCTTGGGCCTGCCAAGAAGAAGCCCGAGAAGTGGCGCGCCCGGAGAAAGCGCGATACCGAGGCCCCTCGGTACTGACCGAGAGGCTGATGCAGGTCGAAGGACGATCTTGGATGAATTAGAAGGTCCATATCCTGCAAATCAGATTGTATTTCGCCATACAGAAAATAGAATAACCCCTAACAAGATATCATCACGCTAATCAACTAAATCTATCGATAGAAAAGAAAATATAATAACGGATCATCACCGGTTGGATTCTCCCCCGATAAGGAAGATTATCCCAAATAAGCGACTCTGTTTCTAAATCCATTGCAATCCAGATCTTGATCTAAGAAAATCCATCAATGAATGAAATACAGATTCACAGTACAGCGGTTGGACATCTCTACATAAATACGCTAGCCCTTACAGTACGGTGAAAGGTCTGTGACTCTTGACCTTTATACTCTATATCTGACATGCTCTGGCAATTCATACAGCTGGGTGTCTTCACCAGAAGCCGGCTTGGGCATCGGACGACCACGGGATAAGCCCTCTCAGGCCAAAGCACTCCTTGTTTTTTGGGAGAAGTCACTGTTCGAGCTGCGGGAGATCAGCAGTCTTGACGATCCTTATCAATGGGCAATTAAGACAGCACTGTATCTGACCTTGAAACAAATCAAGGTCTGATGTGACCCAACATATTAATATTTGGGTTAAGGGTTGAAAAAAAAAGCGCTCTATTGAAGTTCTCAGAAATTATTTTCCATGTGTTGTTAAATATTGAATAAAATAGTTTATGTTTTATTTTTATATTCAATATTTTAAATTTATTTATTATTTTTAATTTAAATGCTAATTCAAAAATTATATTTTTTATATCTTTGGCAATAAAAAGCTATGTTATATAATGAAAAATAAAATATGTTGCGAAATTAATATTTTTTGAAAAATAGGAGCCTTATATGTAGCCCATTCATACGGCGACCATTGGCCTGCTTCGTGCGCGGCCCCGCTGGCACAACCGGCCAGACCATTGGCGACCCGCGGCATGGCCATTGGCGAATCCGCTGGCGCGACACGATACGACCGACGCCTTTGGAATAATCCGCGGGCATGGGCGCGCGCCATTTTTTATTAAGCGCTGACGGGGCTGAGGAAATCACTGGTAGGCACGATAACACGTTGCATGCATGGCACTTAGCGTATGTCGTGCTAACTTGCATGCCATTTGAACACCTCTAGTTCCACCACCAACGGGGAGGTATTCTCCAAGTGAACAAATGCATAGCCTCCCTCCATATGGCATGACTCCTATTCTAAATACCCACACCTACCCACATTCGCATGCCCTAAAACCTCCAAATATCTTCACTTATTTTCAAGCCCTCATAGTGATAAAAGCCCCTCTGAGAAGCTTGTGCAATCAAAGGGAAAAAAGTAAGAACATATCCCACTTTGATTGCATTGGAACCCCAATTATGCAATGGATTGATTTTCTTTTTGAACCGTGTCCAATAATCTAAATCGCACAAAAAGACGAGAAGGAAACAATCACTTCCATTATACACTTCATGCACCCACGGAATTTTCTAACAGCTTTTCAACCCAGCCAATAAATACTGAGGGTATCAACAAACTCTGATTTCATTCTCTGCAGCAAAAGTTTTCTAAGAGGCACTAGTATAGCACACTTAGGTTCCGAAAAGTTGATTCGAGGGCGGGGAAGAATTCCCAAAAAGCTCATTCCACAAGAAACTTCTAGGCACATAATGAGATGGAGATCAAAATCAAAATAGGAAGACAGAGAGAATAAACCAGGGGAAAGACATATAAGAAACCAAACACATAATGAGAGACTAGAATATCAATCCGGATACATCCAAAAGGTACAAATGAGAGAGAAAACAAAGAGAATAATTGCAGAAGTTTCTGTTCATACGAAGATATAACAGCTTACGAAACATAAGCCGCACATAAATAATCTCATTCTAACACACACACCAAACTGCTCTTCTATTCTTATTCATTTCACATAAAGCAGATGATAATGGTAGGAGTTGTGTTGGGACCCTACGAAATGTCAAAATATTGCTTAGAGAAAGCATACATAGGCTGGACCATTTTTCTTTCCTCTTTTCTTCTCGATCAGCTTTCTTCCTCCCTCCTTCACTTCATGGCCATCTCCCTCTTCTCTCTAGTCGTCCCTATTGACAACTTATGAGGAAACAACTTTATTTTTAAAACTAATTTTAGATGCATAAAAACATATTAGGTTCAATCTTGAAGAAAAAATAAAAGAATGGTGATCTTCATACTTTAATCCATGAGAAAATGACATTTGAAATGAGTTGATTACCTTGTGATTCGCGCCAAGTCATTCTAGCTAAAATCTTCAACTCGCTTTCAGTGGACAGTGTATTGGCGTGTGTGAGTTAATAAGTAAGCTTATTAAATAATGGCTTGAGATTATGACGGACATAACATTACTTGAAGAAAGAAAAACTCTGCAATGTTTCCCACGATGGAGCTTCTATACTTGTGCCAACGTTGGGGTTAAATTACATTATTGAAGAATTGCTGGATTGGGAGGTCAGCAGTGAACTGTGGCTCTTTTGGACCTCATTTGACCTCAGAGGCAAAAAAAATGTCGGTCAAACTTGGGCAAATCCTTGATGTGAGGCGCAAATGAGATTTGAATTTTATTAGGTAAGATATACGGAGGATTTGTTTTGAGGATGTTTTACTATATTTCTTTTAAGAAAATTTGTTGGGAATTATCAAGTTTTAATCCACCATCATGGAAGATTTTAGCTTATTTATTTAAGTTTGTTTTTTAGGGTTGCTGTGTATTGAAAGTTGTTTTCTAAGTTAAAGTGAAGTTGCTGTTTGCTTTATAAAGTAGAGGCTATAAATACCCTTTAGTTGTGTTTTTATTCATTCAAATTTTGTAAGTTTCACTATTTATAACTTAAGTTCTCTCTTATCTGTAGGTGGATTCCCATGGGTAGGATTCATTCTTATACCTAGGTGGATTCCTTCAATTGTGCAAAGTATTTATCAGGCTTATGTCGAAACTATAATACAGTGGTCAATGGCTTATCATCATTTATCTTGTTGTGGATCTTTCGATAACCAGGTAGTAACTACTCTTTGTGCAAGCTCATTTCTCTCCTCACCATCTCATCTTTTTCTTTAAACTTTCCATAGCAAATTTTCAACCTCAATATTTCAAAATCTTGTTCTTACCTATAAAACCAGCCTAAAATATATCTTTTTCCTTAAATATCGTAATACACCGTCCCTAACTGAATCTCTCCAAAATTCGTCATAACCTATTTTGGCCTAGAAACTACCCCCGAACCCATATTTTGACTTATCTAAACTAGGATCATTATGTCAGTTAACCTTGCATCAAAGGGTGGTATTGATGAGCTCAAGGATTGATGGGCGATCATGGCAAGGGGCGTTCTTGGATTGCGAGACAAGAGGTCCTAATCATGGTTCAAGTGGTTCGATCCATTACCAGCTACGCGTTGCTGTCGAATGTCTGTGAGTTCAGCCAATACCAAAACAATGACTATCAATGATGATCCTATGGCGTCAAGGACCTTCATGGAGGGTGAAGGTGATGAAAGTTTTGACGAGGGAACTGTGTTGCCTAGCCAGTTTTAAGTACTTGAAGCTTGTGAGCTTAAGACAGCATTCAAGGGCCTATGTGATTATGGAGGAAGGTATGAAGATCGATACCGCAATGATTACTATGAATCGCTAATAATGATGAAGGTTCTAGATTGATCAAAGTTTGATATTTTGAATTTTGAAGGAAGAGATACATGTTGATGACTTGGTGAAAGCTTATCTGGATCGAGGAAACGTGTCTTTGAGTATTCTTGATCCCAAAATAAAAGAAGTGAAGTTAAGTTGGCTATTAGATCTTGTAATCTTCCATTTTTGGTGGAAAATTTAAGGCGGTGTCGAGAGATGGCAAGAAGAAGATTCAAACTTGGGGAAAAGATGAAAGAGCTAAAGTATCTACCCTTCTCTGCTCCTTGAATATCTTCTTGAAATTCAGAATTTGAAGCAGTAAAATATGATTGTGGAGGAGTATTCAGCTGACTTTGAAAATTTGATGATCAAAGGAGACTTGCAAGAGGTTGATGAGCAGTCCATAGCCCGCTACCTTGTTGGTTTAAGGTTCGAAATTTCTAAAACTATTCAATTGCAGCCATATAACACCTTTTAAGATGTGATAAAGATTACCTTAAAAGTTGAGGCTCTAAACAAGTATGGGGCTTTTACTATAAATCAGGTTAAAGACGGATTTATCAAGAATTCGACTTCAAGGAGCCCGTAAGTTAAACCACCCTTAAACCTCAAGTAAAAGTGAAGTGCAATAAGCCACAACAAGAGCTCCATTCTAAGTCAAGACAGTTTTGCTGCTCACCCTGGGGCATATAACTCGAATGTCCTAATCGATGAGTGGTCGCCTCTAGTTGAATAGCATTTAAAGCTTGAGGAAGAAGACGTAGAAGGGGATGAGTTAAGGATGAATCTCCATGAATATGACCATGGAGATAAGGATGAGCTTACTATGCTCGACCATGGGACTTCCCTAGTTGTTCAAAGGAGCCTTAAGATTGGGGTAGCTCCTAGTGAGGAGAATTGCCATGTCCAATGCTCATGAAGTGCACATCTACAGACAAGGTTCAAGCTGGCCATTGATATATTTAATCAGAGCCGAGATGGTGCAAAAGCTCGACAGTTGATGGATCCACACCTAAAACCCTATAAACTTAGCTGCTTCAAGAGGGTGTGATATCAAGGTAAAGCATCGATGCCTGGCTCCTTTTACAATCGGAAAAGCACTACTAGACGAAGTATGGTAAGATAGTTGTTCAATGGATGTTTGTCACTTGCTACTTGGGAGGCCATGGCAATATGATAGGAAGGTCATTTATGATGGCTTCAAGAACACTTACACATTTCGCAAGGATGGGCACAAAATTGTCTTGGCACCTTTGAAACCTACAATTACTCTAGCATCCAAACCCGAGGAGAAGAATTCTTTGTTGTCAAAATATGAGTTGGAGAAAGAAATCATAGCTGGTTCAAATGTGATGGCCTTGGTTGCTGTTGAAGAAACCGAAAGTGAGAAGGAGATCCCAAAAGAAGCATGGTCACCCCGGGAAGAATTTGTCGATGTAGTACCGAGGAGATTCCATGGGTCGCCTCATGAGATATTCAACATCAAATAGACTCTCAGACTAGGTTCTCAGTTGTGTCAATAAATCATCCTATAGATGAGTCCTGTGGAACATGGTAGGTTTACAAGGCAAGTTGATGAGCTGCTTGACAAAGGGCTTATTCGAGAGAGTAAGAGTCCTTGTGCGGTTCCTACCCTACTAGTACCAAAGAAGGATCGATCTTGAAGGATGTGTGTTGATAGCAGAGCAGTCAACAAAATTACTATTGAATATCGATTTCCCATTCCAAGACTCGATGATTTTCTGGATCAACTCTATGGTGCGTCCATCTTTTCGAAGATTGATTTGAGGAGTGGATACCATCAAATTTGTATGAGGGAAGGAAATGAATGCAAGACGGCCTTAAAACTCGAGATGTGGCTTTATGGGAGCATGGTGTAATGCTTACTTGATTGTCCAATGCCCCTAGCACTTTTATGAGGTTTATTAATCATATCCTTAATCCATGCATTGAAAATTTTGTGGTGGAATACTTTGATGACATTTTGATCTATGGCAAGAATTCGATGGAGCACTTGGAGCATCCGAGGCAATTGTTCTCTATTCTAAGGAAGCAACGATTATTTGCCAACTTGAAGAAGTGTGACTTCTATGCCAACAAAATCATATTTCTTGGTTATGTGGTTACTAAAGATGGAATTGAGATGGACAAAAGCAAGATAGAGGCAATCACGAATTGGCCAACTCCTAACTCGATCCATGATGTGAGAAGTTTTCATGGGCTAGTCTCTTTTTATAGGAGATTTATTCGTGAATTTAGCTCTATAATGGCTCTTGTAACTGAATGCTTAAAGGGATACAAATTCAAGTGGACTAATGTTGCCGAAGAAAGCTTCGAGATGATTAAGAAGAAAGTAATTGAAGCCCCATGTTTGGCTTTACCCGATTTCAACAAAGTGTTCGAAGTAGAGTGTGATGCATCTCAAGTTAGGATTGGTGTTGTCCTTAGTCAAGAAGGAAGACGCATTGCTTTCTTTAGTGAGAATTTAAATGAAGCAAAAAGGAAGTACTCCACTTATGACAAGGAATTCTATGCAATCTATAGAGCTTTATTCCACTGGAGTCAATACTTGCTTTGCAAACCATTTGTGCTATTCTCAGATCATGAAACACTAAAATTCATCAACCACTAACACAAGTTGAATCGAAGACATGCGACATGGGTGGAATTCTTACAAGCGTACAACTTCACAATCAAGCATAAAGCAGGTGTTCATAACATTGTCGCAGATGCCTTGAGTATGAAACATGCCTTAGTGACTTCCATGCAAGTCCAAGTAGTTGGATTCGATGAGTTGAAGGAACTATATGAAGAGGATGTTGATTTTGGTGAAATCTAGAAGGTATGCGCCGACAAGCCTTTCAAGGGTTTTGTAAGGGTGGACAGTTTTCTCTATAAAGGAAACACTTTATGCATCCCGTTTGTTCGAGATTATGATTCTGATGAGTTCGTATGGTGGAGCATTAGGGAGTACACTTGCGAAGCAAAACCTTAGATGTAGTGAAGGCAAGCTTCTTTTGGCCTAAGCCAGAGAGAGACATACTAGACTTGTCAAGAAGAGGCTGTGGCATGATGCATAAAACTCATGGAAACAATGCGGAACTATATACACCATTGCCAATTCCAAATATGCCATGGGAGGAGGTTAGCTTGGATTTTGTGTTGGGATTACCTAGAACACAAAGAAACAAATATTCGATTATGGTCGTCGTTGATAGGTTTTCAAAGATGGCCCACTTTGTACCATGCAAAAAGTCCAATGATGCTTCACATATGTTACCGACTTCAGACTTCCAAGAGATCGCGCTGCTTACATCAGATTCAAGACTATGGCTCAAATCAAGACTCAAGTTTCTACCACTTTTAGAGAAATATGGAGGAAACTGGGACTTTACTATTCATATCTTATCACCCTCGTACTGATGGTCAAAACCAAGCACAATAGAAGCTTAGAAAATTTGCTACGAAACTATGTAGGAAAGAACGTGAAACAATGGGATTGATTCTATCTCAAATCGAGTTTGCCTGCCAGGTTCATGATGTAACTGCTGGGAAAAGTCCATCATGAGGTGGGGTCTATGGACTACACCGATTGGACCCACGGAATTAGCATCCCATGCTACTATAAAACAATCAAGGGAGATGCCGGGGTTAGGAGCCAAAGAGATCAAGAAGTCAGCATGAAGAAGTTCGCTTGAAGATTGAGAAGCAAAATGCCAAATATGTGGAACAAGCAATGGGACGCCGCAAGTATGCTGAGTTTGAGGTTGGCGACTTGCTCGGGTACACCTTCGCAAGGATATGTTTCCACCAGAAAGCTCAGAAAGCTTGGAGCCAAGAGTAAATAAATTTTCAAGATTATAGAAAATTCAGAGAATGCCTACAAGTTGTAAAGTACGATGAATATGAAATTTCTCCAATGTTCAACGTCAAGGACTTGAGGGCTTATCACGGCGAAGACTTGAGGGCAAGTCTTTTTTCCCAACTATGAGGGATTGATGCAGGAGCTTCTATAAACACACCAAACATTGGGAGTTTAACCCTAATTATTGAAGAATTGGATTGAAGAGGTAAAAAAGCATTGAACACATGTGAAAACTCCTTTTTTAGACCTAATTTGGGCTTTGGAAGGCAAAAAAACATGGTCAAACTTGGGCAAATCCCTGATGTAGAGCCGTCATATTGATTTAAAGATTGCCACGTGATATTTTCGAGGATTATTTAGAATTTCACGATTTCTTTTAAAGATTTGCTAGAGATTTACCCAAGATTTTATTCTTTAGAAGATTGTT
The DNA here is from genome assembly GCA_016808115.1 of Tetrastigma voinierianum. Classification (NCBI taxonomy): domain Eukaryota; kingdom Viridiplantae; phylum Streptophyta; class Magnoliopsida; order Vitales; family Vitaceae; genus Tetrastigma; species Tetrastigma voinierianum. Next base: position 1,067,572 of record JAEQBH010001228.1, on the reverse strand, counting down.
TATTTATTTTGTAAAGTCTACTTTTTGTGAGCTTATTGATTGAATTTGTAAAAGTTTCTTTTCCTAGTTAAAGTAGAAGTTGTTTTTATAAAGCAAGGGCCTATAAATACCCCTTTGAGTCAGGTTTTTTTCATTCATTCAAGTTTTAATAAAATTTCTCAGATTTCTTTAAAAGTTCTCGCCATCTCGTGATTCCTAAAGGAGTTCATGGCTTCTTATACCTAGGTGGATTCCTTGGTAATGAAGTCTTTGTCCAGCTTATCAATCAACCCATCTATAGTTGATTGTAGTGCCTTCACTCCATCATCTATCTTGTGTGGATCTTTTCAATAACCTAGTAAGTAACTACTCTTGTGCAAACTCAACTCTCTTCACCATCTCATCTTTTCTTTAAACTTTCCATAACCAAATTTTCAACCTCAACTCAAAACTTTTCAAATCTTGTTTCATACTACTAAAACCTTCCTAAATAACCTAATTTTCCTTATATACCATAAATACACCGTCCCTAACTTAGAAAATCTCCAAAATTCGTCCATAACCTATTTTGGCCTTAGAAAACTACCCTAAACCCATATTTTGACTTATCTAAACTTCACGATCATCCATCACGGTCCCAACCTTGCATCATTCCATCAAAGACCATATGAGAGTTACACCTTTATTCATCATCAAAATGTGCAAATAATTTGTAATGGTGGATTACAACCTTGAATGCATACACTTAAATTTCATAGGTTATGCATTCATCTTCCATTACTAATATGCATTATGCATATATTAAATTCCATAATAGAGTTACAAATAGGTTATGCATTTCTTTGATCCTACTCATTATGTACCATAAATTTCATAGGTTATGCATTTATCATCCATCACTCGTATGCATTATGAACACAATGAATCCCATAACGATAGAGTTATAGAATTTGTAACATTATATTCATAAAATGAATATTAGCTCCCTTTCATAACTTGTCTTATAACATAATAAGACTTTTGGATGCCCAATCAAATGATCATATAAGACTACATTTTATAGAATAGCTAACAATCTCCCGTTTGGCCTATATGATCATATTAAAAAATAATATGTTTATAATAATTTCTCAAAATTGGCATCTCTTAAGTAAATTTAATATTTTATGGAATTATTAATACCAAACCATTAGAATAATGGATCACACAATGATCTAATATTCTTCAAGGATTATAGTACTGAAACCCTCATTAACATAAAGTAATGGATTTTATAACATAATGATACTCCATTCAAGTAATGGTCCCTTCAAATCTTAAACATATGGATAGTGCAAGAGATCAATGTCTAAAATTAACATAATAAACATCAATATCAAGAACTTTATTTTCATAATGTGATTACATACATTCCACTAAATCAGTCTAAATTGACAAAGATGCCACCATGCCCATGTGCACAACATAATCCATAAAATGCTTAGGTGGAAGAGCTTTTGTTAAAGAATATGTCAACATGAATGTATCATCAATGTGTTCAATAGAAACAACTCTATTTTGAACTCTCTCCCTTACAACCAAATACTTAATATCGATGTGTTTTGATCCTCCTATAGTTTAATTATTTTTTGAGAATTGAATAGTAGCACTATTATCACAATATATTCTCAACGGTCTCATTATTGAATAAACAACATGTTGGCCTGAGACATTTTCTCAACCATATTGCATGACATGTGGCTTCATAACAGGCTATATATTCTGCCTCCATTGAAGAAGAAGCTACCAGTGATTGCTTATGGCTCTTCTAAGAAATAGGTCCATCAAAAAGCATAAAAATATAGCCAGACGTAGACCTTCTAGTATCCTTACAACCAACATAATCAAAATCAGAATAACCAATAATGTCTAAATTATTTGTTCTTCTATATGTCAATATGTAGTCCTTAGTCCCTTGCAAATAACGCACTACATTCTTGACTACCTTCCAATGCTCAATACTTGGATTACTTTAGTATCTACCAAGCATGCCTACTACATAAGTTATGTGTGGTCATATGCAAACTTGAGCATACATGATACTCCCTACTGCAAAAGCATAAAGAATTTTTTTCCATTTGATTATTTTCAAGATCACATTTAGGACATTGAAGTTCACAAAATATGCTTTCTTTCACAATAGGAGCAACACTACGAGAACAATCCTGCATGTTAAATCTTTTAAGAACTTTTTCAATATAGCTATTTTGAGATAATCCTAGTAATCCACATGATCTATCTCGATGAATTTCAATGCCTAGTACATAAGAGGCTTCATCAAGGTCTTTCATATCAAATTTCTTAGATAGAAATTGTTTGGTTTCATGAATCATTCTCATATTATTGCTCGCAAGCAACATATCATCAACATATAAAACTATATTACAAATCTTACTCCCACTGATCTTAAGGTATATACATTGATCCACTAGATTATCTTTGAAACCAAAAATTATAAGAATTTCATGGAACTTAAGATACCATTGTTGTATATAGTCATTAAACCATATATGGACTTCGAGTTTACAAACCATAGTTCTTGGTTTCCTTATTTTGGAAACTCGTGTCGATCCATAGAAACCTCTTCATGTAAGGCACCATTCAAGAAGACAGTTTTAACATTCATCCTAAGTTTAGAGACATGCAACCTCAAGTTCATGACCCTATGGAGGAAGTGAACCTCGACACTGTGGAAGAGCCGAGGATTACTTATATTAGTTCCTTCTTTCCTTTTGACTTCAAAGAAGGGATTATTGCAACACTATAGGAATTCAAATACTGTTTTACTTGGAATTACGACAAGATGCCAAGATTGGATAGAAGCTTGGTGGAACACTACTTGCCTATCAAGTCGGAATTTCACCCCTTTCAACAACCACCTAGAAGAATGTCTAAGGAGGTAGAGTTGAAGGTGAAAGAGGAGATTGGGAGGCTTTTGAAGGCTAAATTCATTAGACCTACAAGATATGTGCAGTGGTTAGCAAATATTGTCCCTGTGATGAAAAAGAATGGGAAACTTAGAGTTTATGTAGACTTTAGGGATTTAAATGTCACAATTCTAAAGACATGTATGTAATGCCTATTATTGACATGTTAATTCGATTCTATTAAAAATACGAATTGTCCTTCATGGACGCTTTGGGTATAACCAAATCCTAATAGATGCCAGATGATATATTTAAGAGACTACTCTTCGTATGTCCTCGTTCCTTAGAACGCTTGATCGGTCGGTCATGCCTGTTTGAAGAATGATGGTGCAACTTACCAAAGGGCTATGAATGCCATCTTTCATGATATGTTAATAGGCCACCACATGGAGATTTATATCGAAGGATATTGTGGTTAAATCTAAGAAGGCCACAAATATGTGAATCATTTATGAAAGTTTTTGAAAGGATGAGACTTCATCAACTGAAACTCAATCCACTAAAATGTGCTTTTGGACTTCAAGCCGAAAATTTTCTAAGGTTTCTGGTTCACCAAAGAGGAGTGGAAGTCGATCAAAATAAAGCCAAGGTCATCATTTCGGCCAAGGCTCCTCAAAATAAGAAAGAACTTTTCTTGGGTTAAGTGAACTATTTAAGGAGGTTCATCTCTAATTCGCAGTGAAGACTAAGGTATTTCTACCTAATCAAAGCAAAGATGGAAGAGTTTAAATGGGAGAAACAAACCGTATAGCTTTTTGATGGAACTAAAGGTTACCTTTCTAAACCCCCCGTTTTAATGCCACCGCTGGCTGGTCAACCACTCAAACCTCTATCTATCGCAAAGAGTCTATAAGATGCTTTAAGACAAAATAATGTTGAAGGCCAGCGAGCGTTGTTTACTATTTGAGTAGAGTCCTAAATTCAACAGACAGGGTATTAATTTATCGAGAAGTCAGGTTTGGCCTTATACTTTGTATGTATGAAATTGAGACATTACTTGATCAAGTCTCAAGTGTATGTGGTCTCTCAAACCGACTTTATGAAATATGTGCTGTCGAATCTTTAGCCGCCAGACAACCGGCAAATGGTCCCTGCTTTGTTAGGAGTTCACTCTTGGTCTATTTTCCACATAAATTAAATATAGCAGTTTTATCTAACTCTTCTGGGTCGATCATCCTCACAGAAATCCAACCAGAAAATGATGTAGAATTATGATATATAGAAGTAGAATGGTAGCTATAGATTCTAAGTTTGATAGCTTATCACGGAGAAAATTTGGTCGGAGCCGGATAGTAATCATTTCACCAAAAGGGATAAAGACTAATTTATATTTAACGCCTTTCGCGCACTCAACAATCAAGCTTGGGGCCATGAGGCTTTAGTGATTGACTTAGAGATCTTGATGGAACTTGGAGCACAAGTGGTACACATTATTAGAGACTCTCAATTAGTACTTCGGCAGCTAACAGGGGAATATAAATGCAACAACTTATTGTTAGCTCCTTATTATACTGCTTCCACTCAATTGTTATATTCTTTTCATTATGTGGATTTTGAATATTTGCCTAGGGAATCTAATTGGGAGGCGGATGAGCTAGCACAAGTAGCCTCAAGTGTGAAGATGAGTAAAGAATTGACTCATAAGCTTATTGTGATAGGAAAGAAGAATAACCCCTCAATTTATGAAAGGGGAATCAAATTAGAAATTGTTAATACAAATGCAAATGTTTAGGAGACTGGAGATTAAGATCAAAGAGTATTTAGAAGATCCTAACAAGTAGGTTCCCATAAGGTGAAAGCTCACAGCGTGACTTCATCCCTAATGGTAGGGAATTGCAAAGCACAAGGCTTGATGGTTACCGTCGCATGCATATCCTTCTCAGACAGTATGGAAGTGATGAAGCAAGTTCATAAAGGGGTCTGTGGAGCTTATCTAGTCAGGATAAATATGCAATGGCTAATTATGAGACATGGCTATTTCTGACCAACCATCCTAAATGATTGCATCAATTACTCCAAGGGTTATCAGTAGTGTTAAAAATATGGCAACATATAGAGGATACCTGTTGTGGAACTCCACTTAATTGTGAAACCGTGGACTTTTAGAGGATGGGCCATGTACTTAATTGGGAAAATTTACCCAGCTTCATCAAAGGGACACAACTTCATCTTAATTGCTATAGACTACTTCACCAAATGGGTAGAGGCAGTACCCTTGAAGAAAGCAAAGCAGAAAGATGTGATCCAATTCATCAAGGAACAAATCATTCATAGGTTTGGAATTCCTCAATCCCTTACAACCGACTAAAGCACCATGTTCACTAGGGATGAGATGACTTATTTCACAAGGATCAGGGCATTCAACCTATCAGATCTAATTTCTTATGCTCAAGTAAATGGGCTAAAAGGTAGTTTCTAATAAGGTGTTGATTAACATCTTGGAGAAGATGCTAGAGGACAATCTTAGAGATTAGCACAGAATTTTATCTGAGACCTTATGGGCTTACAGAACTTCTAAAAGAGATTCTACAAGGGTAAGTCCTTACTCTCTAACATATGGACAGAATGCAGTGCTTCCAATGGAGGTGGTAGTTCCTTCTCTAAGAGTATCCAAACATAATGGCCTTAATCCTCAAGAATACAATGAGGCCATGATGATGGAACTTGAGGCATTGGATGAGAAAAGGTTACAAGCGCTTGACCACATCATGACCTAGAAAAAAAATGTGGCTAGGGCCTACAACAAGCAAGACATAAGAAATAATTTTGAAGAAGGGGAGCTCGTTTAGAAGGTGGTGCTGCCCATCGGTGCTAAAGATAGAGAATTAGGGAAAGGGTCTCTTAACTAGGAGGGACCATTTAAGGTTCACCAAGTATTACCCGGAAATGCCTACTGGCTATCAAGCCTTGAAAGAGAGCCACATAAAAGGTTCATCAATGAGAAGTACCTCAAGAAATACTTTCCCATAATATGGGAAATGTTGGATACTGCCAAGAAAAACTAAGATGAGGAATGAAGGAATAACAAGCAAAAATAGGTATCATTGACCATTTTGTATTGGGGAAACTATTCTTAGTAGTTACTTTGGGTGATAAAGTAGGCTATTTTGGCCACTCACTGCTCAAACTATTGTATTCCTCAATGTCATACTTGTTATACCCTTAATTGTTTTATGAATAAATAAAGTAGGTCCCATGACTACTTTAAACCCGGGGAAGTAGATACAGATCTTTGATTAGAAGGTTAAAGTAGGCTTTATGACATCTATTGATCCTAAATAAAGGTTTTTCCCTAAGAATGAGCTTGTTGTGTTATCAATTCTCCAAAGGTGGGTTCCTTAACCACTTTAAAACTAGAGAAATATGGGATGACTTAGTGATAAAGTGGCTTCTTGGCCATTGCATTCATTAGTTCATTAATTTCTCCATAAGTCTGTCACTTCTTGAGAAATCCTAAGATTATTCAGGTCATTGGAGAAATGGATATGAATTGCAACTCCAAGATAGAATTTGAGGCAAAGTTGGCCTTTGGCCACTTCACCTCAAAAACACAAACTTCTCCAAGATTCTCTAATGATTCCCTAAGGAAGACTTCTTGACTATCTCAAGATTAGGGAAATAGGAGTGAAAATATCCTAGTGAAAAAGGTAGGCCTCTAGGCCACTAGATACACATTTTTCCTAAACAAAGCACTTATAAGGTTCGGGAGAAGGTATAATCAGATTTCAATATGAGAAAATAAGTTCTTATGGTTTTTAGTCAGTAAAGGAAAGTGACATTATAGCCACTATACATTCAAATGCAAGATTTCTAAAAGAATTGGACTGTTGCATCATTACACCAAGTGACAAGAGTTCTGGGTAAATGGAAAAAATCAAGCTAAGAAGAGAGAAGCCTCTGGGTCTCGGTCGGGATGGCAGTTGCTCACGAGGCGAAGATGTTCGCCGCAGAGAAGAGGAAGCTAATTGAAAAACCATTCATGGGTTCGCCACGGCAAAGGCTAATCTTCGTAGCGGCAAAGAGATTTTTTTTTTTTTTTTTTTTTGAAATACCAGTCTCGGGTTTGCCACGACGAAGAAGTTGTTCGCCGCGGCGAAGAGGTTTGGCGAAGACTGTTGTTCGCTACGGCGAAGAGAGAACATATGTTTCCTTAGTTTTGAGTCAAAGCAAACTTCTTAGCCATAATTCTCAAGCATACAAGTTCTTCCCCAACACACAACAGTCAATATATATATTTATAAATAAATAGTAGGCTTTTAGCCACTATTTTATCACTTTCTCCAGAGCAGTACCTGATAGATGTAGTATATCATCATACACACACAAGCACACTTCCAAAGGTAGGCCTAGAGCCACCTTAGTCCACTAATGCAATGTCATGGCTGTAATTGCACGTGTGCTAGTGTTTAATGAATCCACAAGTAGTACACGCAAGTTCATCATATCCAAATGTAGGCCTAGAGCCACCTTGGTCCACTAATGCAATGTTATGATTGTGAGTGCGCCTATGCAATGTCAAGTGAATTTCCATCAACAATCTAAGCACAAAAAATCAAGTATCTCAAGGGCAAGTCCACCAAGCAATGGTTGGCTTTTGGCCACCTAACAAAGGTTGGAAAAGGATCACAAGAGCCTTAAGACAACCAGTTGTCATCATAGGCTATGGAGTACTGCAAAGAAAAAAGAGATATGTCAGAGCAAGTACAAGTCAAGGAAAATGAGCACAAGCAAGGAGGGAGATTACCTTGATGAAGATGGCGCCAGTTGTGCTATTGAACCAACATGAGTCCCTTTAGAAACAAAGCCAAGGAAAAATACATTTATTATGAAATTTCAAATTTCAGGCTGCAAAGTCGAAATAATGAATAACTGGCATGACTAGAATGAGTAATTTCTAAAGTTCCCCAAGGAAAAAGTGCAAGTATATCTAGAAGAAGCTTAGAGAGGTACCTTTCAGTTGTTTTCGCCGGGAGAAAAGCCTTTCGCAATGCACAGACGACAATTTTCCAAAGAAAAAGTTCAAGTTCAGGTGAGAGGTTACTCAACCCAAGGTTGTTGAAAATCATTCAATAGGCACCACGGAAAAGATTCAGAATAGCCAAATGGATTCCATGAATTTTTTCGAAGGTGTATTTTAGACTCTTGTTAGAGTCTACACCTTAGAAAACCTTCATAATAAGTCGAAAAGCTTCAATAAATTTTTCTGAGGGTGTAATAATGTTTATATCCAAATTCTACACCCCGAAAAGTGTTCAAAACAAGTCGAAAGCTTCAAAGAATTTTTTAAGAATGCATTCAAGATAATTCTTTAAAAAATCTAAATTTAGAAAAAGTTTCGAACAAACCTCAAGGAAAAGTTCAAATTTTTGAGCATCAAAGAAAGCTAAGAAATATTTGAAATCATCCAAAACAAGTTTCTTCAATAAGAAATTTGAAATCAAGAAACTCATTATCAAGGAAATCAAGAAAGATTTGATCTTTTGGAAGCACTTACCATTAGTGACGAACGACGAGCAGCCGCCGATGACAGTTCCATGAGCGGTGGCATCGAAATCTCCTCCTCCATGAGTAACGATAGAAGCTTCAGCAGCATCGACAACTTCAAGGCCTATGACGACTTGGAGGAAGGAAGAAGAAAATAAGAAAAGGCTTTGGGAGGAAAAGTAAGTGATGTGAGATACGAAAATATGCATGGCACATCGGCCAATGAAGTTGCAGTAAAGTTTGATTGTAGCTCCACCAATCCATGTAGTGGGATTAAATTGAAAGTAGACTTGTAGGAACAAATCCCTTAAATCCTTGTGCGCTAATGCAGGCGAGATGGCTTCTGGATTTGTGATGACTCACCAGCTATTTGTTATAAGGCTAGAAAGAAAGTTTTAATACATACAAAATGGCCTATCCGGCCATATAGTATGCGAGAGGCAATTGTTTACACTAAAAATGAAGTTTTGGGTTCAAATGGTATTTGAATAATTATTTGGCCCAAAGGGTAGTGGAATGGGCCGAATCAAGCCCAAACCGAGCCCAACATAATCTAAGAAAACCCAAGTCCATGATAATCAGCCCATGAAATGGTCCAATGACATTTTTGGAATTTTTCAATTTGTCAAAGTGGCCAGTTCGGAATGGTGACACTTTGTCTCAAAAGCAAGTGGAGGAGACTTTTTCTTCAACCTAAGTCATGACTTGGTAGAACGTGAACAATTATTGTTAGTGGATAAATGACTTAAAGAACAAGTTGTTAGTGGATAAATAACTTGGAGAATAAGACTCTAGTGGGTATATGAGTAGTTATTGGAGAAGGTGGGATGAAACAGTTGTTTAGAATGCCTATAAAAGGAAGACTCAACTTCAGAGCAACGGACATACCAATCAATCATCAACCAACACTCAATAGAGCATTTGAGCATTTTTCTCATAGTTTCTACAAGTTCATCAACAATGTTTCCAAATTTCTAGCTTATTTTATTTCCAAGTATTTGCTTTTAAAGCTTTCATGCTTCAGCAATTCCATTTCCAATCAGATTCTACAATGAAATTTACTACTTTTTTCAGATTGTTCATACAGTTTTTATCTTAGCTTTCAATACATTCCAATTGTCAAAGCATTTTCCACTTAGACTCTAGGGAGCTATCAAGGGAACTAAGAAATCTATTTTTCGTTTGAGCAAAAGTTAGATTCGACATCGTTTCAATTCGAAAATACTTAATTTCGCACGCTGCATTCACCACCCCCATACTTTTGTATGTTCTGACTAAAAATCCAAAGATAAAATAAATACCAACATGATCAAGGCCCACAAAACCCAAACTTAGAATATAATGCGGGAAACTGAGGGCTTGAGGTTTGAGTGGACCTAGAGCTGGCAATATGGGCCGAGCCTGATGAGCCAGCCCACTTTAACCTGAATTTTCGATGCTGGGGCTTGTAAAATTTAAAAGCTCGACAAAACTGGCGCCAATTTTGGCCGACCTATTTCGCCCATGACCCATGCGGGTTTGGCCTGGGTTAGGCCCGGGCTAGCCAATTGGACCCGACGTCTGACCCTTTTATTTAATTTTTTTAAGTAACTAGATAAGTAATTGAGATTTTCAAGGATACATTTATAAAATTTGATATTTTTACTATCTCTTTTGTAGCATAGGGGTTTTAAAAATAAAATAATTATAATTATATAATAATATATTAAACTTTGTTGTGTTTTAATCTATTTTATTTTTCTAAATTTTCAAATGTATATTTTTAATTTAATTTATATGATACTCCTAATATTTTAAAAACTTGTATGAAAATTTAGAATTAAATAAATTACGCTTTAATATTAAATATATTCTTTATTTATCTCATTACCTCTATTTTAAATATTTACAATTTCCTATTTTTTTATTTATCCTTAAATTTATTCAATCATATATGTTTTTCTTTTTTATAAAATGAAGTTGTACTAGTTTATAAATTTAATAACTAAATTATTAGTATATTTTAAATAATTTTATTACTTAAACTATTGTTAATAATAAAATAGTATTATTTTAAAAATAATTAACAAAAATTATAACTCAACCATCATCGAGGATATACATCATTCTAATGTAGAATCACATATTATTATTGGATATAATGAGAATGATGATGAAGATCAGAAAGATATGTGGAATTGTTTTTCTCATATACGCATACAAGCTTGTTACTTTATCGCTTTACTATTTAGCTAGTTAGTTTGATACTTTACATAGCAGTTGTTCTAAAGATTACTTATTTATTTAAGTTTGTTTACTATTATTATATTGTTTAGACTCAATCATCTTTTATATATTAATTATTATTATATATTTTATATTTTTATTTTGATAAATAATGATAAATTTATAAAATTAACTTTATATATTTTGCTTTGGCCCATTTTAGTCTGTAACCCTTAAAGCGTCGATTTAACCCGATCGAAAAACTAACCCGAATAAAATTTGTTGTATTGGGGCTTCACCGCTTCGACCAGAATGGGGTACCTAGTCAGAATCGACCTATTTATCGCCTCTAAGTCAAGGAAACAGCAGATTATAGGGTTAAATAAAGTGAGCTTCGACCATTTTTGGTAATGCATAATATATTTCAAATTCAACAATCATCGGTCATGAAAACATAACAAATAAATAGTAGCATCCGAGCATCACTAAACCCGCTTGTTTCAACTTCCCAAATTCAATTTATTTCGACATATTTCCCGGAAAAAGGGAAAAAAAATCCAATGGCTTCAATTTCAATATCGACAAAAAAAAAAAATTACATTTGCTTTAACTTCAATATTGAAAATTCAAACGCAGAAAAATATTATATGCTTTAAAACTTTTTCATTTCATATATGTTCATTATAAAATGTACAGTTTTTTTTTAATTATTTGTTAATATCCTTAATTTTTTTAATAAATAATAATTACTTTAATTTCTTTTCAAATTGTGTTTTTTATTTTATTATTGTTTTTTAAGAGTGATTTTATTATTGTTATTTAAGTAATATGATAAAAATAAAATTTAAATTAGGTCTACTTAGACTACTTTCATAGCTCACAAGAATTAATTTTTTGTTAAATGATGGACAAAAATCTAAAAAATTACAATAGATTTTTAAATATATTGATATGAAAATAAAAATGAAGATGAAATTAGCTGGTAGGTCAATTTATTCATTATAAATCATATATTTCAATAAATAAATAAAAATTAAAAAAAAAAAACTGTGCTTACCATAGTAAATTATTTGTCCTAAATTTCGGTATATTGTATGAGAGATCATAGAATTCTTAGATGGTAGATCAATTTTATTTATTATCAACGGTAACATCCCACTCCTTTTTGTTTCTTTCTAATTTTCTCTCCAAATTTTAATAAACAATGGAAAAATAAATAGTATTTTTTTATAATAAATCAAATAAACTTTAATTTTAAAATTTTTTACCATCTTAAGTATTAAAATTTTATTACAAAAGATAACTAAAATAAACTTTACTTCTTGTTAGCAGAAAAAAAATCTGAAGCAATATAAAACAAAAAATTATATGATTAGAAGAGACTAGATAATACTCATATTCAAATATATAAAAAATCTGAAAATTACGCGCGCACACACACATAAAAAGTCAAATTTTCGAAATTGAGTTTTCAAAATTTCTTTTAATCACATCACTCTTAATAAAATGGGGTTCTTCAAAATTTGAGTGTTCCATGGCCCATTCAATCATGTAAATCCCTTATACCATTTTAAATTTTCTTAATTTAAATTGAAAAAAATTATTCACTATAATATTATTTTTACGAGTAATTTATTTATTTCATTCTTCTTCGGAGCAAGGGCATATTCATGTCCTGGCCATATAAAATATGATGACGCCTTTTTCAACCAAAAACGCCGTATACAGGAAAGCCGTCGACCGAACTGTACGCTGGGATCAAGGTCTCAAGGCTCTAGGGATCGTCAGCCGAGATGGGATCGCACCGTGGCCGATCTCGTGCACTAAGGCCAGCTTCCTCTCTCGCAAAAAGAACAAGAAAGAAGAAGGCCGGCAGGGTCACTCCGTGGTCAAGTTTATGCTCTAAGCTCATTTTTCGAGAAAAAGATGATCACAGGGCGAATGTGTTGCGATAAAGATGCTGCATCTTCACCGGATGCGCGTTTCAGATTTATGTTAGATGTTCTACTACACGGTGATTAGATTCATTCCCATTGGATGGGATATTTCCACATTATCGGTATCAGACTGGTAAATGATATAGAAATAGCGCTTTATTCGGGATAATCCTTCCTTCTTTACTGGGATCCTAGCTTGATGACGAAATATATTATTCTTCTTCCTATCGATTATATTCTCCTCAATGATTTATATGATAGAATATATTATCTGGGGATTATTCTATTTCCCTTATCTTTGGGGGACTTCCCATAACTGGCCTGTAGCTGCTGGATTGGACCTTCATTCTGGGCGGGTACCAAAAGGCTTGAATGTCAAGGCAGCCCCGAATGCTTCAATGAGCATGTCTCTCCTTTGGGGTTTAAATGAGGGCCCCGCTGTATCATGTATCGTCTCTCGGGCCCATGAGTGGGCCTATGAGCCTTATTTTTTAAACCCTATCGCCCCCCAACCTCGTGGTAATGTGTAATGGACAAGGGTTGTAACGCCGCATCAGTAGCTCTCTGTCCGTCGAGGTCGGATTAGTTATACATTATTGTCATTTGTCTTATGATAATGATGACTCTTCTCGGTTTTCAAGGCTTCATTTCTCCCACTTTCGCCTCTTTATTTCGCTTGCAGACATCCTCGTCTCGCGCGCCCGATTCAGACCTTTCTTCGCTCTTTAGCAAGTTCTTCTACTTCCTTCTTAGCTCCTCTGCCCGGTTTCTTGCGCGTAATCTTCTCCGCGCCTTTCTCGGGATAGCCTTTCTGCTGTATTCCCGGGTCCGCCTTTGTCTCTCGGGTCTTTTCGAGCTATACGACGAGGCGCTTGTGGTCAGTCGGCCACTTGCTCTCTTCTACTGCGGGTCCGGTCGCTCTTCTTCATAGACGATGGTGACTTCTGGCCATTGGGCCGGGTTCCGACGAATCAAGGCCTCCCGTAATCGGCTCGTCGGGGCTGAACCCCGAGATGCAGAGGTGCCCTCCTTCTCGACAAGTGGTAAGAGAAAAGTAAACCTGATTAAATACCCTGGGGGGTCAGAATACCTAAGATCTGCTGTTCAGCATGCTTTAACTGTGGGACCTAGCAAGGTCGGTCCCTCATACGGGGCCACCTTTGCCAGACGTTACCAGCCTCCCTTTGGCGTTCGGGTGTGGTCCCTCCGACATTTTTGACCTCTATGGTTTCGTGCTTTAAGATGGTGTGCTTCTTGAAGCGGCCTTCGATAATGGTTCGCTTCTCCGCATCCCTTCATAAAATGGGTTTGCAAAGACTTCAATGTTTGTCCTCTCTAACTCGCGCCAATGGTCAGTATCTTGGTTGGTCTCGTTAGTTTTCTTTTAGGGAATAGGGGCCTGGTGTCCCTAAAGATAGGCTTGCTCCTCTTCCTTTTTAGCCCGAAGGAGACCTCCGAGGGCTTCCTTTATTTTCAGCGCCTGAGCTCCTCTGATTTCCGATCTTCCCTCTTCCCACGTGTCAGGGCGGACGCTACTTCTTCAAGCCAGGGTCGACTAAATATGACCCTCTTGACAAGGATCTACACCGATGCCTACTTGACCACCCCGAATCTTCGTGAGTTCGTCTGCTTTTGGTTATAATTTGTGTGTGGTCATGGGTATTTCCCGATTCTCAGATCGCCTACATGCTTCTCGTGTGTGCTCGAATCTGATCTGGCCACTAAGATAACGCCATGGGTCAAGGCCGTCGGAAGTGTCCCCCCGCCCTACGCCGAGCTGATCAAGTCTGACATTCCCCGGCCCCGAGCCTGAGGTCGCCCGCCCGTCGCCTCGAGGCCTACTTCCTCCCGCCACAAAAAGTTTCTCCGATCGGGCCCTCCGCGCTTGAGGCCTTCGCCTTCCATTATGAAAGCCGCCATCGGGTCCGCAAACCCAATTACAGGGGGAACTATCGCTCGCTTGAGACGCGCATCCTAAGCCCCGAGCGTGAAACGAAAAACCCCGGATTCCGTTTGAGAAAGATCGGGCCGCTTTTGGCCAAAGTTCCAAAGTCAAGTACTTTCATCTTCCGCCTACCATGTCCGTGAACCTAATGTGCAAATGGCCTTCCGTTATGTTCGCGCGCTTAAGTTCATGTCCTGATTTCTCATCCAGCTTCTGTGAGTGCAGCATCCCGTTTGGCCGTTATATCCGTTGCAGTCGCCCATTAACATCCGGAACCCGCCAACGAAGAGGGTTAGCCACCTTCGAAGAGCGGAAGAGTTTGGGAGGGGAGAAAAGATCCTAATCCGAGATCAGCGGAGACGGGGATTCTTTGCTTCTCAATGCCGAACTCGCAAGCAGTGCCAGCCTTGTCCATTCTAAGGATTCGATCTCAAGAGGTCTGCAAGGTCTGCTGATGAGGCTTTAGCCCTATCTTTCCAGGGGGTCGCTCCAGAAGTTCTCACAATTCTCACGTGGTCCGATTCCATTTCAGCCGGGACCGTCGAATTTGTATCGGGTGTCGATTCTATGTCGGTGGCTAATTATTTGAAGGGTTTGGCCAAAAAGGCCAAACTAAACGGTCGCGCCAAAGCGCCCGCTTGCCAAGGCGAAGGTGGCTTCAAGATCCGAGCGCTAAGTCAATCAAGGAACTTATGACCAAGGAGGCCGTGAAGCCAAATCTGATTTGAAGCATACCACGCTGCACGTGCTCTAATCCAAGGTAGAGAAGATGAAATTCGAGACAAATTTGATGTTACCGGCTACGCAGCTCGGGAGGTTCGAGATGAGCTTAAGGTTGTGCAGAACGACTTGATGGAGGCCTGTGACAGTCAGCCTACCCAATACAACTCGATGGTTAGGACGAGCTTCTCACATCCCGAAGCCGTGAGTCTAAGGAAGAATCGCAGGCGATCAAGACGACCCGCGTGATAAGACGACGCCGTGGATCTGGGCCCATCAGGAGGCTAACGAGGCCGCGTACCGGTGGAACGCCCACGAGGAGTGCCGCGGGTCGTGGGGACTCATCACAAATAACTCGTGGCTCAGCCGACGGCATAAAAGACTGAGGCTCAGTAGCTTCAGATCAATGGGTTTCTAGGTGGCTTACCTTGTAAGAAGGTCATAATGCATATTCCTCGCCTCGGATTTCAACTTCTCTTGACCTCCTAGCAACGAGGAGGACGAGGGTCCTTCATTCGCCAGAGAATTGGCTACTGGGCCGAGGCTCACCTCCTTCTTCAATTACCCATTCTCCTTCGACGCCTGACCCGTGCACGCCTTCACCATTCGATGTCGACTTTTATACTTTTCTTTTTTTTTTTTTTTTTTTTTTTATATATGTATATTTTTGTTGGGCCTCGGACCCAAGACATACATAGTCTTTCCCACTAATACTCATTTTTCACCTTATTTCTTTCGCTCTACTTCAGGCTCTTCGCAATTGCTCGTCGATTTGCATTGACTTTTATCTCGCATGGTCCACTAAGCTACCAGTTGAGATGTTGAGCTTCAACCGGTCCATTGAGCCCGGCCTGAGGGCCTTGACGTATCACACCCGAGCCGAACCGACCTTCACTACATGGCCCGAGGTAAAATATAAATTTGAGCTTTTCTAAATTGTGTTGTCAGTCTCTTGACGGGATAATCCCGAGCTGATCTCGACTTCCTTCATAGGCCGTATGGCCCAAAGGTGGGCGAGCTGAGCCTGGGCCAATGAGCCGCTAGGCCCGTCTACCGATTCGGGCCTGAGCCGAACCGATTCTTGCAGGCCAGACAACTGTGTAGAAATGGTCGAGCTCAATGTGAGCCGTTGGGTCTGGCGCACACCGGCTCGAGCTGAACCGATTCCTAGGCCATTCGGCTCAGGCCGAGCAGACGAACTCGCCAGCAGCCATTGGGCCCGCTTACCGATTCGCTCGAGTCAAACCGAGCCCCAGCCGTATGGCTCGTAGAATGACCGAGCTCGCCAATGTGAGCCGCTGAGTCTGGCCTACCGACGGCCCGAGCTGGAACTCGATCTCCCCAGGCTGTATGGCCCAGGCCGGTAGACTAACCCGCCAAAGTGAGCCGCCGTCTGGCCGGCCGACTACTCGAAGTTGAACCGATTCTAGGGCCGATGGCTCGCGGCCGAGTAGACGAACTGGCCAAAGTGAGCCGTCATTCGCTACTGACGGTTTTAGTCGAACTCGATTCCTAGGTCATGGCCCAGATCGAGCAGATAAACTCGCCAAAGCGTGAGCCATCGGGCTCCGGCGCCGAGGCCTGTGGCGATCCAAACTGAAATGATCCGACTCACAGTCGCTGCGGCCCGCATCGAGTAGATAAGAACCCACAAAGTGAGCCACCGGGCTCCAGCACCGAGAGGCCTCGTGGCGATCCACTCGAAACATCCGACTCATTAGTCAGCGTGGGTCCAGACCGGCGCATGAACTCAAAGTGAGCTACTCGGGCCCGCGCCGAGGCCTTGTGGCGATCCAACCGAGCCGATCTCGACTCATTAGGCCGTACGGCTTGTACCGGGAGTAGATGAACCCGCCAAAGCAAGCCATCGGGCCCGGCGCCATGGCCTGTGGCGATCCAAAACACAGTCGATCCGACCACGCGTCGCATGGTCAGACCGAAAGTGATAAACTCACAAAGCCGAGCCACTCCGCCCATACGAGGCCTTGGGCGGCGATCCAGCCTGAGCTGATCCGACTCATTAGGCCGCGTGGGTCTGTGCGTGGATGAACTCACAAAAGTGAGCCATCGGGCCCGGCACAGCCTGTGCAATCCACTCGAGCTCATCCGGGACTCATTAGGTCGCTGCGACCGTGCGTGAGTAGATGAACTCGCCAAAGTGAGCCACTGGCCCGGCACCGCAGCCTCGTGCCATCCAAACTCGAAATGACCAATCAATAGGTCAGATGGCTTCAGGCAGAGTAGATGAGCCTGGTCAGCGAAAGCATCGGGCCCGGCGCCAGGCCTCGTGGCGATCCAACCCGAAATGATCCGACTCATTAGGTCGCGGCCCGTGCGCATGATGAACTCACTAAAGTGAGCTACTCGGGCTCCGGCGCCGGGAGAGGCCTCAGGCGATCCAGCTGAAATGATCCGACTCAATAGGTCAAGGTGGGTCTGTAGTGTAGATGAGCTCACAAAGTGAGCCACTGGCTCCGGCGTTGAGGCCTTGTGGCGATCCAAACTCGAGCCGATCCGACTCCCATTAGGCTGCGTGGCCTGCAAGGCAGTAGATGAACCCGTCAAAGTGAGCTACCAGCCCGGGCCCAGCCTGTGGCGATCCAAATCGAAATGCGATCCGACCTAATAGGGTCGCATGACATGTGTAGAGTAGATGAGCTCGTCAAAGTGAGCTACTAGGCGCCGGCTGAGTCTGCAGGGCGATCCACCGAAATGAATTGACCTATTAAAGCAAGGTGGGTCTTCGCGCAGAGTAGATGAACTCGCTAGCGGAGCTATCGGGTTCGGGCGCCGAGGCTCGTGGCGATCCAAACTCGAAATGATCCGACTCAATAGCCGCAGGGCCCGTGGCAGCGTAGACGAGCTCCGCCAAAGTGAGCCATCGCGCCCGGCCGAGGCCTCGTGGCGATCCAAAACCGAAATGATCCGACCACAGGTCGCGGGTCTGCATCGAGTAGATGAACCGCCGTGAGCTATCGGGCTCCGTGCACCGAGGCCTTGTGGCGATCCAGCCCGAAATGACCTGACTCATTAGGCCGCGTGGCCTGCATCGAAAGTGTATGAACTCGTCAAAGGAAGCATCGGGCTCCGGCGCCGAGGCCTGTGGCGATCCAAAGATCGGCTGAGCTGGTCGACTCATTAGGAATTTGCGTGGCTGTCTTGATAGATGAGCTCATCAAAGTGAGCTATTGCGTGTGGCCATTCGACTTGATTTTCGGAAAGATGCGGCGTCTTTAATCTTTGATTTATGGAGAATTTGAAATGTCTGTGCGAATCTTCGAGTGCTTTGGCCTTCTTATAAATGGCGACTTCATTGCTATGGAGTTTATACTTTGGATATTCTGCCTCTTCCGGTGCATAACTGAAATCTGCGCGAGATGAAGCGTGGTTGGTCGTCTTCGCCCAGGGATCCACACGAAGATCACAGTTTGATTTTGTTGGACTTACGCGTGGGAGTTGTGTTTTCCCACTGAGTTCTCTGCTTTATGGGGTATGTTATTCCTGAACCGGCGCTGAGAATGTGTATGCAGAGAAAGGCGGCACATTTCTCGTGCCACCTTCTCCATTTTTCTGTTCTTCTTTCTCTTCCTTCCCTTTCGTCTCTTTCTCCTTCTCCTTCATTCTCTCTTTCTTCCTTTCTTCTTTTCTTCCACATCTCATTCTCCCCTTTTTTGTTTCTCCTTTTCTTCCCATCTGTTTCTCCTGCTACTTTCAAACTCCTTCCATCCTTTTTTCTTCTTCTCCTCTTTTCCCTCGTTTTCTTTTCCTCTTTTTCTTCTGAAGTTTTTTTTTTTTTGGGAGCGCCATCTTATCACTTCAAGATGTAATCGATGACACTACTGATTGTAATTGAAAGTAATCTGATTGATATAAAGAGAGACTTTTTTCCTTTATGGCTATGAGCTTTCTCATTCTATTGCATGTAATTTTTCTGAGCATTATATGTCTGAGCTGCTGGTGACGTCTAACAAAATAACCAGTAAATGGTGAATCGTTAGCGAAAATTAATAAATCTCAGTTTAAGATTACAAACCAAGGTCTGCGATAAAAACGTTTAAGATGTTAAAATTCCGAAGCATCTTGTAAAATTTTCCCCTCACCTACACATTTTGGAGCTCGTAATTACTGGTCGGCGACTTCGAGATATGATGTAGGAGCCTTCGATTGGGGCCAGTTTCCAGTAATGTTAGATTCTTCGCTAACGCTGGCGAGAGCTTTTTAAGACTAAATCACGACATGCTAGCTCTGGGTTTGACTTTTAGTTGTAGTACCTCGAATCTTCCTTTGGTAGTCTTACATGCGCCTTAGAACTGCTGGCGTTTTCATCAAAGAGATCAAATTTAGACGGAGAGCCTCGTCATTAATGCTCAGCTGTTGCTTTCAGCTCGATCCTTAGGGACTTTTGTCGGCCTCGGCGGGAGACTCTTTGCTTGATCTTAGGAAGGCTAAGGAAGCGATGTTTCTCGGGTTCTTTGACTTACATGTTGTCTGTAGGCCCATAGTACCTCGGGAGTGTCCTACCCATTTTCTTTAAGATCTTCCAATTTGGTCTTAAGCGACCTTAAGGGTTACGATGGTGACTTGAGCTGGCCAGTTAGGCTGCGGATGTCTTTGAGACAAGTAATAATTCTTAATTAGGAGCTCGACAAGGAAATCCACAATTTGGCGTTATCAAATTGTTTAGATTGTAGACATCGAGGGCTCTTGGGATACAAACACCGCATATGATGGCTCGCCACACAAATTACGTATCTTTGTTACGTGATTGTGGGTAAGGGCTCGACCTCACCCACTTGGTGAAGTAATTTACTGCGACGATGATGAATTTACATTGGCCTTCGAGGGGCAGAGGAGTCCTAATATGTCCAAACCCGTTGTTGGAAGGGCGGGGCTTGTGATTGACGTCGAGGTTACGATGGGAGCGTGAGATCTTGGCTTGCTCTTGGCGAGATCTTGCATTTTCTTGACTAGATTGATTCTGCGTCTTTGAAGTCACTATCGGCGATGGTATCTTTGTCTGAGACGCTCCTGCGATACTTGAATAGATATGATTTCCTTTATACCTTCGTGTACTTCTCTTAGCACATATTCGATTATCTTTTCCCACGATGCATAAGGATTGGTGTGAAGAAACCTCACATACGGGCTTCCCTTGTAGTTAAGTGAACTACAGGTGACCTCGTCCTTATTTTAGGCATTTGCTTCTTTCGGGTGCGTCAGGACAGTCAGTTTATTATATAATCCTAAATGCAGTTCATCCAGCTCATTTCGGATCCAACTGGGGTAACCTTCACGTCGCGAGATTGATAGAGAATACGCCGGGTATTCGACGGTGTTGACTCTTTGGGGTCTTCTGTAAAGAACATTTGCTAACTTGCGAGCATCGACTCGGAGTTCTACGCTGGGGACATGTCGGCTGAACCGGCCTGAGATTTTTTCAATAAGTCTAAGTACCTTTTGGAGATATAGGATCATCCTTAAGCACGGCCTCGTAGGTGTCTTTTATTTGTCTTGCTACCCGGTGGGTCATTCAGGACCTCACAGCTGGTCAGCTTCCGATGAATGGGCGAGGTTGAGGCCGTATGGCTGACCTCATGCTCGACCTGGATTGTTGGGCTTAATCAGAATGCGAGTGCGTGCTGATGTCTATTCGTGGAGAGGTCGAGTTAGACACCCTTTCAGCTCCCTTGTGCATTTGAGGCTCCATTTAAAGAGAGTTTCTAGATGGAGAGGTCATTCATTGTTTGAGCGTTCTCAGCAGGTTCCGTTGAGGTGAATTCCATGACGAAGTCGGCTAAG
The DNA here is from genome assembly GCA_016808115.1 of Tetrastigma voinierianum. Classification (NCBI taxonomy): domain Eukaryota; kingdom Viridiplantae; phylum Streptophyta; class Magnoliopsida; order Vitales; family Vitaceae; genus Tetrastigma; species Tetrastigma voinierianum. Next base: position 1,046,537 of record JAEQBH010001228.1, on the reverse strand, counting down.
ACCCCAGCGCCCTTTTTATTGCGAGTTTTGGCTTCATGTCGATGTCAAAACTCGCTCGACTCTATGGCCCATTTCATCGATAACCAGGAGTCTACAGTTTATAACACTTAGCCGTGAACATACATTGGAACCTACATGGTATGAGCACAGGTAAGGCGGAGTTCCGTGCGGTTACCAAGGCGAAATTAGTTTCTCCATCAACCAGGGTACCTCTCCTCAGCTCATCTTAAAGCCGGTGCAATAGTAAACTAGGTGTTACTGGTTCTTTGTCTCACGGCCGGGGGCGGTAGGTTGAGAAATCGTCTGGTAGGAGTATAGAGTAAGGAACTCCATATTGGGTTACTAGAATGGGAGGAGAGCTGAATACGTTTTCAAAGTGGGAATGCCTCTTCACACGCCGTATCCCATTGAAAGGCCTTGGGACTTGAAGAAAGGCGGCATTGTCACTTGCAGCAAACCCAAAGCGCGATCATCGTCGGTATTGAACTTCCTTTATTCCTGATGGCGAAGGCATGTCGAGGACAGCCTTTATCTTGTATGGATTTGCCTCAATTCCTCGATGGTTGACTATGAAACTTAGGAATTTTCCGGTTGATACTCCGAAGGCACACTTGGCTGGATTCAGTTTCATGTTGTAATTTCTCAAAATCTAGAACGCCTCAGATAGATGAGCTATGTGGAGCTCAGCTGTGGTGGATTTTACCAACATGTCATCTATGTACACCTCCATAGTTGTGCCTATGCCTTGGAACATCTAGGTTCACCAACCTCTAATATGTAGCTCCTACATTCTTGAGCCCAAACGACATCACACGATAACAATGAGGTTCCTGTGACTGTGTGAGCGAGGTCTTTTCTTGGTCGCTGGGTCCATCTTTTGATCTGGTTGTAGGCCAGGAGAAGGCATCCATAAAGCGAGGTTCTGGCCAGCCGGTGGCATCTACGATGAGTCGGGATTCGCGACGAGGAGAGCTGTCCTTTAGATGCAGCTTTGTTGATGTCAGTGAAGTCGATGCAGAGTCGCCACTTGTCGTTTGCTTTTTTGACGAGTACGACGTTGGCTAGCCACTCAGGATATTCTACCTCCCTGATCGCTCCTGCTTGAAGGAGTTTGCTGACTTCCTCGTTGATGGCTTTTTGTCTTTCTGGCGCGAAGCTCCTCCTCTTTTGTTTGATTGGCTTGAAGGATGGGCTGACGTTCAGCCTATGAGTGATTACCGCAAGATCAATTCCTCCCATGTCCGCCTGCTTCCATGCGAAGACATCTTTGTTTTGTCTTAAAAAATGGATAAGGAGGTTTGGGAATCTTAAGCCCAACTTGGAGGCCCAGATATAGGCGAGATGTTCGAGATCGCCGTCCATGATACGGTTCCGGTTCTTACGAGGGCTTAGGGCGGTGAGCACCTCGTCACGCATATCGAAGCTCATCCAGTTATATGTTGTCGTGGTGCCATTTCATGGATGCTGAGTAGCATTCCACGTACTCGTTCCCTCGAACCATTCCTACTCAGTTCACCGTTAGGGAACTTGATCATCATATGTAGTGCGGAGGATGGCTGTGCATTGAAGAATTCACTAGCAACATGTTGTAGCGAGAGGCGGGCGTCTGATGAGGGATTCTTCTTGGCGTGAGGTCGCTGGCATGAGGGGATCTCGAAGGTGAGTACCGGTTAGTAGTGAGCCTAGAGGTATGCCTTTTCCCCGAAAGAACCCGCGAGATGAGTGTTGACGGGTTCGATTTCTCCTTAGTGCCCATTTATCGAAGGCTGATGCGAAGATGATATCAGCTGAACTCTCGTTGTCAATTAGGACCCGATGAACTATTTTGTTGGCCCTGGCTTGCCACGAACTTGGTGGGTGATGTGAGGGTGTTGGCATCCCTCGATCGTTGAGGAGAATGTGATGGGCGATGTGAGCTGCGATAGTTTAGACCACTTTGCTTGCATTTGCTATACTACTGTTGACACGTCTTTGCGTAGATGGGCCTTCGAGCTGGCTGGGACTCCCCTCCTCTCTGAATCCTCGAGATTACAGTTTGGCTCTAGGTTGAGCAGTCGTCGTTCTTAAATTGGTGGTTCTTTGAGGAGGGCCTGGTTAAAGCAGGTCTGGTGATTTTCGGGGGATATGACGTCGGTGCAGCATATTAAGTGCTTTACCATTTCTCTCTTGGGTTGTATGCGATCGTCCATGCGATGTCCATGGTCCCTATCAGACTCAGCGATACTGGGTTGTCTCTTGTTGCGGAGTCACAACTTCATTTGAGTTGGCCACCTCGGGGCTGATGCGTTCGTGCCGGCTTAGGACCGTAATCTTTGAGGTTGTTAAGGGGGTGAAAGCAATGAAATGAATATAGTCGTCGTCTTTTAGTTCACGGTGGACCCAGACGATCTCTGAGGTTCCCACGCCTTTTTGGTGACCGTTCTCCATCCTTCCTCGGAGACCTTTCTCGTCGTTTTGTGCATTGGGACCGTCCTCGTCTTATGCATCCCGGCACTTCTTAATGAGTGGAAGAGCTCTCTTTCTTGGATATGAGGGCTTCTTCATCGTTAATATACTTCTCTGCTTTTGCAAGCACCTCTGCCATGCTTGGCAGGGATTTTGGAGATGAAAAACATAAAGTCTTTGGCCGCACCCCTAAGCGTGATGAATGCGGTGATCGCGAACTTCGTTGGGTATATCTCTACCTTTAGAACTACGACGTAGATCTTTGGACATAGAACCTCAGCTTTCTTCTTGAGGCTGCAGCGATGGTCGGCAAATGATAACGGTTTCCTATGTATGTCACGGCCCCGATGAAGTGAGAGGCGAATCTGATGAATGACTCTACGAGATGAGGAGATCGGCGGCCAGTTGAAAGCTTATTAAACCGTACCAGGCCAGGCCTTTTAGGGTGATAGCGAAAGCTCTGCATCATAGGATCTTGATACCCATGCAGCTCCATCTGGTTTTTGTAAGTATTGAGGTGATCATTTGGATCAGCAACACCATCGAATACTTCCACTTGTGGCATCTGAGATTTTGCTGAAGAGGGAAGTGAAGCACCTCGGGCGCGAGGTGATTAGGTTTGTTGTACCCAGGTATCAGAGTGTCGGGCGCGTCCTCTTACTACCTCCTTCCTCTGGTGAGCTCTTCTTTGAAGGCTCTTGAATCTCTGCTCCCATGATAGTGCTCCTGCTCCCGGCTGAGGGTTGCGTAGTTCTTTGTTCCCGATATGCCCTCCGAGCGTTGTTTCGTTGCCTTCCTCTTCAGGGGCCAATTATGGTCCATGCCCCCTAGCTCGGTTAGACTACCTTCTTCTTGACACCTCGGGGGAATGTCAGGTGTGTTGCTCCTCGGGGGGGAGGGAAGTTGTAACCTTCACAGGCTCGTCGTGTCTCATGGGCGTTGCATCTACGGTAAGTTGCTCTAGCTCAACCTATCGGGCGTTTGGTGGTGGCGGAGGCGCCTGCCTCGTTCGTGTTAGCTTGCATTGCTTCTAACGTGTTGGGAGGTCGGCTATCTGCGTTGCCTGGTTGGTCCTGCATCCTTGGAGGATTAGCGTTGCTCCTGCTTGTGTTCCTAGTCGATACCATCGATCGCGAGAAATCGATTATATTTAATATAAGGCTGTGCAATTCCCACAGACGGCGCCAGATGATCTTATTTTTCAGCCCAAGGCCCAGGAATTTGGAGCGTGTAGGTGTCGTTGAGCAGCCCGAGTGTTGTAGGCCGGTGAGCTGAATCGTCGAGTTGGAGATAAAACATACGTGCTAATCATTAGGCGCTGGCGTTGCTCTCCTCTTGCAAAAGAACAAAGAAAGAAGAGGGCGGCGGGGGGCCGCGGGTAGCGCTCCGATCACTAAGTCGGTTTCTTTACGAGATAAAAAGATGGCGCAGAGGCGAATGTGGTTGCATGAGCTCAGTGCCTTTCACCCAGTGGGTGTTTTATGTTTATCAGTGATCATTCTGCCAGTTGGTTGATTAGGATTCTTTCCCATTGGATGGGATATTTCCTGTCATTATCGGGTATCGAGATTTGGTAAAAAGGATATAGAAAGAAGCAGTTTATTTGGGATAATCTTGTGCTTTGTGGGGATCCGGTTTTGATGATGAGTTGTTATTATCTTTCTTCCTTATTGATGAGATTTGGTTGGATTTGCAGGATAATATATTATTGGGGATTATTCTATTTCCCTTATCTTTGGGAGACTTCCATGTCGACCTTTGGAGCGCGGATTGGACAACTAATTACGGGTTGGTACCAAAAGGCTTGAATGATGGCGTCAAAAGGCCTGAATGCTTCAATGGGCATGTCTCTCCTTCGGGGTTTAGTGAGTGGGCCTGCGTGTTTCATGGGGCTGGCCTCTTTCTTGGGCCCAGCGAGTGGGCTTGTGAGCCTTATTTTTTAAACCCTATCAAAATACAACAAAAATTTTACCTACACTTATGCATCCCACATTTTAGTAACTTTTAAGTTATTACTCTTACAAATTATAATTATTTATTACTTTTTTCAAATTTTATTCCTAATAAAGAATTAATTAACTGACATTAACGTAGATAAGAAATTTTAAAAAATATAATTAAAACTACAATACTTAAATTTTAAATGCAATGAAAATTTAAAAATGAGATATAATTAAAAATTTAAGTGAAATTAAAATTCATTTTGTATTCATGATTAATTGATTACCACAATAAAATTTATTTAAAAAAAATACTGTCAACTCTTCCGATAGACATACCTGGGGTTTATGGCGTATATACTCCACCAAATTACAGTAAAAAAATTGATTATAGTGGGAATTGAACCCTAGACGTAAATAAGTTTATGGCCCCGAATCCGAGGTCAGTTGACAGCTTTGTCAACCCCTGGAATCGTGGATGTGGATGGCTTGACACCACGCAATATTGAGTCCCATTTTCCGAGACTCGAGTTTAACGAAAATCGGGCGGGTCTCCTTTGTGCGGGGGCTCACACTAATCTGACACATTGCAATTACATGACAACACATCTGATAATTATCTGGCGACCACACTTGGGTCCACATACGAATAAAAATGGCCATATAGGGCCCACATCATACTTAAACATTTAAGCACATGACTATAGAACCATAGTCCATAAGAGTTTAAATTTACACCACTCTTATACAAAACATATATCAAAGTTAAGAATTCTAATACATGTTTTACAAAATATAAATCAAAGTCACAATCCGACTTTCTTCTCATTTTTGGTTTCTAGTGAGCAACATCTCCCTGCACATCCCCCGTACTTGAAAGGGTGGTCCCGTGACTGGGTGAGCAATGCACAGTAAAGTGAAATCCTACAAGGGCTACTCTCCACCTAAGTGCACATGCAATGGTCATGCCACAAGCACATTCCAATCACGATTATGTCAATCCTAGAATGGAATCTACATTACATGAATGAGATGCTACTCATGATCCCTGTACCAAGTCCTCACATACTTCTCTTAACATGCAATATGCCATGTATGAAAAACGTTTCCCAAAGCAAAAGGTTTTTATTTGTTTTGCAATTGAAAACTATTGGACATACTCCAACAAATAGTTTTATTTATAGTTACTGGACATTCTCCGACAAACTACTTTATTCAAAAGTATTGGGCAACCTTCGATTATTCATGCGACTTTTTAGGACTTTGTCCCTAGACTGAAACCAACATCAACACCAAACACAATGCTAATTTTTCCCATACACTCACACCCATTTCATACGATGTACTTGTGCATAAATGCAATGTAATATACCATTGCCTATCACCATGCTACATATATATGAGTGTTATATGTACATGCCTACTCATGCATTTCAATTCATGCGTAAATTGGAAAGTTATATCAATGAACACAGAAATTCCAATTAATTCACACGATTCATGCCAACATATCAATACACGCATACATTGACATTATAAGTCATTATCACTTTCAGTAACAGCGTACTTTAACCTCACAGGCCTAGTGTGACATATGGGTCCACAAGTAGCCACCACAATAAACAATGCAATGGCCTCAATCATACACAAACTCATTCATTTCCCCAAGCCTCATGGATAATTATATCAACATGCATATAATCACCAAACAACAAACACCAATTTCAATGTATTAGACCACACGCGTCATCACAACCAAGCAATTTGCACACTTGGTGCTACAATTAAATTTTCAGAAAATACTTGGGCACCAAATTCCATTCATAGGCATATGGCCAGATTCTAAACTCCAGGGGCTTTTCGTAGAGTGCAAGAACAAGCGAATCGGAGTTCGGGAAAGTTTTGACCGTCCAAAGTTGGAGGCCTCATATGAACAGTGACTTACGCACTAAACTAGCAGGGGCCTATTGTTTTTCGTCATTTTCGGACATAATATGAGTTCAAATTGCATTAAGATATATATGGATGTATTCTAGACTCAAAGGGCTTTCCATAGAGTTCAAGAATACCCGAATTAGATTTTGGAGGAGAAAGTTATGGTCATCCAAAGTTGGAGGCCTCATATGAACAGTAACCCAGAAAATGCTGGTTTCTAAACACCATCCAAACGGCCCTAGGCTCAACCAAGACCAAAGCGATAGATGGAAAATAAGCCGGTAGGAAGGTTCTCTACCTCTTAGAGTGAAGATTAGAACCTTAGAGACCAGGAGCTCGAAACCCACTTTGCCTCCAGAACTTTAAAACCGAGATCTTCGTGAAAATTTTGATTTCAGTGTCCACGTGTTGCCCTCGACAAGTACTTTGACTTTAAGTCTTGGCCCGACGTGAGACGACCATTCGAGCTCCGTAGATCTTAGGGAGAAGGTGGAGCTTCTCTCTCTAACTTTTCTTCTCCAAACACGAAATCTTCAATGAAATTGCGTATTGTTGGTACCCACACGTAGCCCTCGTCTAGTAAATGAACTTTAAATCTTGGCTCAACGGATTCCGACCACCCGATCTCCATAGATCGTAGAGAGAATGAGGAGTTTCTCTCATTTATCTCTCTAACTCACGCCCACTGTCTGAACCTGCCAAAAATGGAAAATGCGATATTTTCTTCTCTTTTCCCTTTTTAGTCCCATTTAAGTTGGACGGGGCTCACTTTGCTCCATGCGTCTATGACCCGTCCAGGTTCATTTCTGTTCTGAAACAATTTATTTCTTTTCAGTTCAATTCATTTTAAATAAACTTAACTCCAGTTATTTCCTAACTCCCGAGAATCTCGTAAAAATCTCGTCTTTTGAGTCATTGGCAACTCACCACCCAGAAAAACATGAAAATTCGACAGTGTCGAAATTCAACGAAACTTTTCTTGGTCACTAGATTTCGCGAGACAGTTTCAACGGTAAGGTCCGTTTCATCATCCGAGATATAGAAAAATTCCAGATTTTTGACCGAAATTTCTGTTTTACCCTTTCTCAGAAAATTGAATTTTTTTTCTTGGGTTTTACAAAGTTCGTCGACCATTATACTACAATGTTGATTCGTGCCACAGTAGGGTGATCCGGAATCAACAAAATTTGTATCCTAAGTTCCTCCTACTGCCATAGTCAAGCTCTTTGCGTGTAAGCGGTCTAGAAATTAGAATTACGAGGATGGGTTTTCTTCGTACAAATGATTTGAGTGAAATCAAAGCGGTGAATTAAATTTGGATTTTTGGGTTTGGATAAAAGCTTGATTGTGATGAGTTTGAAAGCGGTCTTGTAAAAGCGAAATGAAGTGTGAAAAGTTAACTTTGAAGATTTAGGTCACTAACTTGTGCTTAGAGGCAAACAAGTGTCCTCGGGTTTTATCCTCGCGTTATATGAAGCAACCTATAGTCCAAGCCACAATAGGATCCTATGTTTAACTATGAGCTAACCTAGAAAGCCACTCCTATTTGAGTCAACGGGTAACATGCATCCTCGGCTCCTTTTCGGGTTTGAAATCCTAACATTGACATCATTTCGGTGACTCGTAAAAGACCATCTAAAAACCACAAGGTATCTAGCAACAAGATATTAATCGTATCCCAAAGATTTTAGCATTGGCCAAATTAATGACATTAAATGATATTCAACCCTAGTTTGAGAAGACGGGAGCCATAAATACAGCACTGCAGCATTTTAACATTACTTGCGACAACCCGCACCGCCTCCACAACCAAGCCTGGGCTACCTTCCCTCTTCAGTTAAAAAGCGCTTAAATGCAAGATCTCGAAATGGCCATCCCCGTTATGGTGCTCTACAGCCAAGAAAAAAATATGCAAAGAGGAGAGAGAAAGAGGAGAACACCAAACCCTAACTAAAGCCGAGATATTTACATAAAAGCAAAAACGTGCCAAAAGATTTCTCCAATTTTTCTCCTTTCCTCTCTGCTACAAAACTACGGGGTTTATATAGCCTCCCATTTACGTGAAACTACAATAAATGCCTAACATTTTAGCCAATTTAAGGACAAGAGAGCAATACACCAAAATTGAAGCCTGGGCTTTGCATTAATTACAAAAGTATGACAAGGCAAAGTGAATTTCGCTACAGATATCACTTTCGCTTATATTAAAATTTCACAACAATAAATCATTCAAGAGATAAGAATGAATTTTCACACAGCAGAAGGCATTTCATATTTATCGAAATTTCGCTAGCTTAGCTTAAATTCTCGTGAGTAGCTTAAATGCAAAATTTCCGCTTAGAATGTTGTTTTCTAGCTTAAAACTCGAGTCTAGCAAATCATTACCCTCGCTTAAGATTACGCAATTTTCATTAAGGTCGCGGAATTTTCGCAATCCCGCCAAATTTTCGCAATCTTAGCGAAATTCCGAATTGTCGATTCTTCACTCGCTTTCGCCCCGTCCCCACGCATTGATTTTCTTCACTTTGCCTTCATTCTCTTGATTTCCGGGTATGATCGATGGTTGACAATCGGGTTCAATCTTCATGATTCATCATATGTCTCGACATCGAACTCCAAAGTACGCCAAAACCCGCAAAACAACCAAAATAACCTCTAAACGGCATAAGCGATACTAAGAACACCTGAACACTTCAATTGGCATAATTGATATGATTAGTGCGCAAAAAGCACTCAAAACCTATCTGATATAGGGCTCAAAATAGCACTTTTTGGGTACTAATCAAATGTTGATTCATTTTTTGTCAATGGCCCTCTCAATATATTTATGCGTTTTTTCTTAGGTCCGTCACTACTTCCTCTCATATATTCTCTCTCCCTGAAGTTTGCCTTATTCATTTGAAACCCGAAAGCCCATTGTTCCTCAGTTCCTTGAAACCTGCACTCTATAGCAAGAATGAAGAAGAAAATGCATTGGTGCATATGAACCTTAGCATCAACTTTATTCTTAAATTTCATAGCACAGTTGCTCAATCCATATTTCAAAAACCCTAAGACCTATTGTTCTTAAGGCCAATGTGAAAGGGAGTGACTACCGCTCTCATTGGTTGGCAAAGCTCTAGTGTCATGAACAACCCTATGGAAAGAATGGATGCATTTTCAAATTTGCGCTTTGAAATTTGAAAACAAAGTTAACGCTAGGGACCACATGAAGTAGAAACACACTTTTGGAATTATAGAATTAACCGTATTAATAGAATTTTTGGAGAAAAAAAACGTTAATAGTATAAAAATATGTTGAAATATATTGGAATTATAGAATTAACCCTATTAATGGAATTATAGAAAAAAAAATGATTTCTAAATTGCCAAAATGCTTTCAGTGTGCGAATTGTGCCTATAGTGTTCTAACTTTGTGCCTTAAACATTAGAAATTTGTAACCATACCGCAACTACTCAAAAAAACCTCTCACTACAACAATGAATCACGTCTGATATGTATACTATGGCGTTCCCATAAAAGAGAAGCTCTATAAGGATTATTGGGTTGCTCACCACCAATCCCACAAGCAATCCTGTGGCAATGCAGGCGGCATCCTCAAATTTAAAAAAAGAGTGATGTTAGAAAGTACATGAAGGAGAATCACAAGAAAAAATAGACTATAAAATTCTTCAATTCATTCTTCATTTTATTTTTATACGTATTAGTCAGAATAAATTCCATTAAGTTATAACCACACAATTAGATACAAATTGGAACCTAAATTTTCTTACATGGTTTTTATGGTTAGGGTTATGGATGTTGGACCTCGAAGTAGTTATAAAAAAAATGTGGATCATGTCTAAATGTTACATCCTCAAGTTTAAAAATAAGAGTTGACGTTAAAAAGCACATGGAGGAGCATCACAAGAAGAAATATAAAGTGAAAAATTCTTTAAGCTATATCCTCAAGTTTAAAAATAAGAGTGAGAGGAGCATCACAAGAAGAAATATAGAGTGTAAAATTCTTCAATTCATTTTTCACAAAATTGTGGCCAAATTTCTCACATAATGCGGGCCCATGGACTCAAGCTCGAGCAAAATTACCAATTACAATTACAAAAAATTAGATACAATTGCAATTACAAAAATTAGATTCAATTATAAAACCAAGAAAACCCTTATCCTCCTACTCCCTACCATTTGCCCTAAAAAAATTTCAATGCAAACCCATTTTCTAAAACCAACGGCTACCCAAGCTCAACAATGACATTAGTCTACTACACTTACAGTGGACATAGCGTGAAAACATGTCAATACCAGGAACATTGGAAGACTCACCATAAGAACCACACATAAATATGGGTTGAGCAACTGCGTTATGAAATTCAAGAATAAAGTTGATGCTAAGGCTATATGTAGCAAAAACACTCAAAACAAATGTTCAAAACATGTAGTTTTTTATTTTTGAAAACAAAGTGAGGATAGGGACCACATGAAGCAAAACACCCTTAAGCAAAAATATATTAATAAATTATATATTTAATAATATAAAAGTTTGTTGGAATATATTGAAATTATGAAATTATATAATTAACCGTGTTAATGAAATTTTAGAAAAAAAACATGATTTTGCCAAAATGCCTCAAATGTAGGAATTTGTGCCTTCATTGTACAAAATTTTATGTGCGAGAAATTTGTGCCTTCAAATTCATTTGACATCAAATTTTGCATCTGAGTCTTTGATCATTTCAAATTGGTTCCCAAAGCTTCAAAACTTGGACTTGAGGTCCGAAAATGACTCGTTGCCACCCTCATGCAACCTAAAGCCGAGAAAATCGCCTAAAAACGTTTTGTAAAATACCAAACTCAAAATAAACATCAATAATAAGGGTTAAGGACTTGCAAACCGCAAAATGGGATAAACTATGGGCAATTTACTACTAAAAGGACAAACATATGAGTTAAACACAAATATATGCCATTTTTTAGTAGCAGTCATGAAACTAAGAGTGTAATTTTTCATTTTATCTCACTAGTTGGAGAACCCCGAACCACAAGTCTCACAAACAACCCTATCGAAAAAATGGTTGTATACTCAAATTTGAGAACAAAAGTGATGTGCAACATATCAAGATGAAGCACCCTTACGGCAAAAATGGATGTATACTCAAATTTGAGAACAAAAGTGATGTGCAGCATATCAAGATGAAGCACCCTTACGAGAATATATGGGTGTAGTGACTCTTTGTACATTTCAAATAAATGTGTTTTTTTTTTTTTGGAAATAGATAATTTTATTGATTCAAACTAGCAATACATTTTATAGAAACACCGAATCAAATTCACTAAAAACTTTAGAGGATATCATAGTATCTAGGTTAATAACATAATTAATCAGTTCAAAACCTACATATTTGATAATCTAATAATGACTAGAGTACTTATGACTCTAGTTCTGCAGCATATTAACTACCATGATTTGATTTGTTGTTTTCGATCAAGGAATCGCTCACACACTAGTAAATACCGCAACAAGACAATGAAAAACCAATCATCGTACCAAGACGACACAACAAATTGATGATAAAATCATGAAAAAAACAAATTAAAAACTCATATATGTGTAAAAGAACCACTTTATTGAGAAAGAAAATGATAAAAAAAATAAAATGAAAAGATATGATTTCAGGCCAAGAATAACTAAAAAATCACATTCCTTGCTAACAAAAAATGGGATAAAAGAGATAACAAATGAGAAAAAATGAGGGAAGGCTAGGTTTCCTAAACACCGTTAACAGGACAACGAAAATGTAACACCCTGTCCCGAGAGAATGTACGGTACGTGTAACCGTAGGGTCGAATATGTGCACCAAAGACTTTCTTAATTATTTGAGTGCCATTGTAGTATTTTTGGAAGTTTTTTTTAAGGATGAAATTGTGAAATGTAAATTGATTTAACCCGGAATTTTGTACTATAACAAGGGTAAATTTGTAATTGGCCAAAAAGGGTATGAAAGTCATAATATGAGAAGAGAGTATGCTACTGTAGAAATAGCAAAAGTATGGTGCAAATAGGATGTAATTTGAGGACCTAATTGTAATTAAAGGAAAGATAATAATATAAAAAGGGGATGAGACAAACAAACATCCCATTTTTGGTCTCACAAGTTAAGGCTCCACGTTTTGGGAGAAGAAAAGGGAGGAGAAGAGAAGAAGAGAGAAAGGAAGAGAAGGAGAAGAAGAAAAGGAGAAATAAGGTATGGATCTTTGGATTTTTGCATAGGTTTTGGTTTTGTATGGATTACTAAGGGTTTGTATAGATTTTTGGCTTGTTCCAAACCTAGGGTTTAGTTAGAACATCATACTAACCCTAGAGTTGTTGAAGTGGTGTGGGTAAAATCCTAGTTGGTATAAGATAAACATTAAATCTTTCCTAATTCTATGGTTTTGTATGGAATCATTCAGATTTTTGGATTTTGGTAATGGATTATCAGACTTTTGGACCTTTATATGGATTCCATGGTTTCGGGTTCTTGATCTAGTTCCTAGAGCTAGGTTTGAGGTTGTTTTGTATTTTCTTGATTGGTTGGATTGGGTTTGAGAATGGTTAAAAAAAAGGAGAATGTCGGGTTTTCAAAGAAAATGTTTGAAATTTCAGAAACTCTATGTTCTGTTTTCTTCTTACAGATTGCCATAATCATCCAAATGAAGTGATTCCAATTGTTAAAGAACCATAAGAGATAGGGCTACAAATGTATAGAAGAAACCAAGACCAAATTGTAGCTCTAAGGCTCCCAAATGCGGACTTAAAGGTGAGTTCGTGTAGCTCGCAGGTTATGCTCTGTTTTGGGTATTGTTATAGTATTTTGGTCATAAGTTGAGTTTCACTCATCCAAATTGAGTTATTCAAAATTTTGGGTAAAATAGACTTCTAGAGAAATAATTTACTTGAAGGAAGTATATGCAACTTGTAACCCCAAAGTTCCTTAAATCAATAAAGTGAGCCATGTGCGTATTATGTTCCCGCCAATTTGAGTAATCTAGATGTAAAATACAATAACTTGAGTTTTGGTGATCCAAATTGGGTGATTCCAATTGGAGAAGAAACCTTAGAATCATATCTTCAAATGAGTGAAGAAACCATTTCCAATTTATGGAGTTAAGGCCCCAGAAATCAAGAATAACAGTAGGTGATCCAGTGAGCTAACCAATTTGGCATAAAAAATGTTGTAATCCTCAGGGTTATGTGCACAGCCTTGTAGGAATCGAATTTTAAATTAAAAATTTAAAGATATGCCATTGGATATATAAAGACTGATCTGAGTGGTTTCATAATTTTTGAAGATCGTTTGAATAATTAAAAATAAAGTCCATAGCATCAGTTAAAAAAATTGCCAAAATGAGTGGTTTTTTTAAGGGCTTTTTATGCTAAAGAATAATTTGTTCATTCGATTTATATGAATGTTGTGTGACCCTAATGTGACTTATGCGGTGAAGTCGTTAAAATCCGAACCGCTTCAATATAGTCGCTTGTGCTTCACGCTAGTGTTTTTACGTGATTACGCAGACGATTAACGTTTTCACCATATCTTCGAGTATGCAAAGGGAAAGCAAAGGCGAGGTTGTGGAGTCGTGCTCAAGTTTTGTAACCAAAAATGTGAGTGTTCTAAACCTTTTTTTCAATACTAGTGTAACGACCCGTACCAAATAATACGAGTTTGACCAAGTTTGACCAAGTTTGACCAAGTTGACCAAGTTGACCAAGTTTGACTTTTTCGAGGAGGAATAGTTTTATGTTAACTACATTATCATTTCGTGAGGCCTCTCGCCGACACGCAGTTCATAGATTCGCGGAACGTCACAATCCGACTTACTTCGATAAAAAGTTACGTACCACTAGAGTTCAACAAGAAAGACTTTATCGTCCAAGTTCTCGTCTTGATTTACCCGAAGCTTAATTCTAGACCCTATATAAACATAGCTTGTGATACCAATGAAACCCTAGCCCAAACAACACTTGAGCTCCCAAACCCTAAGAGAAACTTCCAAACCGGAACACCTGGGGCCGAGTGTAAATCCACCGCTACGCCGAGAATCGGGATTGTGACGAGGCACCACCGGCCGGGAAGTTACCGTACACGCCGACCACCAGGCGCACCGGACGACGCCGGCCGTAAAATTTTACGGCCAACCAACGCCGGACGCGCCGGATCCGGCCTACGGGATCCCAATCTGGCGGCACAAGACCGATTTTCACCCGAGTTTTCAGGATTTTCTACCATTTTCCCGCCACCTCGTGCCACCCCATAGCTCCTTCCACCATTTTTTGGACCTTCTGAACTCATCTACGTGGTCCGTTCTTTTTGCAGATTTCACACCGTTTGGAAGGAAGTTACATTGAGAAAGCGAAATGTGCAGAAGCTTAGATCGGGTTCAGGCCACCACGGTATTGGACCAAGGTAATGGTACCAATGAGTTCCTGGTCTCTTGGGCTTTCCATTGATAATTGGTTTGTAAATTATGGGCGTCGTTTGGTTGGGTTTATTTTAAGGTTGTTTCGGGTAATTGCAGGAAGTTGGGATGAAATAAGATCTGGAATTAGTCAAATTAGACCAGTGAAGTTGGATTAATGAAATTGGATGTTTTAGGAATTATTGTACTATTCAATTTCGAAATTAGCTCGAGGTGAAAAGCCCCAATTTTGGGTATCGGGCTATAGAACTGCTTGTGTAGTGGACCTGTCGAATTCAGTGGGATAGTTTTCATAGTTCTAAAAATTGATTCTAAGGCGCTTGGGTATTCGATGTTGTAGGTTGAGTTATTGGAGCTTCCGTAGGTGTGCAATTATATCTGGGCATATGGCAGTGGGGAGACGATCTGGGGAGCGGAATGACGTCATAGTACGTAGTAGTTTATATGCTTTTAAATGAATTTTGGGATATTAGCCGATATATCTATTATGATTTAATACTTTATATATATACTGTTTTGATCAGATGGTTGGTTGCATTCAAACATGATTTTCGGTTTCATATAAAACAAGTTATCATTTCATGTGAATTTTGTCAACATTTTAACTATTTGAGGAACTTTGTGTTAGGTGGATGAGTCGGTGGTGTTTGGATATTTTTGGGTACATGGATTTGGAGGGTTATGCAAACTATCTTGAAAACTCTGTAAAGAAAAAGGGGGTGGATCTTGAGATTTTGTGGGTGACTGATGCAATTGTTGTTGGAAAGGAGTACATGTGAATGGGAGCGGTTTATTAGTTTGCCATTCTTGGTGAGGTCGGTTTGACCCTGACGGTTTATTAGTTGCCATATTCAGTGGTCGGTTTGACCCAGACGGTTTATTAGTTGCCACTTTGCCGTGAGGTCGGTTTGATTCAAACGGTTTGGTAATTACAAGGTTTGCCGATGGCATTAATTAAGTTTGACCCAGAGCGGTTTGGTATTACAGGTTTGCCACGGTAACGTGGTCGGTTTGGCCCGAAGCGGTTTGAGAGGTATTCTTGGTTGCCCGCGGTGACGTGAGTCGGTTTGCCCAGGCGGTTTAAGGATGAGTACGTAGTGCGGTGGCGTTGGCAGTTTATGGTATGGGCGTTGTTGATTTTCGTGGTATAACTATTTTATGCTCGCTGGGTTTTGGTCGTTTCATGGTTATTTTTATCGCGATGACTATGTGTTTTGTGCTTGGCTTTATATTTGTGTACGATTGATTATGTTTTCTTAACATTGGGATGCTAATTTGTTGAGCATGATGCGCATATGTTGGACTTGGGGTAAAGTTGGGTTTGCTTAAATGTTTCTAAGCGGGGAACTTTACAAGAGTGAACGGAAGGTTTTGAGAGGAGAACCATTGAAATATAAAAAGGTTATTTTTCCTTATAAACTATGCCACTCACTGAGATTTATTATCTCACATTATTGTTTTAAATCTGTTCCCTAGGTCCAGACAGTTCGTAGGGCCTATTCGCGCCAGATTTGACGTCGCTCTCTCCGCCACAGCTGTCGTACTCTATCGCATTTATCTATTATGAGTTTGTTGTATTGGACTTATTCATTTCTACCTTTAAATCACAATGCTTTCTTAGGCAGCTCACGATATTAGTATGGAACTTTTGAGACCTCATTTACATAATTGTTGCGGGTTTTTATATATTTATGTATAATTAGGTATTAAATTAATACATGGTGTTACTCCGCTTCCTTAAGGTGGGGTTCCACCCAGTATCTTCCTAGGGATTATAGTGGACTTCTTGTGGCGGGACTTTCACCCGAAATGTCGGGGAGGTACATCGGGTCAGTCTGTCGACAGTATGAGCTCTAGGTTTCTAAATTCCCTTGGGGTTGTACATTCTTGTGCAACTCATCAGTGTTTTGTATACCTTCCCAACCTTATCCTTGAAATTGATTAGTTCTTCTTCACATTGGCGCGCCTTAGGGTTGTGTATAAACTACGACAGGTTGAATAAGGTAACCATTAGTAACGATATCCTTTGCCTGGATTGATGACCTATTTGATCGACCCAGTGCAAGAGCTGTTCTTAGTGACTTGGTCGGGGTTCATTAGTTAGGGTTGAGAATCGGACATTCCCGAGCCGGCGTGAGCGAGATATCGGCGTTATGGGTTTCTAGTGATGTCTTTTCGGACTCTGTGCCAGCAGCTTTCATAGGATTTAATGAAGCCCAGGAGTCTTAGTCCATGCTAGATCAGATTGTCATTGTCTTCATCGACGATATCTTGGTGAACTTCGAGAAGCGAGTTGGAACTGAGAGACATTTGGGTTTGGTGTTCTGGACTTAGGCGCCCCAGTTGTATGCAGACTGACCTGTGAAATTTTGGTTGGGGCGAGGAAGTGGGGTTTCTTGGACATGCTGGGTTCTGGCGATGGCATTTAGGTGGATCCTCGAAAGTAGACGGAGTGGCAGGTGGGAGCAAGCCAACTACGGTGCGAGGTGCGGAGTTCCCCAGGATTAGCGGGGTATTCACTGTCGGTTCCTTGAAAAGGGTTCTCGAAAATAAGGACCACTTCATTTGTTTGACTAGGAAAGGAGATTGAGCGAAAAGGTAAAAGGTTGTTGGTTTGATTCTTGCCTTAAAATGGTTCTTTTTCTAGGGTTTGGTTCTTGGAAATTTCTCTAACCACACAGATTTGGAATATGGGAGGTAAAACCCTAATCCTTGGTTGTGTGTAGGATTTGAGGGGATTTTGTATGAGAGGGATCACGATTCATGGATTACTCTCTTTTTGGAAGTTAAGTTCATCCTAACCTTAGATTAGTTAGTGATGGCGAGTTGCAAAGCCACAGATTCTTATTTAAGATGTGTTTTGGAAGATGTTTCGGGTTGAATAGAGTGGCTTTGATGTGTGTTTGAGTATTGGGATTGATTTGGTTGGAAACTTATGGAAAAAGTAGGGAAAATCATAAATTCTGGCATTTTTGTGGGCTGGATTTTCTGTTATGGCCAGTGTTAGTATTTTGGCCATAACTTGATCATTTGCTCATTGGGCGATCCGAGTTGGAAAGAACCCATAGCGCTTTATCTTCAAATGAGTAATATAAAGATAGGAGTACAAGAGGTGATTTATGCAGTGAGTGCGTTGTTTGTGTAACCACAATAATAGGTGTTGAGAATGTTGATCCCTAGTAAGTGTAAGAGAGTGCACTTAGGATCAAGGTTTATGTTGGAAAGATATAAGGATATGTGGCAGGTCAGTGGTGAGCAAGTAATGGGCCTTGCTTGGTAATTTTATGTGACACGGATTGTGAGAGGCTAAGGGATCTTATGACATTATTTACAGGACCCTTGCTGGAGTAGCTTTCGGGTTTTGACTTCCTTGGGGAGACTTGCGGGACATATGGATCAAGGAAGTGGGGACTGCTGGCGCCTCCTGCTTATGCTGTGGTTTTTGATGTTTGTGAGTGCATTGCCATTCAGGTGCTTTGTTGTGTGAGGGTCCAGGACTTATGTAGTGATGGACACGGGACTATGACTAGTTCACGTGTTGTAGTCCAGGGAAAGGTCCAGCAGATATCTCACAGGACAGGCATATCCCTTTGGTGGTAAAGTCCCGACAATTTTGTCGTTGCTACGGGATGATTAGCCACAGTCCTTGGGTGAAAGCCTAAGGAGTCAGTGAGGGAGGTTGTGATGGTGGTAGTATTGCATTCATGTGTTTTCATCCTGCATCAACTGACCACTGCAATAAAATGCTCATGTTTTGAGATATCTTGAATTATATAATTGAAATGTTTTTTATGAGCATGGCTTGTTAGGGGATTCCCTCTCTTGGTATCGAACTCATCCCCATTATTTCCCTCCACCTTAGATGTAGGTACGAGACCAGCTGCGTGACATGAAAGTTGAACCTATAGGGTTTTGGTATGGAAAGATTTTACTACTGACCTTAAGCATTGGTGTTGATACGTTTTGATGAATATTTAGGGTTATGTGGATATTCTAAGGGATCTTGAGTTTGAGGTCGAGGATCGAGTATTCTTAAAACTCTCTCCTTGGAAGGGCGTGGTACGTTTTGGAAAGCGAGGGAAATTAAGTCCTCGCTACATTGGACCTTTTGAGATTGTTGAGAGGGTAAGGAGTCCAGGTGAAACTATAGATTAGACTTCTGGGAGGAGCTTTCGAGTCCATGTGTGTTTCCACATCTCCATGCTACAGCCTATTCCAGATCCCTCCCATGTATTTGGAGACCACGAAGAGGTGGGCGAGGATGACTTATCTGAGGCAGCCAGGTGCGGTCTGGGCGAAAGAGAAGGAGCTCCGCCTTGAGACAGTATCCTTAGTGAAGGTCCTTTAGAGGAACCACCTAGTCGAGACGGCAGGAGGCCCAGGAAGGCCAAATCGCGAGGCCCGATACCCTCCACCTCTTCATGACCACAATTATTAATTTATTGGACCAAATTTTCTGTAAGGGGGTAGGTTGTAACGACCCCGTATCAAATCGTCTGAGTTGACCAGTTGTTCCAGGATTTTGACCAAGTTGACCGGGTTGTTGAGGCCGACCAAGTTTAACTTTTGGGAGGAATGGTTTTGTATTAGCTTTAGGGCACCGTTTTGGCGGGCGCCGTCGTCGGGTGTGACCCAGGCCGGAGCGTCGCGAGCAGAACTGGATAAAGTTGCAGGCCGCGGGGACTGCGGTGGCACTTTGTCCGGTGTCGAACACAGCCGGTTTTGCCGAAGCAACACAGACCACAACCATAACGCGGCATGATGCAAATGAAAACCCTAACTGAAAACAACACTTGAGCTCCAACCTAGAGAAAACTCTCTGGCAAGGAACACCTTTTGAGTAGTAGCCACTGCCTTGTGAGAAATCGGACCAGACAGGCTGCGAGCTTGGGTCTTGTACCGCGGACCTGGGTGCACGGCAGGCGTGTGTGTAAATTTCGGCGGCTGGCTGCGGGACGCCGGGATCTGGCGTGCCAACCGACGCCGGACGCTACGTGATCCGCCTGCGAACTCGACGGCGGCCGCACCGATTTTTCACCCGAAGTTTTGCGATTTTCGGCTACTTTCCCACACCTCGTGCCACCCCATACTCTTTCCACCATTTTGGACCTTCTGAACTCATTCACGCGGGTCCGCTTTTGCAGATTTCACAATCGCTTGGAAGTTACATTGAAAACGAAATCGGCCGAAGCTTAGATCGGGTTTTCCGGCCACCACAACGACTGTTGGACCAAGGTAATGGTACCAATGAGTTCCTGGTCTCTTGGGCTTTCCATTGATATGTGGTTTGTAAATTATGGACATCGTTTGGTTGGGTTTCTATTTTTAGGTTGTTTCTGCAATTACCGAAGTTGGGATCGAATAGAGTACCAATTGTCAAATTCGACAAAATCGAAGTCGATTAATGAAATCGGATGTTTTAGAATTATCAGACGATTCAATTTCGAAATTAGCTCAAGAAAAGCCCCACTTGGTATCAGCCTATAGGGCACACTGTAATTGGACCTGTCGGAGTCCAATTTGGATGGTTTCATAGTTCTTAAAATTATTCTACAAGCCTCGGGTATTCCAATGTCAGGTTCAGCTTATCGAGCCTAACGGTGTTTTATTCATATTACGTGCACTCACGCCGCCTGGGACGATCCTCGCAGGGAACAGGACTGAAAGCGTCTATAGTTTGTGAGTGGTTTATATGCTTTTAAATGATTTTGGATATTAGTTTCATATATCTATTATGATTTAATACTTTACATATACTGCTTTGATCGATGGTCGGGTTGCATTCAAACATGATTTTTGCTCTATAAAACAAGTTATCATTTCATGAATTTTGTCAACATTTTAACTATTTGAAAAGCCATCAGTGTTCGTGGATGAGCTTCGGGTGGGTGTTTTTGATATTTTTGGGTACAAGGATTGAGGTTAAAACTATCTGAAAACTATTGTAAAAGAAAAGGGGTGGATTCGGGTGATTTGGTGGACCCACTCGATACTGGGTGACATAAAAGGTACATGTGAGAATGGGAACGGGTTTATTAGTTAATGCTGTCGTGAGGTCGGTCGGACTTCGATTTGTTTAGTTTAGCGTTACATTGCCGTGAGGCTTCCGCTGATTCGACGTTTGGTATTCGGTTTGCCACGGTAACGCGAGGTCGGTTTGACCCGACGTTTGGTATCGGGTTCGCGACGTAACGTGGAGGTCGGTTTGACCCGACGGTTTGGCAGTATTCGGTTTGCCACTTAACGCGGAGGTCGCCTCGCCACCCGACGGTTTGGTATTCTTAATGCCACGGACGTGAGGTCGGTTTACCCGACGGTTTCAGATGAGTACGGTACCAGACAACGCTGGTTTATGTGGTATGGACGTTGTTGATTTTCTAAATGTGTAATTATTTTAATACTCATGGTTTTGGTGCATTTCATGGTTATTTTTATCACTGGATGACTATACATGTTTTGTGCTTTGGCTTTATGTTGTGTACAATCGATTATGTTTTCTTAACATCGACCGGCTAATTTGTCGAGCATGATCTGCAGACATGTCGACTGGGTAAAAGTCGGTTTGGTGAAATGTTTCTAAACTGGGAACTTACAAAGAGTGAACTGGTTGTTTGAGAGGAGAACCATTGAAATATAAAAAGGTTATTTTTCCTTATAAACTATGCCATCAATGAGATTTATTATCTCACATTATTATTTTTAACTGCTTCTCAGTCCGCATGTCAGAAGGCCTATTCAAGGCCAGATTTGACGTCGTCTCTCTCCGCCACAGCCTCGGCTGCACTCTCTATCGCATTTATCTATTCCGAGTTTGCTGTATTGACTTATTCATTTCTACTTGTACCCTAAATCCACAATGCTCTACATTCCGATATTCGTGTATGGAACTTTACGACCTCATTTATAATTGTTGTGGGTTTTATATATTATAATCGTATTAAATTAATACATGGTGTTACTCCTTTCCCATAGGTTCCCAATCAGTCTTCTAGGACATACAAGGACTTTTGTATGACCACCCGAAATCCGAGGAGGGTATCCGTCTGGGTCTCACAACTAGTGTATTATTTATAAATCGTTTATTAATCGGGTATGTTACGGTTTTAAAGTATTAAAACCATATTTCGCAAGAAATGGTTTAAAGTATTAAACCATATTTCACAAGCAATGGTTTTAAAGTATTAAACCATATTTTGGGCAAGTAAACGTTTATCAAGCAAGCAATGGTTTGATTTATGAAACCATATTTTAAAGCAGCAAGCAATGGTTTCGATTTCAGGAAACTATATTTTAAAAGTTAAAAGAAAGTTTATTTTGTAAAACATGCCTTAAGAAATCCCTAGTACTAAGCACGCATACTGATCAGAGGTATTCTGTACGTGCATGGTGAAGTTAGGACATCATTTCATGCATTTTAGATTTGCTTGGTCGGCAAACTTAGTTCATACATCATGGCATATTAAAGGGACCGAAGACGATCAGCATATGTGGTTAGTGCTAGCTATTATATGGTGACGTAGACCAAGGTCTTTCCATCATATTTAATGGAAAAGGTGATAGGGCCAAGGTCTTCCACCTAGGTGATGTGGACCTGTGTCCACCGCACGATTAGCCTGTGCTCCCGTGTGGTCATAAGGTACAAAGAAGTTGAAGAAAGTGCCTCCAAAGGGTTGATCTTGATTTATGTTTTCATACGCTTTAAATCAACCACTGTAAGCAAACAAGCATTTTATGAAAAGCCTTAGAAACTTTATTTAAAAAGCAAGCAAATAGTTTCTAAAAGTGTTAGAAACTTTTTAAAGCAAGCAAACAAGCATTTTATTAAAAGCTTTAAACTTTTTTAAAGCAAGGCAAACATAGTATGAAAGTTTTCCTTAGAATCTTGTAAAGTAAGCAAGTGAAGGCATAGTATGAAAAGCTTTGAAACTTTTAAAGTTAAAGTGCTACTAGTATGAAAAGGATTTAGAAACTTTTAAAGCAAGCAAGCAAGTGGTTTTTGAAAAGTTTTAGAAACTTTTATAGCAAGCAAGCAAGCATATTATGAAAAGTTTGAGGAACTTTTATAGCAAAGCAAATAAGGTTTTCTTGAAAATGTCTTGTAAAAGATAGTTTTATAGTTTTGAGATATTTTCAGAAAAACAACCATTTTATAAAGCATACACTCACTGAGCTCGTTTAGCTCATTATTTTCCTGTTTTAAAAACTATTTTCCAGGTACAAACACGTCGGACGCTGGAGCATTTTAGTATTCTTCTGACTTCTAGTATGATTGTTGTATTAACTAACTTTTGTAAGAAAATACTTGGAACTTGTATAGTTGTGTATATGTATGTACATAGTTTTGGTTTATGAAAATGTGATGAGCCTGAGGCTCTTTTGAAGAAGTGTTGTTGGTTGCTGTTTTAAAAGTGTAAACTCAGATATACAGAAGTTTTGGATATATCCCCAGAAACAGAATACGCCGAAATTCTTATAAAATCAAGGCACAAGTTTAGAAAATAAAATTTTTTATACAGGTTTTCAAAGAAGCACCACGGCTTCGCTCATAGGATTCTCTAGTCGCTAGCAACAATGGGGTTTCTCAGGGTGGCCACACCCGGTCGCTACAGAGTGCACAGAAACCACAGTCGTGACAAGACGACACACAACAAATTCCCGATAAAATCACGAAAAAAAACAAATTAAAAACTCATATATGTGTAAAAGAACCACTAAATTGAGAAAGAAAGAAAAAAAAAGATGAAAAGATATGATTTTAAGCCAAGAATAACTAAAAAATTACATTCCTTGCTAACGAAAAATGGGATAAAAGAGATAACAAATGATAGAAAATGAGGGAAGGCTAGGTTTCCTAAACACCGTTACTTTATACTGTGTTTTTTGTAGGCCACGAACATGGCATGCCTAGGATCACCATCCCATAAAGTCTCGAACACCGAATCATGGTGGTAACTGCATGTACTCACGCAGAGCCTTCCATGGTCACGAGAGCTTTCAACTTTACTGATATGGATTCAATATGGTAGTGTGTTAAATGGACAATACCTCATAATGAGTGATACTTCATGTGTTATCCATTTTGTTAGTCCAAATTTCTCCTAAGTGCTTCAAAACCTAGTGTCACTAGAGAATATCAATCATGGTTCCAATCTAACCCGGATATGTTCTTACCTTGATAGTTAACTCAGATTTTATGTAACAGGACATATTGTTAAGGCTAATGCCAAGAATGCCCCATAGCCTATACTCAAGGTTTACACAATGCTTCGAGATTTTCAACAATTATATGTACTCAACTTGATAAATCTACATTCACAAATACCTCATTGAATGCAAAGAGTTGATACATATTCAAATATTACAAAAATGTAATGAAATCAGATACAAACTTCATAAGAGCAAACATAAAAACTAAACAGCTCCCATCAATCGACAAAGATCCCACAGAGAATTCTAAGCCCATGTTACACGACATGTCAATCAAATATACAAGGGCTTAAGGCCATTAGTTGTTTGATCCGCAATCATATCATCTATTGAAATGTGCTCCACCGCAATGTCACCAACCGAACTTTTTCCTTTATAGTCGCATCACCTCCAAGCATGCTGCACTTCGAGACCCCGCTTCGTCATAACAAACAACACCGCAGAGCTATTGTCACAATACAATCGTGATGGGCCTATCCACAAAATCACGGTCAACTCCTTAATGAGGTTTCGGTCAAATCGGGCTCGAGTAGCTACCGAAAAAGCACGTTACAAACTCGTCACATTATGAGGATCTCTATTGATTTCGTTTCTCACTTTTCCATGACATCGCACCTCCCGCTAACTTAAAGATGCACCCGTTGTTGACTTCTTTTCATCCTAACAGCCAGCAAAGTCTGAATCACCCAACTAGTCAGAGGTCTCGAACATACTTGTAAATCAAAGATATAGTCTTTTGTCCTCTCTTTAAGTACCTCATAACCTTCTTGGCAGCAACCCAATGATCGTGTCCTGGATTTGACTGATATCTGCCTAGAAGTCCTGTTGCAAAGGCAATATCCGGCCTAGTACATACTTGAGCATACATAATACTCCCAAGTGCACTAGCATAAGGTACATTCTTCATTTGGGCTTTCTCAAAATCTGAATGAGGACATTGTGACAGACTCAACTTATCACCTTACGCACGTGAGAAATTCCCTGGTTTACATTGTCAGATGTTGAATCTTTCTAAAATACGATCAACATATGCCCTCCGAGATAAAACCCAATAGTCCGCGAGAACGATTCTATGAATCCAATGCCTGTGACAAAAGACGCTCACTCAAGGTCCTTCATATCAAAGTTCTTTGACAACATCCGCTTTGTCTCATACGTAGTAAAACCAAGGTCACTGCCATAAAGGGTGATATCATCCATATATAGTATAAGGAAAATGAATTTCCACGACCTTTGGCAAGATATACATTGATCTACTCTTGTTCTCAACAAACCATATGAAGTAACAACACTATGAAATTTTAAGTACCATTGTCTAGAAGCTGCTGAGACCATAAACAGACTTTTCACTACATGCCGCACTAATCATTTGCCTCAAACCTTTCTGCCACTCATAGACTTCTTCATTAAGGTCTCCATTGAGAAAAGCGCGAACATCCATCCGGTGTAACTCCATATCGAAATGAGCAACTAATGCCATGATCACTGAAAGAATCTTTAGAAGAGATCGAGAAAAAGGTCAAGCTCATACCACTCCCTCTCTCGAAAGTGAAACTTTGGCTACCGGGCCCGGCTTAAACTTCAATCTTTCCTTTGTGGTCCCTTTAGTCTTATACACCCATTTGCAACCAATGGGTCTATGACCTTCGTAATTCAACAAGTTCCCAAACTCCATTATGCGCTCTCATAGATTGAATTCTCATCTCTCATGGTATCCAACCACAGCTCGACCGAGACAAGATACATCTTCGTATAAGTCATTGATCGCCCACGTAATCGATATCGTAGTCTTGCTCTCCTATATAGACTAAATAGTCCGGTGGGTATGCTGATCGCCTCTCCCTAACGGATCTCCCATCGGAGTAGCAATAGCCACATCCTCAACACTCCTCGAGAGCCTGATGAACTTCATTAGAGCCGTCTGATTACCAGGATCCCAACCTCAACAAAGTTCATTATGGTGGGAGTCTCCACAATTATGGGGCGTATGGGAGTAGATAAAGATGCTTATCACTCACCAGCATTATTATCCTCAATAGTCTCAGAGCACTACTTTCGCCACATCAAACTCCAAAACTGTCAGTTCAGGATTCACACCTCTTGTGGCTCCATTGGGATTATAGAACCGATCTCCTTCGAATGTTCCGGGTAAGATACAAAGTAACACCGAGTGGTTCTGGAGTCCAACTTACTTAATGTTGGATTATACAACTTCACTTCTGTAGGAGATCCCCAAACCTTAAGATGGTTTAAGCTAGGCTTACGCCTAATCCATAACTCAAAAGGAGTCAATGGAACAACTTTTGTAGGTACACGACGAATGCGGCCAAAGTTGTTTTCAAAGCTTCACCCTTAAAACCAAAATTTTTCCTACTAATCATACTCTACCATTTCCATAAGAGTGCGATTGCGCCTACACACCATTTTGCTCAGACTCCTGTGCATAGTAAACCCAGCCACTATCCCGTAATCCTCTAAGTATTTGGCGAATGGCCCTTTGCGCCGGTCCTAAGACGCTATGCTTACCATAATACTTCCACCCTACGATCTAACAACCTTTATGACTTTTCCTAATCAAGTTGACTTCAAACAAAATTCAACTTGTCAAGAGACTCACTTTTCTTTTAATCAAGTATAGATAACCATATCGAGAATAGTCATCAATAAATGATGAAATAAAATTTCTACACAATGTTGCCGTGATAAGGTCCACTTATATCGCAGTGAATGACCCTCCAACAAGCTCGAACTTGGATCAGCTTCTTATCTTGGTCATTTTACCTCACACGCTTCACGCATGTCTCTGTCATTTTTAAGAGCAGCAGATGTTAGTCCATCACCCTTCTACTTATCCTAGATACATGGCCAAGCCGCGATGCCACAATGCATAAGATTGTTCCTTAGGTAATATCCTTAGAAACAACCTTTCACCGTATAAGCCGACGATATGTCATCGGGAGATAAACACAATTGCATAACTGCTGGACATATAACAACATTCCAACCCTTATTTGAATCAAGAACAAAGAAATAACATCAGCTTCGATTTCAAAAGAGTATCATACTGGGTCTAAACACAATACCTTAAAACTAAGTTCGGCCTCTAAATGAAGGTACATAAAAAGTGTCTTTCAACATTAATCTAAAACCAGAGTCTAGAATCAAGATTACATCTCCCACAAACACGACATCAGCTTTCTCGTTTACAGAAAAAGTGACTGGAAAACAAACAAACAATACAATCAAGACGCGTGAATACTTATACGCATCATATACATCATCACATAATCACCTTTGGGCAGAAATATGGACATGCAAGCTTGTACACTCTCCACATGACGTCATGAGAATGATATTCTAATCTTTTTTGTGAAATCACCACCTCGTGATGAACCACTAAGATCAACATTTCAAGCACATGCCATACATGTACCTCCATGAACTAACACAAGATCACCTTGGGGAGTGGCGATCACGTTAATAAACAGAGACATCTCACCACAATATGAGACCGATATTTTCTCAAACTACCAAGTGTGCCACTCTTGGTGGTCACAACCCAATCAACTTTGAAAATCTCTCATACCAGTGGATATAAACTTTTATGTATCACATTCACTATATATATATGTAATGCCTAATTTTAAAAACAAAGGTATGTTCTTTACATTACATGTCATGCTAATTATACAGTTCAATTCATTAATAGACAATTCAAAAAGTAATTAATTACTTACCTTAATGAAAAGACGTTATGAAAATAATAATGGTAATTCAAATAGTAATTAATTAATTACCTTAATGAATAGACGTTATGAAAATAATAATGATAATTCAAATAGTAATAAAATTTAACTTTCATCTGTTAAAAAAATTTAAATCGACAAAAACCTTCGAACAAATCAATCCGCATGTTTCGGTTCTAAACTATGGTAGGCTCTGATACCATATGTAGGCCACGAACATGGCATGCCCAGGATCACCATAGTTAGAAAACAAAACACAATAACGGAGAGAATTGTCGATTCGCGTACCTGATTTGGAATCCATCATGCTTTACGCGGAATTAGCGACGATCCGCGAACACGAACTCAAGATCTTCTCCTCTATCCCTTCGTTAAAACACTGGCCTAATGAGATTGCCACTCACGAGAGGAGAGTTTCTCTTATATCTGGATGTGAGTCAAAATGTGTATCATTAGGTTAGGGGAGGGACTTTAAGAGCACCATTTATCAGTCTTCGACCATCGGCCCTTTTCATTACGGGTCACTGCATTTCACACACTAGCCAGCCTCATATTAGACTGATTAAGAATCCATATATCTCACCTTTATTAGACCAAACTAATTCAGTTAATTTCAATTCATATAGCCCCACATTAAGAAATTCTTACATTTTTTTCCTATTTATGGTTACTCAATTCACTAAATGGTGGTCAAGATCATCCTACTGGTTCTTCTTGTCAAATCTATCATATCTGTCAATGGGAGTATTAGGGAAGTTCCTAACTAATTAAAATTTAAACTAAAATTCAGATGTTAAAATCAATAAACGATGATTCACATTCATAAGTAATATTAATTTAAAAATCTTACATGGAAATGTCATTTCCTACAATATAGGTTATAATAAACCATATAAAAGGTCAGTAAGGCAACTAAGTAATAAATTGAGCAAATCAATTATCATATTCATGTACATAAGAAAATTAATTTTCCTAAGTATACCTCAATTTCTTCAGCTGAATTGAACTCATCAAAACACAAAAGGATTTTCCTGCCCAAAAACGTAGCATTTTTTTAAGTGTTCACGGCTACTGTTACTTCATTATGAACTCCTGATTTAGACTGAAACGTCATTCATTTTAGAATCCATAGCTCCTTTTTATATCATTCCCATTGAACTAGAATAATTGGTTTGATTTAATTGACAACTCCCATATTTACAGATTCATGATAACACCTGATTAGGTTAAATAATAGGCGTGTAGGCCCAAAACACGAGCCCAAATGTCAGACTTAAGAGGAGATTAAGGAGCATACCCGCATCGCTGCTCACTCCTTGATGATATCCCCAAACACAAAGACTCCAAAACGAGGCCCAATTCACTCCCTTCAAAACCGGTAATATAACTCACCAAAAGAATCAAGATAGCGAAAATACCCACTCCACCAATTAGGAAAGTATGATATTTCCTAATAATTGCCCATCAATTATCCCTTATTAATCGATTAACGATAAGAAAAGAAAATCCCTCACAAAAATGGGAGAAATATCATATCATCATCCAACTAGGAAATTTATCATGATCACCCATTATAAATACCAGGTCACCCCATCGGTGAAAGGTACGTACAAAAAATTCATTCCCTAAGCAGTTGATCTTCTCTCCCATTGGAAAGAACTGACTTAGGCATCGGAGAGGCAACGGGTGATCCCCGCCGATCCTTTTTGTTTCTTATTTTTGTAAAGGATCCCGACATCCAGAGTTAGCAGACCGGCTCAACAATTCCAACAAGCTCAAGCTCACCTCGCCCGATTGAAAAGCATCATCACCTGGGCGCCGTTTGGCTGGAACGACAGCTCTTTACAAATAAAGTCGATCTCGATCGATGGTATAGACTGAATACGTTAGAGCCACGCCAATTCCCTGCCGATACAAGCACGGGCCAGTGCGACATAAACA
Organism: Tetrastigma voinierianum; assembly: GCA_016808115.1. Taxonomy (NCBI): domain Eukaryota; kingdom Viridiplantae; phylum Streptophyta; class Magnoliopsida; order Vitales; family Vitaceae; genus Tetrastigma; species Tetrastigma voinierianum. The sequence goes on along the minus strand of JAEQBH010001228.1, from coordinate 1,016,868 downwards.
GTGCATTCTCCCGAGGCACACTAGAAACTCTGCACGCCAATACTAACGAGATGGAGGCGCTCCGTCTTACCAACCAACGTCTGTTGAGAGAGTTGGAGCAACTCACCAGGCAAATGCAACGCCCCCAGGAGGCGCGACAAGCCCGAGAAGGCCAAAACCCCATTACCCAAGAAGAACAGCAACACCTCAAACTTCCCAGAAGGTATCGAGAAAAGAAATCCAGCTGCCAGAGCATGATCCTACAAACCCCGGAGAGAATCGCAATGAGGAGAGTGCACAGAGGACAATTATTGGCGGACCCATCACTTATCAGTAGGAAACAAGGGAGCGGTCATGGGAGCAAAGGTTCAGGGACATCCAACAAGAGCTCAGCCACATAAAGGAAGCGGTAAAGGGCCGAGCTCCAGTCTCTATGGACGCCCTGGTACAACAAATAGAATCCTCGTTCACAGCTAGGGTGCTGCACTTCCTCTTCCTCGGAAAATTCGGGACGTCAGAATCGAAACGCTCGACTAACGAAAGACCCCATTGATCACCTTAATACATAAGAACCAGATGGAGCTGCACGGATATCAGGACCCCATACGGTGCAGAGCCTTCGCTATCACACTAAAGGGCCCAGCATTGGCTTGGTTTAATAGACTCCCGCCGTCTTCCATCTCATCATTCACAGAGCTTTCCATCGCATTCGTCTCCCACTTTATCGAAGCAAGTGACATATATTGTGAGCTGTTATCACCTTCTGACCATAAAGTAGAGCTCGTAGGAGAGTCTGAGGTCATATGTCCAGAGATTCAACGCAGAGTACTTAAAGGTGGATATTCCCAATGAAAAGTTCATCATTACCGCTTTCATCGCAGTTAGATGCAATGAAAGACATAATGTTCTCATTCAAAGAACCTCAAAGAGCATGGCCGGTGGTGCTCGCAAACAGAGAAGTATATCAACGGTGAAGAAGCCCTCTTATCCAAGCAAAGGAGCTCTTCTACTCAAAGGGAAAAGAGCAGGGGCGACAAGAAATGGGAACGAAGCCCCAGGAGGCAGGCAAATAGGGACAGATCCCCAAGGAGGAACAAAGAAAACAGAGAGCGATCCCTAAAAAGACGAGGGAACATTAGAGACCGCTCAGACCACTCTCACTTGCCGCAGCAGAATGTATTCACTTAAATACACCCCAATGCCCTCGCTGTCACAGTCCTACACGAAGTGCAACATGAAAAATTTCTGAGGTGGCCATCTCAGATAAAGTCAGACCCAACAAAAATAGACAATACTAAATACTGTGAGTTCCACAAGGATCATGAACACCGAACTGATGACTGCATCCAACTGAGAAAAGAGATTGAATACCTGATCCGACGCGAACATTTCACCGTTACATGGCCTCAGAAGGGCAAGAACAAGTCCAGCCACCACCACCTCATCAACCAACCCCACCAAGATCACAATCGCCTCGGGAGAAATCCACGATCTCCCGAGGGTTCATAGAGGCTGAGAGTCTACCACCAGAGCGCCCACACGCCAGAAGATCGACCGGCGGAAACATTAAAAGTAAGTCGATCCAAAATTCTCGATCGATACTAACATAACCTGACTCCGACATGGAGGGCTGCCAACATCCCCATGACGATCCACTTGTGATAAAGGCCGAAGTAGCCAATAAAATGATCCACAGGGTCCTCGTCGACAATGGAAGCTCGGCCGACATCATCTTCGCATCAGCCTTCGACAAAATGGGCATTGGAAGGGAGAAGCTAGAGCCAGTCAACGCCTACCTACGTGGGTTCTCTGGAGAAAGAGTGCTGCCCCTAGGGTCGATACAACTAGTGCTCACTTTGGGAGACCCCCCATGCCAGGCTATAACAACAGTAAGATTTCTCATAGTAGATGCCCCATCAGCCTACAACATGTTGTAAGGTAGGCCCTCTCTCAATACCATAAGGGTCATCCCCTCCGCCTATCACATGGTTATCAAATTTCCAACTACAAATGGAGTAGGAATGGTCCAAGGAAACCAGCGCATAGCCAAGGAGTGTTACTCAGCTTCAATGAAGCAAAAAACGGTCGACAACATCTATATGGACGAGCTCGAAATGCGAGACAAGGTAAGCACCCGACCTACGCCCTCAGAAGAACTAGAGCTCGTACGCCTTAAGGACTGCACTGCAATACTCGTTTACATAGATCTGCTTAGTCAAGACATCAAAAGCCTCTCATCCATTTTGTATAATGCGTAACATGGAGGTATTCCCGCCTGGAAATGTGAAGATACGGGAGGAATCGACCGCAAAGGATCACCACTGGCCGAACGTCAGTCCATCCTTTAAACCGGTCAAGCAAAAGAGAAGGAGTTTTGCCCGGAAAGACAAAAGGCGATTAATGAAGAGGTCGGCAAGCTCATCCAAGAAAATGCAATCAAAGAGGTAGAATATCCTGAGGGTCACAACGTTGTTTCATCAAACAAAACGGTATGGCATGGCATCGATTTCACAGATATCGTGGCCTCGCTCAAAGATAACTTCCCTCACCTCGATTGACTCATAGTGGACGCCACACCGTCATGAACCTCGCATTCATGGACGCCAGGGCTACATTTAGATCGCATATCCCAACGACGAAGAGAAGACCATTCACTGCAAGGAACTCATCATATCGCAGAAAGTGATGCCTTTCGGACTGAAGACCACAGGAGCCACCTACCAAAGGTTGGTGAACAAGATGTTCCAAAAGCAAATTGGAGCATCTATGGAGGTATATAAAGATGACATGTTGGTAAAATCAATAAAGGCCGAGCTCCACATAACCCACTTAGCCAAGGCGTTCCAGGTCCTGAAAAGCTACAATATGAAGTTAAACCCAGCCAAATGCGCCTTCGGAGTCTCCGCCGAGAAGTTCTTGGGTTTTATAGTCAACAACCGAGGAATAGAAGCAAACCCAGACAAGATAAAGGCTCGTGCTCGATATGCTGCCACCTTCAAACATTAAGGACATTCAACGCCTAATAGAAAGAATAGTTACGTTGAGCCGGTTCGTGTCTAAGGCGAACGAAAAATGTCAACCTTCTTTCAGTTCTCAAAAGGCCTTCCAAAGGATGCATTAATCGCAAGGAGGCATTCACAAGACTCAAAACCTACCCGAGCTCTCCGCTCCTAGTAAGCCCTTCCAGAGGTAGAACTCTCACTCTCTTCTACCCGGTCATTTCAAACTTCAACTAAGGTCACTGTCGTAGAACGGGGGACAGTAGTAACAACAAATTTACAATTGGTACCGAGCTTTGAGATGAGCAAAGAAGAGGTATCCAAAGATGGAGAAGTTGATCCTAGCGTTGGTAACTACATCCAGAAAACTCCGACCTTACTTCCAAGCTCATACCATCGAAGTCCCAACTAAATATCCGATGAAGCAACATCGCATAAACCAAACCTGAAGGTCGATAAAGTGGGCTATAGAGCTATGAGTTCAACATTAGGTACAAAACCATGACAAAAGGGCATCTCGACATACTCATCATGGAATTCACCCCAGTAGAGTCTACGGAAGCTACCCAACTGACGCCCAACCTCCCTATCTGGAGATTATCTGTGGATGGGGCCGCCAATGCCCAAGGAAGCGATGTAGGTCTGATCCTGACCTCTCTAGACGGGATAGATGTGGAATACGCCTCATATTCGGCTTCCAAGCCTCTAATAACGAGGCCGAATACAGTCATTATGTTTCAGATTCTTAACTCGCCCACTTCAAGGAAGCGATCACTGAAGTGAGCAAATACCCCAATCAGGTGTAAATAGATAGAAGAACTTACCGCCAGAGAGGTGAGAAGATGATCCTATATCTTAAGAAGGCGCGAGAATTACTTAAAAGCTCATAATGAAGTCTGCTAAACATACCAAGAGTAGAGAATTCCCCGAAATAAGCTCGACAAAACTCGGCAACAAATCTCACAAGAAGACTCGCAGATCGACAATTGCAAACACTTTAACCTCGCAGGCATCGATAACTGAGAAGTCTCCGTGATGTCCGAACCGAAATGGGATGGACCCTTAATCAATTACTTGGTGGAAGGAACATCGCTGCCACCCAAAGGAGGCATCCAAACTCGAGCAAAGGTCGCTAGCGATTCATCGCTCATCTGGGACCTTTATGTTTAGGCTTCTCTACGCCTACCTTGGCGCGAGGGCGAAGACACGCCAATTACATACTACAGTGGGAGGTACACAAAGGCACTGCGGGCAACCACACGGCGCTTGGACTCAGCGCGTGAAAACTCGATGGGCAGGGGTACCATCGGGCCAACAATGCTCAAAGACGCCGACGTAACCGGTCGAAAATGCAAGCCACGCGATGGATGCCAAGATCTCATCTCCCATCTCGGCCGATTACATCGGCCACAAGCCCTCAGCCTTTTCAAAGAACGCAGACATATCAGACCCCTACCCATCGAAAGGGCCAATGCAATTATCATCAGGGTCGTGGGACTTATTTTACCAACAATAAGGTCAACCCTTAGCAACAATCATAGAATAGAAGGTACGCAACTTCGTCTGGCATTCTATAATATGCAGGTTCGGGATCCCGAAGTCCCTCGTGTCTGATAATGGGAAACAATTCAACAATCCTAGGTTCAGGGATTTACGCGCCGAGCTCGGAATCAAGAACTACTACTCATCCCCAGCTCATCCACAGTCCAATGGGCAAGTAAAGGTCGAGGCGACTCACACAAGAAGACAAATTGAAGATCTTAAAAGGAAAATGGATAGAGTACCTCCTCGAGGTGTTATGGTATCACTGCAACTACACAAGTCGCGATCTCAGAAACCCCATTCATTCCCGGGGCCTTCTGCACGGCGCAATCTCGCCGAGGCTCTACTTAAAGTCACCAAGGATTAAATTTCAGAAGACAAAAACACAACCGAAGAGGTTCTTCGCCAAACCCGGATTCCCAGAAGAAAAGCGTGATGTGTCTAAAGCGACAGGACTATCATAGAAAGACAGCAAAATACTATGACCAAAGGGTCAGACCCATGAGTTACAAGCTCGGCGACCTGGTTTTAAAAAGCTGGCTAGCAAGTAAAGACCCTATCATTGTTGGAAGCTGGGACCTAATTGGGAAGGGCCCTACATCGTATCCCGCATAATCCGACCTGGCAACTACGAACTCCAAACAGAATAAGGAAAGACCCTGCACAACTCATGGAACGCTGAACACCTCAAAAAGTTCTACCAATAAGACCTTGGAATGTAGTCTTTAGTAAAGAATCCAATGTTCTGATTTTAAATAATAGTCTTTATGTTCATTTTTAGGCTCCTTAAAATTGTGATGGATCAAAAAGTAAGATTATAATGATAAAGCAAGGAGCTCGCTCTAAAGGCTCCAAAGAGCAAAAAAGCCGCATGTTTCACAAAATATTGTTCTTTATGTCAAAGGAGTTACAGTAAATTATAGAGAATTACATTCAACGAAGCCGTTCCTAGTACCTCAGAGACAAGCGGCACAAACATTTCTCTACTCCTCATAAAGAAAAAACCCACAAGGAAAAAGAAGAAAAAAGAGAGAGTAAGGAGCTCGATTATCAGAAGCTCTGAAAAAGTCATATAACACAAATACAAAATTTCATTGCAGGGAAGTTACAATCACCGAAGAGGATTACAAAATCTTTCTTTGCATCTCAAAAATTACAATTAGCAAAACCATTCTTCACATTGGCCAACACTCGGTCAAGGCAAAAACCACAAGAAAGGGAAAGAGAAAGAGAAGGAGAAAGGGAAAGAAAAAGAGAAAAAGAAAGAAAAGAAGAAAGAGGAAAGAAAAAAGGACAGAGAAAGCAATTTTAAAAGTTTTCCCTCACACACCGCCCCTCCGAATACGTTCCTCAGCTAATGTAGCCCATCAATGAGCACAGCTAGGAACAACACAACCCCACAAGGGAGGAACTAGAAAACACAACTCCTACAAGTGGTAGATCATCGAAACCAAACGCCACTTCTCACCGACAAAACTCGTAGTGAAACTGAACCCCGACGTCATTACGCAACTCGACTCTATCCAAGAGAGGAAGAAGTTTGGAAGTAAAGTATGACCTAAAGATGCCGCTATTTATAAGGAAACCAGGACACTTAGGAAACCACGCAGTCTGTCCCAATTCTCCATAGATCCGCATTAAAACCGCGCATGCTTTTCCAAGGGAAGGAAGACGAAAGAGCCAAAGAGCCATGTAGCCTGTGAGCCCGGGTGAGCTCAAATTACAAAGCATAACTCGTTCAAGGAAGGCCCCATACTGGCGAGAGCCTCAGATCCCGGCTTTTTGTAGCTTAATCGCTAAAAGGCATAATAGCCTGGTTGGTACCATAAAGCACATGTAGCTCAGAGCCTGTTGTTGCTCAATTTTTCGTAGCTTAATTGCTCAAAAGGCGGCAGGCCTAGGCCAAGAGCCACGTAACCTCAATCCTCAAAGGCGTATCACCTCAGAAGGCCAAGTGTACCCACGAGCCATGAAGCCTCAGATCACGTAGCATAACCAAGCCGCGGAAGGCCTCGTAGACAAGGAACCCCGTAGCTCAATTTTTCAGAGCTTAATTGCTCAAAAAGGCATAATAGCCTAGAAGGCCAAGTAGCCATGGAGCCATGTAGCTCAGGAAACCAAGCAGCTTAGTTTTTTAGAGCTTAATTACTCAAAAGGCAAGACATCCCAAAAGGCCAAGTGTACCACGGAGCCATGTAGCTCAGAGCCTGCTAGCCTCACAGAGTTTAATTACCAAAAGGCGTGATTAGCCTTAGATCAAGTAGCCAATGTGAGCCATGTAGCCTCAAGAGCCTGCTAGCCTCAAGCCAGAGCTTAATCGCTTCAAAAATGCAGACAAATTTGAAGGCCAAGTACCACAAAGCCATGTAGCTAGGAGCCTAGTAGCTCGCACATGCAGCATAACCCAAGCCAAGGAAGGCTCAGCCAAGGAGCCCATAGCTCGCCTCAGCGAATCGGCTTCAAAAAGGGTCTCAGAGCCCAGAACCCCGATCGCTTCACTTTAGAGAGAGCAACAATGATGGCATAACAGCCCGTGGAGCCCAAGAGCTTAGTTTTCAGAGCGAACCGCCGTAAAGCCCTCAGAGCCTAGGAGCCCGTAGCTCACCCCAGAAAACTCGCCGCCTGTGCGGGCGTAACAACCTAGAACCGTATAGCTCAATTTCGGGGTTAGCAGCCTAGACATAACAGAGCTGGCAAATTTCAAATCAAGAAAACAATAAAAAGAGCGATAAAATTAATTGATGAATCTTTGTATATCAACGAAAAGTCAATGTCATAAGCAATACAAAAATCCTAGGTCACACTCTGATATACAAGGTTAAAATAAAAGCCTGTGCACTGAGGTCAGTCCCGACCATGAAAGTAGAGGGGTCAGCGCGAGTCTCTGGGCTGGCGCAGGGGCAGAAGAGCTGATCCCAGGAACCCGAAGATCACTCCAGGGAGCACCCACTCAAGGCCCCCCAAAGACTCGGCGCCCGAGTCAACCTCACTGGCGCATCTCCTTCTACCTCTTATCAAAAATGATGTTGAACCTAGGTCCGGGAAAGCTCTAGCTCACTGGAAGGCAAGCCACCCGGGCTCCATCAGCGTAGCCTCGTCTCCGAGCTCGGTCATCGCCACCTCCACTAGCCAGCCTCCCGCTCTCAAGGTCCATCCAAACTGACGAGCCCTCCATCAAGAGTTCCACCAGTCAGCCTGCATTCTTAGCGAACCTGGTCCAACGTTGTCACTTTGGCACACAGTCACCCTGGATGCCAAGAATCCCTTCTCTCAAGCGCCCACGCCTGTTCGCGACCTTCACGTCCTGACCTTCTTTCTTTATCCTCGGTCCGCGCCACCGTCAAGAATGCTTCAGTCGACTGCTTCACATAAGCCCTCAGTCAGTCCCTTATTCAGGCTCGAAGGCCGCCTCCTCAGAGGTCGTGAAGCAACCTTAGCCTTATAAGATTTCGCCACTAATGAGCCCCCTGGTATATACCGCTGCACTCAAGGTGGCACACCTACCAAAGAACAAGAAAGAGTCAGTTAACAAACTGAAACAATAAAGAAAAGGATCGGCAAAGGCGCTTGGACGTACAGAAGCAGTTCCCTGAAGCAGAAGAGCCAGAGCCTCCTCAACGAACAGGGCATCCAACTTTCTAAGGTCGAAATCGCAAATGATGGAGGAAACAGCCCCAACGATGAGCTCCGCATGAGAAAGCAGAGAGTCCTCACTCCCTACAGAACCAAAGCGATCCCTTTTCACCTCATCCAGCATTGCAAGAGGGGGCGCGACGCCCTGCGACGTGGGACTCCAAACCGAAATGGGAAGAACCTCCAAGAGGGGCTCACCCCCCCCCTCCTCCTCCTCCTCCCTCTGAAGAGTCCCATCCGACACTGGATGAAGGCGAAGAAGAGGCCCCCACCTTTAAGATCTTACCCCGAGCAGGGGGGCAACCCTCAAGGGAAGCCTGAGTTTTTCTCTTTATGCTCCTTTTCTCTCACAAAGACTCTCCAGCGCGCCCAAAGCTCTCCTTTGAGCAGTTTCGATAAAAGGCTCCAAAACATAAGGTGAAGAGGACTTTATTGTGGTAAAGAAGGCTTCATGATGAAAAGGGGAGAAGGTCTTAGAAAAGGAAGCTCGGGCAAAGCCTCAGACCCGCATTTGCCTCGGGAACATTCGACCAAACAGCTCTCGTAATTAAGACGCTGGCGCACTTAACCGCCTTCCGCCTCACCTCTTCGTTCGGGGATCGAGATCGGGTCGAACACCGGGCACACGCGACCAAGGCAATGTTAGAAATATCCTATAGCCTTTGAAAACCAAGCCAAACCAAAGTGAAGGGGAGCTCACGTAGGTTATCAAGAGTAGTCCAAACGGCCGAAACGCCAAGTGTGTCCTCCCGATCAAAGGGATTGTACTCCCAATGACGGCCACTGACAAAGAAATAACGTTCCTTCTAGTACTTGTGGGAAGATGGAAGGTCCGAAATAATCAACTTGGCGTTAGAGCGCTGGAGATGAGAAGAAAGTCTTCACCGCCTTTGCATACAATAGTTCAAGATGTATATAGGAACACTCGGGCCTCTATCCCTAAAAATGACTAGCAGCCCTACCAAAATACCCTGTATCGGGGGAAACAGAAGGCACATTAAATGCTGCATAACCCTTTTATAAAGGGATGCAAGGAAGCCGAGGCCATTTTCGAACGCTACCTCAAAAGCACACCATCTGGCACTTCGACGACGTAGAGGTCGTAAGAGACGTCAGTAGTACTAAACCCGACTTAAACTGGGCCCATACTCGGCTGCAAAATCCACCATATAAAGGTTCAACTCGACTAGTGGCCCACTCTGCCTCAAAGATTCTCGTATAGCAGCCCTCAAATATTCGTGAGTCACAGATACCTGATTTCACTACTTTGCTCCTCGCTTCACCAAGGGGAAAGGAGGTTCCTTGGGCAACCCGTGGACTCACACACCAAATTGTTTGACTTCACAACTGGTCTCCGTCTCCAACCGCATGCCTTAGTGGAATTACTTCCTATACGCAAAACAGAAGAGTGACCAAGACCCATGGAGATATACAGGGCTAAGCGCAAGACTTCGAACTCGAAAAGACAAAGAAGAAGAAAAGACGCATTTCAATCCTTGTAATAGGACGAGAGGGACAACCCTGGTTTAGATAGCAGAACCACTCAAAAGCAAAAACAACAATGGCCTGACAAATTCAAGAAAAGAAGCTTAAACTTCAAAGGAAAAAGCCAAGAACAGGAACACAATATAAACTAGTCAAAGGACGCTTATGAAGCTAGAAGCCATAATGAAATGAGCGAAAAATCAAAAGTCATCATTATCACAAGATTGACTGCCGATTAAAGTCTCTAATCAAACCCTTCCTAAGTAGCCACGTGGGAGTCACACCGCGATCCAAGAAACGCACAACCCTTGCCTACGCCGCTTTTAGTTAAAGGTTGGGGCAACCGACGGTTTGGAAAATATTAGGGCGCAGCCTTTAACACGAGCCCAAATGTCAGGCTTAAGAGAGATTAAGGAGCAGCCTCAAAGTATCACCGTTCTACCGATGATATCCCCAACACAGTTTCAAAACGAGGTCCACCACTCTTCCAAAAGGCTGGTAATATAATCAGCCCAAAGAATCCGTATAAAGGAAAATACTCAATTTCCACCAATTCGGGAAGTAGGATATTTCCTAATAATTTCCCATCAATTATCCCTTATTAATCGATTAACAATAAGGAAAGAAAATCTCTCACCCAATGGGAGAAATATTGTATCATCATCAAACTAGGAAAGTTATCATGATCACCCATTATAAATACCAGGCCACCCCATCGGTGAAAAGTACGTACAGAAATTCATTCTCAAGCGCTGATCTTTCTCTCAGAGCAATCACTGCAGACTGAGAGCAACTGAAAATCACTGTCGATCCTTTTTGTTTCTTATTTTGTAGAGGAGCCCTATTATCCGAGTCACGATCGGGCCCACATCTGAACAAGCTTTCACTTGGTTCGATTGGAAATAGCATCATCAGCACACTTAGAAGAGAAGCTAATACCCTAAAATACATTTCCTTTGCTAATCTATGTTTCAACTAGGTCCACAATTCTTTTTTTTTAATCTCAAGATCTACTAGCACATGCCCCTCCACCATAATATTCTTGATGCAGTCATCAAATAGAAACTAAACCAAACTACCCTCAGTTTCCTCATTTGAGTCCGAACCATTCCCATAATATAAGAAATATTTAGTTAAAAGACATTAAATACTCATAAATTTGTAAATCTTACATCTTTCATGTTTTTTCTTGAAAAATAACCAAATTTGGATAAAAAAAAAACATTTCTTTATTTCATGTATTTGCATTATTTTTTAAAGGAATATATTATTTTTCAAAAAAAAAAAAGAACATTTTTATTAAAATTTGAGCAAAAATTGATAAAGGGTATATTTCAAAAATAAGGTTTTCAAAGGGTCATTTGATCAATTCACCTCTCATTCTCTCTACCATCTTTCTATTCATCATCATTGCTGTCATCCTTCTTCGATGTTTCCTTTCCCATCCTAGTAAAAGCCAACAACAAAACGTTTAGAATGGATCAAAATTAGTTGGTTGGTGACAGAATTGTAATTCGATTTTTTATTTTCTTTGAACTGATATAAATAATAATTATAATGATAAGAATCCTTGAATAAAGTCTTTCACAAATTTAAAAGTTGATTGGTAGATTTAAAAACAGTTTTCAATTTTTTTTTACACTTTGAATTCAATGTAGTAAATTGTTCATATTGATACTCGAATCTATGACCCATTTCCTATAATGAGGACTTTATAATTTGAGATAAGCATGATGGGTTCAATTTTTTTTATATTTAAAAATAGAAAAGAATAATTTTTTTAGTATTTGCCAACTGTTTTTAAGTTATTATTTATAGAAATAAGATAAATAAATAAATAAATAAACTTATTATTTGTAAAAGTAAGATTAAAAAACGAAAACAAAAAAAAAACAAAAAAACAACAACAACAACAACTATAACAAAAAAATAAAATAAAATAAGAAAAAATGGATAATAGTTTAAAATGGATGAATCCCAAAATATTTGTAAATCTAATTCTTTTTCCTTTAAAGTACAAAAAAGGGATAAAAATATACCTATTTGGACAAAAATACCCCTAAGGATTTATTATAGTATGGGAGATGAGATTTGCTTCCAGGAAGAAGCATTGGACAAAATGCCCGTTAGAAATTTAGTTATCATGTAAATTATTTATCTTTACACTGTCAATGATTTTTTTTTATTCAAAGTATGATATTTTCAAGATTACTTTTATAATAGGTTAGTTTTATAAATAAATTTTGTATTTGTCCATTTTAAACCAATTACTATAAAAAAAGAAAGAAAAAGAAATTGATTGAAAGAGACAAATCTAAATGCTATTTTCAAAACCAACCTTTTACATAAGTAACCTTAAAAGTTCTACATTTCCATACACATGAAAGTGTAAAGATAAATCCCAACATGATAACTAAATCCTCCATATGGTATTTTGTAAATATCCCACATTATAAACAAGAAATACACTTGAAAGTGTAAAGATAAATCCCAACATGATAACTAAATCCACGTAATGGTATTTTGTAAATAGGGAAAAGTTGGTTATGGGCTACAAATTTCAAAATAATAAGACTTTAAGAATCAAATTTTGACTAACCCAATAACGTTATGTCAATTTGAAAAAATATTATATGCTACTATATTATGGGTTGACTGTATTTTGTTTGATAAAAATACCTTTTCCTACATCCACCTCACATGTCATATAAGCTAATCCTAAACCAAAAAATAAAATAAAATAAAAATAAAATCTAAACAATTCTATCCATCTGCTTTTGAAACCCGATAACCCCCTTCAACCCGATAACCCCCTTCGCCCCTCTTCATTCTCTTCTCTCTAAATCTTAACCTCATCTGCTTTTGAAATACAAACCGAAGGAGGAAGACCGTAGCATTCCAAGGGTAACTCGGAAACTCACATTCTCTCTGTCTTTAGTTCTCGGTTTCGTCCATATTTTGATTGGTGGATTGGAGTATTCGAATGTTGAGAAACCCTGAGAATAGAATAAGGAAATATAGAGTCATCATTCACGTAATTCGCCTATGGTAGAAGGAAATCTATGACAATTCTTTTATTGGTTTTTTTCTTTGATCATGGTGATTAAGAGTGCTCAGTTGTATGTATATCTTGTTGAATTAGAGCACCATCTTTTGGGTTAGATATCAACATTTGTATTGTATTATTCATGAGAGACTTGCAAAATGTGTATAAAATTCTTTATTTATTTTTCATTGTTTGTTATTCAGACTTTGATTACTATTTTCTTTATTTATTTTTCATTGTTTGTTATTAAGACTCTAAATTACTATTTGGATAAGGAAAAAATAATGCAAGTGATATCTCATTCATAGTTTGTTTGTTGAAGTTAGATTAGGGCTTGTGATGGAAACCCTTAGATTTGACTTCAGTGAAATTAGGGGTACGATATTAGTGAGCCTTAGGCAAGAACTTAATAAATATTAGGCACGACCTTAGTGAATCTTAGGTACAACTTTAGTGAATCTTAGGTACAAACTTTTCTATGGTTTTTAATAAGGTACATTTAGCAAATATGTTGTTATTTCATTTCATTTATCCCCGTAAATACTTCAAATGGGAGATGTTATTTCATTTATTCCTATAAACACTCAAAATGGAAGGTGAAAATGATAACATGTTAGCACCATGTGGTGAATAGAACTTATAAGACGGGTTGGAATTAGGTGGTTGTGGGCATACCAAGTTAAAGAGATTGAAGGTTGGTTACATTTTTTGTGGAATAAATGGTTGGTAAAATATGTAGTTCCCTACTTTTGTGGCAAAAATATATCAATTCTATTAAATTAATTAATAATTGACTTTTATATATATTTTTGTAAATAATTTCTCTTAATTATATTAAAACTTAATAATATTTAAACATACAAAATGGTGAATCTTAGGTACAACTTTAGTAAAACTTAGGAACAATCTTAAAGAACCTTAGGTACAACCCTAGTGAATCTTAGGTACATCTCCAATAAACCTTAGGTACAACATTAGTACAATTGAAGAATGACCTTAGTGAAGTTAAGGTATAACCTTAGTAAAGTTGAGGAACGACCTTAATGAAGTTAAGGAACGACCTTAATGAAGTTGAGATACAACTTTATTGAAGTTGAAGTACAACCTTAGTGAAATTGAGGCACGACCTTAATGCGGCTAAGGTACAACCTTAATGAACTTTAGGCACAACCTAATTGAACCTTAGGTACAACTTTATGGAAATAATGGTTGGTTGAAAACATGTAGTTCCTTAATTTGGTGGCAAAAATATACTCATTCCTTTTTTCATCCAAAAAAAATTGATAATATTTAAACATACAAAATAGTAACTAGCATTTACTACCAAAAATATACCCATTCCCTTTTTCATCCATGTTTAGTTTCATCTTAGAAACATGGTAAAACATATTCTCAAATTCTTCCCTCATTACTAAAGCTTGCTGCTCATGATCCAAGCAATAGTGTTACTCCAATATAACTGACTCACCTTCTTTGGGCATATGCTCCTCATTTTTCTTGAAATACTGACTAAAAATAACACAACACATGTTAGCATCTTTAAGACCAACCAAGGAAATTATGATTTTAAAATATGTATACCGTATTCAACATATCTAACCCGATGAAGAAGGTCAAGAAAAGGAAATGGTCTGAAGGGCACTCACTAACTGCTAAAAAAAAAAGACAAACAAATCTAACTTTCACATCTAACACAAAACATGTTTTCTTATATACTTACATAATAAGACCCGTGTCACTAATCATGCAACCGTGCCAGAAATTTCTCTCTAGCTACATTGTGATCATCTATAATCAAATTATAAACTAACTTTAATCTATACAATTGGGTTTTATCCTACATACATAAAGTAAATTATTAATAATTCTAATGTCACCAACTACTAAAAAAGATAAAACTCAATAAGTTCAAGAGTAAATAAGGAGAAAATTAAGGACAAGAGAAACTTATCATGATAGGAATTTATCTAAGTAGTTTATTATCAAGGGAATCCTAGTTTTGAAGATAGAAATATTCATTACACTTAGGCAAATAAAACTGCTTACCGAAACTACAAGGATTTTTCATTGTGTAAACATAATTAAACCACCAAAGAACAACATAATGTAGGAGCAAGAATGTTTGATGATATGATCTTATTTGTATCAGAATCACAACTTTTCCAAGTCAAGCACCAATGGCTCAAGAGATTAATACATGGCTTTTTAATACATACCAAATGCTATATGGACATATATAAATATAATAAAAGATAAAATTTTGTATGAAAATATCTTGAGTTAGTATAGGGCATCTTGGAAATATATGGAGTCACAAAAAAAAAGGAAGAACAATAAGGAGGTAAAACAAAATTTGACTGGATATATTCAAGAAAGAGAATCCCCATAGACAACTATGAGAGGGTGAGGGGTAATGGCTTCCAATATTCTAATTTCGCCTAGTTCTAATTCCATCAACTGAGACCCACTTAGGGTTTCTTCATTGTGAATTAGGGTACAAAAATGCAAATAAATAAATAATAATAATGATAAAATTTGAAATAAAATTTTAAGCTTAGATAGAGAATTGTAGAACAAAAGAACCCTAACCATAAGGGAAAAATAAAAAATCATAAACCACAATAATCCTAGACGAAAAAAAATTGATGTAGGAAAAAATTCTTAGATTTTTTGCATGTAATTTAGTTAGAGTGACTAAGAGCGAACAAATCTGAAGGGCTGAAATAGAACATGAGAAGTAAGCTCTTACCTTTATTTCATTCTCAGGTGAGATTAAGGGACTACAGGCGATTGTTAAGTGGAAAAGATAAGGTTGTTGAGGATGAAGAGGAAACAGGAGGTGCCTTGAAGCTGTAGTCTTTATCTCCTTGCTTGTTTGTGTTCAAATTGGGTTAGGGTTTAGAGAGAAGAGAACGAAGAAGAGGGCTGAATGGGGTCTCTCGGGTTTCAAAAACAGAAAACTAGAATAGTTTAGATTTCCTTTTTGTTTTTATTTTATTTTATTTTATTTTATTTTATTTTGGTTTAAGATTAGCTTATGTGGCATGCGAGGTAGTTATAGGAATGGGTATTTTGTCAAACAAAATACAATCAGCCCATAACATAGTAGTAGTATATAATATTTTTTCAAATTGATATATTGTTATTGTGTTAGTCAAAATTTGATTAACCCACTAAAACTCATGGGCTCGGCCCAATAGTGGAGAGAAAAAGCGACCCACACAATAGCGGAGTTGAGTGTAGAAAATAGAAATGATCGACTAATTAATGCTGCCTGAAATTAGTATCATAACACGGCCCATTTTTTGGTTACTGTACCTATCTTCAATGGAACAAATTACAAATAACGATACATGTAATATTATTATTTTGAAGTTTCTATAATATTTATAATTTTTTATCAATTTTTGTTCGATTGATATATTTTTTTAATCAAAATACAAGTCAAAACTTTTTTATATATCTATAAATCAAACAACATAATTTCCATAAAAACCTTTTTTTTTTCTATGAAAAAGATTAAGGAACAAAGATCTTACAAACACCATCGGAAAGATAATCATAATAATCTCTAAAACTAATATTTATAACATTTTTAAGGAAATTTGACCATCACAAATAACTTCAAAATATCATTCATTAATAACAAAATAGAACTAGGATATTATCTTCTTATCATAGGACTCTATAACTATTTTGAGTTACCTTCAATATCTAGGTTCAAAAGTCCTTATTCCTAGTAGTTAAAATTAATAAAAATTAAAATTAAAATTAAACCAGATATTTTCATCACTGTTAACCAAAGATATAGAATAGAGTAATCGAATATAAATATCCTTTCCAACAAGGATCAAAACAAATGTATACTAAACCGGTCCTATTGTCATCCCGAAACTATTTACGCCATCTCGAACCGTAAAGGTACCAAATTAGTTTTCGCAATTAGCAAACACCAATCTTATTTGTATAAAACCAAACCCAAGTAGACATTTTAAACAAAAAGGAAGGACTTAATAATTATCAGCAGTACACGTGAGATGTACATATGTAGTGTGTAGAGAAAAATAAAAAGATGAATCAATCAATCAGATTCAGACCAAGTGTAAAAGAATTCCCAGAAGCCAGTAACGTTATTCAAAGCATAGATGCCTTCCTGAGAAATCAACCAAGAGCATTGAGACTGACATCGAACAAAGTCTCTCTCAAAGGAATATGCATCAAAATGATAGTCCTGTACTTGCTCCCACTCCGTGTCGCAGTAGAATAATGTTGTTCCCCATGCATTCACAGAGAAGTCCCACCCAAATTCACCCCCATCTGCCACTACCTGCTCCCCAAGATCATTGTCTTTCGATTGGCAGTGCACCTTCATATTCCTCCCATTTCCTAGTCTATTCTTCACGCTCGCGTGCACCTCCTCTGTCCCCACTACTGGCTCGCTCAGCCTGACCACCATCAGAATCATCACAACCATTGATACTGATACTGATACTGATACTGATACTCCACCATTCATCTTACTCTGCCTTCTCGAGTTTCTCTTCTCTTCTCTTCTCTTCTTCTGATCCTGACAAAGACATTGAGGTGTGTTTTATGTTGTTAACGAAATGGGGTTGTAGTAAGGGTCATTGAAATGTCCTCCATCTGTTTGATCATTTGTCTAGATTGTGACTTCCATGTTTTGACATTTTGGAATGGTCCTTCGTCTTTTAGTCGCTGATAAGGCCAAACCTGAGCTTTCTCGGCCTACAATTACTATGAACCTCGTGAAGTCTAGATTTGTTTGATAATATACTTTTTACTATTTTTCTCTTGTTCACCATCAGAGAATCATGATAGCATTGGGATATTCTATTCTAATGCATCTAGAAGACGGGGGTCCTTATGGCTTGTTTGGTAATATAAAATTGTTTTCAAAAAACGTTTTCTGAATAGGGTCCATCCTCAACTTACAAACCCATTTGGAAGCTGTGGGATGCATTGGATTCAGAAGATACAATAAGGGAATGAACTATTTGAGATGAGCACATTGGAGTCACGGTCGGATGTTCTTTCCCGTTTACAGCAGTCATACCTAGGCTTCCCTCTAAAGGCATGAAGCTAAAAGCACCTCATTCAACCATTGACAGCAACATTTCACCAAAGCAGATTAACTGTTTGTCAAAATGTCTCACCATTTTTCCACAACTGGAAACATTTTCTATCAGGCTTAAGGGCAAGGGGTCATGGGAAAGAGCCTGGTTCTGATTTCTGAAGAATGGGTCTTCAATTAATGAGGCCAACTTGCAAAAAGCCTTTATTGTTTCACACGCAAAAAGAAAAAATTAATTAAAAAAAAAAGACCTAGTGTTGATGTGCTCTGAATCTGGACAATAGAAATAAAAACTTTGGATTAATCACTTTAATGGTGTGAGACCCACGTTTCTTTTCATTTAAAAACGTATCGACTCTAAATTAATATTTTGATTTTATTTTGTGACATCGATAAAGAGGTTTGAAAAGTAAAAGGACAAGTATCCACGTGCTTCTTATTTGTCGTTAAGGTTGACATTTCTCATATACAGTGTGACCCCTTATTAAAACATAAAAAATTATATTGTCATATATATATATATATATATATATATATATATATATATAATATAATGCACAAATGTTAAGAGTGTAAATTGTTACCAAGGTAATGAGGT
Organism: Tetrastigma voinierianum; assembly: GCA_016808115.1. Classification (NCBI taxonomy): domain Eukaryota; kingdom Viridiplantae; phylum Streptophyta; class Magnoliopsida; order Vitales; family Vitaceae; genus Tetrastigma; species Tetrastigma voinierianum. The sequence continues at coordinate 998,494 of JAEQBH010001228.1, read as the reverse complement.
ATAAAAAAGGCGATCAGGTGTGAATAATGTGACTGTGGTAGTGAGGTAATAAAATGCAGTTTGAGTACGAATAATGTGAGCAAGTTGCAAAGAAGAAAAAAGTGATTAAAATTCTTTCAAAAAAAAAAAAAAGTGATTAAAATATGAAATATCTTATCAAGTATAAAAAATGTACAATGGCCCCTATGAACAAATAATATTATTTAAGAATAAACAATATAACTATGATGTTTCAAGTCGCCCAAGGGTGAAAGGTAAAAGGTTATATATAAACAACTTGAATTCAACATAATGAATGTCTTTTTTTTTTCTTTCTTTTTAAGGTATAAGCTCAACAGAGAAATAAAATCAGAACGGATTGATAGAAAACTACGTACGAGGCTAATAAGAAGCCTTGTGTGCGTGGGTCATTATTAGCCAATGAAAATTTTGACTAAGGTACATAAATATACTAAAATACAAAGAAAGAGTGATTTAGCTAAAAAAAAATATGAAAGTCATGAAAAGTGTGACCAAATTATAAAATATAATTAGGGTATTAAAATATAAAATTGTATTTTAAATATGAACCATATAATGAAAAAAAAATATGACATAAATATTAGAGTATAGAAAAGTGACCTAACTTAAAAATGGTACTCAAATATAAAAATAAAAATATTAACATATAAAAAACATGACGAAATAAAAATTGTATAAATACAAAAAACATGATTGGGGTATACAAAATAGAATTAAGTTGCTAATGTGGTACATTAAAATATGATTTAAAGCATCGAAATATGAAAAATATGATTTTAGATATAAAATATGTTGATTCAAGTGGAAACTTAGGGCCTTTTAGTTTCTATTTTTAAAAATTGTTATTCTTTAAAAATACAAAGAACTTTATTTTGGTGTTTTCTGAAAACTATTATTGTTTTTCGAAGTTTTTATTGTTTTCTATGTTTTTTGTTTTTTTCAAAAAAAAAAAAAAAACCCGATAACTAAACATATTCTTTATGTTTCCTTATTCTTTTTGTTTTTTAGAATAAAAAAATAGTTTTAAAAATTTGTAAATGAATAGACTTTTTTTATAGGAAAAATAATATTATTGATTCAAATTTACATATATTCAATATACAAATAACTAAAAACGATACATTATGAAATAATATTGAAGTTAATAGCATGTCATCGGCCATAGCCATAAATTTGATAATCATGCTTATAATATTTTAGTCCGATTCTTGATATCTGTGATCGTAATTTGTCTCTTGATTAGTCAAATTTGTTTCCTTTTTATCTGAATCATTTCTCGCTATAAATAAAGCTTCAGCAAGATAACGTCTGTCCAGCGTAAATGGCCGGCAATAGCAAAGTTATAATACGATGACGATAAATGAAATCTAGATAAAATATGACGAAAAATAAGATAAACATAAATCTTATTACTTTTCATTTTATTATTATATATATATATATATATAACATGTAATTTTAAAAAAATTTCAGCCCTCATTTATTGTAACCTAACAAACCCTTAAATTCAATTAAAATATAAAAAGTTAGGTCAAAGGTGGACTAAATCAAAACTTGAGAGGAAAAATGAATGAAATTAGGCCGCCACCCACCTCCCCACCTAGCCCCCCTACTAATTCATAACAACTTGGTACCCATGTCCAACCCGTTTTAAGTAAACTTCACCGGAATAGTCTGGGCCGACTCGACCCGACCCGTTCGAACGACATAACTCTCTCACCAAATCAAATCTGACGGTGGATATTGTTCGATGCAGACGATTCCTTGGACGTGAGATGATTGATTGACAAACGATAATCAAAGAGCCGAAAACGCTGGAGTGCAAAAAAAGTAATAAATATCCGTAATTTGAATTTGCGAGAAAGGAATATAATACAATTTTTTTTAACATTTTTATTTTATTTAGAGTTTAGAAAGCAAAAAAAACTGAAATAATATATATATATATATATATATATAGAGAGAGAGAGAATAGACTATTAGGGTGTACCGCAACGGCTGTGGTCAGGACCCACGGGTGAGATTTTTTTGTGTTACGAATCTCGATGCCACGTTTCGGTCTTATAGAAAGGACACGAATCCTGAAAACCATTATTTTTGGTCGAGAATCGAGATAGAGAGGAGTTTGAGTTTACACATGGAAGGACTACGTACGTAGCCTATGACGTCAGCATCATCTCAGACACACGTGTACACGTACACGTACACGCACCACTTGCTTGTCTGCCTCCCCCAACCTGACTTACAGACGTGTCTGACTTTTTTTCCCTGCTAATCAGTGATTCCACCATTTTTAAACAAATATTAAATGACCTCTATTCTATGCCATTGCCACCTCAATTAATTTCTTTTTTCTTTCTTGTAAGAGTTATTTTAGGAAAATAGTCAAATGCCACCCCTATCAAAGCTGAGTAATATTGATCAAGCCACGATTCATCGATAAAGATAAAACGTCTTAATCTAAAAACCAATTATCAATCGGAAGAATATCATAAAACAAAAGCTTTGAATTTATTAATAAATCGATAAAAAAGATAAAAACCTTTAAAATAAATTCTAAAATATCTATTTATATCCTAAACATAATACGAGTATAAAAAGAAATAAAATAATATCTCAAAATAATAATAGAAAATAAAATAATATTTTCAAAACGAAATAAAAAGAAAATAATACTCCACAAATAATAATAAAAAATAAAAATAATATTTCAAACAACCAAAATAAGGATTTTTGTTGATTTGATTTAACAATTTACGTGGGCAGCGACACACGAAGGCTCGTTGCCGAGGTTCTTACGGATATCGAGGCTTCGTATGTGGTTGGAACAAGATGTGATCAATAGTATTAAAGATCTTTGAAATCCACATTCAACTTGGTAGAGTCGACAAAGCGTTGTTGATTTCTTAACGATTTAATTTTGATCAGTACTTTTCTTTGTTGAAGCTTTGTTATGATGCGTTTCTTGTCTTGAATGTAGTCTTCTATCCATCACCTGGACAAATTCTGATTTGATGATAGCCACCCCTCAAGTCAATCTTGCTAAGCAATTTCTTTCAAACAGCGATCGAGCATATCATACGACCTTGAAATATAAATCTATATCGACAATAATTTTGTTGATCGTACTCTATCAATAATATGTCTATGTGAAACGTCTTTTCTTGGCGTCAACAAAGTTGGTATCGCACATGTGTTCATGCTAGCTTGAATATTCCCTTGCCTTAACTCTTCACCATTTCTCCCTTAAGATCTTGTTCTCCTTGGAACTCATCCTATAATGAGGCACCTTAGGAAGAGAAACACTTGGAATCAGATATATATGGTGTTGTATGTTACGCATAGGAAGTAACTCTACCGGTAGATCCTCAGGAATCAAATTATCAAACTTCTTCAACAAAGTCTACACCTCCACCAAAGTTTGAGCCACAACTAAATCTCTACTTTCTATTTCTCCCTTCACAACCATCAAATGGACTGCTTGGATCTCCTTACACTTGTCCATAAGTGAGGATGGGTCATGAACAATAGTTAGAAAGTTCCTTCCCTCCGCTTGTAAAGCCCTGGGTTGGTTCTCACTTTTTAGTAACTGATTCCTCTCTGCCAATCTAAGAAATATATTGTTCTAGCGGGGCCAATTCATCCGTCTTGTTCCTCATTATCATTCCTTTGCCATTGTCCATTGATTCTCAATAACGCTTGCAATTGGGGTTGTATTGTTTTCAACTGTTGCCTTAAATTTTAGATTGATTGTTGCTGCTTGTTAATTGATCTCGAAACAGCCTGCAATCCTTGATTACCTTCTTGGGATTGGTTGCCATCACTAGCATCGATATTAGCCATCGATTGGAAGAAACCTGCTTTGATACCGCCTAACGCAATGTGTAGCACGATTTATCAACACACAATTGATTAACAATAATAAAACGTCTCAATCCAGATACCAATTCTTAATCTAGATAATAAAGTAAAGCAAAAGCTTTGAATTTATTGATAAATTGATAAAAGCAATAAAAGTCCCTAAAACAAAATCTAAAACATCTATTTATACCCTAGACATAATATGAGTATTAAAGGAAATAAAATAATATCCCAAAACAAAAATAATTCTCTCAAAACAATAATGAAAAATAAAAATAACATCCCCAAAAAAAAAAAAAGATAATATCTCAAAACAACCAAAATAAGGATTTTGGTTGATTTGATTTAACGTCCTGCGTCAAATATAAACTAATTAGACCTAATAATATGTACGTACTTCTTTTATTTATTTATTTCCCCTTTTTTTAAGGTAATTGACATGAATAATCCATTGTTTGACCAGTCTTCTTTAATTAGTCATATCTACTGATTAACTTTAATAATCCCAAGTTTGGGGGGTCCCGTATTCAATTGGTCCATCACCAGAAGCAATTGGCTTAGCAGGTTAAATATGTAATGTGTCACTATTTAATTGGTCACCATTTTTTTTTAATTGAGTTTTATCCGCCCTCTTTCTCCTCTCTCCATCTCCCTCTTCAACCCACCTCTCTGGCTGACGGTAGCACCTAACTGTTGAAGTTCAATCAAATTCTGAGCTTGTAACGCTCCTTCCCCTTTGCTGAGGTAGGAGAGGAGATCGATGTCACACGGAACTGAGACTTCTTAACTTGATTTTCTAACTTTAGTAGGCCAATTTCTATCATAAATTCATAATAATAGTAAAACTGTAAAACTACCACTGTAGTAGTGTTTAAATTGTCTTTTACATATATTGGAGTCTCATTTACTTGTACTTACACAAGTTCCACTATTACAAAAATTTTCATTTACATTTCAAAAACAAATTCATGGACCTACATAAGAAAGATTATAATGAAATGTTGTACGACAGTCACGGGATGTCTTTGTGACCTCTTCGATACCTACCGCGGATGAAACACGGGTGCTAAACATGGCTTAGTGGGAAAGCGGATAACATAAATGACCCGTGCGATGGTCCTCGATTCTGATCTTATAACATAATTCATATATAAGAATTTTCTTATCTCCCGTAGGAGTTCATAACAAAGATTTCAGGACAGAAGGTACCCGTAGGTACACTATAGAACATAACTGAATACTTTTAATTTCATATATTATATTATTCATGTACACAACATATAAGTATTTGCCTCCGTAGGTAGTAACGATGAATGAGAGGACACGTGTGTTGGTGCTCGAGTGCAATCTGAGTGTCGCGGAGGTCTTAGGAAGCCTTGATGCGTGCCTACCCCGTATTAACAAAGTGTCGTAACACTATGCAGGAGTGTCGTAGCACTAAACAAAGAGTGCCAAAGCACTAAACAAAAAGTACTGAAGCACTAATCAGAAAGTGTTGAAGCACTAATCAGAGGTGTCTATTCATTCACTATTCGATCTTAGGCAAGCATACAATTATATGTAATACTGAGTTTGTTATATTGTTCTTAATTACATTCTTGTATTTATAAACGCTAGCAAATAAGGAGCGAGAAAACAAGTTTGCCTAGGCGAGGTTCAGAGCATTTTACATATAACTTGTATACATGTACGGACCCTTTCATTCACTTATTAGAATCGTCAATTAATCCAATTTCATGCTTATTGTTCAGCTCAATCGTAATCCTAACCAAGAGATGATGATTTCTAAAATTAAAGAAAGAAATGAGAGAAAAATAGGACTTGAGTTCGCTGGCGTAGAGGGGCTGCTGCCTGGCGAGGACCTGCTAGGCAAGCAATCCATGCAGGTGTAGCGGCCCAGAAAAATTGGGGCTTGAGGTTCGCTGGCGACTCCTCGCGTGTGACTCCTTGCCAGTGAGGAGAGCTTCGAGATTGTACAAAAATGGAAATTTTAGCCATTTTCACCAATTGATTTCCAACCAAAACAAACCTTAAAGATTGAACTTAAACTAACCAAAACCACATTTATGGAAAATTTAGGGTTTTTCATGACACAACCCTAGACAAAGAGGAAGTTATGATAGTTTCCTAACCTTGATTCTCTTGAAATCTTCAAAACTATGCTTTCTTCTGTTACTTTCCTTGTCTTCTCCCTTCCTTGAGCAAAGAGAGTCAAAAAAATGGAGAGAAAGAAGCCACAATCATTTCTTTTCCCACAAGAACTGAATGCCATAATACCCCAAACCAAAATGAGAAATCTTATCTTCTAAGAAGACAATTTGTTCTCTTAATGCCATTTAGCTCATTTTTCTCTTTTTAGCTATTTAGTCCTTCCTCTTATCTCAATTTGCAACTCAACTTATTAAAATTCTACTTTAACATTTATCTTATGTTCCTTGAGTCCTTAATTTTCCAAATTACCATTTTACCACTTTTTGATACTTAGCACTTAATTTTCCAAAAAATACAATTTTGACTTTTATTATACCCTAAACATGTAATAAAACTACTAGGGTATAATTTGGGGTGTTACACAGCTTCCCTTACTTCTCTCTCTCTCTCTCTCTCTCTCTCTCTCTCTCTCTCTCTCTCTCTCTCTCTCTCTCTTTTATCTTTGTAATTCAAGCTCATCAATGGAGGTGAAGAAAGAGGAATAGTTGGAGTTCATTCTTCGATCGACGGGGACTGCAAATACGATTGTTGTTTGTTTTTATATTCAGTACTTTATTAATTGTGGATCAAAATCTAAAATCGAAGGTTTTGGTAGAACCTTTGTTGGCGACGTGAATTCCAACTCTACTTTATCTTCCAAGCAGGAGGCTATTGAAGACAATATCTCTTCTCCGACAACATCTCTACTCTACCAAACAACGACAGTTTTCAAAAAACCATCTTCATATGAGTTTGAGATTGACTAACTTTGCATTTTCTAGGTATGCCTCCATTTTCCCCCTTTTCCTCCACTTTGCCAAATCTTTCCTCTTTGAACTCTTAATCAAATTTAATGGTTGAAGCCCTTTTTGTGACGCCCCAAAACCCGGGGGTCCGTTGACCAACCGTCTCCGTAGATCGTAGAGAGAAGTTTTGAAAGCTTACTTCCTCTCCCTTTTTCTCTCTCTCGTTCAAACAACAGGAAAGAAAATGATCTTTCCTTTTCTTTTTTCCTTCATTTCACTTTCTAACTTATCTTAAGTTCTAAGGATATGGCTCACGTTACACCATGTGTCCGCGACTCGTTCGGGTCCATTTTTGCCTCGATAATTTCGTCCCAATTTAAGTTCAATTTATTTGAAATGAACTTTTCTTAATTTATTTTCCATTTTCGAGATTTTTTTTTCCTCAAAAATCCTGTTTTTGGGGTCCACTAGGCTGGGACGCCAAGAAAATCGTGAAAATCTAATTGTCTCATAATTCAACGAAATTTGTCTGGCTAACTAGATTTCGCGAAACGAATCCAACGGTGATGTCCGTTTCGTCATCCAAGATCTAAAAAATTTCCATGTTTACAACCTGTATTGTAGCAGCAATTTACTGTTTTGCCATATTTTGGAAAAATTCAAATTTACCCAGGTTTTACATTCTTCCCCGCCCAAGAATTTCGTCGAAATTAAATGCAGCATCTCTGGCGTCGATCGCATGCATATGCAACAGTCATTCAATGCCAAATGACTAAAAACGTACTTTCATCCTCAAATAAAAAAGGATAATTGGCACACATAGTGCCTTTGCGTTCTAATGTTGCCTCCTCAACTCCTCAGTGTTGCATGACACTTTCGCAACCTCACGATCTTGTCTGCATGAACGATCTACGTATCTATGATCGTGCATCGGTTTCTGATCAAGGTCCCATCGGCATCAGCGATGCTTCGCTGATCTACTACATTGAGTCGGTTGGGTGTACTTTTGGAGAATGGAGACATGGAACACCGCATGAACGCTCGATAAACTTGGTGATAAAGCCAACCAATATGCAACTGTACCCACCCTTTTGAGTATCTCGAAGGGCCCGATATACCTCGGTGATAGCTTTCCCAGCTTGCCGAACCTGACCACTCATCTCTTAGGCATTACCTTCAAGAAGACATGATCACCCACCTCAAACTCTAGAGGTCATCGCCGTCTGTCGGCATAACTTTTCTACCGGCTCTGAGCCGTGAGAAGACGCTTTCATATCAAGCCCACCTTCTCAGAGGTGTCTTTAACCAAATCTAGACCCGTGGAGGGTCTCTCTCCCACCTTCGTCCAACAAACTGGAGATCAACATAGCCTCCCATAGAGTGCCTCATAGGGTGCTATCTGTATGCTCGCCTGATAACTGTTGTTGTAGGCGAATTCCACTAAGGACAAATTCTTTTCCCAACTACCCTTAAAACCCAGGACGCATGCCTGTAACATGTCCTCTAAAGTTTGGATGGTCCTCTCTGACTGACCTTTCGTCTGAGGATGAAAAACATTGCTCATCATCAAATGTGTTCTCATGGCTCATTGGAAACTCTCCCAAAAATGAGCCGTAAATCTGGGATCCCAATCCGATACTATAGAGATTGACACTCCATGTAACCGGACAATCTCTCGTATATACAACTTGCAGAATTCCTCTAGTGTGAAGGTCATCCGCACCTCCAAAAAGTGTGCCGACTTGGTAAGCTGGTCCACTATCATCCACACATGCGTCATGTCCTTGCAATGTTCGGTAGCAAGTGGGGTGTGAAAATCTGTCGTGACATCTTTCACGACCATTCATTCACTCCAGGGATGGAGGCGATCCCTGCGGCCTGCGGGTGTTTCGGCCTTTGCACGGTGACACGTGGACATCGGCAGACAAAGTCCTCAATGTGTTTCTTCATAGTTCCTTGAGCTCTTCATGGGCAAGTATTTCTCGGCGCCTGCTCGACATGCAAAAGCTCGGAGTTCCTATAACTGAAATAAGGAACGATGATAGTACTCAAATACGTGGCTAAGTTCATTGAATTAGCCCGTTTTGCGGATGATTATGTGGTCATCGACATGGCGAAGTGAGGATTTGAGGTGAGTGGACTTTGTGATCTGAGGTGTGAAGATTCGGACTCTCTTATGAAAGATGGATGATGGTGAGGATGTCATGTTTATTAGGATGGATGTGATAGGACACTCTGGGGCGGTGTAGAATAAAGTGAGAGATTTGGACTTCAAGGGTTAAACCTGAAGTGTGCATGGGGATCTCCCTTAGGAACAAGGGTGAGTGTTGTCCGGTGTCGGGTGCCGAGGTAGAGATCTCAAAGATTCTTCTCACTGTGGACCTAAAGGTCATGGACATGTCAGAGTTTGACGTCATCCTTAGGATAGACTGGTTAACGGCACACCGACTCGTCATTGATTGTGATCATAGGAGGGTTACCACCTACACATCGGAAAATGTTTGTGTAATGTTTCAAGGGGATAAGCATGATGTTTTACCCCAAGCCTTATGCGACTCCCCAGAGTGAAAGGCGGAGTTGATGGGTTGGTAGCAAGCCTCACCACGAAGGAGACGGCGAAGACGAGTTGGGTCTACCTCGGAGTGGTTTTACGAGTATGGGATGTTTTCCGGGGACGAACTACGGATTACGCCATGAAAGGAATGTAGACTTCACTATTGGGTTACACCCAGATCCTTGGCTATTTACATGAATCATAGAATGGCTGCGGAGGGACCATAAGAGCTTCGAGGTCAGGTTACAAGAATTGTTGAATAGGGGCTTTATTAGATAAAGCACTGCACCTTGGGGCGCTTCGGTGATGTTTGCCAAAGGACAAGACCCTTCGACTTTGCATAGATTATCGGTAGTTGAACAGGGTTACTATCAAGAATAGGTACCCTTTGCTGAGGATTGATGATTTGTTTGATCAGTTGAGAGGGGCGCGGGTATATTCCAAGATAGATCTCCGCACCGGTTATCATCAGTTGAGAGTTAGGGAGGCAGACATCCTTAAGACAACTTCAGGACGTGGTATGGGCATTTCGAGTTCACAGTGATGCCATTTGGATTAACGAATGCTCCAGCGACATTCATGGATCTTATGCATAGGGTGTTCCAGCCTTACCTAAATCGGTTCGTTGTGGTTTTCGTGGACGACATCTTGATCTACTCCAAATCTGAGGAGGATCATGAGGGTCACTTGAGGATTGTTCTTCAGACCTTTAGAGAACATTAGTTGTATGCCAAATTCAGCAAGTGTGAATTTTGGCTTACTAAGGTGAGATTCTTGGGGCACTTGGTATCGGCTTCGGGGGTATCCTTGGATCCAGAGAAAGTTGAGGTAGTTATGAGTTGGGAGAGACTAAAGTCAGTCTTCGAGATACATAGTTTCTTGGGATTGGCAGGATATTACCGGAGGTTCATTAAGGACTTCTCCTGATTAGCTGAACCTATGACGATATTGACCCGGAAAGGGGTTAAGTTTGAGTTGAATGACTCGTGTGAGAAGGCATTCTAGGGTGAGAGCTGCTAGCTCCTATTATGATAGTCCCCGGGACAGAGTTATACGTTTCTTGCGGTCTCGAGGATGTTTGGGATGTCATTATGATGTAGTCCAGGAGGGTTGTGGCTTATGGTTCTCGGTAGTTGAAGAACCACGAGCAGAGTTACCCTACACTTGATATGGAGTTAGGGGTCATTGTCTTTGCTTTGAAGATTTGGCACCACTACCTATACGGTAAACAGTTCGAGGTGTTTTCAGACCACAAAAGTCTGAAGTATATTTTCACATAGCGAGACCTTAACATGAGGCAACGCAGGTGGATGGAGTATCTGGAGGATTACGATTTCACTTTGCATTACCACCTCGGTAAGGCAAATGTCGTGGCTGATGCACTCAATTGGAAATTACGGGGAGTTTTGGCTAGTATGGCTTCCCAAGTTTCGCAGATGCTCGAGATTGTGGGACTATTAGGATTGCGATTTGCGGTTAGGCTGGGATACCTTGGGGAGCTTAATTGGCTCTGGCGCTCGCCTCTTGAGCAAAGTGATTGAGTCGGGGTAGTGCAGTCGAATGCAATTGGTAAGGTTGGGCCATTCACACGGATGGTTGGTCAACGGATCCCCGGGTTTTCGGGCGTCACACTTTTCCTCCAACAACAGAAGCAGCCGCCCCTCCACTTTTCATAGACTTTCACCAAGAACTCCCGTTGAGACTTGCTGCGAAATTAATGGCTGCTAGGTATTCATTATTTGACATCCCTTTTCTTTATTTTTTTCTCCTTCGAGAGGGTTTTGAGTTGTTTTGTTTGTTGGAAATTACTGAAATCTTATTTATAGTTGTTGTATTTTGATGTCATGTGCATAAATGTTTGGATGATTGAGAGTAAAATTTCGATTTCGATTTTTTGTTTTAAGGAATTTAGGGTTTAATCTGCTATCATGGTGTAGTGATTAGGGCTTTTGGAGAGTTGGGGGCTCAAATCTAACTGTTAAGTTTTGAAGTATCCGTTGATCTTCAAGCTATACCAAGCATGATATTTTATCACATATTGTTGTCATCGACCCAATCGGTAGATTGATGCCAGAGGTTGAGATTGTTGGCAAAATCATGGGTTCATTAATTGCTAGGTACAACACTCTGTTGCCATCGTTATTGCTTTCCTCATGAAATCTGTTGGAGAGGCGATATCTTGACAGATCTTGCTGAAATAACTGATGGTTTTTCTTTAATCATTTTTTTATGTTACGGAAAAACATGGGTGGTTTATTGAAAATCAAAACAATTAGAGATTCGCGATCGTAATGACAGGATATCTTCCGGTATGGGATGATATGCAGAAGATGAAGTACTCATGAAATACAATGTATGAAGTGATGAGATTCACACCCACATTTCAAGGAACTTTTAGAACTGTTCCTTAGGACTTTACCTATGCTTCAAGATTTGCTTTGTAACTATGGGGATTGTTATGCTTTGTAGTTTTTTTGATCCCATATTGTCTTTTAAAAATTGTGATTTTGGCTTGAGCTTTCATTATAAGCTAAGAAAATTATACTAAAAAGGGCCTAATGAGGGGTGAGAGACAAAAAGTAAGGTGGGGAGAAGAAGCTCATGCCGTCAATGGTGGTGGAGGAGGAGGAAGAAGAGGAGGATAAGTCATCGACAATGGTGGAGAAGGAAAGAGAGCTGTGGGGAATAAAAGCTTATTTTTAAAAAAAAAATAAAATTTTTATCACTAATTAGATAATGATATGTGACAATAGAGGAGAGAGGGAGTGGGAGCAAATTGATTTTTTTTTTTAAATAAAAATAAAAATTATAAGAGCCAATTAGATAGTAACACGTGACCATATAAGATTATTTTAATTTTCTTAGTCAGTCACTAATGTCTTATGACCAATACAATACGGAACGCTCCAGACCTAGGATTATTTATAGTTAATCAATATGTATGATTAATTAAAAAATACCGACCAAATTATAGATTATTCTTATCAATTTTTTTTTTTTTACATCTATTAATTTATTTCCCTTTAGTTTTCACTTCATAGAATTGTTATAATAATCGATTTACTATTATAATCTACAAATGATACACTAAGGAAAATTTTAACTCCAAAACCGAATCATGTACATGTATAAAAATTAAATATAAAATATAAATTTTTTAATATGACGTGACCAATGTCATCCTTCTGTGTTTAATGTGTACTAATACTCAATAATATATTAATTAATAACAACATACATTAATGAAAGCCTAAAAAATTACCTCTCGTTTAGAATCATATCTTTTAAAAATGAAACCTTAAAATATAATAGAGACAAACTTCTTATTCATCACAGGAAATATTTTTATCCAAATGAAGTACTCCATCCCATCTGACATCTATAGAGTAATAAGACGAAACTGATTCAAAATTTATGGTCTAACATAAATAATGAATTTAAGACAAGGATGAATATTTTTTGTGTACTTATTTTTATTTTTGTAAAATATTGTTTTTTCAATTTTCTTTTGATTTTATATATTTTACTTACTTTAGGCTTGCTTATTTGCTGCTTAATTTGTTTACAGATTTGAGCACATTGGATGCCAAGAGTAAAAGTTCTTTCATTTTCACACCTATGAAATTGTTTTTTTTTAAAATGTAAATCACACATCTATATATGAGAGATAAATAATTCTTATTTAGTTATTTAAATGCTCAAGAATGGTGAAAAATTCATATATGGGGTTTAAACAACAAAACTATCTTTTCAATCCCACTCTAAATAATTTTGCAAAAAAAAAAAAACTATCAAACATTCAAAATAATATCTCAAAAAAAAATTATCTTTTAGCAGTGACCAAGGCAAAATTGGAATTCCACCCTTGGCTTAACATTGTTAATAAAATACCAAAAGGAGAAATATTGAATATGTTCTTAGTAACATCTCTTTACATAAAAATAAAAAATAAAAACTCTTACCGGGAAAAATGTCTGTATCAAAAGTTGCGTACTTTTTTAATACACGCATTTGATTATAGCTTCCCCAATTCATGATAAGTCATAATCCAGCCTAGACTTATGACTAACCATTACAATATAGATAATTATTGATATTGCAGTTTGAGACTTTTCCACATGGTCTAATTAATCCAAGACACAAAGAAAAGGTAATTATTGGATTTCTTTTTTAATACATATATTCTTGAGTGATTATATATTTATTAAATTGTCACAAAAAGATATAAAAAAGGCATTAGAAAGAAGCTATACTTCATTATTATAGAATTTACAATCTAAAAACAAAAATTCAACACATACAATATGATTGTTATGTATGAAACTTTTTTCTTCTTTAAATCAACAATCAAATCCCTTTTTCAAAGTACAAACTTCTTTTAAAGCATATAAAAATTTAAGAAATATTAGGTTAAATGACATCATATAACCCTAAATTTGTGAATATAAGATTTTTCATGTTTTTTTCTTGAAAAATAACTTATTTTGGATAAAAATATCTTTCTAAATTTCATATATATACATGGTCTTTTAAAAAGACATGTTATTTTTATAAGAAAATAAAGACATTTTTATCAAAATTACCTAGATCAAACTTCCAATTTTTAGTTTTTAAAAAGTCTTTTAATCAAATTATCCAAAATATAAATATAAATAACGATATTTGTATAGATGGATATTGCGTAATTAGCACCTTTTGATTTCTAATTTTCTATATAAAAAAAGATTCGTAATAAAAAAAAGAAGAAAAAGATCAAATTGCAATGTATCAATGGCGAAAGAGAATTGAATCAAATCATTACAACTCAAGTTTCTTCCTTGGTCGTCGTTGTTGCTGCTGCTTTTATCAATTATTAACATTCTGAATATAAAAATAACAAAAAACACAGCTTCCTCAAAATTTCCACCTTATTGTTTGCCAACCCTAGAGAGAGAGAGGTGGAGTGACAGCAACATCACAACGTTGCTACTTTTCTATACCAGAGTCAATGGGGATGACGACATTTGTCACTCTCCTCCCGTATTCATATCTAATTAACAATAATCATATTATATCCCACACTAATTATTTTATACATATTTTGACAAAGATATAAAGATCCTTTCTTTCTTTTTTCAACCATCCGAGATTCGAGTACCATAGAAATAGACACAGAAAAAGGGGCCCAATAATGTACTCAAATACATACATTTTGGTATTAATTTCCTCTTAAATTTCTTCTGCACTAAGTAGTCATTGTTCTGTTCATTTTCTTGTGTCTCCACGAACAAAATTTAAAATTATGCATGCATAGAAATGATTTGGAAGAATTACCATGCAAAAGTTTGTTAATAATTGATTTGTAAAACTTGATGAATGATGAGAGGTTTGAAATTTAAACAAAAAGAAATAATGATTGGCTTAGGTCAACTAAAAGGGTAACGTAAACATTGACTTTATATTGAAGGGGGTGTATGGAAAGAGAATAAGAATATCAGCTTGTTCAGCTTACATGTATTTTGATATTGAAGTAGGTATCTTATATAAGGAATGTAATTAAAGCCAATCAACTAACATATCTCTGTTACGGTATCCATAACTTATGAAGTGGGTGTATGGAAAGAGAATAAGAATATCAGCTTGATCAGCTTACATGTATTTTGATATTGAAGTAGGTATCTTATATAAGGAATGTAATTAAAGCCAATCAACTAACATATCTCTGTTACGGTATCCATAACTTATCAGTTCTGTTTAAGTGCTAGGGCTGATTCCTTCTCATGAATTTTGCTTCCATTGGGGTAAGGAAAAGGTCAGGAATACTGTTTGGGAGCATGGAAAATGGAACTTTCCTCTAAGAAAGCATGATTAGTGTATGGTCTAATGTCATGTACCCTCATGATTATTACGAAAGAGAATTGATTATTATTGAGAAAGTTGAGGTAAATATATCAATATAAGGGCAAAAAGGTAAAAGCATAGAAATAATAAAAAGAATCCTAAATATACTCTAATATAATAAAGAATCATAAATATCTTCACAATATGCCTCGAGATGGTGTCTGCGAGGCAATCTACGTCTTGATACGTAGAAATGAGACGAGGTCGAGAGAGAGATTTGATGAGGGGCGTGACCAATTTCGGTCTGGCTGAGAGACATAGGCAACATGTAGCTCAAGCGATTGGAGCCAAAGTCGAGCAAAGTGATGTCGATCATGGCGGGTATTTCGTGCGACCATTGAAAGCGGGATTAACAAAGAGATAAGTGCTTACGAAGGTTGTTCGATAACAAAGTGGCGGGGATTGCATTGGAATGAGAAGTTAGACGGTGACTTCACCATTGCAGGTTCGGTATGACGTGTGTGTGGCGATACTGGAGCCACCGGTGGAAGACTCGGCAGCGATCGTTGCTGAAGAACTCTAGGAGATTGGAATAGTACCAAGGAATATGAGAAAAATACCTGTGGAGTTGTGGTCATTTGGGTTACCAGCCCAATCCGCATCAGAGAAACCGTGCAATGTCTGAGGAGTGTCTGCAAGAAGCCAAATACCAAATGATCTCATGTCATTAAGATAACAAAGCAGACATTTGATCGCTCCCCAATGGTGTTTGGACGACACGTGCATAAACTGGGAGAGTTTGTTCATGGCAAAAGAAATATCCGGTCGAGTCATCCAAATATGTGGGAGGCCACCAATCACTTGACAGCACATGGTGGCAATGACCGACACAATTCCATCATTAGCAGTCAGGGAAGTACCCACGACAAGCGGTGAGGAGACAGGTTTGAAGCCGAGCATGTTATGTTTGCTTAGAAAATCGATGACATACTTTTGTTGAGATAGGAGAAGGCTTGAGCAGGTAGCCAGAACCTTAACTCCACAGAAGTAAGATAGTGGCCCGAGATCCTTGGTGGAAATTTGAAGTAAGGTTGTCGAATAATAGTATCAACAAGTGAGGGGCCACTACCTATAATAACCAGATCATCAACATAAACTAGGAAGTAGATAAGTGTAGTGCCACAGGAATAGATAAAGAGAAACGTGTCTGTACGGGATGTAACAAAGCAGAGAGAAAGCAAGAAAGTGCGTGGTTCCTGGTACCAAGCTTGGGGAGCTTGTTTGAGCCCATAAATAGCCTTGTGTAAGCGATATACATGATGCAGATACTCGACGTTGTGCATACCCTGCAGTTGCACCATATAGAACTCCTCGGTGAGATGCCCGTTGAGAAAGGCGTTATTAACATCAAGTTGGTGAAGGCTCCATTGGCGATGGAATGCAATGCTAAGCATAGTACAAACGGTGATGAGATTGATCACGGGACTGAAAATCTCTTGAAAATCAATACTCGGTTGTTGGTGAAAGCCTTTAGCAATAAACTGAGCTTTATACTGAGCAATAGAGCCATTGGGATTTTGTTTGATGCGAAAAACCCATTTGTTGCCCACTATGTTCTACCTCGGGCTCGAGGGAACGAGGGACCAAGAGAGTGACCAACTTTGGGCATTCGATTGATTAAATAAACAATTGTATCAAAAGCATACAACCAGAAGGTTAGAGGAATGAAGGCTTGATGTAGGAGAGTGAGACCCGTTTCAACAATACGCTGATGTCGACATTTAGAATACCCATTATGTTAAGGAGTGTGGGGAGGTGTAATGAGATGAGTTATATCATGGACCGCAAGGAAGGACTGAAGAGCTAGGAATTCACCCCTATTATCGATGTAAAGTGTTTTAATGGTGGTGGTGAAATAATTTTCAACAAGTTGCTTGAAGGCAACAAAGGTTGAATGAACATCTGATTTATGACGTAATGGATAATGACTAAGTTCGTGGTTGTGAGTATTACGTGGCTGTGAATTTGAGCTATGCTTGAGCATTGACTTTGAGAACGACTAAGTTCTAAGGCGAGTTAGTTCCGATCAGGACCGTGGTGGGTACGAGAGGGCACGACGGTAGTGGTGGTCGAAGAGGCTTCGGCCATTGGGGAGAATAAGGGCTAATGAAATAGGTGGATCATGAGCAGCGACGACGGCGGCGACGACTAGGGTTTGCTGTTAAGCTTATTGCTTTGATACCATATTATAAAAGAGACTTAATTATTATTGAGAGAGTTGATGTATATAAATAAACCCATACAAGGGCAAAAAGGTAAAAACATAAAGACAATAAAATGAATTCTAAATATACTATAATACAATAAAATGAATCCTAAATATACTCTAATAATGATAACGGTGTTTTCATTATTTCATAAACTCTTGAAATTATGCCCTTAGGGCCATTATAGATTTACTTAGTTGTTAATTTTAGGGCTCTATCAGATTTAGTTAACATGTGCATAAGCTGGTCTGAACACCCACCGTTATAAACAAATAAAATAAAAATAAACTCCCGAAATTGTAAAGTAAATCAACTTTCAGAAGCTGTTGATCTTTCCCCAGCACAAACCCTTATTCATATAGTGTTGGAATGAAGAATGATGGATAGAGTATGATCGGATGAAACTACCCTTGCAATAATATTGGTGACCGAAGCAAGCTCATCAATGATCGAAAAATTGAAGCATATGGGGCCCGATTATATTTGATAATGTATTTAACAATTCATGATACATACTTGTTTAACGTGGAAAGTGGCAAGAAGTTTTCAACTCTTTATTTTATTTGCATGTCTATTTTCAAGTCCTTATTTTGGTTTGGCTCTTCTTTTTCTAGTTATCATATGATTCATACATGGCGGCCACTTGTTGTCTGTCTTTCTCAAAATTAGATTCATCAAAATTTATCTTGGCACCCCCACATGCAAAATTTGCAGTGTGAAAAATTGTTTTGAAGAGTTGATTAGTAGTCAAACCAGAATTAATTAGCTGGAAAAGAGGCGAACAAGTCTTCATCTGTCCTTTCAGCCTGCTTTACACTAATTATAATTAGTGTCGGTAATCTGTATGCTGAAGAAATAAAGCAGCACCCCTTAATTAAGCATAGAATCCTGGAAGCTTTAAGGCGTGTTTGTTTACCCTTTTTGAAAAAAAAATTCATTCTAAAAAACAAGGAAAAAAAACCGCAAAAAACACGTCTTGTTTTTAATCTTTTTTTTGTTTTAAAAGACACAAAATTAAAATAATAAAAACAATTTTTAGTGAACGTCAAATTTGTGTTATCTGTATTTTAAAAAACTATTCTCAAAATCATTTCCAAAAACAGGAAACAAAAAGGTCCTTTCTCACTATTATGATTTGAGGCCTACAAAATAGTGTGACTGATCCCTGGGAATCTTATTCCAATATGTTGGAGACAGAAGGCCCCCAGCATGGAATGCTCACATGAAGGGAAAAATGGGACCCCATCTGTGAAAATCATTTGCCTATTGTTCAAGCACTGTGGAATGGATAATTATTCAGTCAAAACAAACACCTGACCAGAGGAACAATATTGGTACATTACATATATGGAATTCAAAACATGGACGCTTTGGAAAATGAATAATTCACCAAACAGGCACAGTAAAATTGTACAGTAGTGGGGTTGCACTTCACCATTATATGTATATGTATATGTTATTCTAGTATTTAATATAAATGAATGTAAAGGTAGAATAGTATAGGTATATGTTATTCCAGTATTTAATATAAATAAATGTAAAGGTAGAATAGTACATATGTATTTAGTATGAGTGATCGAGAGTGTTAGTTCAGAGTTGATCAGTGCTTTGGTAATATTAGTTTACCTATAATGGTGAGACTCAGATTTGGAAAAAAAAAATGTAATGAATCAGAGGGCTGTAGCTATCATTTCAAATGCCAATTACTATGGGGGTACTTGACTTTGGATGCTTTTTGAGAGATCAAGGAAGAGACAAAGGTAGAAAATATAGGTTTCCAGCGTTCTGAGAAGGAAAGTTCTATCAGCTAGCTAGGTAACAACTAACAAGGCATAGAAGTTAGAAGCTGATTGAACAGGTCTATCCTTTTGACTTATGTATCCTCCATCATTTCCTTTTTCTTTTTTTTTTTAATTTTCTTTTTTTACAGCCTAAACCCAAGTGCCTCTTAATAAAAAGGCAGCAAGCACCACACAAAGTCAAGCAGATAGAGAGAGAGAGAGATAAGAAGAAGAAGAAGAAAGAAGAGAGAAGAAAGAGATTAGAGATTAGAGAGAGGGGAGAATGGGGAGGGCTCCTTGTTGTGACAAGGCAAATGTGAAGAAGGGGCCATGGTCCCCTGAAGAAGACTCAAAGCTGAAGGAGTACATAGAGAAACATGGGACCGGGGGGAATTGGATTGCTCTCCCTCAGAAAGCCGGTAAGATTAATTCAAGCAAAGATAAACCCATTTTATAGAAATCGGTTCTTTTATTTTCTTGGATGCCCTTTCTCCATTTCTCTCTTCCTTGATTCCTTTGTTGTATTCTGAATGGGGTTTTGGATCAGGATTGAAGAGGTGCGGGAAGAGTTGCAGATTGAGGTGGCTTAACTATCTTAGGCCCAACATTAAACATGGAGAATTCTCTGATGATGAAGACAGAATAATCTGCACTCTCTTTGCCAACATGGGTAGCAGGTGGTCTAAATTTCCATTTTTGTGTACATGTTTTTGCAGTCTTCCCTTCTTTTGGCCTACAATTGCAACTCTATGTGACCTAAATTGATATGGGTTCCTCCATTATCATCTGATGAAAAGGGGAAAAAAGAGAAAAAGGAAACAAGAATAAAAATTTTAATGCTTTCATGCATAAAGAATCTTCTATTTTTGGATAACTCTTCTGCATGCATGCCAAGTTTAGATCAAACACTTACACACACATACAGCTGTTAGCAGCAACAGCTGATCAAAGTTCATCTTCTAAACTTCTCTCCAACTAGTGCAGGTGGTCAGTCATAGCTACTCGGCTACCGGGCAGGACTGACAATGATATCAAGAACTACTGGAATACCAAGCTCAAGAAGAAGGTAATGGGGATGTTGTCTTCCTCTCAGAGAAAACTACCACCATTTCAAAATGTTCAAACCCCACCATCTCCATCAGTCTCATCTTCCTATTACATCCCACAAAATACTTTCTCAGGCCATGAATTGCCCATTCCATTCCCACCAACCCATTTGAACAACACCACTTCTCAGTTAACCAACATTGCTCTTCTTCAACCTCAAGATAGTACCTTTCCGGGAACCGGGCAGTACCACCCGGTAAAAGACAACATCTTCATGTTCGGAAGCGAAGCAAGCTGCAGTTCATCCGATGGGAGCGGCGGCGGCGGCAGCCAGATCAGCTTCGGCAGAGAGATCAAACAAGAAGAAATGGGTAATTTTCAGGGTTACAGCATTCATACTGGGTATGAAGAAAACAACAAGTTCTTGATGGGTTATGGCGGCAGCAATGGAAATCAGTGGCCGGAGAAGGGAAATGGGTGTTTCGGGGAAAGCCCATTAGATCATCATCAGTATAGTCTAGTAGATGAAGAGGATGTGAAGCAACAGCAGCTGATGAGCAGGTGCAGTAATGGGTTTGGGGGGTGTAGCAGTAGCAGTAGTTTCTTCAATATTGATGAAAACAAGACAGAAGAGAAGGTGATGTACTACTACTGAAAGTGTGTGTCTGAAACTGACTGAAAGTAAAATCAGAAAGATTTGAAGGGGGTATGGTATGGTGGGAGGAGATTCAGATTAGACTTCAGTTTCTGGGGTTCTGTGTTTGTTGAAATGAAACACTTCTTTTTTTTGACAGTACATGGTTTTGCTTTTTATTTTGTGCATTTCTTTTTGGGAAGTGATGTTCTTTTCTATTCGTACTAGTACTTTTCTCTCTCCCTCTCTCTCAACTCTGAATTCTGAACTGCACAACCCCCACTCTCAAATAATAAATGTTCATGAAAATTGAAAACTAAAAATATAAGATTGATATCAAAGAATTCATTTAAAAAAAATATATAACACGTTTAAACAACTTCTCTTCGAAATAATAACCAAAACTATTTTTTTTGTTTTTCGAAATCGTATTTATCAATATGGTTTTAAAAATTAACTTTAAAATTATAATTAACGCTATGATTTTAAAAACTGTAATTGATGAATGTGATTTTAAGGTTAATTTTTGAAATCGTATTTGATAAATATGGTTTTGAAAACATAAAAATATTAGTTTTATGAATATTATGAAAACAAGTCTGTATCTTTTTTTTTTTTTTAAAAGAATTATTTTTATTTTAAACTCAAGAATATAAGCATGTTTGTTTACCGTTTAAAATTTTTTTTTTCTTGAAAACAAAGAGAATATTTTTAGTTCCCAATTTCAAAATATACAAAACATTACATTTAAAAGATTAAAACAGTTTTAAAAGAAGACTAAAATATTGTTTTTTATGTTTTCAGAGATATTTAAAAAAAAAAAAATAAACTAAACAAGCCTTAAAACCTTGTTGCGATGATCTTTCGAAAGCTGATCTAGAAAATACTTTTTGAAAACTCAAATGATATCATTTTAGTGTTACGTGAATATAGGGGGTTTTGGCATTTTTCTTGTTCTTTAGAACAAAAATTTTTATATTCTCATATTTTTTTAAAAAGTTTTCAAAAACAATAACCAATCAACCCATAAGTTGTCATCATCATTAATTCAAGAATCTCATGTCAATCTTCAACCCCAATCCGCCCAAAGCCTGCACTGCCCTTTTTTATTTTAATATGTTATTTTTTATTTTTATAAAAATGGCTTCCTAGACATAGTAGAAGGCAGTGACAACCCCCAATAAGCCGTGGTCCCAAGGTTATGAACAGGGAAGTTGCTTTGAAAAAACTGATGACTGAAGCTTTGGATTTTGTGAAGGCTCGAGCCTTTCAAAGTGACGAATAATTAATCCAATCTCAGTCTATTCTTACAGGGAGACAGGTTTAATAATAGTATCTTAAGGGGCTGTCTGGGCATGAGTGTAGTAGTAGGGTTAAATTTTTTGATGAAAATAGTCATGGAATGTCATTTTTTTAACATGAGTGGCTTAAATGGATAGAATTCAAAGGCCCTTTTTGGTTATTATGTTTGAAAATTGTTATTGACAACATTTTTACGAAAGCACAGAGCATTTTTGTGTTTTTTTATTATCTAACATTAGTATTTTATGTGATTTCCTTGTTTTTCAAAAAGAATAAAAAAAAATGGAAACAGGTTTGTCTATGTGTTTTCCTTGTTCTATGTAAGAATAAAAAACATTTTTTAAAAAAATTATAAACAAATAAGCTTAAAGGATCTTTTAATCAAATCACCCAAAGGAATAGAAATATATGGTTAAATAACTCAACATTTTGTAAATCTAACCGTCTTCATGTTTTTTTCTTGAAAAATAACATATTTTAAACAAAAATGTCCTTCATAATTTTATATATTTACATTTTTTGAAAAAAAAAATGGTTATTTTTTAGACAGAATAAGGAATATATTTTTCAAAAATCAATGAAGGGTTATATTTTGGAGTTTCTTTTAATCAAACCTACCAAAGGAATATGTTCCATTGAAATGAAACATGCCAAGGCAATGAATCTGCTGTTTGCACTTTGCCCTCATGCTGGACTCCTTTTCAACAACATAAAAAATAATGGAGTCTGGGATGTTCAAATTCATCACCAGATTTTGTCATTATCTTCATCCCTTTGACTAAACCACATACGCTATTTTCTCTATTGGTAAATGGTAAGGTCATTAGATGTGGGTTAGGACTTAGGAGGAGAAAATGAATGGCAGCCGCCTAAACAAACAAAACATGCAGGAGGATAGGATGTAGCAGGAGGAGTATCAACAAACAACCCACCAAGCAATCATTGATTTAAAGTCAATGGCTAAAAACCCCCAATCCCACTTTATGCACCGAATTATTCATTGATTTTTGTTTTAAAAAGAAAAGATCACAATCTAAAACAAAAAGAAAACAAAAAGGCAAATGGGGTTCCAAAATCAGTGTCTGAAGAGGTGAGAAGTGGAGTAGTTTTTTAATATTGAAATGACAGGGAATCCCCACAGGGAAACAGTCCAAAGGAGCTCCAAAATTATATGATCACAAGATCTGAAGTCAGGCCATACTATTATATCATTGCTGGTTACAAGGATAATATCTAAAGGTACGAACAATTTTTTAAAAGCAGAAAAATAAATAAAGAAACGTATGTGTCATCCATGCACTGATTTTTCTATTTTTATAATTTCCACCATCTCGTCTGCAGTTAGATTAAGATAATTTGGGTTGCCAGCTATATCACGACTTTAATTAAATTAGTTTCAAGTGGGGAGAACTTTTCTAGGAATGTCTTTTTTAGTGAAGTGTAAAGGATCAAAAGAGCTCGAAATATTTGACTTAATAGAGAGGGGTTTAAGAAGTAAAGAGTTTTGGAAGTTTGCTGAGAGATTAGTTTTAGGGGGATCAAATATCTGGGTTTTTAAGGGGATTGGTTCCTTTCCCATTAGAGTGATTGGTGGTGTTTAATGGGCCATGTCGGAGACTTTGATTCCGGCAATTAATTAGTAGTTTAGTGGATTCAGATCTGCCTTTCATTGAAGAAAATCAGGACATTTGTTTTCTTCATCTTCAAATTTCCGTACTGATTAGGTTTTGTATTTCTTGTTTTTTTATTCAGATCTGCCTTTCATTGAAGAAAATCAGGACATTTGTTTTCTTCATCTTCAAATTTCCGTAATGATTAGGTTTTGTAATAATCTCTTCCCGTGAAAGCACTCAAACCTGGTTCTTTTCCATGCCTCGCCCGACCCTTTATAAGGACCCAAACCTAATTCTTTCCCATGCCCCCGACCCTTTTAACCACTGACCCAAACTTTATAACACGATATTAGTAAAAAAAAAAGCATAAACAAATTAAAGCCGCATTTGGAGAATATTTTCGCAAAATTTCTCAAAATAATTACAAAACAGCTCGTAACATAAAAGCCAAATCTATTTGAAATTTTGGAACATTAAAAAAAACTTTTGGTGAGTGTTTTATTTTCAATCATTTTCTATATTTATAAAATTATTTTTTCTATTGAAAACAACTGATAAAAATTAAAAAAAAAAATCTAAAAAAAAACTCCTTGTTTTCCAAAACAAGTTTTCAAAAAAATTAATTTCAAACTATTGTGTATGTGTTTTTTTTTAGGAAGCAGAAATACTATTATTAGTAGTTCAGACTCTTAAAGTTTTACTCTCTGAATTCATAGCAACAAATTTAAAATCATTTGGGAACAAGAACCCCCCCTGTGGAATAGCAGGAATTTAATTTTGGGGGTAAAAAAAAGACAGCTTCTAATACCAAGCCTAAAGCTACTTTCTGTAAAAGAAAAAAGGGATGCAGTTTGCCCTTATTGAACCCAAATAATAAATCATTGAATGTAGTTCAGCAGCAAGCAGGGGAAATACATTCAAGAAAAGGGTAAAGAAATACTTGTGTCCAAATATTGTTCTCATAAGAAAGTCTTATTAAATTCTTCTCACTGCAGATGGAACCATGGCAGCCCACAACTCCACTTTACTTTTCCTGCATCGAGATGCAAAGATTTTGGTTACAATGATAGATTCGTCTCCTTCCAGCTCCATGAGAGAATTTTTAATAATAATAATAATAAACACAGAGCCAAATACTTAGGGCATATTTGATTCCTATTTTTTAAAACTGTTCTTGAGAACACCATTTTGGTGTTTTCTAAAAACTCATTGTTTTCTGAATTTTGTGTTTTTTGTGTTCTTGTGTTTTTCAAAACAAAAATAAATAAATAAATAAATAAATAAATAATTGGAAAGCAAACATGTTCTCCCTATTTTTTCTTGTTCTCTTAGTTTTTGAGAACAAAAAACAGTTTCCAAAAACTGTAAACAAACATGACCTTACTTACCTCTATGGGAATTTTATGAACCAGAGAAGCAGCATCAAACCTATATGAGAATTCACAATAATATCGACCTTTTTTATTTACCCTTTCCTAGCCAAGGTGTACTTCAACTCCCAGAGGAATGAAACCAATATGATGAGCCTTGGGATCAGTATAATCAAGGCCCTTCAGACAACACCCAGGCAAGATGTATCCTTAGGGGGGGGCAGTGCCAAGGAAAAAAACATAGCCATGCCAAAAGAAGTAACATCTGGAATAATTATAAAAAAGTGACATGCATTCTATAAATGTACCAATTATTGAATTTATTGCAGTATTTCTCCCACTTGTACCTTCCTTAGAAGAAACAACATAATCAAGTCTGCAGAAGGGTAAAAAATAACTAGATAGGAGCACTGGTTATTTCTAGGACAACCGAAGCCAAAGACACCAGATTGTAAGTTCAAAGAAGACAAAGCCCATAATCATATCAGTCTCTACAGTCACTAACACTTGAAGGATTGAGCACTCATCTTGGTTGAACCACATAATCTCATTCTGTACAGCTAAAAAATTGCTAAAACAAAAGGAAGACAATAGCTAATGAGAACAATAAATGCTTTATTCTAAACCACTTGATGCCTGCTACCTAATAGCTTAGGCTTTTGAAATGATTGCTGCCCTAACACGAGTCTTGTTCTCTGAGGGATCATGAGTTTGAACCTTATTGCTTGATTATTTCCTTATCTATTGATCTTCCTCTATTGACCCAAGGTGCAACTATGAGGAGATTGCCCCTGAAAAAGGTTGTTAAGGCATTGGTCCATTACCTGATCACTTAAACCTTTTCAACCAATTGGTGGGAAATATCAATTGCATAGAAACTCCACCAGAACAATTCATCATATTAGAGAGCAGAAATCATTCCATTACTTCACTTTAGGTAACCCTAAGGCCTCGCTTAGTCACAGCTGGAAACCATCACCCACCTCCATCTAAGGCAGAACAATTTTCAGAGGCCCTTCCCACATCAAGTATTCATCCCTATCATAGAAATCCTAAGTAGGATGGTAACACTGAAAGTGGAACATCTTCATTCTGCTGAGGAAGACTTGCTGGAAACCATTACCCAACTAAGGGAGAACAATCTTCAGAGGCCCTTCCCACAGAAGTATTCATCCCTATCATAGAAATGATAAGGAAGATAGTAACGCTGAAAGATGAACATTTTTTTTGCTTGCTATAATTTGGGCCTGGATGAATATGCAGTGAAGAGGTGACAATGTGAGTTGAAAACAATTTAACAGCTTGAGTATGTAAATTAAAGATAAATAAGGTTGTTAAGGGAGGATGCTAACCCCTACAACATTTACTTTACCTTACCCAGCACCTTCGTTTTTTTAGTGGGTCATGATTAATGTAAATTTGTGACAAAAGGCTCTCTGTTAACAGAAAAACATTGGGCAATTAAATATAAATATCTAGACTTTGGACACAAAATAACCACCACAAAGCAGAGGGCAAGAAATAGAAACTTAGAGCCTGTTTGACAACATTTAAAAAAAAAACAGTTTTCAACAAACAATTTTTTAGAGCAGTTCCTAAAAAGAGATCCTTGTTTTTCGGAATAAAATTCAAATTTAACAACGAAAAAATCGTTACTTCAACTTATTCTCCATGAAGATATTGTGCATTTATATGTAATGTAAAAGTTTTCAAAGTATTCTTCCTATTTTCAATCGTTTCTTGATATACTTTATAAAATACACTTGAAAACACATCAAATTTTTTCTTTAAAAAAAAAATCTTTTGACAATGAATTCTCAAAGTATTGTTTTAACTAAAAAATTTGCGAAGTACACTTAAATTGAAAGCTTTTTTCTGCTCTAAGGAACATAAAAAAACCATTTTCAAGAACAATTCACAAACAGGCCCCTAGCCTTCTAGCTACCCAACATTATGTTTTTGGTTCTTTAGGAAAGAAACGAACTCTAGGATCATGGAGGAGAACACCTCAGTGTGTTTTGATGGTGGCAGAAAACTTCATTTTTTGGTTGTGTCAATAATTTCAAGGTTGGGGCAAAGAGTGCATATAAATTCCACCCTTAATTTTTATCTGCAAAACACCATGAACATCAATGAAATTTGTATCACTTTTTAATCTTGTCTTTGCCTACACCAACTTGTTTCTTCGTGCTAATTTACTTCACTGTGTCTGGGAATTTGACATGCTATTTGACGAGAAATCTTGGATCAAACTGGTTATGCCAGAATGCACACAAGCTCTCAGAAGGTTAGGACCATGACAGTCTCATTTCTTTCTGAATGAGCATATAACTCAACTACCTCTCACAATGGAGGAGTGAAAATCTTGGGGGCAACTCCTTCCTAGAAGTTTGACTAGTACTTTTCCATCTTAAATAGTCCCATTTGGGCAATCTTGATATGGTATCAATACATATCTCTAACTTATCAATACTAAGACTGCAATCTTGAGCATTGTAACACCTGTTAGGCAGTCTACAGAACTGTGCTTGATGCATGTGTCTAAACCATAAATAGCAACAAGCAATTTATTATATTACATCTGATCAGTATTTTTCTCTGAAACCATTAAGCATGTTTCCATGAAGTCAAACAATGTGAGATGCAGGATGAAAATTCAAAAACTCACTACACATTTAATAGGGTAGGCAACAGAAAATCTATTCAGCCAAATAATGATACTTTTATATGTACAAGCAAAATTAAAATTAATTTTAAAAAAGGAATAAAAGAATGCCAAAAGGCAGGCTACCTGAAATTATAGTCTCATCTTTTCACAAGGGTTCCAATTGTTTTCAGATCAAAGATTTCAATCCAGTAGCCATCAGGATCCTTAATGAATGCTATCCCTTTCATTTTACCTGCAGCCAGCATGACGTATTGTATGAAAGCAACTACTTAAAGAAAAAAAAACATATTTCAAGAAGTTCCATTCTTCAGCATAGCAGCCAAATAGGTGGTCAGACAAATAGAAAATGCATCACGGAAAATGGACCCAAGCAAAAGTTTCTTCTGGTATCCCAACAGCATAACCTTGAATTAGATGAATAAATCCGGATCCAAAAACATAGAAGATTGTTACCCAACTTTTTAGGGCCAGCTTCATGTATCACAAGTATGACTCATCAAAGGCTTAGGATTTTTTTTTTTTTTTTGACGGGTAGATCAAGGCTTAAGATTATTTTACAACCAGCTTTTAAACTTGCATCAACCACCTTTGAATAAATTGATCCCAATTCCGGAGAAACTAACTAGTGTTATTAGAGGGATTTGACATGCATTTGATTATTGATAGCAGAGTGATTTCTCATGATCTTAAGGGATTAAAAATCTTAGGTAAAGTCATGTAATTTTCAAAGAGCACCTAAGATTGCAAACATGGTGACCGACCTGCTAACTAACAGAAGTTCAACGCTTAAAATCATTTGGGAAGTTAATTTTATATTTGAGTTTCCATTCTTGTTTTCTTTATTTTCTTACTTTTAGCAAGGATTTTCATGTTCCCGTTGTGCATATATTCTCTTTGATGTACATATACAACTACTTGAAGTTTTTTAATGGATAATACTATAGCAGTTGGTGCATGCAACTCACATAATATCACTTGAAAGGGACATTGATGATCCATCTAAGAACAGATCCACAGGCACTATCAATTTACTAAACTATATTATCGGATTCAGGAGCTGAACTATCTTCAGTTATCCTCACCTACTAATTTACAGTTAAAGAAACCAGTGCTCATCAAGGAGACATAAAATAATGCTCAATGAAATATGAAATTAAAATGGCGAGTTACCATCATCTGGTTTTTTTACAAATTCAACCCCTAGACGTTCAAATCTTTCACATGCCTTGTATGTGTCATCAACTGTGATGCCTATGTGTCCTGGAAACAAAATGAGCCACGTTAATGTTTGAAATATTGGAGCCAAAATGCTGAAAAACAACACCATTCAATTTTTTTTTCCTGTTAGAGAACACTTGATTATTCGATTATAAAGTTACATAAACGTCAAGGGTATATATATATATATAGGCAAATTTTTGTTCCCATTGGGACTTGAAACTAGAACCTCCCACAAACCCTCTTCATCCTTTTAGCTGTTGAGCCAGGTCTCAAGGACACACACACACACACAGTTTCAGTATCCAGTCTCCCATAACACCCAGTGCCTTGTAGATATATTTAGTCCAGATTCAATCTCCAGTCTCCCATAAAACACAGTAGCTTGGAGATATATTTAGTCCACAAAGTAGTTGAATCTCTAAACAATTACATCTCTGTTTGGTGGTATGGAAAGCTAGATAACAAATATGGTTGCAGAAAGTTCACAGCACTATCACCTTTGCAGCAAACATTTTCTAGAAAACTCTGGGATACTAAATTTTGGGTCCCCTGCAAGGAATGCGAGGGCTTCCTTTCAATATAGGGAGGTTACTTAAAAGGAAGTAGGCCTGTTTCTGACTCATTCCTTTCTCTACTCACTAGTACAATGTTACACAACACAACTTCCCATAGGGACCTAAATCTAAACCAACCAAAACCCACTCCTCCCACCCAAATACCATCTAAGCGAATGCTTTCAACCCCCATCTCTTCAATACCATATTATAGATGACGATGATTCATATGGTATGCATTACTCTCAAATCAACAACCCTAATTGTCCTGACACCTCCACATATGCTACATA
Source organism: Tetrastigma voinierianum (assembly GCA_016808115.1). Lineage (NCBI taxonomy): Eukaryota > Viridiplantae > Streptophyta > Magnoliopsida > Vitales > Vitaceae > Tetrastigma > Tetrastigma voinierianum. Next base: position 968,552 of record JAEQBH010001228.1, on the reverse strand, counting down.
AGAGGATTAAAAATAATCTTGAAATCTGTCATCAAGCAGACTCATAAATCAACAAATATGGTAAGGAAGCACCACATGATTGTCAAGTTCCAAGACATTCTCAATTCAATACTTCAGCTATACATACCAAATCCACGAGGTTCTGAGTTCCCATTGTGGTAACCTTTGAAGTCAGGATCACTCTCAGTACCCCAGTTGCTGTAGTAATTTTGGGAACATTACATGTCAGTAAAACTGGGGATGGGAAAGCAAGAAAGATTGTTTTGCAGATAGAGGACAAAATAAGCAATAATTGTTACTGTGTGAGCTCAATAGTAGCCTTCTGACTAAAGGTCCAGACGGTTCTTTCAGTTCCGTTACTGGGAGCTGATGCTGTATCCTACAGAAAAAAAATGATTTGTCTAATGACTAAAAACATCAAGAAATGCACTGATGATAAACAGACATATTATTGCCACATACAAAAAATTGAATAGGTCAACATGAACAACTATCAAGGAATTAATAACAACAAAAGACTCTTGTACAAATGGCAACAAATGTTTTACCTCATACCCCATAAAATACAGGCTAAACTTCATCTCTGGAAAATCCAACCGTTTAAGAAGACTGGAACATACAAGAAAACATGGAACAAAGCTACAACCATTAATTTTCCATTTACTGAATCTAATAGCAAGCAGAGAAAAATATCTGTAGTATGAGCCACAACTTTATATTAACTCTAATTTGCCAGATATGATATTTTACAAGGCGAAGATAAGGAGAATATGCAGATTAAATATATACAATGAAGTAAATTACAAAAATATATTTCAACTAAAGCAAATGTAAGTCACACCATGAATATCCAAGCGGTATCATTATACTATGAGCATTAGCTAATAAATAAAAAGGCCTGCTAAGTAGCATCCACCTAGGAATTTTTGGTGTATAAACCAAAGTTGGTATTAAGAAAATAGAAACCAAGCATGCACAGCTCTTCAGAAAGGGCAGAGGGAAGGGAAGATAAATCTATACATGTGACAAATAAGCATGCCTCCAGGATAAGAAATCACCCATTGAATTACAGTATTCTATCATTTGATGGGTGATTTTGTGTAGAATGCTGTTTTTCCACCAAGACAAAATCTTGAAATTGTGTTGGAAACACAGCCACAGAGCATCCTTTGTGTCCTGGATATACCCTCCTCATTTTATATGGTACTTTTCCATGAGATTAGAACAAAGGGATATTCTCACTCACCATACACTCAAGAAACCCAGCCAATTTGACATTTTCCAGAAAGAAATGAACTCCCAAAACCTCCCTCTGTTCAATAATATAATAACGCCAATAAAATTCATCCCGCAACCCCAACACACAATCATCCTACATTCACATAAACTACAGAATCACACTCATCAATTGACCAAGAATTCCAAAAAAAGAAAAATTAAATTAAAATACTCACGACATTCCCAATACGCGAGAATAGAAATCGAGACTGACTTTAGGGTCCTTAATTCGAAACATCTGCCATTTAAAAAAATCAAATTAAAGAAAACACATATATCATATACATAAAAATAGAGAGAGAGAGAGAGAGAGAGAGAGAGTACAGTCTGTTGCATGAAGTATCCTTTAGTGACCTCATCAGGGATGGAATGGAGGCCCGGATTGTTAGAGGGAGATTCCTTGGGTTCAGAAGCCATTGACGCCGAAAACAATCGAAACCTACTCGGATCCTGCAAACACCACAATCAAGAAGACAAAAATAAAATTTAAAAAAAAATGATGAGACAAATTTTGAAACCATAGCTGCCAACAAGAAGAACCTTCCGACTAATGGAAGGAAATAGAGGAATCGAAGAAGAAGTAGGTTTGGGGATTAGCCGGAGGAGAGAGAAGCGCAATAGAGTAGTCGATATAGAGCAAGAAGCCATGGCCACTGGTCACAGAAGGCGTAGAACGAGAGAGAGAGAGAGAGAGAGAGAGAGAGTTCACCTTGTTGCGATTTTAACTTGCAGAGATGCAGTGGCTTTCTTCCCTTAGCCCGTTATATCTATCTTACCAATTTTACCGCTTCTGTTTTTTACCTATTTACCGTTGATGCGGGTGGCAATCTTTCTTCCTATATCTCACACGTGGCTCTCTCCTTTCCTCTTACGTCCTTGCCTTCTAATTAGTAATTAGTGAAATTACTCTGCCCCCTACTGTTAATGCCCCGGTAAGCCCTTTAATGGGAACTCTAATTAGTGATTATGCTCTAAACGTTAATGTGGGGTAAACCTCAAATGGTCTTATAATAAATGATTATTGGATAATCTCATCCTCATCTCAATACCTTACACCACTCAACCATTTTTCATGGTTTTAATTTTATATATTTTAAACATCAATTTGTATAAATGATGGGTTGAAATTATCACAACATTGAAAATGAGCAAAAATATCAACGTAGGTAACAAAAGGTCTTTTTCTTCGCTTTTAGTATTAAGCCATTGCAATCAATCCACCTCACCCCAACCTAACCCAAGATAATTTAGTTATAATTTGGTTAGGTATTGAAAAAAGAAGTTTAATCTAAAAATAATTTAATTTTATTATACTCGTAAATTAAATGGTTTTGTCTTCTGTCCATATTAGCACTTGCATGTGGAACTAACTTCCCCATTGAGCCTAGCCTCAAGGGTTTATAATCTTTATAACAAAAAAATGAGTTATAAACATCTAACAGATAATTATAAAATGTACCATGAATATGTAGACCCCAAATTTGGGCTATAATTATTTTTTATTTATTTTATTTTTATTTTATTAGATTTTGATTTCATTTGATTGGATTTTCCTTTTTTATTTATTATTATTATTATTTATTTTATTTTATTATTTTTCTTTTAGGAAAGTAGATCATTTCTTTCTATGTAATCCGTTAATGGGAAGCTATTAAAGTAGAATGAGGGGGACATTAGCTTGGTAGAATGAGGGGGCGTTAGCTTACTGCTTATTTGTTATGAGAACCTTGTGTGTGTTTTTTTTATTTTTTATTTTCCATTACTTGTTTGATATTTATATCATAATTATGTTTATTGCAAGTGATATTAATTAGTTTGATTCCGCATATATTTTATACTTAGGTTTTAGTTTACGGGTTATAGTTTATATTATTCTCTGAGTTTAGTTTTGCTTCATATTTATTTCCTTTAATATACTCACTTATTTCTTTGTACATATATAATTATTATATAGATTTTTTTTATACTATTTTCTCTTCAATGAAAAATAAAAATTATTTGTATGTGACACATTTTGAACTCTTAACCTTAGATTTGAAAGAAGCACATCCTACCACCTTAACAAGTGCTTGTTGATGTTATTTATTCGTCCATTTAAAAATTTTATTTATAATCTCATTCTTGAAAATTTTGGCTCTCCATTTTCTTTCTCTAATTCCAATTTGCATGAGTTTCATAATAAAAATCTGACACTTTTTTTTTTAATTAAATTTCCCTTACTCCAAATGCAATTTCCTTTTGTCAAAATTACCTAATCAAACTTTCAATTTAAGTTTTTTTCTTTTCTTTTATTAAAAATGTCAAATTAGAACTTTAAATTCTAAGTTTTCAAGTCAAAGCTTTATTTTCCAATTTCCTGAATTCAAGTTCTCAGCCCTCAAATTCCAAACTCAATTATTTGTTTTCACCATTCCCGATCTCAAAAATTTCAACTCAGTTCTATTTGACAAAATTTTATTTTAAGCTTCCAATTTCCAAATTTTCAAACTTGGTTTTCAAAATTCCAACAACACATTATTAATTCCACGATTTCAATAAAATGAGATCTTTTGGGCCTAATTCGTGTAATATTTAAACGGGTAGTGGTGGTGGCCCAACATATATTGTATCCTTTTAATAATTGATTAAGTGTTTATTAAATATTAATTGACTATTAAGTTTTTTGTAATTATCTTGTATTTATAACTATACTAACTTCGTTGTTTATTGATAGCACTCTTGATTCATCATAAGGTACTTTCTTTCCCTTTTGGTTTTTTTTTTTTTGCCGTTGTACTATAGTATATTATTGTTATTTATTTTTGGTATCCATATTTGATAAATCAATTGTCCTAATTGCCTTAACTTGATTGTTAAAAACTTAACCTTTAAGGGCTTAGAGGGATGTTACGGCTTTTCACCATGTCTTGAATAGGTAATATAGCTGGACTGGAGCTCGATTTTCTGAACTGCTTCTATTATAGGTATTAGGGTTTCTTTTTCTTTATTTAATTTTCTCTTTTAAAAATAAAAATAAAATAAGTGGCAACTCCAAAACCGTTTTCAAAATGGTTTTTCAAAAATACAAAGAGTATCGCTTTCGAGTGAAAAACATATCATAACCAAAATACGGTGTCCACGGGATATACGATGTAAAAAAAATGAGATTTTATACTCGCGATTAAATCTAATTAAAGATAGTAATTGTATTATTAAAATAGAATATTTTAATGAAATAATATTTTAATAGTGAATTATTTTATAAAAATTTGTATTTTATGAATTTAGATTCATACAAAATTGATATTATATATATATATATATATATATATATATATATTCTATATGAATTCTTAACCTTGGAGTAATATTGAGTTAGTATTAAAGTCTTTGATGGCTCTAAACCCCTTTCTCATCATCAAGAAAGTCACCTTAATCTTTCAAAATTTTCAAGATTATTTACAAGTCCCCTATCCTTTGCATGGAGGATGTAATGTCATTGTCGTGTTCAAAAAATAGATTTGATGAATTTCCCTTATTAATGGTATATTTAAATTAAACTCTAATGGTTCAAGGATACAAAATAAAAGTGCTTTAAGATGGGTTATTAGTTTTGGGAAACTTCATAGACCCATATTTATCCACATTGGTATGATATTTATCATCATAGGCCTAAGTCTTCATGGTTTTGTTTTTGGGCTTCTCACTCAAAAGGTTTTATACCAATTGGATGTTGTCCATGCTTATAAATTCATAAACCTTCTCAATCCTAACCGATGTGAGACTTTGGGCTCACACCCAATTATCCTCTCCTCGAACAAAGTTCTACCGAGCTTCATTTCAAACCAAGATTTCCCTTCACACCCTGTATTTTTTGCTATTATGTACGATGGGGAGAAAGTTTTATTGGATCCTATAGATCCTACAAAACCTACTGTTACTAAGGAGAAGCGAACTTTTAGAGAATGACTTGCATGATTTTGATAGGAGATAGAAAGGGAAAAGCAAGAGGAGATACCAAAGGAAGTGCGAAGAAAAAAAGTCATACGGGATTCTTGACTGAAAAGATTTGGAAATCGTTAAAGAAGAAGAAGTCAATAACTAAGTAATTCGTCACTTGGTGATTAGGTTCAGAAGTCACAAAATTTATAATAGACCTACATCCTACCTAACGTGTAGCTAGGGCTACTTGTTGGTATAGTGGCTTTAGGGTCGTAAACTGAGATGAGCTTTCTACTTGGTTTAGTAATTTTGGTTGACTTGCTTGTAAAAAGATTTCCATTTTATGTAAAAATTGGATTTTTATGAGAATTCATTGGCTTGTATTCAGATTATGAGAGAAATCTCATGACTTGGTTTCACCAAGCAGACACACATGATGATTCAAGTAGTAATTAGGGGTGGTCCTCTTTATAGATTTGTTATGAAGCATGAATTATGGGTGAAGGATGGACTTGTGATACCTGATTGAATGTCAAATAGGCTCCCACCTTGGCTCTTTCGAAAATTGAACAAGAGACAATCTCGGTTGTGCATAAACAAGGAAAAATCTTCTTAGCAACAATCCAATATACCGGTTGGACTTGCCAAGTATAAAAAAGGCTAAGTGACTAACAATGAGAAACTCCTTTAACAACTATGTCTAAGGGTGTCTAATGAGTTGAGTGTTACTCTCAACCCTTAGGGATGGCTCGAGACATATATCCACTTCCTAAATGACAAACACACCAGTTTTGTAGGTTTCTTTGGAGTTTAGCACATATGCCCCTTGTGAATCATCATGGTGGGGGTTTGCATCCACCCAACCCTAAGACTAGAGCGTCTACTCACTCATGGTTGGTGAGATGGCAACTATGAGTGATGAAGAACCCCTAAAGACGTGCAAAACTAAGAAAAAAATAAGAAGACAACAAAAATATGAAAAACTAATTTTATTGAATAAGCAAAAGATGATTTTTGTTTTTAATCAATACCCTATAAATAAGGGATGATTTTACATGTTAGGAATCATTTTAGCAAGTTACATTGATACCCAATGAAAAATATACCAAATACAAACTTGGAGAATCAAAAAATGGATCAGAAAAGTTGTATTTTTTATGCTTAAATAAAAGTTAGGAAAGTGTCTGAAAAGCATACAGTGTTGTGCAGATGCTCCATATACTTAAACTTTTCGGTTTAAAAGGCATATAGTTTTCGCATGCTTGTGCGCTTTCTTGTTCGAACGTTAAAAGTAGTCGAAGCGGTGTTAAAGTGATGTTAAATGCGACGTGACGTCATGTGAATGGGAAGCCACTCCTCTCTTCCCTCCTCTATTTTCTCTCATCTCTTTTCCTCTTCTCTCATTTCTCTTTCATCGGTTGAAACCCCACCCACCCAACCCTACTCATCCCACCCCACCCAGCACCCGCCCAACCCACATCCTACACCCATCCCAACCCAGCCCTAGCCCCCACTCTCCACCCATCCACCCACCCACCCACCAATTTTTAATTTTATTTTTAGTGTAATTTTTATTAAATTTTATTTTTAGCTTTCAAAATCTATTAAATAAAAATTCAAATTTTATTTATTTTTAAAATACAAATAAATTATTTATTATTTTAAAATTTGTTTTACAAAAATAATTTTAATTTTATTTATAGTTATTTCGTTAAAATGTTAAAATATTTTTTTGACATCTATACATTTTACAATACATAATGATAATATGTTCCTTTCATAAATTTGTCCACACTGGGACTCTCACCCTTGACCCCTCCCAATTTCATAAATTTGTCCACATTGGGACTCTCACCCTTGACCCCTCCCAATGTCTAGCCTGTGCTCTAGGCCACTTGAGGTAGGTCTTATTAGATATTAAAATATTTAATATCTTTAATATAAATATATTTGTTTATAATAATAAATAAGTATTAACATTTTAAAATAAATTTGATTTTAAAAAGAAACTCATCCACATTAAAATATATTAGTTTTTAAATAAAAATATTAAATATTTAATATAAATATTCAAACTTATCCATTTGAATTAATATTTAATATTAAAATAATTTTCAAACTTATCAATTTGATTTTTATTGAGCAGATTTAAAAATTAAGTGAATTTTGAAAATATTTTATTTAAAAATTAAAATAATTGAATGGTTTATTTATATTTTCAAAAATTTTGAATTTTTATTTATTTAGTAAATTTTAAAAATTAAAATATTTTTTTTGAATTTTAATTAGTAGATTTTTTTTGAAATTATTAATTAGTAGATTTAAAATAACGAATAATTTATTTATATTTTTAAAAAATAAAATTTGAATTTTTTAAAAACTAAAAATAAAATTCTAATAAAAAAATTTAAGATTTAAAAAAAGAAAATAAAAAAAGGTGGGCGGGTGCAAGTTGGGGTCTGGGGGTGGGGCTGGTGGGTGTGTGGGTTTCCACAAGGTAAGAGAGGAGAGAGAAGAGATAGGAAAGATGAGAAGAGAGAAGAGAGAAGAGAGAAGAGAGAGAGGAAAGTAGAAAAGAGAGAAGACGGTTTGAGTCACGATAAAGGTTAATTTGAGTTACAGGAATAAATTGTGGGCCTCTTTAGACAAAAAAATATTCCAGGAGTGTAAGTAGAGATTTGTCTAGTGTCGCGGCAAAGAAGCCAAATATTGGTTTTATCTATTTCTTTATGTCGTCGGAAATATCGGATGTCGGTCGATCTTGTCACGATTTTACTTAATCGAAGTCGGTTGGTAAAAAAATCGACTAAAAATCGAAAAAATCACTTATATTTTGATGATATATTGGAAAATGTTGATATTTCATAGAAATATTGAAAGTGTCTTTCATGTGGCGTGAAATTTGGAATTTTTATGAAATATCGGTAAAATAGAAGATATATCGAATATCGGATATATATCGTAGATATTTTGAGAAAATGCTCCCAAACTACTAAACTTTGTTTATTGACGATGGTGATGACTCAAATCAGTTCACCTTTTTGATCCATAGGTCCAGATTTCATCGATTTTTTTTAAAAGCATTCAAATGCTATATTTTGGATATAACGATTGATTTTAAATTTGAAGCTTGATCTAACGGTTTAGATTGATTTGTGGATTATATGATGATCCGGCGGTCGATTTGAGCCCAAATCTCAAATTGGTTAAAGGTAAATCCTGATAGTTTTTGGCAATCCAACTAACTATTTTGACTCCAAATTGTATAAATCTTATTCATCATCACGATTTATTTCTATTTCGTAATAATATCTAAAATTATTTGACTTTCCGTGCTTTTTAACATGTTTTATCTCAGCGTTTGAAGATCTTGGTTTTAAATATTGTGTGATAAGGTAAATCTCTTTATCAAATAATGTAATGTAGTCATATCGGTCTTTATTTTGGTTTTAAAATACTATTGTAATGTAATTTCTTGATAAATTATAATGAATATCGTATTCAACAAGTGTATATTTGCTTATTTATATATTTTTTATAGTTTAACAAAGTATTTCTATGAATTTTAAAGTATTTTTATTAATTTTCGTTTTATCGATATTTTTATTAAAATATCCATCGATATTTTAGTCAAAATATTCATCGATATTTTACAGATATCCATAAAATTCAAGTATCGATATATCCGTGAATACCAATATTTTGATCATTCGCAGAAACTAAGAAAAAAAGAAGACAACAAAAATATAAAAAACTAATTTTATTGAATAAACAAAAGATGAATTTTGTTTTTAATCAATACCCTATAAATAAGGGATGATTTTACATGTTAGAGGACTCCAATAGTGTTATATATTTGACTCAATATCTATATATAAAGATTTTTGGACAAAAACTTAACTCCAATAGTGCTTCATTTTCATCTTTAAAATAGAGATATGAATAGTACATTTCCATATTTAGAGATTTACTATTCATATATATAAATATAGAAATGATGGGACCCATTTTTATTAAAAACTATTCCCTATTATTTAATTATTATATTATCATTCTTTCATTATTCTATAATTATTATAATAAAATAATTATTTTAATAATATTTTTATAACATAGTTTTAATTTTCAAGATTTATTTATTTATTTATTTATTTATTTTATTAATTTTGAATTAATTTTCATATACAATATAGTGAAATGATTTTAATATATTAATTTTAGTATTAATTTATTTTTAATAAATTATATTTGTTTTCAAAATAAATAAATTTAAAATAAGTTAGTTTTTTTTATTAAATTTATTTTTTGACAATGATATAATAAAATTTTCTTATTTTCATTTATATTGAAAAAGAAGATTCTTGGTTGAAGTTGGATAATAAAACATTAAGATTTTAATTAATTAATGCAATAATTTCTTAGAAATAAAAATACAACTTCATATTGAAAAAAAAAAAAAAAAACTTAGAGATTACATCACATGAATTTGAATGAATCTAACAGGTGATTTACCAACATATTAATTTTTGTATTTTATTTTTATCAGTTAGTTATAATTTAAATGTAAATTTCATTGTAAACTTTTTAATGTTATTTTATTTTCTAATATAATATTATGTTTTATAATATAATTTATTAGTTTTAAAAACATTTTTAGGTTTTTAATTAATTTTTTATTATAATTTTATATATTTAATATAATTTTATATTTATATTTAAATAAAAATAAAAGTATTTCATATATCATATTTTTAAAATATTCTAATTTTAAAAAATGAATATTTGAAGAATGAATGATAATTTTGAGTTGAAAATAGAGATTACTGGTTGGAGTTGGAGTCTCTAAAATATAGATCACATCATCTCTAAATATATAGAAAATACCAATTTGGAGTTGAAAATAAAAATCAATTATTGGAGATGCTCTTAGGAGTTGTTTTAGCAAGTTACATGGATCCCAATAAAAAATATACCAAATAGAAACTTGTAGGATCGAAAACGGATCAGAAAAGTAAAATTTTGCACCTCCACTATATGGGTGCCAAAAACATCGGTAGCCTCAGTGTTGAAATTGAGATTCTTGCTTGCTTTCGTCACCCAAACGAAGCTCATGAGTCGACCCAATCGGAATTTAAATGTATTTGGATGCTTTTGGCAAAAAATCGACTCGGTGAGCTTAAAAATTTAGACAAAAATTTGGCTATGAGCAGTGATCGACCAAATTTGAGTAATACTCGTAATCATTTGTTTATAAGTAAATTGTGAAAGCAGTTCTTGCCCTCATGTATAGCCATTTAAGGAAGCAAAAATAAAACAAACCAGAAGTATTGGTGAACGAAAAGCAAAATTACAAAACAACGATTCCTTGATCAAATATTCACACGGTAGGCTGAGAGATTCAAAACAAAGTGAATAATTTTGGTACAAACGGATACAAAAATCCTCGATAAATAGCAAAAACGAACATTTCATACATGATATTCTGGTTGAGGAAAGCGGTATCTGCGACGAACAAGAAGGGAAGAACTTCGTGAGGACATCAACCTCTGAATCGTCGTCCTTGGAAATCGTAGTTAACGTCGACGAGTGTGTGTTCACGTGGTCAGCGTTTAATCGAAATCCGCAGCCATATTTCAATACCATCTCAATTTATGTGAGGTCTTCAATCCCACCCAGGGATTACGTATTCTTTCCCCCAGGGGCTGTGATCTCTTCTCCCCACACGATCTCTTATACGTGCCGTTTTTCGTTTGGGTATTTGAAATGAAAAAATAAAAATCACTCAAATCATATTTTTGTAAATACTTTAAAATCTGAATTAAAAATAAACATTTTTACTTAATATGAATTAATTTATTTTATTAGCTACAAATATTTTATTAACTTCTAATTATTTCAAAATAATATTATATAAATAAAATATTATTAATAAATGAAAAAAACCATAAATCATATTTTTGTGAATAATTTAAAATACAAATTTAAAAATAAAATGTTTTTACTTGATATAAATTAATTTATTTTATTAGCCTCTAACATTTAATTAATATTGAAATTATTAATTCAAATATTTATATTTATTTTTTATTGAATTAATTAAATATTTATAGCCATTTTTTAATTGAATCTTTATATTTATTTTTTAAATTTACCCAATTAAATATTTATTTATCTTTTTAATCAATTTTATAGTGTATGAGTGATATAAATGAATGAAGGGTATATGATGTAATTATTAAGGAAGAAATGAGTAAATTGGAATAGATTTAGGATAAATGGAGCTTTAGATGCTATTCTTTGGAGATCGCAATAAAGCTTTGGCAAAATACTTAAAAGTAACTTTTGAGAAGCAAAAAAGTTTGGATCTTTTTTGGTAGCTATGAGATGTTACAAGTAGTCAGTATCAGTGTCCAAGCTTTCTTCTTTCCGTCCAATCATGCTTCCAAGACTCCAACTCATTGAATTTCATCTTGGAGCTTCAAAAGTTGAACTCAAGATCCCAAAATGCCCTCATTGCTTGTCTTCATACAATCAAAGAGCAGAATAAGTACCTAAAAAGACTTGAAAGCACACTTGCTAAGTTGGTTAATTATGATAGTTGAACATGAAACGGGTTTTAAGAAAAAGGTTTTAATAAGTGAAAATGTCCCTTTGTGAGTCATTATTCACTGAACTACGTGAGTAGGATGATGGGTAGAAGAAGATTTTGATAGAGGAAGCGAATAGGGTGACAAAGGAGATCACAGACGAGTATTCACAGATCTGAGGTAAAGAGAAGAGGAACAGAAAGCAAATTGCAGGTCTTAGAGATCCAAAGCAGAAGTTGCTCGCAATTTTGTTGAACGCCACGCTGATTGCAATTTTGTGGGGTGCTGGCGGACGGTGTGTACGTGATGAACCAGAGAAAGAGGGGAGGAAGCAACATAAAGTCCGAAAACCAGAAAGGCAAGGCAACGTTTCGTTCAGTGAAATTATGGAGATGTTGGACTAAAAGTAAATCGATTGTCGGTTTTCGGTCTTTGGTTAACCATAATTAAAAAAAAAAAATTATAATTCCATAATTGTATAGTAAAGTTCAAATTCCAATAATTATTATAAATACAATAAAAATGCAACACCAAAAAAAGATAAAATTGTTATCAATTCATTTGAAATCTCATGACACTTGGTTAATTTATAATACATCCAAATCATATATGAAATATATGGAATTAGATAATTTAATCACGATTTTTTTAATCAACTATATGTTTTAACAACTTCAATAAAAAAAGAAATTACATCCAAAATAATCACAACCTAAATGCTTTAGTTTGATGAGATTATATAGGTCCAAAATGTGTCTTATATTATATATTGCTATATACAACTAATATAAGTATAAAACTATGAAATCTAGCGCATAATGCCTTCCTCCAGTTTCAAAAGCAAATATTATATCAAAATATTAATATAACAGGCCAAACAAAAAAATTATTATAATAATTCATCCACAAAATTTAAGAAACTATAAATATTAAAATGGAATTATATTAATAAAAATATCAATATACATTTGGAACCATCGATATATATATATATATATATATATATATATATATATATATATATATATATATATATATATATATATATATATATATATATATATATATATATATATATATATATATATATATAGATAATTTAAATTATATCACAATATTTGATGTATATATAAATTTATTTTCATAATATATATTATATACATTATATTTTATAATTTAAGTATAATATTTGTGTTTTTTTTTTAAATTTTTTTGATTAACCAATAGAAACCACGGTTTTTGTATTTTGTAAACCTAAACCTAAATCGAAATCGAAACTAAGAATGGTATAAAACAAAAACCAAAACCGAATCGATCGGTTCGATTAACCTATTTTTCAGTTGGTTTCTTGATCGGTTCAATTTCTTAAGTTTTTTTCTCAACCCAAACAATGAGTGCATACTTTAGAGAGAGAAAATGAGTTGTATTTTCATTTTTTTTTTTGTTTGGTTTCTATTCATATTTTTTTCCATAATGGGCATCAGATTAGAGCGAAGTGGTTTAATGACTCTGAAGGGGTTTGGATTCATCAGGCCACGATAGTTATGATATGTTCGTTCACCAGTCGTCGTTGATTAGATCCCAAGGTTTCTAGAGCTTATGAGAGGGCGAGGCGGTTGAGTTCATGATGGAGTCTGGAGAAGAGGGAAGGAGCAAGGCTTCCATTGTTACTAGGTCGGATGGAAACTCTGTTCAGGGCAGCCGTGGTAGAGGAGGCAGCCAAGGCAATGGTGGTGGTGGTTGTAATGGCATCCACCTTTACATTGAGACAGATTACAATTAAACAATGTCGTCTCCAGAAGTAAATCAGAAGGGAAATAGGACCAGATCTTCGATCACCAATGTCGATACCTAGTTTGTTTGACCTCTAGGGCATTTGTGGCATAATGTAAACTTGCAAAAAAAAGGGTTCAACGGCTGTGTGTCGGTCGCCTTTCCGATGCTTAAGTCAGCAAAATGATGGAGAAGAAGAAGATGGAAATTTGATAGTTAAGGTTGCATACCTTTCCCACATAGGGAGCCTTCCCTTTATACTTGAATTTCTCCTTGATTATAAGGAAGATAATCTCGTAATTTTGGTGATAAGATATTTCTTTCCTTATCAAGGATTTGGATATTAGGAGACTTGTGGATAAATATCCAGCGGGTGATTTCTTCCCTAATATAGTCATCCATAACACCCTTTCCATATGGTAGGATGAATTGGTTGGGGGACTTCGGGATCGAGACGGGTTAGGATTCTGTAGTTTAGTTAGTTCCGCGTGGTTTAATATAATTGGGCGCTTCATGAGGTGGGCCGGGCGATGAGACTGTCTTTGTGGCCCAGGCCCTCTTGAGTAGTAGGTATGGGACCAAAGAAATTGCCGATCTTATGATACCACACAGTTTTTTCTTGTGAAAGTTATGCTCTTCTAGTGGAAAAATAAGTGTTTCGGACCTAAGTGTGGAGAATTGTAGATTATTAATGCGCTTATGTTCCAATGCGTCAATGACATGCGATGTCCCGATGGTGCATTCAATACGTCTTATGAGGCTCCACCTCTATATATTTAGGGCTGAACCTCAGACGTTTATGAAGTTGCCAATGGATTCCTCTTTTGTCACACAAAGCCTTTCTTCACTATTGTGATTCCCCCCTCCCCCCCCGTGTCTATAGGTCGGCGAAGGTGGAGAAGTTATGGAGGGAGGCTTTGAGAAGTCTTTACATCTATTTGTCATTAATGGATATTGTGTGTTTGAAGACAACGTTTGTGTTGACTTGTCAGGTGTCCTAGATGGGAGGCCTAACTATGCCAACATCACCTTTTCATAGCTCTTTGCTAGGCCTTGCATAGATCGGCCAGAGGTCATGGACAAAGGGCTTGATTATGCTACTACCCTTCTTCTAGAGTTCTGTATTGGGGCTAGGTGCCCCCCTGTGCTGATGCCCTCTAGAGGTACAACGATCAAGGTGTATGGCTGGGAGAAGGTGAGTCTTTAAGCAGAGTGTTTCAAATTCTTCTTTTTCTTCCACTTTTTCCTCTTTATGTATGGTTGAGAGAAGGAGAGCCTTTAAACAAAGCGTTTTAGACTCTTCTTTTTCTTCGATTTTTTCCTTTTTCCTTTCTTCTTTTTTGTTTTCTTTTGATAATCAGTCTGGTATGGTTGCCTGAACGTATTTGTAATGGGTATATCATGGTTGCTTGGGCGTTTCTGTTTTGTGTAACCACTGATGCCTATTGGCGTATTTTAATAAGAGTTGGTTAAAGGCGTACTTATGCACCAAACTTTCTTTTCTTTCATTCGTTTTATGTATGTCGGCTGGGTTGCAGTTGTCCTTAGGATGGCTTTTAAGAAGCCTTTACTGGTTGTGAATGCGTTTTCAGATTTCCCGGCCTGTTGTATTCTGCATGGCTAATGGGCTTGGGTCGTCTTGAAAGGCAAATTATGGGGCCTAGCATCCAAGCGGACCTAGGCCTATAAAGCTTTGGGCTTCGCCGGTCGATAAGATCAGGTGGGGTGCTTTTGATGTCTGGAAGGCGAACGTGTTATGAATATCGGGTGAGAGAAGAGGCACCATGTCTCCGATATTGTAGCCGACTGTCGATGCATTTAATAAGCTGTCGCTGCCTATATAGGGATAGGGGTGCAGGCGTTATTTTCTTTGTAGCTATTCAGAAAATTTTCGCCTAAGACTCTTTGCCCAAGAATCCTTCTAGCATCTGCAACCCTCTCGAAGACTTTGGTGAAGTAGCCGCTGAAGATTTTGGACCATTTTCAATCTCCTGGTGGGTTTTTACTTTCGATTTCATTTGTAAGGATTGTTTTGAATGCTTACCGATCCTTTAGTATTCCGGCGATGGAATCGTCTGGCTGCGTTTAGGTTATCACCCATTCACGGGTGTGTCCCGATGGACCCCAGGAAGCTCACTCGGCTAGGAGGTATTGGTGCGCTTATCATTTGCAGAGAGATCGTCGAGTTGATCCCCGTTCTTTGTTTGCCTGTAGAATGATGAGAGGTCAAAAGGAGACTTCCACTGGTCAGGTTGGGCACAGGAAGGGGTCTAGCCGGGAGTTGCCTACTACGAGCAGCCTTGTGTCTTTTATGTCCATGGAGGAACTGAGGTATTTTTGCCGAGTCCTTGATGACATTAGTTTAGAAATGTCGGACGGGCCGACTCACTCTACTGTAGGATAGGTGGATAACGTTGTCTTCTTCACCTAGGAGCAGTTCGAGGGCTGGACTTCGCTTCCCAGTTTCGTCGCTGGTGAAGCAGTTCTTACATGTTACCCGTGCTCCTCCCGCGATTATTCATCTGAATATTTTTTCGGATTTTGATGGGTTATAGCGTACTTAACTTTCTCTACTAGCTGGATATTTCGCTGGCAAAGATATGTTTTGTCTATACGTTGAAGTTGGGGACCGGGGACCGGCTGCCCATGTCGGCCCATAGTCCCCGACTACAATTCGTAATTGGGCTCCTCGACTCCCCCAAGACAGAGGCGAAGGGGGTTGTCTTGGTTAGGGGCCTGTGGTACAAGACGTTCGACTCTTTAGGGCTTTCTTTTTATGTGAATCAATCTCTAATGTTCCTAGATTGGTCTTAGTTTGGTTGTAAATCATGTTTTGCTAGATGATTTGTGTTTTTGACACATATCCGTTTTCCTGCTGCTATTTAAGTAAGTGCATACAAGGCCGGCTAGTCAACTGAATAGAGAAGGCTGGCTTGGAGAACATCAAAAGACTACTGGAGATAAAAGAGGCAGAGCACAATCATGAGCTTCTCTTGACAGCGAGGAACTTGTGAGAGTCGGCCGCCTACGCCTTTCCTTACATCATCTTCGTCGTTCCTTACTTGTTGCCCGTAGAGCTCATTGAGGGAGAGCACTTTGTTCTCCCCAACCATGGAAAGTCCAGCCCAGGTAACTCTTTTAGGGCAGTTGCTGCTTTGGAAGACTAAGCAGTGGCTGCCACAGGGGCCTTAGTGAGGTTTGTTTGGGTCACCTAGCCCCAAAGTTCGCAGCCTGCCCCTTGGCCTGAAAAGAAGGAACGAAATAGGAAAAGGGCTTGTCAAACTAAAGCTGTCGGCGTCGGGTTGGAAGGCTTCGTGGATTGGAAGGGCGTACTTAGCAGTAAGTCTGCCAAGGAAGAGGAGATGTCTATGCTTGTTGCTGGGTTTGTTGCAAGGATAAGAAAGCGGATTGCGGACTCGGAGGATGAGTCGCCCCACATTGATGGGGCGTCCGTCTTGGTGGTGAAGAGGCCCGGCTGGGCGATAATTCGGTGGACTTCCTCGATCGAGCCACGGTAATCCCTGACCCGATTTCGGAAGGGCGCCCCACTGTGGGGTTAGCACCTTTAAGGAAGGGATCTGGCCCAGGGCCACTGTTGATGCTGGTGGTGAGGGTCCCCCTCAGGGGTAGTTGTTACTCTGCTACCCAGCGAGCCTGGTCGGAATTACTAGTAGGAGAAGGCCGCCCTAACGGTCTTGTTGACACCTCCGTTCCTCCCAATGGAGGATCCACCCCAGCGGGCATGATTATCACGATCTAGAGGGTGTAGGGAGATCATTCAACTGCTTTGGAGCACTAGCTAAACGAACCTTCGATTAGCATATCGTTACCTCTATCTTAGCTGCTTTCGGTATCGGTGGCGGCAGCAAAGTATTATTCCATCCGTTCTGATGCATATGAATGAGGCTTTATAGTCGATTGGCTAAGGGTGGATGTTCATTCCATGACCATGATTTTCGCGATTAGTCGGCAGTACGTGTTTCTTTACTTAGCTACTATTTCTATTTAGTAATTTCATTCTAACTTCTCCTTTGCAAGCTATGATGGCCATCCGGAATATTGCCTGCTAGCATAGGGAATTTATATCCTAGTTAGTTGACGCCGAGAGACTACGACTTTATGCCCAATCAGTCGTGTCCAAGCATTAGGCGTTGGGCCTTCTTGTGACGAATCTAAGTTGAAAACGTTTGGAAAGCAAGAAGCCAAAGCCGTGCGAGAGAAGGTGAACGGGCGGAGAAAGCGGATGAGACCAGAGAAAGGGGTAAGGTGGCTCGTCTCGGCAGGCGCGACGAGGCGGGCCAGAGACGAGACGAGGATGACTGATTAAGGGTCCGAGATGCCTTGGCGATTACGGAGGAAGATAGTCGGTGGTTGGAGGCTGAGGTTGCTCGTCTGACGGTTGAGCGAATGTCGCTCTTATTGGATCTTGAGGCATCCAAGGATGAGGTGTCTGCTCTTCATTCCAAAGCGGGCAAGGATAAGGAAGCCATGGTGGAAGACTACCAGAAAGCCTTGGAGCAGATTTTACGGATGCTGTGTGATTAAACATGGCATCCGGGGTTGTGGCAGTTCAGATGGCATCTGGGATAGTAGAACCACTTTTTCTAGAGTTTTTTGCAAATGCAGGGTGCCCACAGCCCAGCCAGTCATCAGCAAGCGTGAAATTTTTGGTTGGCTCGCGAGATCGGTGGAGCGTCATCGCCCAGGAAGGACGGTGACTTTTTCCCACATTAATTTTAGTTGACTGGAGATTTTGTAAGGGGCGCTGTTTTGCCATCGGAAGACATATTATTCATTGCAATCTTTGGCGCTTTTTAGTGCATTTTAATGAGATACGGAGGTGCTAGCAGAATGTGAGTCATGTTTGATAAAAATCCCTGTATGGCTACAACCATATCTAGGCTCCCCTTTTCTTTTATTTTAAAAATGCCAGCAGGCCAACAACCATGTTTGGACTTTCTCGAGGTGCTAGTAGGGCAACAACTGTGTTTGGGTTCTTTTATGCGCCAATAGGACATCAACCATGTTTGGAC
This sequence comes from Tetrastigma voinierianum, assembly GCA_016808115.1. NCBI lineage: Eukaryota > Viridiplantae > Streptophyta > Magnoliopsida > Vitales > Vitaceae > Tetrastigma > Tetrastigma voinierianum. The sequence goes on along the minus strand of JAEQBH010001228.1, from coordinate 949,960 downwards.
TCTTTTTTTTTTATGTGCTAGCAGAACATCAACCATGTTTGAATATTTTTTATGTGCCAGCAAAACATCAACCATGTATGGATTTTTTTTATGTGCTAGCAGGACATCAACCATGTTTAGACCTTCTTTTTTTTATGTGCAAGCAGGACATCAACCATGTCACGGACTTTGGGATGCCCGATGGGGACAACAACCATATCGCACCCCAGATGCTAGTAGGACAACAATCATATCTGGACTTTTAGAATGCCAACAGGACAACAACCATATCTGAACTTTTAGAATTCCAACAGGACAACAACCATATCTGGACTTTTAAAATGCCAGCAGGACAATAACCATATCTAGACTTTTAGGAAGAAGCAACTGTAGGTTTTAAGAGGAAATGTGTAAAGGATAATCTTTTATTGATGATAATCTACTTAAAGAATACATTACTGATAATACTTCTTATGATGCATGACGTTCCACATTCTAGGAACAACAGTCCCGTCTAGTTTGCTCAACGCATAAGACCCGGTTGTCCCTACTCAAACCACCATGTATAGTCCTTCCTAGTTGGCCTAGAACTTCCCATTTGCTGGGTTAGCCGTGTTTTCAAAGACCCTTCTTAAGACTAACTCCCCGGCTTTGAATGTATGTGGCTTTACACGTCGGTTGTGTAAGTTTGCCAGCCTCTGCTGGTATGATGCTATGCTCACAGCCGCCGTTTCTTGGAGTTCGTCTGTTTCGTCCAGGTCTTTGGTTATGGCTTCGACATTTGCTTCCTCAGGAATTTATGTCCGAATAGTGGGCATCCCGATTTCTATGGGGATGATAGCCTCCATCCTGTATGTAAGGGCGAACGGTGATTCCCCCGTCGTCTTCTGGCTGGTTGTTTTGTAGGTCCATAATACTCTTAGTAGTTCTTCTACCCACTTTTCTTTAGTGAATGTGGCGTTTTTCGGGTGATAAGTGCGTGAACACTTCCGTCGGCCATTGCTTTGTGGGTACCGGCGAGATTAAGTCTTTTTTTTTTTTTTTTTTTTTTTTTTTTTACAGTTTTTATTTTCAGTTCGCTGCAAAAGTTCCTATATACCCAGCTATCGAATTGCGGCCCATTGTCTGTTACAATTACTTAGGGTATTCCGAACCTGCACACAATGTTCTTCCATATAAACTGAACGACCTCTTTGTCTTTGATGGATGCAAAGGCTTCGACCTTTATCCATTTGCTGAAGTAGTCTGTGGCAACCAATACTTGACTTCTTCGATCGAGCGTGGCGGTGGCGGAGCGCTATGTGAGCCCCATTGAAGCGGGCCAGGGGCTTGTTATGGTTGTTAAATTTTGGGCTGGGAGCTTTGAGACGGAGGCCTGTTGCTAGTAACGGTCACACCTTTTAACATAGGTGGCGGCATCCACACGCATGGTCGGCTAATAGTAGCCTTAGGTATGAGCTCTATGCGCCAACGTCCTGCCGCATAAATGATTTCTGCATATCCTATTATGGAGTTAACTTGATATGTCTTTGTTCTACATTGTTAAGTAAGGCGCTAAGATAGGGCCCGCCAGGATGACATATGTGACCGTTAATGAGGGAGAATTGAGCTGCTTGGACTTGGATCTTGTGGGCATCAGCTTTGTTATCCGGTAGTTCCCCTGAACTCAAATAGCGGGCTATTGGAGTCATCCAAGAAAGACTCGTTTCGTCTATTTCATTCACCCGGTTGATAGTGATCGACTACTCTAACTGGTAGTACATAGATAGGAGCACTGTTTCTTTTATTGGTAGGGACGCAACTACGGTCGTCAAAGCGTTTGCCTTTTCATTAGAATTTCTCGGGACATGCTCTAGCCGCCAAGCTACGAAGCTCCCCAACCATAGGTTGACTAGACTCACATACTTGGTCATGCGCTGGTCTCTTGTTTCATATTCGCCATTTACCTACCCCACCACCAATTAAGAGTCGCTTCTTATGATGATTTTTTCTGAGGATACGGAGATTGTGAGGTCGAGCCCGACTATTATCTCTTCTTACTTGGCCTCGTTGTTGGAAGAAGGGAAATCCAAACGTATGGCTTGTTCTATTATTTCCCCAGTTAGGGCTTCAAGTTGTAGCCCAGTTCGGCTCATCTATTGTGAAGCCATCACATTGGGATCTGAGTCGGAGTTATAGTAACCGTTTCCTGCTAAGGAACCTCCGCTAAAAAGTCAGCTAATGCTTGCCCCTTCATCACCAAACAAGATTTATATTGAATCTTAGAGACTCACTCATTTCGATTCCCATAAGGCCATCCTCCACAAACGGTCGGGCTATGTATAATGCTCATGGGGAGGTTGGTGAGTACAATGATAGGGTGCACTTAGAAGTAGGGACGAAGTTTTTTAGCAGCTACCAGGAGTGCCAGCGTTGACTACTCGAGATGGGTATATCGAGCTTCTGCCTCAGATAGGGACTTGCTTACAAAGAATATGGGTCTTTGCTTCCTGTTTTCGTCCTCTTTGAACAATGTTGCACTCATCGAGGTTTAAGGAAGCGCAGTAAATATAGAGTGTGTCGGCTTCGGAATAACAAAGAACGAATTGTTGGTGAGATATTGTTTGTGTGTTGTAAGAGGAGCTTAATTATTCTTGAATCTAGCCCAGGTCTGTTGGGCCCCCGCTTTAGGGTGGCAAAGGAATGGCTTAAGCATTTATTGAAGTGAGATAGGAACCACCTAGAGGCACTTCTAGTCGACCGATTAGTTCTTCCGAACCCCTTTAAGAGTGAAGTGCAGAAATCATTATGGCCTTGAGCTGGATGGGATTAGCCTCTATCCCCCTTTGTGTTACCATAAAGCCCAAGAATTTGCCTGAGTTGACTCCGAATGCGCATTTCAAAAGGTTAAGTTTCATGCTGTGTCTTCGCAACAACTCGAAGGTTTATTGTAAATGTCTTGTGTGGTTGGGGCGATCTTTAGATTTTACGAGCATATCATCGATATAAACCTCCATGGATTTACCTATCAGGGGTTGGAATATCCTAGTCACCATCCTTTGATTAGTTGCCCCTGCTTTTTTCAGACCAAACGACATTACATTGTAGTAGTACAATCCGTGGGGCGTGATGAAGGTTGTTTTCTCCGTGTTAGGTGGGTGAATAGGAATCTGATGGTATCAGGAGAAGTATCCAAAGCAGGGGAATGCCATGCCGTATTGCATCCACAATTTGATACATGCGTGGTAGGGAAGCTATCTTTGGACGTATCATTGAGATCAGTGTGATACGCACATATGAGCCACTTACCACCCTTTTTTGGTACTACCACCAAATTGGCCAGCCATTCGGGGTACTTTGCCTCCCTTATAAACCCTGTTGCTAGAAGATTGTCGCCGATCGGAATGATCGACGTCGGTGCAAGTGGAATCATACCACCTTTTGCCTTCTTGGCTTGGCGGTGGGGAGGACGTTCGGCTTATGGCTAGTTAGGCGATACATGATGTTGTCTTGGCGGCGCAGTATCTTGTGCTCTTTCTTCGTGGAACCAAAGAGGAGGTGACGCCGTGCTTCTTTGGCGTAACTCCACTTCTTCCAATGGATCCATGGTCATTGGGTCCTTTTCTTCCGCCCTGATTTAGGCAACATACTATGATTGCTATACAGGTAAAGATCGTGGGAGAAATTGCTTTCGGGTTACCCCCTTATTGTTAGTGGGATCAGTGGAAGTAACATTAATAGTGCGGCTAGCTGGTACGCTCAAGGCTTGACCTGTCACGCGCCATCAAATCGTCACCATTTGTTGGTACGTTGACAACATTGCCTTCATGGAGTGCAGTTAGGTTTGGCTCATTATGGCATTATAAGGCCCCAAGTCTTTGACGACTGAGAACAAAACTCGCTGAGTGACTGGCTTGGCTTTCACAGGGAGTGTAACATCTCCCAACGTCGTTGTAGTTGCTCCGTTGAAGCCAGAGAAGATTCGTCCGACTAAATTTAGCATGTCAGAAGAAAGCTTCATCTGTGTGAAGGCTGGGAGTTGGAGTAAGTCTACTACACTACCTGGATCCACCAGTACCCTATGCACATCAAAACCATTAATATAGAGGGTGAGTACTAAGACATCATGAGTAGGCATGTGACCTTGTTAAGGTTAAGCGGAAGGATATAGGAGCCATCTAAAACCTTCTCCTTAGCTTTATGTGGATGTTCCACCACTAGCCTTAAGCATAGATCTTTGACGAGTCTCTTTTCTTTGTCATTTCGTTGATAATGATCATGGTAGAGTGCACTTGTTATATAATTTATGGTTGGTATAGGCCTGAATAGATAACTAAGTGGCTACAATTCTCTCTGCGGGCTACCTCGACCTCCACTCCTAATCAACTTCCCACAGGGTACCTGCATGAGGTGGCAGCCTTGATTAACACCTAAAGAATTTAGACTTTGTGTAGATTCAGTTTCGTGCCCATGGTCCTTGTGATAATCGCATTGCAAGGTTTTGTTTTTCTGAGCGGGATCCGTTTGGATAGGTGCAGGCCATTTAAAATCTGGTAGGTCGCGAATGAGGCGATAACCTTTGTGCAAATATTGAGAGCGATGGAATTGCGGGGCTTTTTCTTTTTATGAGATTGGTCCGAGTCAGCTTTGGTTAGATTATGACCTTCCTTAGGCGATGGACGGCTTGTCCTCCCGAGTGTTAGTGCTGTGCCCTTCCAATATATCTTCATTATCATTTGGGTGGAATTACAGGGGTGTGAATGGAAGAAGGGGCGATGGCGAAGCTTCATGAAGTTTTGAGAAAGGACTAAGTCCATGTTAGCAAATTATATTTGTTGAGACGAGAACTGCACTTGACTATGGCTTTCTTGCACAATTATCTGCTAACAGTTTATAACATGTTTTGGGTATAATAATAAATATATTTGTCGGAATAAAATAAAGATAAAAACAAAAATAGGAATATGCATAAGTTAAATTACAAATAATAAGAAGATATGAGGCTATTGTAAAAAATATTATAAATTGATTTACAAATATTATAAGAGTTGGAGGACCAAGTAAAATAAAATGGGATAAGATCAAATAAGGATAAGACCAAAAATATCTCATTTGGTCTTAGGAGAGAAAAGGAGAGCAAATACGGATAAGAGAAGAAAAAGAAAGAAAGAAGAAAGAAGAAGAAGAAGAAGAAGATTTCAGGTATGGATTTCGGGTATGGAATTACTAAATATGAGTATAGAAATATGGTTTTGTATGAATACACATGTCTTGGGTTGTATGGAAGTCTAGTTTTGGTCTAAACAGTATGGATACATGTTTTAGAACCCTCTATCTTGTGTATGGTTTGGGTATGAGAACTCCTAAACTCATTTCTTGTAGGGTTGAGTTAAGAAGAGCTTTAAGGCTCCTAAATATGTGTATGAGAAAGTGCAGTTGCAAGTTGCAGACCCGAGAAAATGCCTATTGTCGACCATATGCGGTAGCCGGATATTATAATGGGTTTGAACCAGAAATAAAAGAGAATTTGGGTAGTCTTCTTGGAAATTGTAGCCACATCAATGAACTTGATGTTAGGCTTTTGAATTTCTTAATTCGACTCACAGCGGAGCCAAGTTATGGTCTTTTACTTTGCGAGAGCAGTCAAATGGGCCGAGTTCGTCAAACAAAGTCGTCAAGCGAGCAGGTGATGCGTCCAACGGTGGGCGAGTGCGTCGGTGAGCGGTGGACGAGTCGTCAAACAGAAGTGCGTCAATGAGCGGTGAGGTCGTCCAACGGTGGGCGGTCGTGAGCAAAGGGTGTCGTAGGCGGTGGCGTCCAACCCGGTGGGCGAGAGTAACCACCTCACCACACTACTGCACACCACCACTGCTGCACCTTTGCACCACCACCACCACCACCACCACCACACCACCACACCACACCACCACACCTTACCTTCTTACTTACCTCTTTATTCTTTTTGCCTTATTACCCTTACATACCACCACCACCTTCACACACACACACACCACACACACACACACACACACACACACACACACTTACACCACACACCACCACCTATATAATCAGCGGGTCGTCGGTGAAACGGTGATGCGTCCAGAAGCGGTGGGCGAGGGTAGTCAAACGAGTCGTCGAGTGAGCGGTGGTCGCCCGACGGTGGCGACTAGTCGAGAGTGACTGCGCGTGTTCTCGGCAGGAAGTCGTATGCCGCTACGTCTGACCTTCAGGTTGCTGGGTGCTTGGACTCTATGGAAAGCCCATTAAGTCGAGAATCCATCCATATGCCTGAAGGAATGTGGGTCTGGGCAGGGGTGTTAAGATTAGGCTCGTCACTTCAGTGCAGCTCGTCGGTTCCGAGGTCGACTCGTCAAGGCCCATTTGCGCATGACCTCCAACCGGAAGGTCATATCTCCTTCGTTTGAACTCCGATTTGGGTGTTCTTGGACTCTATGGAAAGCCCATTGAGTCAAGAATTCAGAAATAGACAGCTTGATAAGATTGGAACTCATATTAGTTCCAGAAAACACAGAAAACAGTAGGCAGTATAGGTAACCATAGTTATTTGTATTATGAACGCCTATTATGAATTCATAAATAGCTCATAAGTATACAGTGTAAGCATAGTTATTTATGCATATAATGAAGTATGAAAAATGTAAAGATATGAATAAGCGATTTAATATATATATATCTCATATGATTCACCAGGAATAGCCCGATAATTATTCGGAATATGAGATATATGCGGAACATAAAATACATATTGATTTATGCAGCAGAACACGGTAGAGGGATAGATGGGCATGCACATTAGGAAGAATAGTGCATGATCTCGGTTATATTCGAAATCGGGGACCCGGAGTGTGGGTCGATGACATAGATCAGTTTGGATCAGGTAGCCCAGAAAATTCGCCTGGCGCCTCAGGGCCCTCACATGGAATAAGTCCTTTGTCTCGGACGGTGATGATACCTTCGGGTATAATATATTCTGGTAGCCTACGGGCCCTCATGGATCACACTGTTCATCCGATGAATATAACACCTTCGGTCCTCATGGATTATAGTATTCTGTATCCACTCTAAGGTTTATCGGACATGAAACATAAAGAAATGGCAATTATATACAAAGGAAATGAAGAGAATATGGGAAGCATAGCACTTCTTGCTATGTGATGATAGTATCTGATTACAAGAACGAAGTAGAAATCTGAATTACATGAAAAGTATAAAGTGTTATAAAATGAAGCTGATTTATGATAGTATATATATGAAATAGTGAGAATCATGCTTTATTATATGTAATTATATGCATTTGTATATGAGAAGTGGTGATTTCTTAATAGAAATTGTATTCCCACTAAGCGTAAAAACATGCGGGTGTTCAATCGGGTGCCAGTCTGAAGAGGGAAACCGGAGGGACGAGGACAATCCACATCGGCGGTCAAAGGCCCACCCAGCGTATTGATAGGTGCCTTTGGAAGACCTTTAGGTGCATTTTGTATATAATTTTGTAAACCCGATGTAAATATTGCTTGATATTGAACATTTCCATATTTTGGAGCTTGTATATATATTTTGTAATCATTTATCGGAATGTAATACAAGTTAATTGTTTAACATTATATGATTATGCAAGTGTAAAGGTTATAAGTATGATAAAAGAGTGACCCTCACTTGACATCTATCTGGGAGTTGGGCGTCACAGTTTAGTGGTACCAAAGCATCCGGTTCGGACACTTCGTCGGGTCGGATCGGAGAAGGGTGTTACGGGTTTAATTGAGGTATGAGAGCCTAGGTTTGGCGTTTTTGGAAAAGCCTAAAGTTTAGGTGGCTGCGGAATAGAGTATATAAAATAGAAAGAAGCGTGTTTAGTAATGTGTGGGCTTTGATGTGGATGTCCTTGTGTTTTGTATAGATGGATCGTCAGAAAGAAATTTCTTTGATGTCGATTGATGGAACAAGGGTTATCGGCTTACGAACCTTGAGAAAGTAATGTACCTAATGAACCCACGGAAGCCTTGCTGAGAATATCGCAAGACATGGCTCAGGTTTTGGATAGATTGACCTCTTCTAAAGCTCCAATAGACACAGTAAGAAGACATGGAGCAAAGGAATTCCATGGGTCGAGCATGGAAGAGTCGGGAGCTAAGTGCAGTTTAGAAAAGCTAGAGAGAATTATTAGAAGGAGGTTAGATGTCCTCCGATCGAGCATCATGTGCGTCTCATGTGCGGGGTGAGGCATATGATTGGTGAAACTAGTACTTTCAAAGTCGAGTTCCAAGTCCACGACATGGGAATTCTTTGTCCAGAGTCAGGACAAAGTATGTTACTAAGATGTATAGGGATTCCAAGTGGAAACAGTTCCTAAATTTGAAGCAAAGGAGCTTATCGGTGGCTGAATATGAAAAAGAATTTAGCCATCTTAGTAAATATGCACCGAAATTGGTCCTCACCGAGGCATTTCGGTGTAGGAAGATGAGGATGGGTATGATTCATCAGAGGTATTTAGCACCTATGACATCTCCAAGCAGGTGGATTTTTATCGGTTGGTCAATTTGCAATAAAAGTAGAGATTAGAAGCAGCGACAAAAAGATTTCAAAGAAGAAGTTTTATAGAGGAGCTTCGTCTTCCTCGGGGAAAAGAGCTAGAGGAATCTCATTTCCGATCAGAATATAGTTAAAGCTACTGGGGTAGAAGCGAAGGTCAGTGTAACCGCGTGGTACGAGGGTAGAGGTGCTTCGGTTGGACGGGGAGAGATCAGGCCACCCTCATTGCCATAAAAGGCATTTGGGAGTTTCGCGGGGATATTGACGGAGGGTGTTTTGAGTGTAGTGACCTTGGGCGATTTGAAAGCACGGTGTCCTCGAGGAGTTGGGGGATAATGAAGCCCAGTAGTGGCGGAGGAAGATGCGCGGTACCATGGGCTCGTGACCGGGGTAGGGTCGTGGTGGCCCATCTCGACATAGAGGACGGAGGCATAGTGTGAAACGAGTGGAGTAGATCACATGCTACGGCACCGGCCACGAGCATATGCTATGAAGGCTCGTGAGGATCAGTGCTCTGAGTTATAATTTGGTATATTTACTTTATATGATATAGAGATGCATGCATTGATTGATCTGGATCTACTCATTCATATGTGTGCATAGACATGTTGACAAGTACCGGCAAAGAAATTATATGACATGCATGTAACTAGTCGGATTTAGGGCCTGGCGTTAGTGTGAATAGCATATCTGAAATTGCCCATTGTTATGAGCCGGAGAGTTTCGGTTGATAACCTTACCGTCGAGAGTTTGACTTGATTCTAGGAATGGATTGGTTTAATCTAAGCACCTGAGCTATCGTGGATTGTGGACAAAAGAGCCGGTAGTGTTGAAATGCTGCGACGAACTGAGGTAATGGTACAGGCGTTGGATCAGTGTAATGTCTAATGTCATCTACATATGCAGGATTAGGAGAATTATGAGGGGAAGGATGTGAGACATTCTTGTGGCTTTAATACTGACTCGAGAGGGAATCAAGTTGATGTAGAAAGATCGAGTAGTAAAGGGAATTTCCAGATGTATTCCGAAGAGTTGCAGTATTCCACATGAGAGAGAGGTGGACTTAGCCATAGAAATTGTACCAGGAACAATCCATATGTCGAGGGCACCGTGCGGGGACGATGGCTCAAGCGGGCTGAAAGAGTTAAAGAATCGAATTGCAGAACTTTTTTAGATAAAGATTTATCCGACCCGGTGTGTCCCCTTAGAGAACTTTGTTTATTTGTGAAAAGAAGATGCTTCTGGATTTTATCGATTATCGTGATTAATAAGGTGTAGTGAAACAAGTACCCTTCAGGATCGAAGATCTTGATCGATTGAAGGGCCCGGTGTCTTTTGAAGATGAACGCTCGATGGTATTATCGAGTTAAGGGAGTAAAGAAGGAGATGTCTTAGAAGGCGCATTTAGAGCAGAATATGGTCATTATGAGTTTTTGGTCATGCCATTTGGGTTGACTAATGCCTGCGCTGACATTCATGGATTTGATGAATAAGTTTAGACCTATGTGGATCGATTGTTGTGGTTTTTATTGACATCCTAGTGTATTCTAAGGATGCACGGGAACATGAACAACACACGAGAATAGTCTTAGGACGTTAAGAGAAAGAAGTTATATGCTAAACTCGACAAATGTGATTTTTGGCTAAAAGAGTCTCTTTACTAGGCCATATTGTCTGTGAGGGGTATAGAGTTGATCTGCTAAGATTGACGGTTGTGAATTGGAAATCACCTCAAATGTAAGCGAGGTGGTTTCTTAGGCTTAATAGGTTATTATAGAATTTGTGAGAGGCTTTTCGGTCATAGCCTCACTCACCAAATTACTCGGGAAGAAAGGAATAAAGTTTGAGTGGGCGGACAAATGTCGGGAATAGTTTTGAAACCGGTTGAAGGGATCTTTGGTTGAAGCACCCGGTGTGACCTGACTACTCAAGGGGAAAAGAGTATACCTTGTATAGTGATGCTTCAGGCATTGGTTTGAGATGCGTATTAATGCAAGATGGGAAAGTGGTGGCTTATGCGTGCAGACGGAGGTTGAAGCCACATGAACAAAATATCCACTCGCTGACCTAGAGTTAGCTGCGGTAGTGTTTGCTTTAAAAATATGGCGACACTACTTATACGGGAAAAAGTGTAGAATTTACATCGATCATAAGAGTCTCAAGTACTTGCTAACGCAGAAAGAGTTAAATTTGAGACAGCGGAGGTGGTTAGTGTCACGCCGAAACCCCTGCCAGGGGCATGACCCGTAAATTCACACCCTCGAGCCTTGACTGAAGGTTTGAGTGTGAAGCAACCATGCGCTTCTTATGGCGGATTTTTGTCCCGATTACCGATCGCATATTGATCAAATGCGCAACCTTCTAAATTCATAAATTCTCGAATTCAAATTTCATGCGTAAAGTACTTCTAAATATTCAAATCTCGATTATGCGTGTCATATAAAGTTGTTCAGAATATAACAATATTTGAGATCTCTCAAATCGACTTTGTACTAATATAAAAGGAATGTTCATCAGTGACTTTCTCAATTAACTTTCAAAACCCGACATTCGTATTAAACGCTGAACATAGATTCAACATGATCGATATAAAGTTCTAATCAAATCTAATAATAGCCGAATCCCTGACCTAGCCATCACTCCTCGCAGAGCCCAAGTAAATATGTCAGAATGGGAATTGAGCTAAAGCTGATAAAAATCTTAATACAGTTTCGTAGGATCAAAAAGTTTTCAATCATATAACAAATAAGAGATGTTTTCATCAAAACTTTTGAGTTCAAATAAAGTTTGAACATTAACAAAATACACTTCCAAAACATTCTCATATCCATTTCAAATCAGTTTCATATCAAAATGTGATCTAAACAATTTCCTTATCAAATTTCGATTCAAACACTTTCATATCAAATTCAAAGTGTCCCATTTCAAATATATTTTTCTCTGGTCATCAAATGTCAAATGGTGCTCAATTATGTGGGACTTTCAAATGGGTGGCTAGCCGCAAATTGTTCCTTTTAAGGTGGAGCCCAGGAACCAAACACTACTATTGCTAGTAACCTCTAGCAAACCCCTAGAGGGTGGGGTTCGTCAATTACATTCCCCACCAAGAAAATGTAAGGAGTCAACTAATATATCCGGATTGACAAGAGCGAATAGTGTCAACTATTATATCCAGTTGACAAAGGGCCAAATAGTGTCAACTATTATTCAGATTGAGGGCCAAACTAACAGTCAAATATTTCATTCAAAGTTCAAATTACTTTATAAAATGATCATGAGCTCCCCAATATTTTCGGTGAAACAAAACAAATCTCAAAAGTACAATCATACAAAACTACTTTCTTGATCCATGGATAATCAAATAAAATAAAAAGGTAAAACTTTTCAAGTAAACCAAGATTATATATAATCCGTGATAAAACAATCTTTCATCCTCAAATGAGTAAAAACACACAAATTTCCTTTTAAAAATCTGCATTAATATCCCTTACACGTACATATATATAAAAATAATAATTTTTCGAAAAGCTGTATTAGAATCCCTTACCTCAAAGGAGTACTCAAAAGCTTTGAAAGAGTTAATCCGAAGAATTTCACCTCAATGAAATATTTTTCCTAAAATAATAAGGAATAAACTATCATCATTACTTATTTATTCTTAAAACTTTCCTAATTTGATATTCTTAACAATGATATTATTTTTGTTCACCTCAAACCTATTGACAACTCTGCTCAAATGATAACTATTTGAATTAAGTAGTTTTACAAATTTTATAAAACTTTGCTATCTTTCTGATCTTATTTTAATAATTTATTTATTTTTTATGATCTACCAAATATATGTATTTATTTCCTATAATTGCTAAATAATTATAACCTGGGCATATTCCCATTCAATAAAATCTCAAATCCTTAATAAAATATTTATTTGCCAAAAATACATATATATTTAAATACTTATCAAATACATATATTTATACAAATTTAGCCTTTCAAATTTATCTTATTTGTTTACTATTATTTTCTTTCAAAAATTATACTCAAATATTTGTTTTCCTTTTTTTAAAATAAACTTTTGAATATCTAACATTATTCCTTTTTTTTTTCAAGATCCGTCACGAATCAAATTTCCTAGATTTTTTTTATACTAAAGTTTTCAAGCATTTATTTCATAAACAAGAACTTTTTGGTTTTTACCATTCCCCTTTTTTGTCTTTTTTACTTATACCAATATCAAAATCATGCAAATATATCATTTTGACTTTTCGACCTACTTGTCATATACCACTGTTCATCTCTACAATTCTCACTAATGTTTTTTTTCTTTTTCTTTTTCATTCTAATACTCTAAGCAATTCGGTACGACATCACCAATTCTTATTTTATTTTATTTCTAAAAAAACGAAAGTGTAATCTAAATCTGACTTCTTCAGGGTTGATCTAAACTGAAAGAAAATTAAAAATCTACATCAAAGATATCTAGAAAAGTAAAATGAGGAAGATCTTACCTAGAGAAATTTGTTCTTCAAACCCTAGATCCAGTGTTTGACGCCCTTCCTGAATTCTACTCCGCCTGAGAGAAATTCAAAGTGAAGAATGAAATGATTTTCTTTTCTTACTCCAATTTATACCTGAGGTATCTATTAAGAAGTTACCTTTTTACCCCTCTTTCATTAATTTATACCTATTATGATTTGTCATTATAATTCTTTTCGTGTCATTAAATTAATTGGATATCTATTATGATTTATCATTATAATTCCTTTCTAAGGCCATTATACCTATTTATTTCCAATTATACCTCTTCATGTCATTAAATTAATTGATACTCTATTATGATTTGTCATTATACCCTTTCATGTCATTATACCTATTTTATTTCCAATTTATAAATTCTTCTATGTCATTATTATTTTCCTTAATTTATATCTATACAAATTCCTGTCATTATTATTTTCCGTAACTTATACAAATTCCTATCATTATTATTTTCCCTAACTTATACCTATACAAATTCTTGGGTGTTACAGTTAGAGTTATTAAAGGATTATGACTGCATCATAGATTACCATCCCGGAAAGGCTAATATAGTAGCCGATGCTTTAAGCCGAAAGACAAAGCAGCAAATGTCACTACAAAGATGCTGATTGAGATTAGGTGATGATGGAGCTATGTTACTCACTGTGGGGTCAAGCAACCCGCTTTAAAGAAAATGATTATGTATTTAAAAATGACGGCAGTTACGTAAAAATTTGGCAGATGGTTAGAGATGTGAAAAGACCGGCTTTAGAGAAAGAAGCCGGAAGTTTTGTATTTAATAGAGCATGTGTGCGATGATAAAGAGTTAAAGAAAAAGTTGCTATTCGAGGCTCATAATACAGATTTACCAGCATCCCGGAGGGAATAAGATGTACCAGACTTGAAATGCTTTATCAGGAAAGGAATGAAAAGAGATGTGACCGAATATGTGTCTATGTTTGACGGTCGCCAGTCAAAGCCGAACACCAAGTGCCAACAGTTTGTTAAATCCCTTCCAATTCCTCAATGGAAGTGGATAACATTAATATGGATTTTTAGTTCGTTTTCCCCTCACACAACAAAATGTGATCGTTTCTGGGTGATTGTAGATAGGCTCACACAAACCGCCCATTTTATACCAACAGATTGACTATTCTATGGATCGATCAGCCGAAAGTATATGGATGAGATCAGGCGACGCATGGTGTGTCGTTATCTATCAGGTCGGATAGAGATCCGCGATTTACATCAAGGTTCTGGAAGGAATTACAAATAGCTTTAGGCACCAAGCTGAATTTTAGTTAATCGCATTCCATCCGCAAACATGGATGTCGGGAGAGATTGATTCGTGCTCAAGATATGCTTCGAGAGGTTGTGTCATGGAATTTTCGAAGTTGGATAGGTATATTCCATTGATGGAATTCGCTTTTATAACAATAGTTTTCAGCCAAGCATTGGTATGGTACCATATGAAGCTTTTGTATGGTCGAAAAATGTAGAACTCCCGTGTGTCGGATAATTGAATGAGCGTAAACCTATAGGTCCGCATAGTAAAAGATACGTAAGAGAAAGTACAAGTTATTCGCAGAGGTTAAAGGCGCTAGTGATAGACAAAAAATCGTGATGCCAACCTAAAAGAGGAGATATTGAATATAAAGGGAGACAAGGTCTTCTTAAAGGTATCACCATGGAGGAAAATTTTAGGTTCGTCTAGCGCAAGTCAAGTCCAAGGTCTATAGGGCCATATGAGATTTTGGAAACGTGGCTTGCCCCAGGCTTATCGATCGCACCCTTTGGCTGTAGTTGGCCAAATTACAATTTCATGTGTTTCATGTGTCGATGCTTCCGAGATACCGCTCTCGATGAGTCGTGACATCCTACCAAAAGAAATACAAGTACAAGCAGATCACTGAAGTATGATGGAGGACAAAGACCATTCGCTCGAGAGAGGTGAAACAACATGAACAAACAAGTACCATTAGTGAAAGTTCTCCTGCAACACCATGGTAGAGAAGAAGCTACTGGGGAGCCGGCTAAACTATGAGAGCACAGATCCGCAACTCTTCGACCGTATGAATTTCGAGGACAAAATCTCTTTTAAGGGGAGTTGTAATATCTCTTAAATTATACCCTAACAGCTTTATAACATGTTTTGGGTATAATAAAACGAAAAGTATATTATTCGAATAAAATAAAGATAAAAACAAAATATGAATGGTGCATTAAATTACAAACAATAATAAAGAAGATATGAGGCTATTGTAAAAATATTATAAATTGATTTGCAAATATTATAAGAGTTGGATGACCAAAGTAAAATAAAATGCATAAGATCAATACAGACAAGATCAAAAGAATATTCATTTGGTCTTGGAGAAAGGGAGAGTAAATACGGATAAGAGAGAAGAGAAAAGAAAGAAAAGAAGAAGAAGAAGAAGAAGAAGATTTCAGGTATGGATTTCGGGTATGGAATTACTAAATATGAGTATAGAAATATGGTTTTGTATGAATACACATGTCTTGGGTTGTATGGAAGTCTAGTTTTGGTCTAAACAAAGAGTGGATACATGTTTTAGAACCCTATCTTGTGTATGGTTTGGCTCGAGAACCCTAAACTCATTTCTTGTAGTTGAGTTAAGAAGAGCTTTAAGGCTCCTAAATATGTGTATGAGAAGGGCCTTTAGTTGTAAAGTTGAACCTTAAAATGCCCTATTGTCACCTCATATGAGCCGGATATTATAATGGGTTTCTTGAACAAGAAATAAAGAGAATTTGGAAGTAAGTCCTTCGAAACAGCCAAGCATCAATGAACTTGATGTTAGGCTTTTGAATTTCTTAATTCGACTCAGAGACCAAGTTATGGTCTTTTTATCAATACCAAATGGGCCGTCATTAAACAAGGGGTCGCTAATGAACAAGTGGTCGCCCAACGCTGGACGAGGGGTCGCCAAGGAATGTCGGACAAGGGGTCACAAACAGTGTCACACGAACAAGTGGAGCCGTCTAACAAATGCGACGAAAAATACAAACAAGGGGGTCACACGAACAAAGTGGTCGCTCCAATGCTGACGAGGGGTCGCCAAACAAGGGGTCACAAGAACAGCGTCGTCCAACAGCGGGATCTAGGGTCGCCAAACAAGGGGTCGCGCTGGAATGGTCGCCCAACAAAGGCCGCCTGTCAGCATCGTCGCGCATGACTCTAACTTCGGGAAGGTCATATCTCCTCTGCCTCGAACTCCGACGGTGTTCTTGGACTCTATGGAAAAGCCCATTGAGTCAAGAATCCATCCATATGCCCTCAAGAAGATATTAGATGTCAGACCGAGGTGTTGGGATCGAGCTCGCCACTTCGCCGCACCGCCGGGTCAGTCACTGTCAAGACTGATCGCGCATGACCTCCAACTTCCGACGTCGCATCTCCTTCGCTCAACTCCGATTCAAGTTCTCGACCCAGGCGGAAAGCCCATTGAGTCAAGAATTCAAAGTTAATAGACAACTTGATAAGATCGGAACCTCATATTAGTTCCGTAAAACACGTAAAAATGCAAGAGGCGCATGTAAATCCATGCGCTTATTTGTATTATGAACGCCATTATGAATTCATAAATAGCCTGGCGTTATACAAAGCAAAGCATAGTTATTTATGCATATAATTTAAGCATGAAAAAATGTAAAGATACGAATAACTGATTAGAGTATATATATATCTCTATAAGGATTACCGAATGACAATAATTATTCGAATATGAGATATATACCAACATAAAATACATATCGATTGTCCGCTGGGGAACTCCGGGTAGAGATAGATGGGCATGCGCCTATTGGTGGCACAAGTCTCGCAAAGATATCGCTTATATTCGGAATCTGACCCCGTAGGGTCAATGACATAGATCCCGTTAATCGTGGCCCCGAAAGGGTCACCACAGCCCCTCCGGGCCCTCATAGAATAGGTCACCTGGTCTCTGACAAAGGATGCATAGCCTTCATATTATATTACAGCCGCCTACGGCCCTTATGGATCACCGTTTCATACGTTGAATATAAGACTCGGTCCTCATGGATTATAGCATTCCTCAGATCCACTCCTGGCTGGGCTTATGCGCATACGAAACATGTTAAATGATGCGATATGCAAATAAAATGAAGAGAATATGGGGAAGATAGCAATCAAGTATGTGATGATAGCATACAGCCATGCTAATCAAGAAGTAAAAGTACAAGATTACATGAAAAGTATCCGGAAGATGATATAAAATGAAATCGGTTATGATAAGTATATATATGAGAAATGAAGAATCAGATCAAGAGATGTGTTATATGCATTAGTATGCAGCGGGTGACTCTAATAGAAGTCATATTCCACTTGCTGCAAAGCTAAGACGCTGCTCAATCCGCTGCGAGCACGTACGAAACCGCAGACGTGACAATCCACATCAGCCAAAGGCCAACATCATCATGTGCCCACCTAAGACCTTTTAGGTCTATTTTGTGATACGAATTTTGTAAAACCAACGTAAATATCAGAATGCCAAACATTTCCATATTTGGAGCTTGTATATATTTTGTAACTACGCTGGCGTAACGTGAATACGCTAATCAGCTTAACATTATACGACATGCAAGTGTAAAGGCTATAAGTATGATGTAAAAAGAGTGACCCTCACTGACATCCCATGCCGAGTCAAGGTCGCACTTAGTGGTACCAGAGCATCCCGATTTGGTTCTGACCTCGCCAATCTGCCTGGACGGAAGGCGTTACATGAACCTCCTTGTAAAGTCCCGTATGGTTCATGTTTCAAAATAGTTCAGACGAATCCAACGCTCCTTTTCAAGACCGAAAGCACAAATGTTGTGAAGATGAATGCTCCTTAAAGTTCATAAAACGTGTTTGCTTAGCTTCGAGGGAGCTTGTGAAACTAGGGCTAGTGCCTATTCCATAGATAAGGCCGAGGAAACTTTGCATAGTAGAGGTCAGTCGCCAAGAGATTTAAAGTCATTGCCTAGTTGTAATGGAGCATGTAATCATATGGGTCAGTAGAACTATCAAATATAGTGAAAGTTGAAATGATAAACCCACGGGGTGGCTCATAGTTGAGGATATGTCGCCTTATGGGGGGAGGGGAGCATGTCGTCAGGAATTCGAATCGTTACTACAGGCGGCATGTAAGGCGTCGGTGTTGTACTGAAGGCGGGATATACCGACGGCATGATTAGTACCACGCCCGTAGGTAATGCATACGCGCTTCGCGATGCTTCTCGGGCCGTCTACTCTCTACTGCTTCTCCCCTTACTTGTATAGCCAATATTGGTGTTGCCACGCAGACGATACGAGTGTCTCTGGCTAGATTTGGCCTTGTTGGTTTTTTCCGAGGAGGGGTTTGGCGAGCTATCTGATGATAACTCATCATCCGCTGGAGTATCTATGTTGTCAAGGACTTACGAGCCTTTTCTTTATCGTGAATCCGCCTGCTTTGCTCGTGTCTATCTTGCACATCAAGCGCTAAGATTACGCCTTTCTTCAACCTGGGCCCTCAAACGATCGTTTTCCCGCTGCAGACGTTCGACATGATCCTGCAATGCAATTCCCTCACCTGTTTTGCTTGCTTTTCCTGTTTCTTCTCCATGTCTTGACACCAATGAAGAAACTGATCCTCGGGCGACTGGATCACCAGGTTGCTGGTCATTACACCCTTGTCGAACGAATCAGATGTGGGTATGGGAAATGTCAGAGCTACTGGTGGCGAAGGGCTTCTAAATAGCTATCGGAGCTAAGCCTCAAAGACGCCGTCGACGAGACTTTGCCGATTCCCACGTGATGACGTCACAATTGCCTGTGATCCGTTCATCCGACCTCTGTGTGGCACTGGGGGCGCAATGTAAACCCGCAAAAAGCGGGTCCGACGACTGCAGATCGACCGGGCTCCGACGCTTTAAGTCAAGAAATGATGGAGTAAGAAGAAGAAAGAAGCAATGAAGTTCAAACAAGCAGGCAGATACCTTCCCATGCGAGAGTCTTCCCTTTATACTCGAATTTCTCAAAGATAATATCGTAATTTTGGTGATAAGATATTTATTTTCTTATCAAAGACTAGTTATTCTTTGACGCGTATGGGATTTAGACATTGGGAGGTGGATAAATATCCTAAAGGTGATTTCTTCCCTAATATAGTCATCCATAATACCCTTTCCATACTGCAGGATGATCGATCGGTGACCTGATCCAAGCACACGAATGTTTCACGATTGTGCTTTAATACAATGCTGATCGCTCGAATCAGCTTCATACGAGATAAAGATGTACCAAGGCGAACACCGAACCTATCGACACCCGGCCCCGACCTGTGGCTCAAGCACTACAACCAACTAAAGCTGTCATGGGAACTACATCGACTTGAATCGGCGCAGTGTGGCTCGCAGCCGGCCAGGCAGAGCGACATAATAATGAAAGCCTAAAACAGCCTTTAAAGAAACGACATCGACTTGTCGGCGTTGTCGCAGCCGCCCTTGTAGATTGACCATGGGTCTTCTTACCAAATACATATCATCATAGAAAAATGCAGTTATTATGAGAAAGATTAAAAGGTCGTAGAAAAAGAGAAAGGCAAAATGGAAGTGTAAAAGGGTGAAAAAAGAAAATAATTGAGCTTTTTGCAATGGGGAATTCCAAAGGCACAAAAGGTGTACGCCTTCTCCGCCTGAGACGAAGATGCGTACGCCTCATAGGATTGTTTATGTGGATTTTTAAAAAATGAAAAAAAAAAGAAATCCCCAAAATTTAAAAAACCTGAAAAACCCTAATCATTTTTCGAAACAAAATCCAAAATAAAAGAAAGCATATATGTCGAATTTCTCTTTTCTGTGTCGTTGGTCTCCTGGGCCTCCTCTGCTATTGGCATCGGATCTCAACTCTCCTCTCCACGTGTCGTCGTCGGCCCTCAGAGAACAGGTAATATCTCCTCTCCATTTTGTTTCTCTTCGTTGGCACAAAATAAGGGAACAGGGTTTCCCTTTTCATCTTCTTCTCTCTGTCTTGCTCTACGTCGGGATTCCCTATTCTTTTTTCTTTGTTTTTCTTTTTTCCTTAGATGTGTCGATGGTATTAAAATGGAATGTTATTAAAATGGAATGTTATAAGATGAAATGTTAAAATGACACAAAATGGAATTTTCACTTTGGTGATTCCCTATTTAATGTTAGAAGATTAAATTTTGGATATGGAAATGTTTTGCAAATTTGATATAATTCAGTGATTCCCTAAAATTTAGTTGCTATAAGATTTAATGTTTTCCAAATATGATATAATTCTCCAAATTGATATGGAAATGAATGTAGGACAATTTTATAATTTTTTTTTATTACCCATGAGAATCAATTTTGATTTAATATTTTGTAACAACCATAAAATACAATTTTTTTTTATTAAATATGGAAATCAATTATGATTATAGGATATAATTTATTTGATTAAATATGAAAATCAATTTTGATTAAAATCAATATCAAAATATCAACTATTTTATTTTTTAAAATCACAATTTGTAAATAAAATTTTTATTCAATTATGTCTTATTATTTTTCATTCAATGTATTATTTATTATTATTGTTGTTGCTAGTTGTTTTTAGAATGAGTTCCAATGATTCAAGAACCTGAAGAAAATATTTTGTATGGAAGTATGTTATTGAAATTCCCGAATAGAAGTATTTGAGATGTATATTTTGCAATTAAAGATGCAGGGTCAATAAACTTAAACATCATTTAGTTGGAACTCATAATGGTATGAAACCATGAATCAAAGTTAATGAAGATGTTAGATTGGAATGCAAAGAGACATTGACCAATTTCAAAGAGCAAAGAGCAAAGAGCTAAAAGAAACAAATAGCTTCAAGAAATTGGCATGAGTTCAACTTCCATGCATGATAGTGCTTTGCGTAAAACAATGGGGACATTAGGGTGTGGGAGTGGAAGTGAGAGTGGAGAACCTGTACCTAAGGGACCCATGGATAAATTTATTCCTTCACAATCTAGATAAAGTACTTTAAATTCTAAGTGGAAGCAAGAAAAAAAGAATGAAGTGTGTAGAAAAATTGGTTGTTTTATATACTCA
Organism: Tetrastigma voinierianum; assembly: GCA_016808115.1. Lineage (NCBI taxonomy): Eukaryota > Viridiplantae > Streptophyta > Magnoliopsida > Vitales > Vitaceae > Tetrastigma > Tetrastigma voinierianum. The sequence continues at coordinate 928,822 of JAEQBH010001228.1, read as the reverse complement.
AAAGGTCTCCCTTTCAATATTGTTAATGATCCTTATTAATTTCCTATGATTGATGCTTTTGCAAAATTTGGGCTCGGGTTTAAGCCTCCATCTATGTATGAATTGAGGACATGAATTTTTGAAGAAGAGGTGAATGGTGTAAGTGACATGAAGAAAAAACTTGGTGGATAGTTGGACAATATAGATGTTCAATTATGTTAGATAGTTGGACAAATGGAAATAGTAGATGGTCTTACCAATTTTTTGGTGAATAGTTCTATTGGCACTTGGTTTTTGAAATCAATTAATGCATCTTATTCAATAGAAGAATGTTGTGCAAGTCATCACTGATAATGTCTCTAATTATGTGAATGTTGAGATGAGGCTTATGGAGAAGAGGAGAAGATTGTAGTGGACTTATTGTGCTGCTCATTGTATTGATTTGATATTGGAGGATATTGGAAAGTTAAATGTTCATGTTAATACCCTTTCTCAAGCTAAACAAGTTGTGAAGTTTATATATGAGCATACTTGAGTTCTTAACTTGATGAGAACATTTACCAAACATCATGAACTTATTCATCAAGCAATTACATGATTTGCTACTTCATTTCTTACTCTCCAAAGTATTTATAAGCAAAAACTGTAAAACCCAAGAAAATTAAATTTTTTGAAAAATGGTAAAATGATAATTTCAGTTGAAAATCGTGAATTTTTCTAGATCTCGGATAACGAAATAGACTTTACCGTTGGAATCATCTAGCGAAATCTATCTACCCTCATTAAATTTCACAAATTCCAGACAAATGAAATTTCAATGCCAAGATACCAAATGACGAAACGACACTCTTCGACACAAAAATGGGATTACCACATCGAGTCACGTGTCACCGAAACAAGTCAAACAAGTTCATGTGGCTACGTGTCACCACCCAAGAGGTTTTATCCAAAGTTTCGATAAATGGATAAGGGAAATCCAAAAAAAGCAAATGGTGTGTTGACATGTGGCAATGGGGTCATCCCACTTGACTTTAGACCAAACCAGTGGAGAGGGGGAGAAAGAGAGAGGAAAAGAAGGAGAAAGGAGAGAGAAGAAGTAGAGAGAGAAGCTCTACATTGTTTCTAGATTTTTTGGCGATTGGACCGACGGTTTCCATCGGAGCAAGAGAGAAAGTTCTTCCTCATGGCGAGAGCTTCAAGTAGAGACCGGAAACTGGGATTTTCGACAAACTCCAAGAGGTAGGGGTTTTTCTCCTACTTGATTTAATCTTTGTCTAAGAGCCATTCAAATGGCTTTTGTGATTTTGGGTCGAAATTTACCGTGCATTCCAATCCTTAAAGAAATGGGACTCAATGCTCGATGAGGATCAAGTTGATACCACGACCGGACATTTAGATTGTTTCTGATAGTCCGAGGCCGAAATTTACTTGATGTTTTTGCATGGCCTAAGACTAAATGTGGGGATTGTTTTCGGATAGTTTAGAACCGAAATTCGGATCGCGCGCCTGTGGACTCGATTGGACTAATATTGATCATGAGGCTGCTGTTTTTGTGTGTTATCATAAAATGAATAACATGACTCGGGTTGTGTGAAAATTATATTGTTAATGCATGCTCAATTGATATTGCTATTAGATTGTTTAATGATAAATTATATTGTGAAAAATATAATTGTTCATGAATCATGAATGTTCTATACATGAATGGCATGGATTGCAAAGCCTTATACGATTACATTTATATCGAGCTCGTGGGCATAGAAATGGTTAATTCACCATTTTGGTGAATGTGTGGTGAGCTCAAAACGGATAGCGTCCAAATTAAGACTCACGGTGGTATGAAATGAAAAACGAAAAAAAGAAAATACACGCAGGTCGGCATAGCAAGTCGGGCAGACTTCTATAGAAAGACCCAAATTTACAGCGCAAGGAAGGATCACAGCGTGGAGTCCGTAGAATGTCAAGGCGCACGGCAATCCTGCATTTCAGACTCGAAATGACGAGCTCCATAAACAATTAAACACACGAAATTTGATGAAATTCAAATGCATGGCTGAAGGTCGCCCGACTTCTAAGCCAGGGCATGAGGTCATACTATCGCATGCACAAGATTTAAAGTGAGCAACCCTTGTAGGAAAATTCAACTATCGGGTATTGTTCCGTCGTGGGAAACAATTTCAGTACTAGAGGCACACGCGATGGCTCTGAAGACTTCCTCGAGACCTTTTAGTGGTGAAGGAAAGGCCAGATTTGGCTTTATTCTGTATTTTGTAAAAATTCGGGTAGAAAACCAAGTTTATGTATTGTGTAAAGAATAGAGAGTTGTAATTAAACTCGTTTTGCATGATAAATACATTTTGGCAAGTTTTCCGGATTTCCCAGGTCTTGGTAATAAAAAGGCTAATTTATATTGAATTTTAGGGTGTTTTGGAAAGGAAAAGAAAAAGGGGAAAATTGGAGGTGTAGGAGGACCAGAGGGCTACTGCCCAATTTGAGTCCTCTGTCGTGATAGAGAAGTCCTGTCGCGGACAGTGTCCCTTGGCGCCGTGTCGCGATTGTGTGGGCTTCCATGTCACAACAGGTTTGCCTGGCCAGCGCACGACTGTGCCCAGTGGGCGCCGACAGGCTCATGCACGTGGCTAAACCCGCGGCGATAAAGACTCCTGGCCCTCGTTGTCGCGACAACTTTGCGGTCACAATGTGTGGTTCGGGGTTGGGACTAGGTGGCTTGAGTCGTGACAGAGGTTTTCTTTGTTGAGATTTTGTCCTTTCGGTCCTGTGTCGTGACCGTGGACGATGTCGCAACAGGATGTGGTCAAGGCCGGGAGGCCTTGTGTCGTGACAAGGTGGTGCGAAGGGCACGCACCAACGTGCGAGGCAGATGAGTTCTATCGCGACAGAGAATTCTCTATCGCGATAGACTTCTTAAAGTTTTTTGTCGCGACAGAGATCATCCTACTCGCGGTCGCGACGTGGCTCGAGGCTAGGGCGCCGAGGCTGTGGCGATAAAGCCTTGATGCGCGTGATGTGAGCATGCTACCGCGCTGCACCGTCATAGAGCGCGATAACGCTTACATCGCAGCGCAAATTGCGGCGCAGCATGGGGACTTGATACAAAGGCACTGCGTTGTACACCGCTTGAGTTATCGCTGGGGAGGGGGAACTGTTCACGAACACTGTTCAAAAAAAAAAACCTCGGGAATTGAGCCATCACAAAAACAAACTTCTATAGCAATGTACTCCTCAAAAAATGGTGTTCAAGCACATGGGTCAAAAAGGTAGAAGGTACTAAAGCTTGGAGTATAGTGTTGTAATCTAATCCAAACTTTTGGCCTCATGTTGCTTTCTGCATAAAGACCATAATTCCATTGGTTTGTGTTTTGAAAGATGTTGATTCAAAGGAAAGACTAGCCATGTGTTGATGGACTCAAATAAAGAGAAGATTGCATTTAATTGTGGGGGTGTAGAGAGAAAATATGGCCTAATTTGAAAAAGAATATATGCAAACAGACGGACTCCGTAACTTCATCGACCTTTACATGCAGTGGATTATTATCTTAATCCACAACTGTGGTATGAAGGCAAGTTCTCTAATGTGGATGGGGTAAAAAATTGATATATGAATGTATGGATCAGATGTTGAGTTATGAAGAACGTTTAAAAGCTGACATTCAATTGGACTCATATGATCAAGCAAAATTGATTCAAGAAAATTAAGAAGTCCTACAAGTTGATGGATGCATTTTTGGAGTTCAACACCGGAGTTGCAGAAGTTTGTTGTTTGAATCCTTGGCCTTACTTGTAGTGCTTCGAGATGTGAGAGAAATTAGAGTGCATTTCAATCGGTAGTATCTCTATTTTGAAAATTTTTCTTCATATATATTTATTCTAATAGTAGAGAAATTTCATTTCATCTTACACATAAATTTATTTATTTTATTATTTGTAGATTCATACAAAAAAGAGAAATAAGCTTGAATATAAAAGGTTGAATGCACTGGTGTATGTAAGGTATAACACTAGATTGAGATAGCGAAGTCTACAATGGAAACAAAATTTTGATCCGATTTTGTTAGATGGGCTTGATTTCAATGATGAATGGATTGTGGAGAAAGAAGATCCCCTCCTCCTACTTGATATTTGTTGGCTAGAAGATAACAAGTTATTCAATATAGATTCCATTAGAGTTATGTCATCCAGTGAAGATAATATGGTTTCTCTTCACAATCCTACAAAAGGAAGCATGCATAATGAATTAGCAAGTAAGTACTCAAAACTTAAGTCATAAAATTTATTAATTTAATAATGAACTTATAATGTTTACACCTATTTAATACTTTATGTTAGTTACAAGTAGAGATAAAGGCAAAGAAAATGAGTTGAATTTGTCATCAATTTATGAAGATGAAGATTTGGATGAAATGAAAGGACTTGATAATGGAAAATTTCCTAATATTGATACATTAGATGAGGATGATGGTGACATTGGAGAGGATTGGATTTGAATTATTATTACTTAGTTTTAAATATTTTGAAAGTTTGGAACTATTACGTTGACTCATTTTCTATTTTATAACTTGGTTATGGATTGTGAAAGTTTGGAACTATTATTGTATTTTAATCTATTTTCTATTGCTTGACTAAATTATGGATCTTTTTTATGAAACATGCAAGTAGTTTTCAATTTCATCATTTCATATTATGAGATATTGTTACTTTTTTACCATGATTAATTCCCCACTGCATTTTAATTCTATTATGGGGCTTGAACCATATGAGAATTAGACTTGTAAAGCATGAGGTGGAGGAGCTCCTTATGAAATAACTGGCATATGCCTAAGGCATATGTGCCATGAATATTGATCGAGCATGGAGAAATTATAATAGGGGAAAAATAAGAAAAAAAAAAGAAGCTTTGGGCCTATTTGGGAATGTTGAGAACTATTTTTGAAAACATTTTAAATGTTGTCTCAACAAAAGTTCCGTATGGGAATTTGGAATGGTAACAACCTTTGCTATGCGAATTAAATATTTCTTAGAAATAACTTTTACTTGAAGTTATTTTTTAGTTATTCTTTTACTATATTTTAAGAACAAGGTCTTGAAAATTTGTTCTTCCTAGAAAAACTACCAACACTATCTTCAGAGGGTTAGGCTCTTTAGCTTCAGCATTGATCTTCTTAAACACCATATTTTCGTTTATATCTTCACACTGTGAATGTGTAATTAAAGAACTAAGAGTACTTTGTCAAGGTCTTAGTCTTTTCCACTAAGCTCTCGTGTGGCACTTAGACAACTCGCCTCTTGAATGTTGTTAAGTCAGCCTTTCGTCATTCTCAGCCATGCTAGATTCCCACTCCACGCTGATGCAAGAGAACCCAATAAAAAGAACATTCCAAAGCAAAGAACTCTTATTGATTGAAGAACTCTTTTTACAATGCTTTGGAAGCTCTCAACTTTTGGTTGGTTGAGTGGTGCCTTGGCCAAATGAGGGCCGCCTCTATTTATACGCACCTTAGGAATTCTTTAGAACTTTGAATGGTTCCTTACACTTTAAGAATATTCTAGAACATCCTAGTATGTACCAGTATATACAAGACTACTATGGAAGACTCTAGATCACTCTCCAACATTCCATAGTCTTCCACATCCTTCCACACATGTGTGGACTTTTCCAACATCTTATACACATGTGTGGACTTCTCCAGGGTCTTCTAGAACCTTCCACACAATTTTGGTCAAAGAAGTCTCCACAAGTCTCTAGAACATTCCCTTCTCTTATATATTTCCTTGAGAGGCTTACTTGTGACCATGGAGGGATCCTTTCCTTATGATAATGGGGCCTAGAGAATGAGCTCGTGATACTATCCCTCACCCACGCCATCAACGACCTCGTCGATACCTTGGTCTCCAACTGTCAAACCTAATCCATAAACTTACCCAACGCATCCTCGCGCTCCCAATTAGCCTTTCGCCTCGATAAACCCTTCCACCAAACCAAATACTCTCGCATAGGAGGGACCTCGTGTCTCCTAGTGAATTACTTAGCTAGGATAGTCTCCACCTCCTTCTCCCGCGAGCTTCCATCTTGCAATTGGTACCCATCTTTTCGAGGCTTGAAGTTCGTCCCCTCTTGCCCACTAACTTCTCCTTGCCCTTAAGGATTACTTCCCCACATGGGTTGGCTACCTCAGCCTTCTTCCTTGCCCCACATCCTTGTGAACTTGCCTTGGACATGACTTAGAGGGCGCCTAACATCAACATCGAGCCTAGGCGTGCCTCCTCCTCCTCATTTTCTCTTTTCTTGATTAGGGCATTGAGCGCTTTCCTCTTAGGACATTCCCTTTCCAAATGCAGACCTTCAGATATGAAGCACCTCATCCTTAGCGCAAACTCCCGTTGCTTGCCCTTGCCTTTATCTTGAATATAGGCCACCTTGCCCTTATCTCGTCTGGTAGCATTGTGAGGTACCTCTTTTCCTCACATGTGTCGTGGCTATCCTTTGAACCTACATCGTTAGAAGATTGGATCCTCATATAATCCACCAAAGACGGCGACCGCCATTGCAGTTGCTTTGCCTTGCACCCTTCTTCGCCTTAGTTCCTACTCGACCCATCCTTACAGGTTGTCCATGAAGTTGAAGAAAGGGTCTTCTTCACTCATGGTTAGGATCTCAAGCATTAGGGAGGAGAACTCCTTGACATACTCCCGTATTTACCCTGTGTGCTTGAGACGCTTCATTATTCCCCAAGCTCGATATGCCACATCCTTAGGGTAGATTGCTTCCTAATCTCCTTTTTGAAGACATCCCACATGTCTAAGCTATCGGGTCTCGATCCAGCATCATATTAGATTGCGTAGTGGAAAAAAACTTAAACTTTGATTGAGATATCTAGCCCAAGGGATCTCTTAGTTCATTAAAAAAAAAAAAAAAACCTATTCCATAAAAGGGAAAAAAACTGTTACCTTTGTAGTTTCTGGCCTCCTTTAGTGTAGGTGATGAATCAATGGCATATGACATTAGCTAAACACGAGTGCTCGAAGTGCAGCACCTCCAATGGTGATCCATGCAAAGAAGCTTGAAGAAGACCTCCAAGGGATGACTTGATTCAAGGTTAGAAAAAACGTGAGAGAGAGAGAGCAATAGAGAGAGAAATTCTTCGTTATGCAAAAGGTGTTATGTGACGGCTAGAGCTGGAAGTGGAGCTTTTTATACCAGCCCTTTGCCCATTAAAAGGACAAAGATACCCCTCATTAAAGAGGGGTGGTTGGCCATGTGACTTTGAGCCCATTACGACTTGCTCCTTATGGCCTTTTAGCCCATATTTGAGCCCAATGACCCATGGACCCATCCATGTGGCTTCGGGATTCACTTAATCCTGAGATTATCCATCTTTAGTGCTATCTCTTTCTATTTGGATCCAATCCAAACATTTTATTTCAACTTGGATCCAATCCAAGACCAAATTACTTTTTCTACACTTCTTCTAAGTGTGTGACCCATTAGGTTTCTTGTTATGTTGGCCACTTAAATCAACCCTTTGATTCGAGCAAGTCATGAATGGTATCTAACAACACATCATGACCTCAATTGATCAGAGAGTCAGGGGTTTGACTGCGAATCTTTCCATATGCAATATATTGAGTAATGCCATCCTTTCACTCCATACTATACCTAACTTGGTTCAGAATATGAACTATGCATCTGCTCCCACTAGATGAACTAGCCCAAGTGTATTTATCTTGTCTCTGAGATCCATTACTTACAAAGCATGCCACTGAAAACTCTTTTTCATGACATATTCACTATGGCTAGAGATTCCGAGTAATGATCTCTATAAGGTGGTTTAATATATACCCTCCTTCTATCAGGAGTGGTGAATCCTCTATTAGCTACTCAATTACATTTGAATATTCAAACTATACCTAATCATCACCTTACAAGCAACCTATCTTTAGGCAACAAGGATCGAAGTCAAAGTATAGAATTAGTATCCAAGATACCATTGAGAACCTCAAGTCTGAGGATACTTGCACCATTTCTATGATGAGACTATTACTGATGTTTGAATAAATAATCCATATAATTGTCTCATAGCAAGTCTTTGATGTACTTGGATACTCTTAGCAAGCATCTAAACATCTACTCTAATCATCACGATGATCACAGTTTATGAGACCAATTGCTTGATCAAATCAAGGAGTACAACATGTGTTAGTCTGTTCAGATCAACATTGTCCAATCTCGCTGATCCTATGACTAGGGATAGTTTAGATACCACATAATTACACATAATAGGAATCTCATTATCATGATTTCCTTTATGCTATATAATGTATCAAGGACTTCATTAATTTGATTTAAGATCGCTATCCTTTCATATGTTAAATGAACATCAAAGAAATGAAGTTGTGTTTATTATAAATGAATATAAGGCGTACAATAAGTGCTAAAGGTGATTGCCTTTAGAGCACTTCTCTAACAATCTCCCACTTGAACTAAAGCCAATTGCGTTTATATCTAATATCATAGGCGAGTACATGTGACACCCATTCCCCGGGGGTCCGTTGACAACCACAACCTCGCAGGTATCACTCGTGAATGCCCGCAACCCGACACTACTACCTAAAATCTCAGCACTCAGACGGAAACTCTACCCAAAGACATACCCCGGTCCCAACGCACTACGGTCCACACATGGATAAAAGTGAGTAAAATGGCCTCTCGGGCCCCCGCATCAATACCACAATAATCATATCCCAACTAAATATATATCACATGGCTCAAGAGTTGATAATTCACTCTTATACAAATATATACAAAAGTTTAAAACATTCTAATACATGTATCCAACTAAACACTAAAGCCATAACCCGGCTTTCTAAAATCGCCTTCTAGGATGAGCCGCTCTTGTACGCTCCCCCGTATTTGAAAGAATATATTCTCGACAGGTGAGCTAATGCCCAAGAGTGGAATCCTTCGTCCTAAATGGGTTACTCCCCACCTAAGTGCATATGCAATGATCCAATTTTAAACACACATTCAAGCAAATTCGTGATCCTACTTGAATGTCTAAATGACCAACCCATGTCCCGAGTCCTCACCGACTCCCTCACACTTGCCTAAGCCATGTATGAGAAAAACCATTTCCAAACAAAGGTATTTGTTTTTAATCGTGGACAACCCTCCAATATTAATAGTGGACCGACGTCGATAATCTATTTTGTGGACAACCCTTCGAAGTATATCAATCAGTCGACCGACGATTGATATTATATGGACAAGCCTCCGATGTTGTATGGACACACTCGACACTATTATTCATTGTCAACCCTCTAAACAATTCCTTCAAGAAAACCACCCATGCACTCACTCCTTATTGTTCTAGTGGTGTCCCAAAGGCATACGAATGCATGACAAGCCAATTCCAACTCAATTTATATAACATATGCAAATATATCATCATGCATACATTTACATAATTTAAATCACAACAACATGTTATATAAATTCTCAATACATTACACCAATAATTAGCTCACATGGACTAATTAACAAACACGAGCAATTCTATTTGAATTACTCACCCGAACACATTTTTCTCACAAAATTATTTTGTGAACACTATTCGTGAACAGTAAAACCTCGGGTTACTATTCATGGCCACTATCCAACATCGATTCCACTTCATGAAACCCGGGTCTATGGCCATTTCCGGGCTTTATACACATTCCAAGCATAATTTATAGCACAAATTGTATCCCCTAGCAGCTCTTAAATACCCGCGGATCAGACCGATCGTCCAAATGAGCTCAAAGAATTTCATCACCCGTCCTAAGTTTTGGGACTGATCAAACGCCGTTTACAGTCTTAAATCACCCGAATCATCAACCAAAAACACTTATGACCGTAAAGTTTCAAAAAAACAAACCGGCAGATAAATCCCTTGACCACCTGAGTTTGCCGAACTCCAAGAAACCGCACTCTACGCTGCTGCTCCTCTCCGCTGCAGAACAACTTTCCTTTTTGCTCAGCTGAACTGACCACGGATAGCTTTAGAAATCTAGAGAGAAACTTGATACTTTCTCACTAAAACACAAAAAATCGGCTACTGCATCTCCCCCTTCTTCATTTCACGTTTTCTTTTCCTTTTTCAATTGTAGGAGATGGCACTATTGGGTATTTCGTTTTATTATCATTTAATCAAATTCAATAATGTCAATCATGTCCTCACTCTGGATTTTACATTCGCACTACCCTACCAGCCCATTTCTATCTCATTTACTATAAATATAAGTCACCCGAGTACATGTTATAGGTGACTTCGTCATATCATATGTCGCTTTATTTGCACCGAACGCTGGATGTTCCCTGAACGTTGTAAATTCGACCGCTCCCGGAATTCGACGTGTTAGCTAGATTTCGCGAGATGATTCCAACGGTGAAATCCGTTTCGTCATCCAAGATCTAGAGAATAAATTTCGGATTTTTTTACCGAAATTACGATTTTGTCATTTTTTCCAGAAATTGGAATTTTCTCGAGTCTTACAGTACATAAGAGTCAAACTTCTTTTGGGGAAGTGGCTTAGTCAAAGGATCAATGATATTTTGATAAGCGGGCACTTTTTCTATGATTACATCACGCCTACCAATGCTTTCTCTAACCAGGTAGTATCGTCTAAGTACGTGTTTAGACCTTTGATGAGACCGTGGTTCCTTTGCTTGCGTAATGGCTCCATTGTTATCACAATATAGAGGTACTGGATCTATAATGCTAGGTACCACTCCAAGTTCTGAGATGAATTTCCATATCCAAACCGCTCCTGGGCTACCTCGAAGTCAGAATGTACTCTACCGCTAGTATCATACTGCCTCTTGTTCGGGAACTTCTTTTCCAACTAATTGCTTCACCATTTAATGTGAACACATAACTTGATTGAGATTTAAAGTCATATCTATCAGATTAGAAGCTGGCATTTGTATACCCCTTTACATGAAGATCACTATCTCCATCTCCATATATAAAGAATACATCCTTAGTCCTTCTTGGGTACTTAAGGATATTCTTGATAGCCACTCAATGACCCTCACCAAGGTCTGTCTGGTATCTTCTTGTGATGCTCAAAGCATATGATACATCGGGTCTAGTACATATTATAAAATACATGATTGATCCTATACCCTAAGCATAAGGGATTAAACTCATGTGTGTCCTCTCATCTTGTGTTCGGTGACACATGAATTTCGAGAGTGTAATCCCATGAATTATGGGAATGAACCCTCTTTTGGACTGCTCCATGCTAAACCTCTTTAGCATCTTATTTATGTGTGTTGACTGTGAAAGACCAAGCAACCTTTTAGATCTATCTCTATAGATCTTAATCCCCAAGATGCAGGTCACTTCTCTAAGGTATTTTATGGAGAAATTCTTAGATAACCAAAATTTGACAAATTGTAAAATCAAGATGTCATTTCCTATCAATAGTATGTCATTTACATACAACACTGAGAACACGACAACACTCCTACTAACCTTCTTATACACACAAGCCTCATCCGGATTTTGTGAGAAACCAAACTCTTTGATTATCTCATCAAATTGAGTAATCATACTCCTTGATGCTTGCTTCAATCCATAAATGGATTTGTGAAGCTTGCATACTTTACTACCATCTTTGGATATAAAGCCTTCCGATTGTGTCATATACACATCCTCAGTTAGGTTTCCATTAAGGAAAGTCGTCTTCACATAAATTTTCCATATCTTATAATCATAATGAGCAACAATGGCTAGGAGTATCCTTATGGATTTAAGCATAGCTACAGGACTAAAAGTCTTGTCATAGTCAACTTCTTGTCTTTGACGATAGCCTTTAGCCGCAAGCCTTGCTTTGTAGGTAACAACATTACCTTCCATGTTTGTCTTCTTCTTGAAGATCCACTTGCACCCTATGGGTTTTATCCCTTCAGGTGGGTCAACCAAAGTCCATACTTGTTTTTCATGCATGGAATCCATTTCTAACTTCATGGCTATATGCCACTTGTTAAATTCTAAACTCTTAAGATATTCTTCATAGGTAGTAGGATCATCATCCTTTATGAGTAATACGTCATTCTGTTCATTGATGAGAAATTCATATCTCTCTAGAATAGTTTGTTACCTACTCGACGTACAAAACACTTGTGCTTTAGAAGGACTAGTTTCTATTTCATCTCTATGAATGTTAGCCTTAAGTTTAGGTGGTTGATCTGCATTTGTTTGAGCATCTTGAACTTCTTCTAGCTCAACTTTGCTCCCATTGTCTCTTAGACGAAACTCTTTCTCTAAGAAAACAACATGCTTTGAAACAAACACCTTTTGTTCCAAAGAGTTGTAAATTGATATCCCATTGTTTCTTTAGGATGTCATACAAACAGACACTTGTCAGATTTAGCTTCTAGATTGTCTGATAATATCTGCTTCACATAAGCTGGACAACCTCGTATTTTCATGTTAGAAATATATGGTTTCTTGTTAGTCCATATCTCATATGGAGTAACATCAACTAACTTCGATTAGCCTCTGTTTAGGATATAAACAGTAGTCTCGAGTGCATAACCCCAAAAGGACTTAGGAAGGTCTGCCTTGCCCACCATAGACCTCATCATGTCTAACAAAGTTCAGTTTCTCCTTTCAGTCACACCATTGTGTTGTGGCGTGTAAGGTGGAGTCCATTGGGATTGTATCTCATGATCTATAAGATAATCCAGAAACACTTGGTTTAAGTATTCACCACCTCGATTGGATCTAAGTGTTTTAATACTTCTTCTAAGTTGTTTCTCCATTTCAATTCTGAATTCTTTTAACTTTTCAAAGGAATCTGATTTGTACTTCATAAGATACAAGTATCGTGAAAAGTCTTCAATAAAGGTAATGAAGTAGATGAAACCACCTCTTGCATATTTGGACATCGGACCACATATATCTGTATGTATTAGGTCTAAAGGCCCACTAGCACGTTCACCCTTTCCCTAAAAGAGAAAGCCTAATAAACAAGATCCGCATGTGTCATATGATTCGTAATCAAATGACCCTAAGTTTCCACTCTTGTATAGCTTAGCCATGCTTCTCTCATTTATATGGCCAAGGCGACAATGCCATAAATATGAGGGTTTCACATTATCTTGTTTTGATCGTTTGTTATCATTGATAGTTAATATTAGATTAGACATATCTAATATGTATATACCATTGCATAGTGTACCATAAGCATAGAACACATCATTTAACATAATAGAACAACTATTGTTACTGAATGTTAAATAAAATCCTTTCTTATTCAAATTAGAAATAGAAACAATGTTCTTCGTTACAGCTGGTACATAATAGCAATACTTCAAAGATAAAATAAGTCCACTAGGAAGTGTCAGAATTTAAGTCCCTATGGCTAAAGTAGAAACTCTTGCCTTATTGCCAACTCGCAAATTCGACTTGAGCTGCCTACTAGTCCTTAGTCCCTACACATTAGTGCATATGTGAGAACCACAACCGATATCTAATACCCATTGATTATTATTAGAAACAGTATTAACCTCAATGACAAACATAACTGAATTAGATGAGGCATTCGATGCCTTCTTCTTCAAGGACCTCAAATAGGCTTTACAATTCCTTCTCTAGTGACCATCTTGGCCACAATGGAAGCAAGTGCCTTTTGGTATTGCCTCCTTAACCTTCTTCTTGGTTACACCTCCCTTTGCTTTCATGGGTTTTTCCTTCTTCTTGTTGTTCTTGGAACTTTTCTTAGAATTAGAAGAGTCCACAAGCATCACAGGTTTGGCCTCATTTTACAAGGTGGGCTCAATTGTCTTGAGCAGATTGATCAGCTTTGGAATGGAGGTTTCTTTGCTTTGCATATAATAATTAAGCACAAATTGCTCAAAATTATCAATTAGGCTAGACAGAATCAAGTCTATACTTAATTCATGGTCCATTACAAAACCTAGTTGACCCAATCTCTCAATGTAAGTATTAATCTTCAATGCATGTTGCACTAGAGATGTCCCTACTTGCATCTTAGTGCTAAAGAGTAGCTTTGAGATCTTGAACCTTTAAGATATCACATGCTTTTCAACTAGCTCCCTAAGACGGATGACTATGTCATATGCTTCCATAGTTTCGTGCTGACTCTGAAGCTCAGTGGTCATAGATGCAAGCATGATACAACTTGCAATCTCACTATTAGCTATATGGTTATGATATACACTCTGATCACTACCAGATGCATTAGTAGGTGGGGATTGGGGACGTGGTCTATTATGAACATAGGTTATCTTTTCAGCCATAAGAACAATTTTTAGGTTACTGAGCCAATCCAATAAGTTCGGGCTTGTCTATTTGTTGTTATCCAAAATGGATCGTAAGTTCACGTTTGTAGATGTGATGGTAATTCTAGCAACCTAGATGTAAAATGATATTGTTAGATTGTACTTAAAATACAGATTATTACAGCTTTAATAAACGTATTATGGCTCCCACTATTTTATTGCGGGCTCATAACCTTCACTATGAACCCGAGAGAACCTATATGGAAGTTCTCATAGTGGGTCGATATCCAATCTCACCTTAATGACCTTGGAATTACCCAAAAAGTCACCTCGGGTCAAAAGGTAGGTATCATACATACCAATTGCATCGACTTGCAATTATCGAATCCAGTGTTGTCAATTGATTGATGTATGCACCATCATTAGGTTGTCATATCTTTGACACATGTACATCTCTTATATACACTAACCCAACTTGTCTCCAAGCCCATTGACCTTGGGTTTACCTAACAAATCAGCGAGTTCAGTTAAACCCGACCCATTAACCCGGAAAACATGTTTCCATGGTTTGAACATATTCGTGTAGAGAGAGCTTGGGTTTACCCAACCACCACATATCTTAAAGAACTCATGTTCAAGTCATATTAATGGAAGACATTAAGTTTAATGTTGTTTAATGAGGGATTTCTTATTTAAGTCTCATTGTTTTATTAATAAGTATGCATTTATAGTTGTTTTCATCATATGAAACAATATAATTGTAGTTCACTAACTACATGACATGATTATGGACTTCTCTAATGTCAATTCCTCGAGCCATGAAGGAATTGACTAGGTCTTACCTAGAATGTGCATGAATTACAACCCATTAAAAAAGAAATTACAATTCAAAATTACAATTCTTCTTTCATGGTCTCCTTCTTCATGGTGCCTCCTTCTGAGCCTTCATCCTTTGTCTTTACTCCTTTATATCTTCAATCTATCCTAAACCCATGTAATCTAATTATATTTACAAGAGTAGACCTCAATTTACATTTGAGGGGAATAAGATGAGAAAAGAAGACAAGAGAGGGAGAGAGGCAGGGACACGTAGACCATATTTACCATTAAAGAAAATTGCATATTCTCAATTACATTGGGCTTAGTCCATAACCAACCATCATGCTTATACATATACCCTTAGCATGCATCTAATAATATGATATTGGCATTCTAGGTTTTAACTTTCAAAATTCAGCATTTCGGCTAAACTCTTTGGCCCATGATTGCCTTGTGCGAAGTTTCAACCAATTGGGCTTTTCGCAAAATTTGTAATTTTAATAAAATAAAAATATTATCTTCCATAATTAATTCACCCTTTATAACATGTCAATTGATGCCTTTGAACATTTCAAAAAATTCAGCATGCGCCGATTTCCATTCCGTTATACCATTGCATCGTGTCATCGATTAAAAATCCATAAAAAATATATTTTAATTTGA
Source organism: Tetrastigma voinierianum (assembly GCA_016808115.1). NCBI lineage: Eukaryota > Viridiplantae > Streptophyta > Magnoliopsida > Vitales > Vitaceae > Tetrastigma > Tetrastigma voinierianum. The sequence continues at coordinate 913,053 of JAEQBH010001228.1, read as the reverse complement.
AATCATATTATGCAAGCTTCCTACATCAAGCTAACATCCTCAAGTTTAATAAAAAACAAGGCTTAAGGGCTGGAATTGAGATTTGCTAGCCTAAAACTTAATTTCAAAACTGGGTGGGTTGGGCCCATACTTTAGCTTAGCTCTATAGAGGCAGTCACTTTAATTAATTTTTAAAAATACAAATAAAATCTGATTTGATTAATTCCAGTGTCTAAAATTAATTTTAGGAAGTGTTGATAATGAAAATAAATTTTAAATTCCCAAAAATACGCTCTGGTATTTTCAAAAAATAAAAATCGTGGACTGCTACCAGAACACTCAAAAAAACGCAGAAAACTGTAGACTTGGGTTTCATGAACTTTTTAAATTTGTCTAAACATTATCTGATCACCCAAAAGGATGGAAAATTTTCCTTTGTAGGCTTGGAGCCACAAGTTTGGTCTTTTAAAAGTAGCAGCAAGCTTAGAGCCACAAGTTTAGACTTTTGTGAGTGCCAGTAAGATATCAGCCATATCTGGACTTTTGTGAGTACCTGCAGGATATCAGCCATATCTGGACTTTTGTGAGTGCCATCAGGATATCAGACATATATGGGCTTTTGTGAGTGCCAGCAGGATATTAGCCATATCTGGACTTTTGTGAGTGCCAACAGGTTAAGATCCACAGTCTGGTCTTTTGAAAGTGCCAGTAGGCTAAGAGCCATAGTCTGGTCTTTTGAAAATGCCAGCAGGCTAAGAGCCATAACCTGGTCTTTTGAAAGTGTCAACTGGCTAAGAGCCACAGTATGGTATTTTAAAAGTGCCAGCAGGCTAAGAGCCACAGTCTGGTCTTTTGAAAGTGCCAGCAAGCTAAGATCCACAGTCTGGTCTTTTTAAAGTGCCAGCAGGCTAAGAGCCACAGTTTGATTTTTTGAAAGTGCCAGCAGGCTTAGAGCCACAGTCTAGTCTTTTGATAGTGCCAGTAGGTTAAGAGCTACAGACTCTTATTTTGAAAGTATCAGTAGGCTAAGAGCCACAGTCTAGTCTTTTGAAAGTGCCAGCAGACTTAGAGCCATAGCCCTGTCTGATACAGCCAGAGGCTAAGAGCCACAACCTAGTCTTTTAAAGTTCCAACAAAGCTGAGGCCACAAGTCCGCCTTGGGCAGTGGGTCAATAGGCTTATGTTCGAAGTTTAACCTTTTGAAAGTGCCAGTAGGCTTAGAGCCAAAAGTTTGGCCTTTAGAAAGTGGCAGCAAGCTTAAAGCCACAAATTTAGTCTTTTAAATGTGCCAGCAGGCTAAGAGCCACAGTCTGGTCTTTTGAAAATGTCAGTAGGCTAAGAGCCATAGTCTGGTTTTTGAAAGTGCCAATAAGCTTAGAGTCACATACTGGTCTTTTGATAGTGCCGGCAGGTTAAAAGCTACATCTGGTCTTTTGAAAGTTCCAATAGGCTAAGAGCCACAGTCTAATCTTTTGAAAGCTCTAGTAGCCTTAGAGCCACAGTTGATAATGCCAGCAAGCTAAGAACCAAAGTCTGGTCTTTTGAAAATGTCAACAGGATAAGAGCCACAGTCTGGTCTTTTGAAAGTGTCAGTAGGCTTAGAGCCACAGTCTGGTCTTTTGATAGTGCCAGTAGGCTAAGCGCCCTAGTATGATCTTTTGAAAGTGCCAGGAGGCTTAGAGCCACAAGTCTGGCCTTAAGAAAGGGCTAATAGGCTTAGAGCCAGAAGTTTGGCCTTTTGAAAGTGCCAGCAAGCTTAGAGCCACAATCTGGTCTTTTGAAAGTGCCAGTAGGCTAAAAACCACAGTTTGATCTTTTGAAAGTGCCAACAAGCTAAGAGCCACAGTCTGGTCTTTTGAAATAAGAGTCACAGTTTGGTCTTTTAATAGTGCTAGCAAGCTAGGAGCCATCGTCTGGTCTTTTGAAAGTCCCAACAAGCTAAGAGCCACAGTTTGGTTTTTGAAAGTGCCAACGTACCAAGAGCCACAAACTGCCTGGAGCAAGCAGCGGTGATAGTGGTTCATAGTCCGGTCTTTTTGAAATTGCCACAGCTAAGAGCCATAGTCTAGTCTTTGAAAGTGCTACCACTTGGGGAGTCATAGGGTCGGGTCTTTTTGATAGTGCCGGGAGGCTAAGAGCCATAATATGATCTTTTGAAAGTACCAATAGGCGAAGAGCTTTAATATGGTCTTTTGAAAGTACCAGGAAGCTTAGAGCCATAATTTGGTCTTTTGATAGTGCCAACATGCTAAGAGTCACAGTCCGCTCTTTTGAAAGTGCCAGTAGGCTAAGAGCCACAGTCTAGTCTTTTGAAAGTGCCGTAGGCTTGGTGCCACAGTCTAGCCTTTTGATAGTGCCAGGAGGCTAAAAGCCACAGTCTGTCTTTTGAAAGTGCTAACAGGCTTAGAGCCACAAGTATGACCTTGAGAAAGGGTTAGCAGGCTTAGAGCCAAAAGTCTGACCTTTTGAAAGTACTAGCAGGCTTAGATCCATAAGTCTAGCCTTTAGAAAGTGCCAACATGCTTAGGGCTAGAAGTTTGGCATTAAGAAAGGTGCCAAGAGGCTTAGAGCCAGAAGTCTAACCTTTAGAAAGGGCCAGCAGGCTTATAACCAAAAGTCTGGCCTTAAGAAAGTGCCAGCAGGCTTAGAGCTATAAGTCTGACCTTTTGAAAGTACCAGTAGGCTTGGAGCCACAAGTTTGGTCTTTTGAAAGTGCCAGCAGATTTAGAGCCACAAGTCTAGTCTTTTGAAAGAGCCAGCAGGCTTAGAGCCATAGTTTTTTCTTTTGAAAGGGCCAGTAGGCTAAGAGCCACAGTCTTGTCTTTTGAAAGCGCCAGCAGGCTTTGAGCCATAGTTTGGTCTTTCGAAAGCGCCAAAGAAGCTTAGAGCCAACTGCCTTTTCAAAGTTCCTAAACAGCTAAGAGCCACAAATTTTCTTGTCTTTGAAAGCGCAAGAAGCTTATAGTCATACTGTTTATGAAAATGCCAACAGGCTTAGAGCCACACTCTATTCTTTTGAAAGCTTAGCAGCTAAGAGCCACAAGACCAAAGCCGCAGCCTTGTGAGCCACAAAGCTGTCTTATGAAATGTCGCTGCTTAAAGCCATTAGCCAGATGAAAAGCGCCTAAATGTGCTTACAAATCGGGTCTTATGAAATGGGGGTTACTCCAAAAATTGAAGTGAATATTGCCTTTAAAGCACACCTGACTAGTAACATTCCAAAGATTGAAAGAAAATATTCTAAGGGAAATTTTATTGATAACCCCCTTAAAGAAAACTTTATTGATAGTACATTTTAAGGTGCATAGCATTCCACATTCTAGGCACTGGTTCATCGAAATGCTTGTCATTATAACCGCCTTGGCCAATCTCGACAGTGAGAATAGGGGTCAATAGAGTCAGCGATGAAGGGCTACTTGGACGCTTTCTTGTCGGGGCCAAGCTCAGAGCTCAGAAGCGCAGACTTTCTATCTGCTTTCCCATAGACGATGCCAATTATTTTTACCTTGATTGTCTAATCTCTGGGGCATCAATGGCGCAATGTGAACCTGGAAAAAGGGTGATCCAACGAAGGTGGGCTGACCGCCTCTCCGATGATTGAGTCAGCAAAAATACAGAGAGAAAGAAGAAGGGTATTGGCACAGTTGAGATTGCATCCCCTCACCCTGTGAGGGATCTTCTCAATTTATAGGGCTTAGTTCCCAAATCTCCATTCTTATTTTAGGAATAGAATATGTTTTTCCTTATCAAGAATTGTAACATCCAGAAATATACCCTAGTCGTTTTCGACATGTTTAGGGTATTTTGTAAGCGTAATTTGAATGTTTCGTGAGTTAAATGCGAAACATGGAAATGAGAGACTTAAATTTGCAGATTTAAGGATAAAATCGTAAATTGTCCAAAAGGGACTTCTTAAACAAGGTTAACAAGATTGAGCTCAAATGAAATAAGGGAAATTGAATACTAATGAGCAAAAGTCAGAGACCAAAAAGCAAATAAAGAAACTTAACCCAAAAATGGGTTTTTGAGAGCCAAACAAGGCCTAAGAGATATTTTTGATTTAAGACCAAAATTGGTCTCATTTTGAAGAAGAACAAACCGTGGAGGAGAAGAGAGAAGGGGAGAAAAAGAAGAAGTATAAGATGTAAGAGTATAGCTAAGAGAAGCCTGCCAAAAGGTATAAACTAACCTCGAGTATGGAATTGTATGGATCTATGGAATTTTAAGGTTAGAGGAGATTAGCTTGTCTCCAAATCTAGGGTTTTGATAGAATTGCATCCTAACCTTAGATTTCTTGAAATTAGGGCTGGTAAACCCACAAGGAACAAGATAGCATGGAATCCCCTTTCAGGTCGATTCATGGTTAATGACAAGTAATAGAGTTAGGGTTTAGAATAAACCCTAAAAAATCCTTGGTTTTGATTTGTGTATGGGTTGTGACCCATATTAGAGTTGTTTTGGGAGAAATTCATGGAAGATTTTTGAGGAAAGATATGTAATGAAAAAGATACCTGAGTAAAATGAGATTTCAAGATGAATCGGGAGTGGTTTTGACGTGCTGAGGAGGCTGGGGTTGATTCCTGTATCAACACATGGAAATGGGAGAAAATACACATTCTGGCATTTTGGTGACCAGACTGCACACCTTGAACTCCGTAACAAGACACCATCCAACAGACCGGTGACAGTCGACCAGACCAGAAACCCCGTCTATTTTGACCAACGCTCGTATTTTACCACACTCATTTCTTATCTGACTGAAATGATCACGGATAATTAAACTAGACTTCAAGGAGAACCAAACATCCGTATGACATCGTTTCAATTCCCGACTTAAGTGTCCACACTCAAAGTAGGCCATAATCCAGCCAAATTCCGTCGCTTTGATCATATAGTAGTCCGGTTGTTTCGTGACGTAACTGAGTTTTTGCAAGGCTCCAATCGTGTGCGACATAAATGGAGTAAGAAACCTTAGCACCTTATCTTTAAAGGAGTACAAAAAAGAACCAAAGGTCAACATATCAAGGCAATCGAAAAATGAGTATTCAACGTCCTACTCCGTAAAATCCGGCAAACTCGACTAGGTTGGCATGAAATGCCATAACTTTCGTTTCGAATGATTTTAATTGGAACATTCCAATTTAAGAAAAGTAGATGCATCGAGGGACAAGAATATGAATGATGTGAACAGCACAAGATTCTTTATAAGGCGCGAAATATGAAAATGAACTGGAAACATGGAACATGAACATGGTACAATATGTCATGAACATGGTAAGGTATTAAAGATAAAGTTATGAAGTTACGAAAAAGACATATGATCATATGACTACCTAGGACCGAAAAATGAATGATGCCGGACGCCCCGCTGGTGCTTCGCACTTCGCTGCGTTTCTAAGACTCAAGGTTACGACACCCGCTGCGCGGTAGCCACTTTGATCGGGTGCTTCAAGATTCCCGCTCGGGTGCTACTAAGAGACTCCCTGGCTGCGTGAGCGTACACGCCCGACGGCCCAAAGACTCCTGTCACCCCGATTCCACCTGTGTGATTTTATGCTACTATTTTACCAATTCCCGATTTTTTTTTTCACAACTCTCGAGTCTAAACTCTACTTTGAGTAATCACTTGAAACGAAATAAACACTCACCTGTGTCTCCAAACATACACACATATCTAAGTACGGCAGTTAATTCCTCAATGTACTCCAAAATTATACGCCTTGTTAATTCTGATCAAATAACATTTTACACAAAGTTCCAAAACTAGTCACACAAGCCAAATATACAATGATCCACAAAAAGATACTAATCAGTCTAAATATATAGTGTGAATAATCCACATAACACTTACATATTCATCGTAAAATGTATGCTCAACCACCAACAAGCCAAGGTTGACATACAAACTTCCCGATCCTCAAAAACCCTACAGTCCAACTTCCATGTAACTAGCCCGGTCTCAGACCGCATCTAAGGTGGGAGGGAATAATGTGTGAGTTCGACAACTCACGTTGAATCCCATAACAAGCCATGCTCATAAAACATTTCCAATTTATACATAATTCGGGGATATCTCAAACATGAGAGTTTTGCGCCATAGTTGATAATGGAAACACATGAATGCAATACTACCACCATTTCAACCCCTCATCTGGTGACTCTTTGGGCTTTTTCACCTGGGGCGGATCAGCCGATCATCCCGCAATAACAACGACAAATTGCCGGGACTTCACCCGTGGATATGCCCACATCCAGTAATCTAATAAATTGTCGGGACTTACCACCCGTGATATGCCCCACATCCCGTATATCTGACCTTTCCTGACTACAACCCAGGACTAGTCATCGTCCCGTCCACTACATCAATCCCGACTCACGCCTCATACCCATGTCATGCTTTAAAACAATTTCACAAAGCATTCAACCACATGGATATTTAAAAACATCATGTACCAAGTAATTCAAAGATTTCCATATATATAAAAATATACATTTATATATCACTAGAAAATCACACGCCAAAGCAATTTTAATGCGGTACATAATTCCCACAACATCAAACCACGCATGCAGAGAAGGTTATAAGATCCCCTACCTTCCTTGGATTCAAAAATCTGAAAGTCTTCCAAAGAAGTCAAAACCCGAGGCTACTCCAAAGGATCTGCAAATAACAAGTCATAAGATTCCTTAGCCTCTCAAAATCTGTGTCACATAAAAATTACTCAAGTGGTTCATTACTTTATCACCACCGACTCACATATATTCTTATACCTTCCAACATGTAAACCTTGATCCCCAAGTGCACTCTCTCTTACACTTACTAGGGATCACATTTAACATCCCTCAATGGGGTTACACAAACAACACACTCAACACAAAACACCTCTTTGTATTCCATTCCTTATGGTACTATTTGAAGATAAGGTGCTAAAGGTTCTCCTCCAACTGGAATCACCCAAATCGAAGCACCGAAACTCGAGTAATGTCCTAAACAACCCGGACTATTCTATGATCAAAACTGAAGCATAAATTTTGCTTGAACATAGCCCCTATTTGAGTGAATTTTTGGGCCACATAGAGTCAGAATTTGAGGGTACCTATTTCGGGATGTTTGGTGCTCCTTGAAGTCTAGTTTAAACAGCAACTTGAATAACTCAAATCGGATAAGAAATGAGCAAGTTATGGCCAAAATACTAACACTGGTCAAAAATTAAAAATCCAAAATTTCGAAAATGCTCTAGAATTTATGATTTTCCCCACTTTTTCCATAAGTTTCCAACCCAATCAACCCTAACACTCAAACACACATCAAAGCCACTCTATTCAACCCAAAACATCTTCCAAAACACATCTTAAACAAGAATCTAGGGTTTTGCCAACTCATCACTCAACCAATCTAAGGTTAGGATGAAACCCTAGCTTTCAAAAAGAGAGAAATTCATTAATCATACCCCTCTATACAAAATCCCCTCAAATCCTTACACAAATAACCAAGGATTAGGCCTTACCACCCCATATCTTTCAAATCTAGGGTTAGTATAGTTCCCCCAACCAAACCCTGTGAAAAGAACCATTTTACAAGAATCAAACCAAAACCCCTTACCTTTTCGCCTAATCTCCTTTCCTTCTCTTCCTTTCTCCTTCTTCTTCTTCTTCTTTCTTTCTTCTTCTTCCTCTTTCTCCTCTTTCTCTTCACATTTTTGCCCTAACTCTATTTGAGCAAAAATGAGAACTATCCCTTTTTCTAGACTAGTTTTAGTTTTATACCCATTTTTTTTACTTTAAAGTTTCACTAATAGCAATTTAAGCCATTAACTCTTTCTATTTGCATATCACATTCCCAATCTTATACATTGACCACTAGGATTCTTCTCTTACACGACCCAGCATGTCCTCAAGTGGTAATTTACTAATTTACTCCTTGGCTCTAGTATTAAACCCGGTCTATCGCTTTATTTTTGAAAATTAATATTTGGCTATCGTAATAATTCCGTGTTACACTCGCCGGGTGCTTATGACACTCCCAAGCCATGCGGAGTTGTGCACGCCCCGATCTCTGCGGTGCTCCAAGATCTCGCCGGGTGCTACGACACTCCCGCTAGGGGCGTGCATGTCCCGAATGGTGCTTCTAAGACTCTCACTGCTACGACACTCCCGTTTCGTATCAGACTTCGGTACTTATTATACCGCGTCCTACCACTTTTATGATCGGGTCTAGGTAGTCGCATTTAAATATGAGATAAACATCAATAAAGAATAAAGAGTAAAGATCCGAATGTATCTCTCAGACTTGCTCAGAGGCACCCACTCAGTACCTCGCATCAAGAAAATAAGTATAAGTTCTGTAGTACCCATGGGTACTCTCGTATCGGTAAAATAAGTTAAGTTCTGTAATATAAGTATAAGTCCAGTAGTACCTATGGGTACCTTCGAGCAAGTGTAACTCTGAATATGATTATGATTTAAACCAATAACTGCTTGTTAATATCGGATATGTTCGAACTGTATGGACCGGGCATATGTATCTCTCATAGATCTCAGATTCGCGGCGACCAATGTCCATATCTCGAAATGTATCCGTGATAAGTCCTGATCCGACCGAGATGTGATATGATTCCTCGATCCTGCTCCGACTTATCGCACTCCACGTACCTTCGCACATGAATAAGATCCGTAGCGACCGCAGATATGCTCAGAAGACAAGATAGCATCTTAAATTACATGCATTATTAGCCTATAATACAAGTATAAGATCCAAGACTAGTATATGCCTGGTAGTCAAGCATAAGATCCGAAAATACATGTATTAGTTCAGAATACAAGTATAAGATCCAAATACAAGAATAAGCTCAAGAATACAAGTATAAGTCTCGGTGAATGCCAAGATATGCTTCGGAGTACAGTTTAAGATACTTAAGTACCAAAGATAAGTTCATTTACTGCACTTATAAGGATAAGTTCCATTAATACCAAAGATATCGGCCCGTAATCTCCAGATACCCACGTGGTACCCTCCGAACAAGTGTAAACCCAGTATAAGTATAAGTTCAGAACTCCTACTGAGATCCTGAGATAGAGATAAGTACCAATACGTGCTTAAGCATCTCCAGATAAGTATAAGCCCAGAACTCCTGGCCGTGAGCTCAAACCAAGATATGTTGATAGAAGCATGAGTACGTGATAAGTACCTCCATCTAAGTATATAGAAGTTCGCATCGTTTATAAGGAATCTACTGGGGTATGTGTCCTATGAGACTAATAAGAATAAGTCTGTCATGAGTATAAGATCTGAGTAAGTATAAGATCCGAATGTTATAAGTAAAAGTTCCGAATAAGAATAAGTCTGCTATAGATATAAGATTCGAATGCTATAGGTATAAGTCTGAATAAGCATAAGTCTGTATAAGCATAAGTAATTGTATAAGTTCATTATATGAATGCCTGAAAATTCTGATATCTGTTATTGTTTTATGCTTTAAATGTGCATAAGACATATGTTGCCCACTAAGCGTAAAGCTTAGCACGAGTTTTTAATCTGTGTAGGTACAAGATAAGACACCAAAGCTTCCTGTGATACAAATTGCCACCATTACCTTTAGTAGGGGGTTCATCACAATATGTCCCGCGCTCTGATTTGTAAAAGTAAAAGTATAGTTTTTATATGTAAACGGACCTTAACCGTATATGACACTGTAAACACCACCACGGTGGTAGTTTTATTTTGTAATTTTGTATATGATATTTTGAATTGTTATAAGATGTGCACATACCCACGCACAAGTTCTACTTGAAAAAAAAAAAAACTAGTAAAGAGTCCCAAGATATGGTCTCGCCCGAACTCCTGCCTCGAACTGGCCAATCGCCCCGACCTGAACTCCAGGGGTGTGACAAGAATTGTCTCTTCGTGTTTATCCTTTGACAAAGGATAATCCTGATAAGGAAAACATATTTATTCCTAAAACAAAGAACAACAGATTGGGAACCTCAAGCCTTATAATCGAAGATCCCACGAGGTGAGGGATGCGCCTAGTATCACTCCTTTCTTTTCCCTCCCTCAGATGAAATGACTTAATCATCTGAGAGATGATCGACCCATCGTCGGATTACCCTTGAGAAGTTCATGCGCCACCCGATGCCCCAAGGTGCGGGTGACGATCGGGGGCATTAGCGCACAATGAACCTATAAAAAGGGCAAATCCCGTGATCTGGTACGCTTACTCCGATGATTAAGTCGCACAAATATGGAGAGGAAGCAGTTAAGCGAATGTACATACCAGATTTGCATCCTCACCCCGCTGGCGATCTTCTCCTCTAATTTATAGGGCTTGGTTCCCAAATCTTTGTTCTTGTTTTAGGAATAGAATCTGTTTTTTCCTTATCAAAGATTATCCTTTCGAGAAATAAGGGATAAAATCTGTTTTTCCTTATCAAATATTATCATTTCGAGAAATAAGGGAAAAAATATGTTTTTCCTTACCAAAGATTATCCTTTTGAGAAATAAGGGATAAAATCTGTTTTTTCCTTATCAAGGATTATCCTTTTGAGAAATAAGGGATAAAATCTGTTTTTTCCTTATCAAGGATTATCCTTTCGAGAAATAAAGGATAAAATCTGTTTCTTTTTACCAAGGATTATCCTTTTAAAAAATAAAGGATAAAATTTGTTTTTCCTTATCAAGGATTATCCTTTCGAGAAATAAGGGATTTGGAAACTAGGAAATCCATGGATAAATATATTTTTTGTATTATCCATAACAAACATGTCATATGCGATAGGATGGCCGGCTGGGGGACTTGAAATCCTAGACGAGCCACCATGAAGCGAGTCTTTAACAAGACACCCTAGCTTTCTCAGATAGGCTTTAAGACTCTCCCGTCTAGATAGTTCCCGCCTAGTTTTAATACGGTAAGTGGGCTTAGGCCGCTTTACGTCGCGACCCCTCTCCCACATGCCATAGTCTTTCACATCCTTCCACACATGTGTGAACTTTTCCAACATCTTATATAGTTGAGTGGATTTCTCGGGGTCTTCTAAAACCTTCCATTCAAATATGGTCAAAGAAGTCTACACGAGTCTCTAGAACATTTCCTCTTCTTATATATGGCCTTAAGGAGCTCACTTGTACCCATGGAGAGATCCTTCCCCTATGATGGTGGGGCTTGGAGAATGAGCCTGTGACAACTTGCTCTTCTTGCTTATCAAAAAGAAAAATGTGTAAAGAACCACAAGATCATTTGGGCTTTATCATTGTTTTGTTGTGTATTCTCATTGAACTATATTCATGCTTTGAACTGAACTTCAATTGTTCCCTTGATCATGATATACCCTTTTTGGACAGGAAATCAGTTGCTTTGCCTTATTGTTCTGATCTCATGCATGTCTCTTTGTTTTCCTTTAAGTAGCTGGGATTAGAAGTCTTCTGATCTAAAACCCTCTCTGATTCTAGGGTTATGGTATGAGCAAGGGCAGATTCAGGATTTTATATTTGGGATATCAGTAGTATAATAGATTAATAATATACAAGAAAAGAATTGCATAATTCATAAGTTATGCTTGCAACTAATAATTTTTTTTTAAAGGACAAAAAAAAGACTTTAAAGATTTTTTTTTTGTCAGTTGACACCCATTGTAACATGTAGATCTGCCCCTGGGTATAACAGAAACTTACGACATTGTTTTAAAGGAGATACCAAATGTAGGAATCTAGCATAATTATTCAAGTGGAGCCTTGGCTTCAGGTGAGAGACTCAAATTATCAGTGTAGTCATTGAATTAAAATTAATTATTATTATTATTTTTACTTTTAATCACTTTTGAATATTATGTTGTAGTATTATGTTTTTACAAAAATTCGATCATGGGTTCTCTCGTATACCCATACCATCCATTTACCACTTGAACAAGACCTTAAGGGTAATTTTAAATCTTTTTTTTACATCATTTATCCACAATACATTTTACAATCATAACTGAGATTTTTATAACTTATTCTTTATTTACATTATGTATTTACTATATTCCATATAGTTGTTTAATAAACAAATTTATTCACTTATAATTAATAAAAATATATATTAAATTTAATACAAACGCATATTAATTAAAATTAATGAGTGTAATTATGAGTTAAAAGGAATAAGGTAAATGATAATTTGATGGTTTAGAATAAATCTTAAAGTTAATATTATCAAACAACTTTGATATTTTGTTTTTTTACTTCAATTCACTTTTGCATGATATGTTCTAATACTCTACTTTTACAAGGATTTCATCCTAATTTTTTTATATGTCCATCCCACCCTTTTACCATTTAAGTTAAACCTCAAGGATAACAACTTTGATACCTGAATAAAATGTTAATGAATAAGTAAAGTTGGCAATTTGAGCTCGACCCACCCGGAATTAGGGTTGAGTTGAGCTGCTATTTTAATGACCAGAAAAAATTGGGCCAAATTTGGTCCTACTTAACAAATTTTTAGCTTCATAAGATAATTTGAGCTTGACGCACCCTGAATTAAAGTTGGGTTAAGTTGCAATTTTATTGGCCCAAAAAAAATCAAATGAAATTTAGCACAATCCGATTTAGGACCGGCCCGATGTGAGCCCGATTGGCTCGAATTAGCTCTATGGATAAGCTTTAAATCAACAAGTAATATTATTAAATTTTATCATACATACTCTTATTTACTAGCTTAAATCAAACTTGATTACCAGAAAGTCTGCTCAAGTTGGACTTGAGTTAAATTTTGGGTTAATGTTTATTGTGATAAAGCTCTAGAAAGGAAGACAACCCTTTAGGTTTGTGGAACTCATATTATTAATAACTTAAGTATGTTATGAGGTGCAGGGAAGATTTTAAATCATAAAAGTTACAAGTTGATGAGTGATTCCCAAGAAATTTATGAATTTAGTCAATTCATCTAAGATAATGTATAGTACCTTCTAATAAGAGAGATAACTTATATTAATTATCAAAAACATTTTTTCATAGGAAAGGCATGTGTATGTGGTTAAATATTGGACAAGAACTATGACAAATCATGATATTAACTATTGAGGAGTCGTGGTTTACAAAGGGCCTCTTTGGTTCATGATTTTTAAAGTCGTTTTTAAGAATAGGTTTTGAAAAGAAAGATAACACCTTTTTGGTGATATTTGAAAAGCATTCGTATTATCTAAATTTAGTATTTTTTTCTGTTTTTCATGTTTTCACAATAAAAAAGAAAAAAAAAAAGCAAACACGTTGTTTTTGTTTTTCTTGTTCTTATTATTATTATTATTTAAAAAAAAATAATTTTCAAAAACTATAACCAAAAATACCTTGAGATTCTACATGAATTCTTAACCTTAAGTAATATTGAGTTAGTATTAAAGTCTTTGATGACTTTAAACTATGGCTCAGATCTTGAGTTGGTCAATAATTTCTCTTTTGTTTAGTTGAGGTAGAGTAGGATCCATAGATATATTTAAAGAGTTGGTAAAAGAACGAGGATGATGACTTTAAGGCTTCTTTTAAGAGTGTGTACCTTGCAGAACTATAAGGTGGTTACATAAAGTTTAGGGGAAAGTAACAGAATCTTACTAATTTTAGCTAATAACGATAATCCTCGTGGTACACCTAATTATATTGAAAGCTCCATCCATAGTGATTTTAGAAAATACTTTTAATTTATTGGAAAAATCACTTATTAGTGTGTCTAATTAATTAGTGATTCTCTTTTAAAAACTTTTAGAGAAAATACCAAAATACTTGTAATCAAATCACTTTCATTAGAAACTTTCAATAAAATTACTATCAAATGACTATTCTTACCATAAAAAATTTCAGCTGTTTGATCAAATAATTAATTATGGACATAAATTGACTTGTTCAAGTAATATATATTTGAAAACCCAATAATGAAAATTTGAACATTCATCAATTTTGACCTAATTTTAATAAAATTATCTTTCTTATTTTCTTGCATAAATTTTATCAATTTATTAGATGTTTTTTTAACTAAATAAGCATTTTTATCCAAAGCATATTATTTTTCAAGAAAACACATAGATTAACAAATTAAATTTCAAGATAGTCCATTATGTCTATCTCATGTGATATATCATTCAACGTTTAATAGGCAAAACATAGGAAAGGAAGAAGTCTCAAGTTCAAACCCTAATAAAAATAATTTATTATAATGTAACTTAGTATATATATATATATATATATATATATATATATATATATATATATATATAAAAGGATGATGCACAAAGTGATAGGGTAGGTAGGTCAACTTTTTTATTTTTTATTTTCTTGTATTTTTCAATTTCTCAAACCCCAAGGCTGCAATTCCATGTAGTGAGTTGAACAAGAACATAAGGCAAAGGTAATCAAAGTCCAAAACCCAAGCAAGAAATGTAAGTTGTAAGCTGTTTTCCTCAGTCAACCAAAGTCTGCACCAAAACCTAGTTATTATAGAAGATTGATATACTTGTAAAAATCAGCACCTAGCTAGTCACTAGAAGAGATGACAACATAAGTGAGTCGAGTCTTATATGAGTCCACAATCTCCGTAAAACAAAATCATCCTTCTCCACTGGTGCTTCAGAGTCACATGTATCTGTTTTTCAGGATTAAATGACTAAATGAATGGTCTCGATAGTACTTTGCAACCACTCCGACGAACTGAAGATAGTTTGACATTATCATCGATGAGGGAGAAGGAAGAAACTCGGGTTTCTATTATTTCTTTGATGATTCTGATGTATATATAGACCACCAAAGGGGATGAACAAAAAGCTTTGCTAGTTACGTGTCCAAACGGATGAAATGAATGAATATTCATAAAAGGAATTGAAAAAGGAAATTAAATCCATAAAACGAATGTTTCAAAATTCAAACCAACCGTTTCACGACTTTAATTTCATTCAAACGGATGAAAAATCCAACAATTCCCCACATGAATGAAATTAACACATGATGGTGCTTTTTCTACCGATTCTAGGCTGGATCTTCTCGGGGTCGCTGGGCCGATCTACTGGGTCGAGTCGTCGTAGAACTTGCAACCTGCAACCTGCACTGAAATGATGGTCCCGCGAGGGTGGGCCTGCCAACTCTCCGGTGCCTAAGTCAAATTATTTCTTATTTGAAAGGAAAGAATTCAACTGTGGATGGTGTTATGATTGCCTACCTTTTTGTGATAGAATGGGTCGGTATTTATAAAGAGAAATTGTGGTTTCTTTCCTTGTTAGATAGTGATACGGTATCTCTTCCATTGGGTGAGGAGTTTCCTTTTCCTTATCATGGACCGGCTGTTAAGGGATAATGGAGGAGCCGTGATCATGCAAGATTCTTCTTTCCTAATTCGTGGGGTGCGGATCATGGAGACTGGGTGTTTTTCTCTTTTGCATGAGTTTCTGGGCCGCCTATATTGTTTGATTACTTGGCAGGGTGGTTTCAACTCCAGGCTTGGGCTCGTATACTTTGGCATGGGTAGGATCTCACTGTGGGCCGAGCTTCCTGGTTAGGTCTATGCCCCAACTCCCTTCATAAGGTGGAGGTTTGGGCTTGCGCTTTGGGCCTGTGCTTTAGCCCTATGCACATATTGTTTTCTACTCTATTAGTGGCCCCCTCAGCCCTTGTTTCTTGGATCGGTTGTGGCTTCCACGTGGCTATCCGGGGATGGTTTGATCTAGGCTTTGTCGCCGTCAAACGTCTTATGATAATGATGGCGCTATTTCGGTTTTCGCGCCCGTTTTGACTGTTGCTTCTCATACCTTTAGAAACATTCCTTGTATCGGCCTTTTCCACTTCTTCTACGGGTTAGAAGCGCCTCCGATTAGTGCTCGAACCCGCTTAGGTGCTCGCCGCCCTCGTCTTCCTAGCCATTTTCCCGCTTTCCCTTAGCCGGTGTCTTTTCTTCTTCTTCTCTCATTTTTCTTTCCTTATTTTGAATTTAGGGTGTGTGGGGTTGGTGTCACACTTCTCTCTTCGTTTTGTTCGCTCTTCCTTTCCGTCGCTTAATCATGCGTGCTTTTTCTAGGTCTTCTCGTTTTGGCTCGCCTCACAAGACAGCGGAAGGCCGACTGAGGATTCAGCCCAGATGACATGACCCGCGGCCCGATGGCCCTGCTGTTGTGGTCAAGGGTCCTCCTAAGGGCATTCTCCTCCAAGCAAGGGCAAGGAGAAGATTAGAGAGATAGCAAATTCCTATGGCCCCATATCTCGAGGGTCGCCGTGGAGGTACGCTTGACAAAAATGTGGGCCTTAAATGTCGAGCCTTTATTTGCTAAAACTTTCGCCACCAAGTATGGACCTCCTTTCGTGTTCGACCGCTTATTGCTCCTGCCCCGTGATAGTTCAGCTCTTCGAGCGGCCTTTGAGAACGACCTTCATTTCCTCTTACACCCTTTCATCAAAAACATCCTACAACATTTCAATGTATGCCCGTCCCAGCTTTCTCCTAATTTTGGAGCGCCTCGTCGAATTTTCTAGTTTTTCGTGGATAAGGACCTCGCGGGTCCGTAGTGCATAGCCTGCGATCGATTCTTCAAATGCTGAAAGAGGCTTTGGAAGGCTTCTTGTATATGTCGAAGCGGACCATTGCTTGACCTATCATTTTCGACCTCCCCTCTTCCCATAAGCATTGGAAAGAGCGCTATTTCTTTGTCGGGGGTCGACATTGGGAATACAACCCTGCCAATCAAGACGATACGCTGGGGATTCCGACAGTATGGACTGCCCCTGAGAACCTGCGTGAGTTTTCTATCTATGCTAGTAGGAGTCAACTTTTTTAGGAGCCATGCCATGTTCTTGACTTTGCTTTGGTTGTATCAAGCCATGTGTATCCGTCTCGAACTCTACCTTTGAGGATAAGGGAAGTAAAGCATCGCGAAGTGTCGCCTCGCGTATTTCGATCTTATCGCCCGACATTCCCGCCTGTGTGTACCCTTCGCTCCCGGGCTTCTACATCTCCTCCACTCCGCTAGGGAAACTTTTCCCGTGGGCCTCTTGTCAGGAAGCCAAACTCCAGGAGAACTTAGTGCCCTGCTGTCAGCCGGCGAAGAAGATGAGAAGCATAAAGCGCAAGGCTCAGGATCCCTCCTAAGACCAAATTCTCTCCCGCCAAGGTCTCAAGCCGGAGTATTTGATCCCCACTCGCGCTCTCAAGTCTGCAGAGTAAGGCAAAGGTCATTCCTCTTCTGCGAGGTGCCGAGGTGAGGGTGCGCAACACGCTCTGTCCCTCCTCTGCGGAGTTAAGGATTCCCTTCTCGAGGAAAGGCTTCCGAGCCTCCTCTGAAAGTCCTTCCTATCTCCCCTTCCGACACGGGGAGATGTGGGCGATGATCGCTTTGAAGCTGAGGGGGCAGACCACTACTCTCACCAATGAGAGCTCACACCGGGCCGCTACTCATCCTCGGGACTTGATCTCAAGAAGGTGGAAGCCCTATGCTGAGGAGGCTCTCTAGTCCCGTCTCCAGGGACCGTCTCTATGTATGCTCAGCCGCCTCTTTATTTGTCTTATCGCTGTTGGATGTTATATGTTAACTCCATCATGTTCCTGCGTATCAGCTACTTATGGGGAAAGGACCCGGGTGAGGAGGGCTAGTTTTGTCGAGCTCAAGAAGGCAAATGAGAGCATACAGCTAAGGTCACCTCCCGACTTCCAGAGAGGCCGTAGAAATGCGGAGCCTGGAGCACAAAGCTTGACTGATGATGTTTTGGGGTATAAATTTGATCTGAAGCACACCTCGACCGTAAAGGTGAGAGTTGAAGACAGAGAAAATAAGGCCATAGAGGGCCTATTTTTGTCGAGGATGAGCTACGGGTGATTAAGGAAGAATTCCAGGCCACCAGGGAAGAACTGTGCACCAAGGCAAACGCATTGATCGAAGCCCGCCGAGGCTTATGAATGGTAGAGCTCCGGAGCCAAGGTTTGGCCGAGGAGTGCAACGCTGCTGGCTTTAAGGACCTCCAGAGGCGGGAGGCTATGATCAGCCAGAGGGATAGAGTAATAGGAGAACTAAGGGACGAGGCCTGCACCTTATGGGCCTCTGGATGGCTTGCTTTCCGACGCAGAGCTGCCAAGGCTTTTCCTGGTT
Organism: Tetrastigma voinierianum; assembly: GCA_016808115.1. Lineage (NCBI taxonomy): Eukaryota > Viridiplantae > Streptophyta > Magnoliopsida > Vitales > Vitaceae > Tetrastigma > Tetrastigma voinierianum. The sequence goes on along the minus strand of JAEQBH010001228.1, from coordinate 894,986 downwards.
TGGACTTTAATCTTCAAGTTCCTGATGAAGAGGAGCTGCAGAACTAAGCATGAAGAGGTAGATCCCGAGTTGCCTTGATGTACCCTAGCTCCGCCCTCTCCCTGGGTGAAGCTCGAGACTTTGCCGAGGCCGGCTCTCTTCCCCGCCTCGGGGGGCTTTGGCCTTCCGATAGGCACGACTTGGAGGCCTCGCACCACCTAAGCCCCGCCGTGGCCTGCCCCCAACATCTGGTGCCCCTTTGAAATCTTTACTTACTAAGCACTCACAAGTTCTAAACCTCGAATATTTGTAATGCTGACATCAATTTTGTTGTCCTATGGGTATCCGTCTTTCTTCCTTCTTGGTTTTCCGTTTTTTTTTTACCTGTGTTGAGAGATTTCCTGGTCATTTAATCTTCAAATGGCTAGGTTATTGCTGAGCTATGCGACCCTTGATTGGCTAAACTATTGTGCTTTATATTAAATTGAGCTACTTGGCTCCTTGGCTGCTAGGTCTTATGGTCAGTTAGGTTCTTAAGAACCGAGATGCATGGCCTCTTTGAAACTGAGCTACAAGGCTATTTTGAAACTGAGCTACAAGGCTCTTCGAAGCTGAGCTACATGGCTCCTTCGAAACTGAGCTATGTGGCCCTTTTGAAACTGAGTTACATGGCTCCTTGGCTACTAAGCATTCTAGGCTACTAGGTTCTTAAGAACTAAGCTGCATGGCCCCTTTGACACTGATCTACATGGCCCTTTTGAAATTGAGTTACATGGTTCCTGGTTACTCGCCTTGGGCTGTCGTTCTTTGCTGATCGAGCTACACAACTCTTTCAGACTCGGGATCTACGCGACTCTTTTGAAATCGAGCCACGGCTCTTGGCTACTAGGCCTCCCTTGGCCGTCAGTTCTTTAAGGATCGAGCCGCATGGCCCTCGCCACAAGGCTCTTTAAAAACTCCGAGCTACAAGGTCTTCTCTTCAAACCGAGCCACGTGACCCTTGAAACTAAGCCATGGCTCCTTGGTTATCGGGCCTTCTAGTCGCTTAGGTTCTTATGAATCGGGTCGCATGGCCCCTTTGACACCGATTCACGTGACCCTTTGAAACCGGCTACATGGCTCCTTGGCTACTCGGGCCTTCCGGGTCATCAGTCTCTTAAGGCCCGAGCCGCATGGCCCTTTGAAACTGGATCTACGCGGGCCCTTTGAAACTCGGAAGCACACTCCGGGCCACACTGGTCTTTGGGTCACAGTTCTTAAGGACCAGCTTGCATGGCCCCTTTGAAACTAAGCTACAAGGCTCTTTTAAAACTAAGCTACAAGTCTCCTTCGAAACTGAGCTACATGGCTCCTTCAAAACTTAGCTACAAGGCTCCTTCGAAACTGAGCTACAAGACTCTTTTGAAATTGAGCTACAAGGCTTCTTCGAAACTGAGCTGCAAGGCTCCTTCGAAACTGGGCTACAAGGCTCTTTTGAAACTGAGCTACAAAGCTCTTTTGAAACTGAGCTACAAGACTCCTTCAAAACTGAGCTACATGGCTCTTGATTTGAGCTACGTGGCCCTTTCGTCTTCCTCCCCTAGGGAAGGCGCGCATGGTTTTAATGCGGATCTATGGAGCATGAGCGGTTTTAATGCAGACCTAAGGAGAATCGGAATAGACTACGTACTTTCCAAACGTCTAGGTTCCTTTATAAATAATTGCTTCTCTTCGACAATCTGTGTCATACTCTACTCCCAATCTTCTACCTCTCTTCGACAGTGTTGGAGTTCGTACGTGATGAAGCTTTAGGGTTTGATCATTACTGCACAAAGTTCATCTAGTAATCGCAGGCCGACATTCGGTTTCTACGTTCTACCGTTTGTAGGAGTTGTGTTTTTCCTAGTTCCCTCCCTTCTTTTGTGAGTCGTGTTGTCTCTAGCCCCGCCATTGATAGAACTAGACCGGAACATATTGAGAGGGGCTTCAGACGCTCTTTCGTGAGGGAATATTTTTAAGTCCCGCTCCCTCCGTTATACCTTTCCTTCCCTCTTTTCTCCTTCTCATTCCTTTTCTCTTTCTCCTTCTCCTTCCTTCTCTCTTTCTCCTTCTCCTTCTCCTTCCTTTCCTCTTTCTCCTTCATTTTCCTTTTCTCTTCTCTTCCCTTTCTTTGCGGGGTTTTTCCGACTGGGGTCGGGCCGATCGTGATCTTCTCCGAGATGTAGAGAAATAGCTTGATGTAGAGAAAGACTTTGCTGATTGTAATTTTCTTCTTCTCGAGATGTGGAAACAACTTTGTCGAATTGTAATTTTCTAAGATATTCAAATAAACACATTTTGGAAGCGTACTTCTTTCTGGTTTCCACGTTTCGCTTTTCGAACGACCATAGAATATTATTCAAATAAAATGAATCCTCAAAGAATGTTATTATAATAAAACTGTGAATTTTTTATTAAAAGCTACAATCCGAGGGTCTATCAAGCGTAATCACTTGAGGTGTTCAAATGCCCAAGAATGTAGCTGGTTTTCCCTCTTTGTTCGGGGTTCGTCATTTCGCAAGTCAGAATTACTCGCGATACCACATAAGGTCCTTCCCAATTTGGCCCTTGCTTCCCATGTGTGGGATCTTTCCTTACTGGCAGGAGTTTCTTTAGAACTAGGTCGCTGGGCTCAAAACTCCTAGGCCTGACCCTTTGGTTGTAATATCTTGTTGTCTTTCTGCGATAGTCCTCGATGCGCCTTATAACCTGCTCACATTTTTCTTCTAGGAGGTCAAGGTTTAGGTGAAGAATCTCCTCATTGTGTTCGACACTTGCGAACTCAACTCTTGGTGACTTTAGCCCAACTTCGACAAGAGGTACTGCTTCAAATACTAAAATGCTAGAGCAAATCCGGTTTCTCGAAAGGTCGACTTGGCGCAGATAGTTCTCAGATGCCTATATATTAATCTGTGGAGTGTATTCACCCATTTTACCTTTAGATTTTCACCTTAGTCTTCAATGCCGCTCAGAGTCCTTATAGTGATTTCCGCTTGTCCGTTGGACCGTGGATGAGTCGGGATGAGTAGTAATTTTGATACCGAGCCTCTAAGTGCGTAAAATCTCTAAACTCGGGATCGGGTTTAACTATTTCCCATTATCAAATACCTAGGGATTCCGAACCTACAAATTATGGAACGCCAAACAAAGTTATGTACTTTTCCGTCTAAGTGATTGTTACTAACGACTCTACTGCCCACTGGTGAAGTAATTGCCTCTACGACAATAATCTCTTTTTTCTTTTCTTAAGAGACCGCCCTTCCCAATGGGTATGTCTAAAGATGTCAAGCCCCCACTCGTTGAAAAGGCCAAGGGCTTGTGGATTGAGGTTACGGCTCGAGTGAGTGTGAGAGATCTGGGCATGCTCGACAGCCTCAGATTTTTTAACCACCTATGGTGTCTTTTAAAGATTGTAGCCAAGAATACCCTTGTCTCAGAGTCTTTGCTGCCAAGGTTCTGGCCCCAATATGGTTGCCACAGATGCCTTCATGCACCTCTCTGAGCACATGGTTGACGTCTTCCTTTCCTATTCATTTAAGGATGGGTGAAGAGAAGCCTCATTTATAAAGGGTCCCCCGATGAATGATGAACCTAGCCGACCTCGTCCTGAGCTTGGAGGCCTCCTTTGGATTGCTTGGCAATGTTCCGTCCACCAAGTAGTCCCAGATGGGGTCCATCCAGCTCGGCTCGGACATTACCGAGGACACTTCTTCATCGTCGACGCCTTCACCGAGGTCTGGTAGGAGGTGCTCGACCTGTGATCACCCCGTCTAGATCTTCCCGTGATGTCAGTTGCTACTTTGTCGTGGCATCTCGGCCGCGTATTCTTCATTTCCTTTGGGACACGCCTCGACCAACCTCGTATAAACTTTTAGCAGCCCCTGCGACCTTCGAGGTAAAGGATCCTTTTTCACCCCGGCTTCAGAGTCCTCTCTTATCCGCTTCACCACCAATCGGGAACTACTGCGATACCTCCGCTGATCGCCCATGTGGTGGGCAAGATTAAGCCCAAATATGATACTCAGACTACCGCTATCGAGGCTTGAAATCCGACCTGAAAAGGATTCTACGCTAACTCGCCTGAGGTTAGAATCGCACTCGCACTAATGCCCTTCGGGAATCGCGCCTCATCTACTGACAACCCTCCGTATCGGCAAAATGAGCACCAATTGAGTAGTTTTTGGTAGGCTGTGTCGGGGGGGCTGAGGCAGGAATTCCACGATGAAATCCGCCAAAACTCCTCCACCTTGATTGTCGTCTCTTATTTGTATTTGATGTCGAACTCACTAAGCTATATGGCCCATTTTATCGCCTCTCCTGCTCTCGCTTCAGAAGATTTACTTAGTGCTCATATCTGAGAGTGAGCTGAATATGGCCTGCTTCCTCTGCAATGGTTACCAACACTAGGATTAATTTCTCCATCTTTAGATACCTTTCCTTTGCTCCCCTCAGAGCTCTAATATAAAGAATAGACCGATTTTTGTATTTTATCTCGTCTAATTGCATGACGCTTAATTGAGAAATCTGAAACGCTAAATAAAGGTAAGGAGTTCTGAAGGGCCTACCAGACGGAGGGGAGCTTAGGTAAGCCTTTAGCGCAGAGAACGCCTCTTCGCATTGGGCGTCCCAGTGGAAAGCTTTTTTCAGAACCTGAAAGAATGGTCGGCATTTGTCGCTGGATCTAGATACAAAGCGGCTCAGAGCAACTATTCTCCCCGTTAAATGCTGAATTTCTTTGGTGTTCAAAGGCAATTGCGTGTCTACCACTTGGATTTGCCTCTATTCCTCAACTGTTGACTATGAAACCCAAGAATTTTCCGGCTAAGACTCTGAAGGCGCATTTGGTTAGATTTAGCTTCATGTTATAGTCCTTCGGGATCTGGATTGACTGAGCTAGGTGGGCTACATGGAGCTCGGCCTTAACTGACTTCACCAGCATGTCATCTATATATACCTCCATAGACGCTCCGATCTGCTTCTGAAACATTTTGTTCACTAGCCTCTGATAAGTGGCCCCAACGTTCTTCAACCCGAAAGGCATCACCTAGTAACAATAAGTGTCTTGCCCAGTCGCAAATGAGGTTTTATCTTGATCGCTAGGATCCATTATGATTTGATTATATCTCGAGAAAGCGTCCATGAAGCTGAGTAGCTCGTGGCCAGCTATGGCGTCCACTATAAGGTCGATCCGAGGTAAGGAAGTCGCCTAGATTAGCTCGTTGACATCGGCGGAAGTCAATGCAAAGCCGCCATTTTCCATTTTCTCAAGAGGAGGCATTAGCCAAATCCGGCCTCGGTATTCTACTTCAAATAGCTTGGCCAGAGGAGTTTGTTAACCTCTTCATTGATCGCTTCAGTTCTTTTCGGGGGGGCGGCTTCCTTCTTTTGTTTGATAGGTTTAGCGAGGGGCTGATGTTCAAATTGTGTGTGATTACCGCAGGTCAATTCCTCCCATATCCCCTCCCGCTCTAGGAGAATACGCTCATATTCTCGTTTTCGTATGGACAAGGGGTCCCCGACGCCTTTGGCCAACCAGATCCCGATGTAGACGAGGATGTTCTTAACCGGGTCGTCGAGTTGTAATCGCCTAGTTCTTCTAAGGGGCATAGTCGATGCCTACTCTCATCTCTTCCTGTAGAGCTCATCCACAGATGTCGCTACCGCTTGCTTCATTGATGCCGAGTAGCACTCCCTCGGCTATGTTTCTTGATTTCTCAACCATTCCTACCCCATCTATAGGGAATTTGTTAATTAAAGGATAGCTAAGTGGATGGCCCTACGATATCGAGGAGGGCCCGCCCAATGATGCGTTATAGCCGACGGGGGTCTACTATGAGGAACCTCATCACTGTTGTGGCCTGGCATGGGGGATCTCCTAAAGTGAGCACTAGTTGTATTGACCTAGGGGTAGCACTTTTTCTCCGAAGAATCCCCACAGGTGGGCGTTAACCGGTTATAGTTTCTCCTTTTCGATGCCCATTTTATCGAAGGCCGACGAGAAGATGATGTCGGATGAGCTTCCGTTGTTGACCAGGACCCTGTGTACTATTTTATTGGCTATGACGGTCCATATTACCAGGGGATCGTCATGAGGATGCTGGCAGCCTTCCATGTCGGAGTCCGAAAAAGTTATGGTGGTGTCTAGCCGAGGGAGTTTGGATACTGCTTGTATTTCCAGTGCCTCCCCTGATATGATGTTGCATAGATGAGCCTTCCGGGTTGAACTAGACTCCCTTCCCCCCGCAAATCCCCCGGAGATCACATGGATTTCTCCCTAGGGTTGCAGGTGTTGAGTTGGGGCTGGCTGACGAGGTGATGGGGCGACGTCAACCCACCTTCGAGGCCAAGGAAGCAAAGGCAGATGTCCATGCCTGACAGGTATTCACCTCCTTCCTCAGCTAGATGCAATCATCCGTTCGTGTCCATGATCCCTCAGACACCTCAAATTATAAATTCTAACAGTTTTATAACATGTTTTGGGTATAATAAATCGTAAAAGTATATTTATTCTAATAAAATAAAGATAAAAAACAAAAAATAGAATATGCATAAGTTAAATTACAAATAATAAAGAAGATTTGAGGCTATTGTAAAATATTATAAATTGACGGTAAATATTATAAGAGTTGGAGGACCAAAGTAAAAATAAAATGGGATAAGATCAATAAGGATAAGACCAAAAGAAATATCTCATTTTTGGTCTTGGAGAAAGGGAGAAAGAAATTAATGAAGAAAAAGAAGAAGGAAGAAGAAGAAGACATGGTGTAATGAATTACTCGAATTTGAGTATGGAACTAAGGATTTTGTATCAAAAGTATGGAAATATGGGTATTGGGTATGGAATTATGTTTTGCATAGAAAAGTATGGGAACCATGAATAAGTGTGTATGTAAACTATGGAGTATGGAAGTCTAGTTTTGGACTATAAAGTTTAGATACATGGTTAAGAACCCTCTATCTTGTGTATGGTTTGGGTTTAGGAACTCCTAAACTCCTTTCTTGTAGGGTTGAGTTAAGAAGAGCTTTAAGGCTCCTAAATATGGGTGTGAGAAGGGTCTAGTTGCAAGTTGAACCCAGAAAATTCCCTATTGTCGATCATATGCAGTATCCGGATCTTAGAACGGATTGTTGGGTCAGAAATACAAGGAATTCCGAAGTGAGTCCTTCTAGTAAATTGTAGCCACATCAATGAACTTGATGTTAGGCTTTGAATTACTCGATTTGGACCTCTGTAGACCAAGAGGTCCTTACTGGGTCATTCATCAAATCTGGTAGGGGCCGTCACACCTACCAACTAGCCGGACCTTAGAATGAGTTTTTGAACCAGAAATAAAGAGAATTTGGCAGTAAGTCCTTCTGTGGAAATGTAGCCACATCAATGAACTTGATGTTAGGCTTTTTGAATTTCTAATCTGACTCCTTGTGAGACCAAGTTATGGTCTTTTTACTCTGAACAACAAATGGGCAAGGGTCATTCCAACAGAGGTCGCCAAACAAGGGGTCACAAGAACAAAGGTCGCCCAACAAAGGGTCGCCCAATGCTGGTCGCCCAATGTGGGTCACAAACAAGGGTCGCACGAACAAGGGTCGCCCAACAGCGGGTCGCCCAATGTGGGTCACAAACAAGCGGCTGTCACCTAACAAATGGCTGCCCAACAATGACGGTGCAGTCGCAAACAAGGGGGTCAAGCAAGGGAACAAGAGGTCGGGCCAACAAAGGACGAGGGGTCACAAAACGCGGGTCAGCTAATGAACAAAGGGTTGTCCAACAGCGGGACGAGGGGTCGCCAAACAAGGGGTCGCTGAACAAGGACAAGGGGTCGTCCATCAGGGTCGCCGCGGGAACAAAGGACGCCCAACAGCGGGTCGCTCGCCAAGATCGACCGCCAAGATGACCCCAACTTCGGGCGTCATATCTCCTTCGATCGAACTCCGATTTGGGTGTTCTCGACTCATGGAAAGCCCATTGTCAAGAATCCTTCCATATGCCTGAGGAGAATATTAGATGTCAGACCAAAGTGTGTTAAATGAGCTGTCACTAAAGGTAGCCGTCAATTCAGTCGCCTGTCAAGATCGACCGCGCATGACCTCCAACTGGAAGGCCATATCTCCTTCGTCAACCTGATTCGTTCGACTCTACAAAGCCCATTGAGTCAAGAATTCAGAAATAGACAGTTTGATAAGATTGGAACTCATATTAGTTCCAGAAAACACAGAAAACAGTAGGCGCACAGGTAACCATAGTTATTCAGATATGAACGCCTATTATGAATTCATAAATAGGTCATAAGTATACAAGCAAGCATAGTTATTTATGCATATAATGAAGTAAGGAAAATGTAAAGATATGAATAACTGATTTGTGATATATATATATCTCATATGATTACCGAATGAGACAATAATTATTCTGGGAATATGAGATATATATCGAACATAAAATACACTAAACATTGTCCGCTTGTAACCCTAAGAGGTGGATAGATGGGGCATGCCTATTAGGAAGAATAAGTCTACAAAGATATCGGGCTATATTCGGTAACCTGGACCCCGTGGTCAATGACATAGATCCCGGTTGACTGGGGTGGCCCCGAGTGGTCACCACAGCGCCTCCGGCCCATGGATAGTCACCGTCTCGAATGTTGATGATACCTCTCTGCATATTATATTACGCTCACGGCCCTCATGGATCAACGTTTCACATGGAATATAGCACCTCGGGTCCTCATGGATTATAGTATTCCCGCATTCAATTCTAAGGTTTATGCATGAAACATAAAAGAAATGACAAGTATATGCAAAGGAAATGAAGAGAATATGGGAAGCATAGCACGTTTATGTGATGATAGTACACACATAAGAACAAGAAGTAAAAGTAATAGATTACATGAAAAGTATCTGGAAGATGATATAAAATGAAACTGGTTATGATAAGTATATATATGAGAAATGACCAGAATCTGTATTGTTATATGTGTTATATGCATTTGTATAAAAGTGTGGTGACTCTTAATAGAAGTCATATTCCCACTAAGCTGCAGTTTCTAGCACTCCGTGTTCAATCCGTGTAGGTACGTAAGAGGAAACCGTAGGATGTGATAATCCACATCGGCCAGCCAAAGGCCACATCAATAGTGCCCACCTGAAGACCTTAGGTCTATTTTGTATATGAAATTTTGTAAACTAATGTAAATATTGTAAATGTTGAACATTTCCATATTTGGAGCTTGTATATATATTTTGTAACCCGCTGCTACAGAATGTAATACAAGTTAATTGTTTAACATTATATGAATATGCAAGTGTAAAGGTTATAAGTATGATAAAAAAGAGTGACCCTCACTTGACATCCTATGCCGAGTCACGCTACGCTTTAGTGGCACGACATCCCTGATTTGGTTCGACCCGACAACTCCGGCCGACGAGAAGCGGGTGTGACGCTTAGTGGTATCAGAGCATCCCGGATTTGGTTCGGACCTGCCAATCGGGTCGGATCGGAGAAGGGGTGTTACAATCCCTATGGAATTCGCAATACTTGGTTAAGTCCCTCTTTGCTGGGTCTGTCTTCATTTGAGATGGCCACCTTAAAAAAATTTCGTGCTGCGTCTCACGTAGGACCTGTGGCACTGAGGCTGTCAAGGGGGTGAATTGCCGAGGTGGATATCGTTGGTCGCAGCTCGTTAAGGCCCAAGCGTCCCCGACACGCTTGCCTCGTATCTTTGAGATCGCTCTCCTGCTCTCTTTGTCTCTTCGTGGGGATCTATCCCCGCCTCCTCGCTCCCGCTTCGCTTCTTCGCTTTTATCACTCCCCCGCTTCTCCTTCGCGCTGAAGAGTTTTCTCGCTTAGATTGAAGGGCTTCCTCGGGTCACGATGTATTTCTCCTTGGATGAGCACCTCGACCATGCTTGCCTAAGGTTTTTTTGAGATGGAAAACATCAGGTCTTTCGACTGTACGCCTAGCCCGGCAATGAAAGCGGTGATGGTGAACTTCTCATCTGGGATGTCTACCGATAATGACTCTGCATTAAACCTCTGGACATAGGACTTCAGGTTCTCCTGTGGGCTCTACTTTATGGTTAACAAGGAGCAATGGCTCCTATACATCCAAGCTCCGGGAGGAAGGGAGACTAACGCGATGGATAGCTCTCCTCTCAAGGATGAGATTAATCGATGGAGGGAATCTGTCGAACTAAGCCGAGGCTCCGCCTGAAAGGCATGGCGTAAGGCTCCGATCTAACGGGTCTGGTATCCTAGCTCCATTTGATTCTTATATGTATTAAGGTGGACTTTATAGGATCTTTCGCTCCGTCCAACGCTTCGACCCGGGAGGCATTCTCGAACTTCACTGGAAAGGAAGGTAAGACCGGGTCGTGGAAAGGGGATTCGATTTGTTACACCAAGGCATCCATGGAGACTGAGCTCGCTCCCTTTTACCGCTTCCCCCCATGTGGTTGAGTCCTGTTGATGTCCCGAAGCGCCGCTCCATAATTGTTCCCCATCTCCGCCGATAAAGGATGGGTCCATCGCTCGTTGTCTTATCTGGGAACTCCTCGTTACTTCGCCCTCTCCTAGGGGCTTATAAGGATCATGCACCTTAGCTTGGCTAGTTTCTCCTTCTCCTTCAGCGTCCCGAGGAGCGTAGTGGTGTTGTCGTCCGCGGTCGTATTTGTCTACGAGTTCCTCCAAGTCTCTAGCAACCGGTCAGTGAGACGGAGTGCCCACCTCGTCTGGGCATTGGTCAGAGCTTCGAGAGAGTCTCTTATAGTGGTCTTGCGCCCCAAGGGGGTTGGCGTGACTCATGCTCATGTTTCGGGTCGATACCATCAGTCATTGAGAATTCAGTTTTATTTATAGAGGAACAGTCGTTCCCATAGATGACGTCAAACTGATGGTGCTTTTCTACCGGGACAGTCAATCTTCGGGTCAGCCGCGATCTGTCAGTCGAAATGTCGAGAACCTGCAACCCGTGACCAAAGGATGGTCCTACGAGGGCGCCCAAGGCTTGGCTCTCCGATGCCTAAGTCATATTCTTTCTTATTTGGAAGGAAAGAATTCAACTGTGGATGGCGTTATGATTGCCTATCTTTTTATGGTAGAGTGGGTCGGTATTTATAAAGAGAAATTGTGGTTACTTTCCTTGTTAGATAGTGATACGGTATCTCTCCCAGTGGGTGAGGAGTTTCCTTTTCCTTATCATGGACCAACTATTAAGGGATAAGGGAGGAGCCGTGATCATGCAAGATTCTTCCTAATCTCGCTGGGCGCTGGATCACGGAGATCGGGTGTTTACTCGCATGAGCTGGGCCGCTTATATTGCTTGATTACCTGGTAGGGTGGTTTCAACTCCGGGCCTAGGCTCGTATACTTTGGCATGGGTAGGATCTCACCGGTGGCCGAGCCGGCCGGGCTCCATGCCCCACCTCATAAGGCGGGAGGTCCTGGCCAAGGCTGCCTCGCGCCTCGGCCTATGCACATATTGTTTTCTACCCTATCAACACCTAAGGACCAAACAAACAATTCCTCGTAAGTGATAGAGTACAACAGTCGAAATCTGCATAGGAGAGGTAGGTTTTACCCTTTGAACCTTCCCTTGTATAAGTATGTTTACTCTATGAACCAAACAATAGACACAAAGTCCTTGAACTATTCTGTCATTTGTATAGATGATGACATACTTTACATAAGAATCTTCCTAACACATCCAAGTTCTCTCTTTTATGTTCGTTTTAACCATGAACATGCGTTTAGTTCTACAAGAGTTTAATAGGAATTGTGCCTATTCAATTCCCTCTAATGCGGCCCCACTTTACACTTACATAGGTTATCTCCTAAATTAAGGTTAGCTCATGTTACTCTTTTTCAATGCATAGAGATCATTACAAACATAACTTAACCTTCTTCTTAGGAGCATAACTGTTTCATCATAGGAATTGACAAGGGAAGATCCCCACAATGATCAAATCAAAGTCTTTGCAATTTAGGTATCCCTTTTGAACCTAGATCTTGGGATCTCTAGTCAGCTAGGTTGCGTATTCATTGTATTAACTTATTCCTTTATGGGTTTTAGTCTCATTTATATCGATGACTTTTCAACTAACTCTCTGTTTAACCTTTTGGTTAGTGGATCCTCAATGTTATCTTTGGACTTCACATAGTCTAAAGAGATAACACTAGTCGAGAGTAGTTGTTTGATGGTATTGTGTCTATGACGAATATGTCTAGACTTACCATTATACATACTTCTTTGTGCTCTACCAATAGTAGATTGACAATCACAATTTATGCATATTGGAGGCATAGGTTTTAGCCATCTTGGAATATCCTATATGAAGTGGTGTAGCGATTCAACCTCTTACACATTTGTCTAAGGCTATAAACTCATATTTCATTGTGGAACTAGAAATAACCATTTTTTTTTAGGATTTCCATGAGACTACTCCTCCCCTTGGAAATAACCATTTGTTTTGAGGATTTCCATGAGACTACTCCTCCCTTTATGGGATTTTGAGTCTTTAACATTTGATATCCAGTTTGCATCGTTGTAACCTTCAAGTACAACAGGATATCTTGTATAGTGTAGCCCATAATCACGAGTAAAACGCAAGTACTTACGTACTCTCATGATTCCTTATCAATGCTTGGCTCCAAGATTACTCATATAACTACTCAATTTACTAACCAACTAGGCTATGTCTGGTCTTGTAAATCTCATTAGGTACATCAGACTACCTATTAATTTGTAGTATTCTACTTGATAAACACTCTTTCCTTTATTCTTGGGTAGATATAATGTTACATCAACTGGTGTTCTAGCAATTCCAGAATTGTCTTTATCAAACTTTCCAAGAATATTATCAACATAATGTGACTAACTTAGAATGAGTCCATATGATGATAACATCAATAGGTCCCTGTCTTTCATATCAAACCTTGAATTTAACATATTCTTAGTAAATATGATCATCTTATCATCATTGTCGACAATAAGCATGTCATCTACATATAGACATACAATGACATATCTATGTTATGTATATTTGACATACACACACTTGTCACATTCATTGATTTTGAATCCTTGTGACATCATAACGTTGTCAAATTTCAGTTGCCATTGTTTCGGTGCATGTTTTAGCCCATATAAGGATTTCACTATCTTCCAAACTTTTTTTTCTTATTCTGAAGTAGAAAACCCCTCAGGTTCCTCCATGTAGATTACTTCATCAAATCTTCATTAAGAAAGGCTGTCTTCAAATCCATTTGATGTACTTCAAGGTTTCTCAAGGCAGAAATCACAAGCACCATCCTTATGGAATTTATTCTCCTCATCGGAGAATAAGTGTCAAAATAGTCAAGGCCTTCAGTTTGTTTATAGCATTTGATCACAAGCCTTGTTTTGTACTTGTCAATTGATCAATTTACTTTTCTTTTCCTCTTGAACACCCACCTGGAACTTAGAGGTTTACAACCTAATGGAAGATCCACTAGTTCTTAAGTATGGTTATGACTTATGAAATTAATTTCACTCTTAATAGCCTCTTTCCACATGAGACCCTTTGTAGAGTTCACTACCTCCTTAAAAGTCTGAGGTTCCCCTTCAAGCACATACGTCAGAAAATCTATACCAAAAGATTTTTATGTCCTTGCTCTTTTGCTGCGTCTAGGTTCTATCTCACCATCTTGATCTTGACTATTTTCATTAATAGTTTCAAGCACTCGTTTCGATGAGTTTGGCTATTCTTTGGATTTACATGGAAACACATCTTCAAAGAATGATGCATTTCTTGATTCCATTATCGTGTTTTTGTGAATATCTGGGATATTCAACTCATGAATAAGAAATTGATAAGCGGTACTATTATGTGCATAACCAATGAAAATGCAATCGGTAGTTTTAGGTCATATTTTCACCTTTTAAAGTAGAGGAATTGCCACTTTAGCCAAAAATCTCTACACTCCCAAGTATTTATAGGATGGTTGTCATCCTCTCCATAACTCATCTGGAGTCTTCTCTACTTTCTTTTTAGATACCTTATTCAAAAGGTAATTAGCAAACAAAATGGATTCTCCCCACATGTTTTGTAGTAGACCAGAACTTATCAACATTGCATTCATCATTTCCTTTAGAGTGTGATTCTTTCTCTCGGCCACTCCATTGGATTGAGGTGAATAAGGTGTTGTGGTTTCATGTCTAAAAACATGTTGAACACAAACATCAACAAATGATGATTCATACTCATCACCTCAATCACTTCTTAGCACTTTATTTATAGAGAACAAATTTCTCTATTGCCTCATCATCACTTTTAAGTAGGTACACATAATAATACTTTGTGATGTCATCAACAAAGGTAATAAAATATTTATTATCACCTCTTGTTTGTACAAATTTCAAATCACATAAATCATTATGGATTAAGTCAAGAGGTTGATGTGTTTTCAACGCTGGATGTGCAGTCGATTTAATGCCGACCTGAGTTTTACACTTATGCTTTGCATCAATTTGGAAAGTTGGTATATAATTTAAGTTAATTAATCTACGCAATGTATCATAATTAACATGTCCTAATCTATCATGCCATAGATTAGAAGACTCAAGAATATAAGCAAAAGTACTGGCTTTATTCATATCTAACTTAATGATAGTCATTATATTTAGCTTCCACATGCCATCACTCATATACCATTTTCCAACATACATTCCACTCTTGGATAAAACAAATGTATCTGACTCAAACACAAATCGAAATTCATGACTATTCAGCAATGAACCAAACACTAAGTTTTGCGGATTTCATGTACATACAATACATTTGTTAAAGTAAGATCATTTCCAGAAGTCATCTTCAAGACCACCTTTCCTTCGCCTTTGATTTCAGAGGTGGTAGAGTTTCCAATGTAAACATTTTCCCCAGTCTTAGTTGGTTCAAAGGTGGAGAACATCTTCTTGTTCGAGCACACATGGCGAGTAGCACCAGTGTCAATCCACCATTCCTTGGGATTAGATCCCACCAAGTCCACCTCAGAGATTACTGTTGTGAGGCTAATGTCAAACACATCCTTGGTGATGCCATCAACCACATTAGCTTCCTTGGGTTTGTTCCTCTTTGGCAGTCTACAAATTGAAGATTTGTGACCTTGCTTCCCACAATTAAAGCACTTCCCTTGGAACTTCTACTTCTTAAATATTCCCCCTTTCGGCCCAAGCTTATTGTCTTTCCCTTTGTTGTTGGTTTTCTTGAACTTGAAACCTTGAGCATATTCCACAAAGTTAGCCTTGGCCTCACCCGGATTTTGTGCCCCTTTCTTCTCAAATCCCCTATTGTCTTCTTTGATACGAAGTCTAATAATCAGATCTTCGATGTTCATCTCCTTTCTCTTATACTTGAGGTAATTCTTTAAGTCTTTCCAAGCGGAAAGCTTCTGATAATACTTATGACTTGAAAACTTAAGCTCATCATTTATGTAGCATGTATCTTATGGAGGGTTATGAGTTCTTGGACTTGGCCAGATACAGTCTTGGAATCTAGGTACATAATCGAGCCACGATAAACTTCTTGGCCCCAACATCCTCGATTTTAAAGTTCCGATTTAGTGATTCTCATAGCTCCTTAGTTGTTTTCTTATCTGAATACCACTATTTGTATAAGAAGTCAGTGAAAGCATTCGTAGCGTAGTTCTTTGCATAGAAAGTCGCTAATGTTTCCCGACATCCAAACAACGATGAATTAGATATCGTGCTCATCTTGTTTGAGCTTAGAAGCATCTTCAATCAAGAATCTCACAAGATTCAAGGTGGTCAAGTAGTTTATCATCTTCTGTTGTCACCTTTTAATGTTTAGTTCATTGAACTTCTTTGACTTTTCTCCAAGTGAGACAAAGATAGGCACAACAGTAGGTATCATTGGCACTTATGCCACAGTAGGGATTGCCACTTTGGCAGATACAATTGGAACAAATTTGTTGGAATTAGAGTCCACTTCTTTACAAAATTGTAGAAAATGTGCTAATTTTATGTTCCTAAAACTAATTCTCAGAATAATTGAAAATAACATATAATAAAGTATTTCCAGGAAAGATTGGTGGGGTATAAAAACCTAGGCCAAAACCAACCCTTTAGATAGAATATTTAGTTCCTAGGAACGATTAAAGGGGTCACAAATGGTCCCGCTTAAGATTCAAACTCTTTAGACAGAACTTCTTTGTATCGTAATTTCCAATTTCCTAAGACACAAAGAAAATAACACAAACTCAAAATAAGTGTAGAGTTTAGCCTAATAGGCTTATCTCCTTATCATATATTCCTTGCAATGAAAAACACAACCAATAGTTTTAGTTTAGTAGTTGAGGCTTTGTACTATGAACTAAAAGGTCATAGATTCAAACATTTTCCTTGTATTTTAATTCAAATATTTTCTTTAATAAATCAACAAACCACTTGTTTATTTGACTTTTATCCTTTTCAGGAACAAGGATTTTTTTTTTTTTTTGGTTTCCAGCACCAAACAATTTTTTTAATAAACTAACAAACCACTTGTTTATTTGGCTTTTAACAATTTTTTTTGTATATATATATAAAAAAAAAATTTCTTCTCTACCGGATAAAGGAACAATTTTCCTTCCGAAAGAGAAAAAAAATTTTCCTTTTCCAAAAAAAAACTATTTTAAAATCATTTTATGAAAAGTTTTTCTTAAGAAAGCCTTTTTTTTTTTCCTTAAAAAAACCTTTATCCAAAGTTGATTTAAGAAACTTTTTTTCCTCCTTAAAACCTTTTATCCGAAGTTGGTTTTATGGAAAATATTTTTTAGGTTTTTGTTTTTCTTAAGAAAACCTCTTTTTTTTTTTCTTAAAAAAACCCTTATCCAAAGTTGATTTAAGAAACTTTTTTTTTTTTTAACTAAAAAGGCAAAACAAAAAATATGGTAAAAGATTTCTTATCCTTCTCTCTTTTTTTTTCTTTTTTTTTTTTTCCTATTTTTCGTTTTTTTCTTTCAGGAAAACAAAGGAAATAATATCTTTCCTTCCCTTTTTTTTTTCTTCCTTTATCGGTTAGTTTTTTTTCACGATATCTTCTATTTCTTCAACCAACCCACCTTGCATGTTAGATTTTTTTTCCTCTCTGTTTTTTTTTTCTCCATCCTTTACCTTGGAATTTTGTCTTAAGATTGTAAGTTGCAAGCTCTTTTCCTCTACAACCAAAGCCTATACCAAAACCTGGTTATTACAAAACAGTGATATGCCTGCAAAAATCAACACCTAGCTAGTCATTGGAAGAGGCAATAACATAAGCGAGTCGAGTCTTATGTAAGTCCACAATCACCTTAAAACATAATTAACCTTCTCTATTAGTGTTTTAAAGTTACAGACATTTGTTTTCCAGAATAAAATGAATGAATGAATGAATGATCCATAATAACACTTTATATATATATATATAAACCACCAAAGGGGATGGACATAAAACTTTTCTGATTACGTGTGTCCTCGACTTTAATTTCATTCATAAGGGAATGAATATTCATAAAAAAAATTGAAAAAGGAAATTAAATAAAGGAATTGAAAAGGGCAATTAAATCCATCAACAATGTTTCAAAATACAAACCAATTGTTTCACGACATTAATTTCATTCGTACGGATGAAAAATCAAACAATAAATACAAAAAACTATAGAGAAAAATAATCGTTCAAATGCCTAAATTATTCTCTCGGTACTGAAAAACTAGTACATAGGAAAAGCATGGAATAAACCTTTTTGCTTGTTGGCATGTCTTCACCTTCGAAGTCTTACTCAGTACCATCGAAAATTATGGTAAAGAATAATGCTCAGCACAGCACGCTACTTTGACCAATTTATTTCGGCTGAAACTATAAATTGCTATCATATTTCTCTTTAGAAAAGGAGACTCAACTGTATCATTCCAAGTGTTCGTTTTTGCCACGCATTTCTTCAACTCTTCTTTATCCTTATCTTTGCTAAACATTTGGAGGCGATAATCGGGTTTGTAGTGGCTTACTCAAAAAAGTTAAACTTTCCATACGAAAATTATGTACATTAAATAGGAAATGGTGAAATTTTGGATAAGAGATATAGTAGTCACCGATCATAAATGGGAAATGTTGAAATTTTGAAGAGTCACCGATCATAATTTAAATTTTTTTTAATTTATATTGAAAGTGTTTTTTAAATGGACATATTTACACTATTTTGTTAAAAATGTATTTTGAATAGACATTTTTATAATTTTGAAAATTTTTAACTTATACTGAAAATATCTCTTGAGATATACTTTTATACTATTTCGTTGA
Organism: Tetrastigma voinierianum; assembly: GCA_016808115.1. Lineage (NCBI taxonomy): Eukaryota > Viridiplantae > Streptophyta > Magnoliopsida > Vitales > Vitaceae > Tetrastigma > Tetrastigma voinierianum. Next base: position 876,680 of record JAEQBH010001228.1, on the reverse strand, counting down.
AAATATCTTTTGAAGAGACATCTTCATATTTTTAAAAATTTTCAATTTACAGTGAAAGTGTATTTTTAATAGATGTTTTCATAATTTTGAAAAATTTTAATTTATACTAAAAGTATCTTTTGAAGAGGCAACTACGTTATTTAGTTAGAAAATGCTTGGTACGAAGAGAATAACTTTTATATTTTTGAAATTTTCGATTCTGTGAAAGATACTTAGAAAAAACAGCGCCAACGTAATTTTAGGAAATTTTAATTTACGTTGAAAGTATTTTTAAGAGAGGCAATATTCTATTATTTTGTTAAAATGTTTTTTGAATAGGTATTTATATTTTGATTTATCTTAAAGTGTCTTTTGAATAGATACTTTTACATCATTTTGTTTAAAGTGTAAAAAACATTTTCGTATTTTTAAAATTTTTTAATTTATATTGAAAGTGTCTTTTTTTTTTATTATTATTATTATTTTCCGGAAAATTCCGTGTAAACAAAGGTTAAAAAGGGCCTTTATAAATTGGATTTGGGGGACACGGCGCCTGATCTTCTATCGTTCTTCTTCCTCATTCATCCACGTGAAAGGATCTGTGTAAACAGGGATTGATTGAAGTCATTTCAGAAAGTGAATTTGAAGGGTAAATAAAAGAGACAATGTGATTTGGGTTTGGATTATGGATGGAATGGTTGTGTTAATGAATTGTGAATTGTGAATTGTGAGTGACCCCACATACCTGGCTTCCTCCCAATCTTTGGAATTTCTGTCTCCGTCGTCCTCGTCCTCCTCCTCCTCCTCGTCGTCATCATCATCATCATCATCATCGTCATCATCATCATCTGTACCAGAATATGAACTCCGCCATCCTCCTTCCCCATACCTCCTCCTCGGCAACACCGACTCTTTGATCCGCGTGCATACTCTCTCGTCTTCGAATATCAGAGAGAAACCTTCTCCAAGAAGCAGAAGTTCATGGAGAAATCTGGGTATGGCCGTGACGGTATCTACAGGTCTCTCAGACCTCAGCTGGTTCTGCCTAAAGATCCCAATCTCTCTTTCGTCTCATTCCTCTTCAGAAAAGCTTCTTCCTACCCCAACAGGCCAGCTCTCATCGAAGCACTCTCTGGGGAAACCTTGAATTTTTCCCAGTTCAAATCCATGGTCATCAAGGTCTCCCACGGCTTAACCAAACTGGGTATAAAGAAAAACGACGTCGTTCTGGTCGTCGCTCCCAACTCCATCCATTACCCCATCTGTTTCTTCGGCGTTGTCGCCATCGGCGCCATCGCCACCACCGCTAATCCCCTTTACACCGTCCCCGAGCTCCAAAAACAAGTCAAAGATTCCAATCCCAAACTGGTTATAACCATTCCACAACTCTGGGAAAAAGTTAAAGAACTCAATTTGCCAGCTGTCATCTTGGATTCTACAGATACCTCTAAACCCACCATCCAATCAGCCGTCAAAATCACGTATTTGTCCGACCTTGTTAAGTCGGCCGGCCAGGTTTCTCACTTTCCAGAAGCTTCCATAACCCAAGGCGACACAGCCGCCTTGCTGTACTCCTCTGGCACCACGGGAGCAAGCAAGGGCGTGATTTTGACACATGGGAATTTCATCGCGGCGGCGCTGATGATTGCCATGGATGATGAATTGACAGGCGAAATGTACAATGTGTTTTTGTGTTTTTTGCCCATGTTTCATGTGTTTGGTCTTGCTGTGATTATGTGTTCACAGCTACAGATGGGGAATACGATTGTGTCTATGCCTAAGTTTGATCTTGATACGACATTGAAGTCTATTGAGAAGTATAGGGTGACTCATATGTGGCTTGTGCCCCCAGTCATGCTTGCTCTGGTTAAGCAGGGCAAGCTGGACAGGTACGATCTCTCTTCATTGAAGCACATAGGTTCAGGTGCTGCACCTTTGGGGAAGGAGTTGATGGAGGATTGCGCCAAGTGTCTTCCCACGGTTGCCCTCGGGCAGGTACTCAGCTGCAATGCTGCAAATAAATTGCTTAGTGATTTTCAATTTCATCATTTCATACTATGAGATATGGTTATTTTATTTTTCTATTTTCCATGATCTGCAATGCATTTGAATTCTATTACCATCTGGGAATTGGACCTGTAAAGTGTGAGGTAGAGGTGCTCCTTATGAAATAACTGGCATATGGCTGAGGCATATATGCCATGAATACTGATCAAGCATGGAGGAATTCAAGATGGGGAAAAAAGGAGGAGAAAGCTTTGGGCTTATTTGGGAACGTTGAGAACTGTTTTTCAAAAAACATTTTGAATTCTGTCTGACAAAAGTTTGATTGGAAACTTGGAATGATAACAACCTTTGGTATGCAATTTTTTATATTTCTTAAAAGTAACTTTTACTTGGAGTGCTTTTTCAGTTACTTTTTAACCATTTTTTCAAAACAAGGTCTCCAAAAACTGTTCTTCCTAGAAAAATTACCACCACTATTTTCAGAGGCTTAGGCTTTTTAGCTTCAGCACTGGTCTTCTAAAAACCCATATTTTTCATTCATATCTTCAAACGGTGAATGTGTAAAGGACCACGAGAGCATCTGGGCTTTATAATTGTTTTGTTTTGTACTCTCATTGAACTATACATGCCCTGGACTTCAATTGTTCCCTTGATCATGATATACCATTTTTGGACTGCAAATTAATTACAGAAGTTTTTTTTTTTTTTTTACTTTTCCTGATTGAAATGTTATAATTTCTCAATTATGTTCTCCTTACTGCCCTTGTAATGTTGCATCTAGAGTTGTCCACAAACTTTGATGCAGAGTAGAGCATCTTATTTACTATGTCAATGATGCTGCCTTCAAATTCCTTATCATGCATAGCAAGGAAAATGAATTACACCTCTTAAGCTTTGTGATAGAGTAATTGCTGTATTTACTGTGCAAAAAAGTTTTGTTAATGAACTGGTTGCTTTGACTTAAGGTTTGGTCTCATGCATGCCTTTTGTTTCCTCTGAGTAGCTGGGATTAGAAAAATTGTCTTCTGATCTAAAAACCCATTTTCATTCCAGGGCTTTGGTATGACAGAAACTTGTGGTATTGTTTCAAAGGAGATAGCAAAAGTAGGAGGCCAGCATAATGGTTCCACTGGACCTCTTGCTCCAGGTGTAGAGGCCCAAATTGTTAGCGTAGATACACTGAAGCCTCTTCCTCCGAACCAGTTAGGAGAAATATGGGTTCGTGGTCCTAATATGATGAAAGGTAATGTTAATATGTTCTGTTGGTTGTTAATCATTGCATTTTTTTGGCACTAAGAAAACAACTATTCAGTTTCTTTCAGGAAAAAGGTTAAATTCTTAAATCAATAGTCTTGGCTCTATACTAATAGGAAGAATTGATTCTACATTGGTGACCTGAGTCACCTGACTCACTGTTTGAGAAACTTTGAACTATGCTTACTTGGGAGCTATCATATGCGCTATGCATTTCCCTATTTACAAAGTTTGAGACTCCATTGACTACAATTCCATTGTCAGAGAAATTGCTACCCATTTATTTAACTGCATCTGCTCTTTTTTCTTTTCATTAATTTGACTATTCTTTTGCCTCATTCCTCCAATGTGGTTAATTACAAGCATTTGGCATGTTCGCTTGGCCCATGTAAAAAGTATGAAAAGCGTAAATGATGTCATGTAAAAGGTAATATAAAAGTATATATATGCTCATTTCAAATGCTGTGGAAAAACAAAGAGGTTCATGATCGATTCTATGTAGAATTCAATGCAAGCGGTACAAGGATTTATTTTCTGTGCTGTGCACTGCCCATTATGGTACAAGTGGGAACTTAATTTTTGTTTGGGTGAGTGACAACTCTTATACTAGGGCAATCTCATATAGATCAGTTTTAAAGATTACCTATAGCAATACACACACCTATAGGATTCTAAAAGACATCCTGGTTTTTTGCAGAGTTATGGCTTTGTCATGCTTACCTAGTTCATGTCCCACATGCAATGGATAAGATTTTCAGCTAGATACAAGGATGAAATCTTTTTGGGCTTCCATTTAACATGCTTGAGGCATTTGCTTATATTTCTTGTCAATTGGTGTGTAATATCTCTGTTGGAAATTAATTTACAGGTTATTTCAACAACCCACAGGCCACAAAGCTGACTATAGACAAAAAGGGTTGGGTGCATACTGGAGATCTTGGATATTTTAATGAGGAAGGGCTACTGTTTGTTGTTGACCGAATTAAAGAGCTAATCAAGTATAAAGGTTTTCAGGTAGTTAGTTCACTGTCTGGTGATCATTTTCAGTCAATCCATCTAAAATTCTGATGCTACTTGGTCTATTTTGTAGATGTCTTCCTAATAGAAAATATTGAACATATGCTATCTGATATTTCTGCACTTGTTAAAAATATGCATGCTGAAAATATGCATGATTATAGTTGTTTTCTAATTCTATTGCCGCTGTAAGTATGCAGACTAACATGTAGGCTGTAAATTCTATTTAAATGGTTGCTAGATCGATTTGATTGTTGCTTAGAGTGTGTGTGTCTATATATATATATATATATATAGAAAACATGCTCGCTGATATTTCTGCACTTGTTAAAAATATGCAGGCTTATAGTTGTTTACTAATTCTATAGCTGCTGTAAGTATGCAGAGACTAAAATGTAGGCTGTAAATTCTATTTAATTGGTAGCTAGATCAATTTGATAGTTTCTTAGAGAGAGAGAGAGAGAGAGAGAGAGAGAGTGTATAAGCAGGAGAGAGAGAGAGAGAGAGAGAGAGTGTGTATAAGCAGGAGAGAACGAGAGAGAGAGAGTGTGTGTGTATAAGCAGGTTAGGGTTTTGCTCTTCTAGTCTATTCTTTGCTGTAGTCTGGCCTTTGTTGCCCTCTTACTATGCCTTCAGTATGAGGACTTTCGTTTGTTTCCCTATAATCTGCATTGTCCATGTTTTTTCCTTTGAGAAGCTTGCCCTCGAGTGTCTAGAATCTCTCTTGGGTTTCTGGGCTTTCATTACCAGAAATTTTTTTCAACACCAACTTGTAGTGTTAACTCCAGAGTTCCTTTCTCTACCTTTGTTGCAGTTTAGCACATCCATAATCATGACTGATTCATCTTCTTCCGAAACTCAATGGATTAAATGAATAACATTAAAAATTTAATCTCTGTTGTTACTGATCTAAATTGGACCTTGCGACAATTTGATGCAAAAATGCTTTTTGCATGGAGATCTAAACAGGGAGGTTTAAATAGAAATTCTACTTAGTTTCATGGATAGAGGTGTTAAGGGAAAGTGTGCGGGCTCAAAAAGTTATTATATGGTCTTAAACAATCCTAGAGTTTAGTTTCATAGATTTAAGGCAATGGTAAGTTTCGCACCCGAGAAAGTCAAGGACACTTCATGGAGTCATCCAAATAAAGTTGTTGCTCTAATAATCTATGTAGACAATATAATTGTGATTAAAAAACGACCAAGATGAAATTGACAATTTAAGGCAATATTTGGCTTATAAAGTTGGGATCAAGAATTTTGGGGAGGCTTGAATATTTTCTTTGAAAAGAGGTAATATATTCAATACTAGGTATTTTTTTGTCCCAATGCAAATACGCTGTTGATATGCTCATGGAAAGGATGCTAGGGTATAAACCAATTGACATCTAGTAGAGTAAAATCAAATATTTGGAGATTGTAGGATGTAAATTCTCCTAGGATGGTGGCTCTAAATTGATATTTTCCTTGAATAATTTCATAGCATGTGATCTATTAATAAAATTCAAATTTCTCCACAGTATATGCTGATTTTGGAAGTGATATATGAAGTACACACATTTATGTACATGCGATCTAATGATATGAGGGACAAATAAATAAATTAAATCTCATTTTCAGCTTCCTATTAATACAATATCAATCTTTAATTGCATCTCCAATGACTTTCAGCTGGACATGATTATGCTCCTCCTAGCATGTCAAGAAATTATCTTATTGGAGTGTTTTGTGTTTTGGATATTTTATATGCTAGTGTCTTCCAGGGTACCACCATTGAACATTCTATTTCTTGTTGATATTATGGATGTGTCAAACTTAAAGATACATTCAACATATTCAACATTGATGAGGCTTATCCAGAAAAAAAAAAACGTATTCAACATTGATGAGCATGTCTTCAATTAAGCTGTGTACTAAGACAAACTGTCTAATGTTCTAGCATATTCAACATGGATCCATCCTCGGCAGTGTGTTTAGTTGACTTGAACACTGGTATGGTTGAGGATATGTATGCTGGAGCATTTTAGTTATTTGATTGTTTACTAGTCATTACCTTCTGGTTGTTCTTGAAAATGCATTTGCATGAGTTGCTATTAAACTTATGCTTACTGGGTTTTTGTTTGTATTTGCTTGATTTTGATTTGCACTAGGTCCCACCAGCAGAGCTTGAAGCGCTTCTTATTTCACACCCAGAAATACTAGATGCTGTTGTTATCCCGTAAGTTGATTTCTCCCTACAACTTTGACAAATCACATCTCTTATAGCTCTTAAGGATATTATACTAGTTTTGTATGTATGCATACCATTCAAGTGGAGTCATTTCTGCCCTGTAGATATCCCGATGCTGAAGCTGGAGAGGTACCAATTGCATATGTTGTCCGGTCTCCCAATAGTTCACTAACTGAAGAAGATGTAAAAACATTTATTGCAAATCAGGTATGCTCATCAAACCCATGGAAAAATCATTCTTATAACAGTTTGGATTAGCTATTTACTTTTCAATCACCCACTGTGACTGCTAAGTTGGAAATAACCAATGGATATCTGATCCCCTGAGGTATTCTGAAACATGCCTCAACCTTCTGGTCATCTTCACTGAGATTTTCATTGGAAGGAATGGAATGGAATGATTTTGCATATTATGTTCTCTTTTCTTCCTTTCCATTCAACTAGAACTGAATTCTCCTTCTGTTTTGTATACAGGTTGCACCTTTCAAGAAATTGAGGAGGGTAACATTCATAAACACTGTTCCAAAGTCAGCTGCAGGGAAGATCCTCAGAGGAAACATCGAAGAGTCGAGGCCAGGACTGCAGAAAACTAAATATCACCTTATCAGACAATCATACACTAAATGATGCTTTCCACTTGATACTGGTTAATAAAAATTTATACATGTTATCTTTGGATGCTGAACAAGCTTTAACTTAATTCCCAAGGGAGTTGTGGTTAAGCATTCTCTTCTCTTAGATCATAATGTTTTCTTTAAACTACTTCCCTTTAAAAGAAGGGAAAAGGAAATACAAAGTGTGAACTGGTTTAAACTAAGTACTATATATATTTTCACTACCTAAGCATGATTCATAATTTCTGAATATATATAAAAAATATTTTCTATGAATAATCTATATATATATCTCTCTATATATAATATATATATATATAATATGTATATATATATATATATTTTGCAGGAAGTGTTTAAAAAAAAAAGAAATTTGAGTTTCAGGATAACGATAAACGACAACAGATCAATGGATATGGTCCATTACTGATTATTGAAAGAAAAAAGGCATGTGGTCTCATACCTCCACAGTAGCATTTAAATGCTGTCTGAATTTACTGGGAGAATCAGAAAAGCTTGCATAATGAGAGGCTCAGGAGACTATACTTCTAAGATGTGCGCAAAGTATCTTGCTGTAAAATAAAGCTTTTATTTCATTTCAGATTTGTCTAAATTCAACGCGGGTCATTCATGGCTTCGCTGTCAGCATTCGGTAGTGAAATTACTCTTATTGAAACCTCCTTTTAGTGGATACTGCCACTGGATTGTAGTTATGAATATGTTGGACCGTGTTTTTGAAAAGCATTTCCAATTTTGAAAATGTTTTTGAAGAAAAATCAATTAACAAAACTTAGAAAACACTTCTAAAATTTGGAAGAATTATGTAAACATGCTATGAAGGACCTAAAAAAAGGGAAATAGAATACAACTTTTTGAAACCATTAAAACATGTCATGATTCTACCAACTTAATTAAAACATGCACCAGAATAATAACTCCTCTTATTAAGACAAAAATGTCTCTCATGTATTGAACTTACATACTTATAATAATAATGTTACATGCTCATTATGATAATGTAATAAACTTTTGCCTAATGTAATGGATTTTTTCCTAATGTAACATACTTATAAAAGTCTGTTGCACTAGGCAAAATTTTGAGGGAAACAAATGTTACATTAGATAAAAGTTTGTTATATTACCATAGTAAGCATGTTACATTACTATTGTCAATATCCAAGCTCAACACAATATGAACATTTTTGTCTTAATAAGGTGAGTTACCATTTCACTACATGTTTTAATTAATTTGGTGGAGTCATCACATGTGTTATTGGTTTCTAAAAGTTGCTTTCGATTTCCCTTCTTTTGAATCCTTGATAGCATGTTTACATAATTCCCCCTTTAAATTTTTGATAAATGAAGCTCATTTGGAAAATCAATTGGGTACCAGTCAAGTTATACTCATGCATCTTGATGTGGTTGCATTTGGATGTCATACTTAAAAAATCAAGTGCCTAACAAACTATCTCAAGGCTTCGACCTAAAGGCTTATACAGTTGTCCCCATTTCATTTTTTACCCTATTTTTATCTTTATAGACTGGAACTGTATTGTGTATCAAAAAATTCTTTCTCAAATATGATAAGAATACTCAAACTTATAATCTGGTTCTATTGCCCACCCACTTCTTCAGTGTTACAACTTGTTCAGCTTAAGGATCTAGGCTATCTTAACCATGGTTGCGTCCATAACTATAAGAGTCAAGTTAGGGATTTAAATCACAAGGACATATGTTAGGAAACTAAGCCCTGTTTGTTTACAGGATTCAAAAACAGTTTTTTTGAAAACTGATTTTTGTTTGAAAAATAAGAAAAACATAAAGAACATGTTTCATTCCATTTTTTTTCTAGAAACACATGGAACCCTTACTTCCATCCATCAGATAATCCAAATCAGACTCAGTTTCAGATAACACAAAATTGTGTTCATTATTTTCATGATCATAAATACACCATTTCAAAAGCTGGAGCAGACATGCCTATTAGCTTCTTTTTGGAAGTAACAACTCAAGAGATGACCTTAGGTTTGTTGTCTCTCAGATTCTCAAAGTCTTCAGATCGTCGGAGCATTAACCTAGCGGAGGACACCACAGAACTCAAACAGGGCATCGGTCAGGAGTTGACCCACCTCTGTTGCTAATTCAAAATCTCAGCGTAAATATCTTATGTTTTTCGGTAGAGTATTTCCTCATAGCCTAATTAAGTCTTTGTATTTATGAAGGAGTATGGTCCACTTTTATGCTCTGAAAGTGGGCGTGGTTTGAAATAAAAACGAGGAGGGCGCTTCATTTCAACCGTTTTTCCCACTGGAATCGCCAAAGTCATCGAATCTTCCCTCAGAGATTGTTTGATCATCTTAAAGTGATTCGATGGTGATTGGGTAGGATGATGTTACTAGGCTATTGTGATCTTGAAAGTCTTAATAAACCATCTTCTTGAAAGGCGACCGGCTGAAGGATATTGCAGGGCAATAAATCGAGAAGGCCTTTATTTGTGATCCGTATTAGTTCGAATCCATGTTCGTGTTAGGATACTTGGACTTGGCATATCAAGCGAGAGCTGTGAAGCAGTAGTGCCGCTAGACTGAAGGTTAGGCCTGGCTTGTGGGCTCTGCCTAGGCCTTTTGAATAGGGGTGCTGGGCCAAAATCCATGGTACCCACAATACCCTCCTTTTTCATTTGGGAATCAGTCTTCCATTTGGAAAAATGTGCCTGACCTCATAAACAATAAAATCTTTTCATCATTGTTGTTTCCTATATTGCGTTTGAGAAGTTTTTTCTATTTTTGGCAACACATTTAATGCGGGTTTTTGAGGTTTTCCCTGAAGATTCAAAACCTGCAAAACTACTACAGGTATCAGATTTGCACGCTTACTCACTAAATTCAGTTTCTGAGATTTTGGTGGATGTGTATGGATAGATGTTGTCAGTCTTTGCCCGATCTTAGTGCTTTTATGATTATACGGGCTGGAAATGTTGTTGACTACTCTTCTCAAGTCAGTCTGGAAGGCTTCATTCTTTGGGCGTGCTAATTTGTATTTTGAGGGATATTTTGGAGCCTTATATGTCCCCTTATATGCCCCTTCGCTTTGGCATTGTTGAAAGGCGCTGTGACCATATTGCCATGAAAAGGGCTATCCGTGACCTAGGCTTTTTCTTTTTTCATATCTTCTTTCTTAGCCTTTTTCTTTTTCTTCTACCTTTTCTTCCACTTTTTCCTCTTTCTTAGGCTTTTTCTTCCACTTTTTCTTCTTTCTTAGGCTCAGATTTCAACCCTGCTGGGTTATGTAATCGTTGAAGTATGATCGCTTGGTTGTAAGTGTTGTTGTGTGTAATTATAGGCAGCCTTTTGGTGTAATTAACCAAATCTCTTCTGTGAAAAAATTTTCGTTTTTGCTCTGCTTGTTCTTCAGCACTCAATTAATAAGTGGCGATGGGCCCAACTCCTTGGGGGCAAGGGTTTGTGGCGATTTGAATCTGGAATTCTAGGAATGATGAGCCCGCCACAGTTCTGTGGACTAACAGTTGAAATTTCATTGAACATGATCATTCCCCAAACCTCAGAACCTAACCTTGAGCTTGGCCACGCTGGTTTGCTGTGCCTTAATGTGAAGCGTCCCTTGGGGTCAAATCCATTTGGAAGCGCGATTGGTCAATGGCGCGGCCCAATGCACTTTGTAGATTACAGGCCTTTGATACTTAGGGAGTCATAATTAAGATATCATCGTTCGTCTCTTTACCCATTTCCTATTTCCACGCTTCCTCTCGAGGCTTATGGCGATACTTGAGCTATATGTTCTGCGTGGTACTACCAGTATCTTTCCGGTTGTTTCTCTTATTGTAAAACCCAGAAAATGGGGCGTCACTTTGAAGTTCAAATCATTTGGAGGCGAGTTGATCGATAACAGTACTATTTAAAGAAATACACAACGAGTGCCTAAACATAATCGCAAGGTCATAATTAGATCTCATCGGATTTGCTCATCTCTTTTGCCCCATTTCTATTCCCTTCCCCTCTCGAGGAACTCTGAAATCTGCCTTCCGATTGTGGCGTTGCGTGTTTGCAAATTGTCTTTCGGTGTTTGTTTTCTCTTGTGTAAGGCTTGAGAAAATTCAGTTTTCTAAATAGTAAAAAACAGTAATTTCAATTAAATAAAATTCTCTAGATCTCGGATAATGAAGCGGTGTAGTTAAATTAGTCTCGCGAAATCTGATGATCTAGAAAATTTTCCAGATTAAGAGTCGAGTGATTGGAAATATTCAATTCGGGTGATAATCGTAGGTGACTTATTGGCAGATTTTTACTAAAATCTCGGAAATCAAATGGCGTGAGTTAAAGTTAATTTAAAATAATTGGTGAAAAATAAATTTTTAGGAAGAAATGGATCCAAATGAGATATTATAAGTTATGTATCAAAACTAAACCTAACCTATCATCCTCATAAGCAATGTTGTAAAAATAATAAAAGTCAAGCGGGATGCAAGAAGGCCATTTTTCGTTAGATGGAGAAGAGTTTAAGATATTTTATTTTTATTTTTCTTCTCTTTGCTTCCTTCTCGAATCTCTAAATCAGATCAATAAGGTTTTAAATCGGGGCTTTAGAAGAATGAGATTGATCTCTATGAAATGAAGAAACTACATGGACACCAAAGTTTGGGTTTTGACAGGCTACAGTATGGGTAGGGTTTTATCTGCCAGAATTCCCACTTTGTTTAAAGTGTTTTGTAATGTTTAAGTTGGTTTTAAAGCCTTGGGCAGCGTTTGATCGGTCCCGAGCTTGGGACGGATTGATGGCATTTGGAGAATTTTGACCGACTGCGGGCGGTCTCGTACCGTCATAAAGATAACTGTTTCTCGAACAACAAATGTTTTTGGGAATAAATAAGCAAGTTGTGTGGAATTAATAGGTTAATCATAAGCAATCGTATTCGCTGATTGCCGTAATTGTATGCGAGAATATATCGTATCTCTGACGCTCGAGAGAATCAGTTGTGATTTGCTCGGTGCCCAACCAGATATGGTGTGTGTGCCGACCATTGGAATGATGTGAATTGCTCTGCCGACTAATTTTGATATTGATGATTATTGGTCCTTCTGATGACCCTATTGGGTGATGGTTGATCCATGTTAAATTACATGTGTGGTGTGAATGTAATTTGTGAATATATACATAATTGATATATTTGGCCTTAAAAGTGATTTGAAGTAACAATGCATTTCTACCTAAGTAAACCCTAAAGTACGATGTAGAAGTGCCTGGCACTAATTCCTGCAAACAGTAGAAAGAATTTTCCACAGGATAGATTAAAAGAAGTCGAGGTTGGGAGAGATGGGCCGACGGATCATTTCGAATGAGAACCATGTTTGTTTAGGAAGAAGCTCACTGACGGTCGCCTCGGAGGTGATCCGTATTTTTACCAAACCCGCCCGGTAGTATATTTTCAAGAGCAACCAAGTTTGTTTTGAAAATGATTATTTTCTCGTCACGTAAGCGAGCATGTGGTGAGTCGGTGAGGACTAGGACATGGGAATGGACGTTTAGACATTCAAGTGGGATCGTATTTGCAGGTGTGTGTTTAAATTAGTTGCACAATGGGACTTCCACTCTTGCCTTCGCACGCACACTACACCTGCCCCACCCCACCTTCCTTACTTTTTTACCACTGCCCGCGCACTGCATATGCACGAGTGGAGAGTAACCCGTTTAGGGTAGATTCCCCTCTTGGGCGATAAGCTCACCTGTCGAGGAACATTTTTTTCGGTCTGGGGTGTTCGAGAAGATGGCTCTTCTTAGAGGCCCGATTTTGAAGAAGAGTCGGGTTGTAAACTTTGATGTTTTTTGGATAATATGTATTAGAATTATAGATTTTAATATTAACCATTGTATTAAGAGTAATAAAAGTAGCTCTTGGTATTGAGATATAGTTGGTACATGTTTAATGAGTATTGATGCGGGGCCCCAGTGGCCATTTTTGCTTCGGTGTAGTCTGCGATAAAGACGCATCCTAGATTTTAAATGAAATTGGCGGGTGGTCGAAAGGCCACGGGTTTTGGGCGTCACGGCTTGGTATCGGGCTTGAGTAAGCGATTGCCTTGGGGCTCGGTGGGTGTAGTTATAAGTATGAGTTACGTGCGGCTCACGGCTTGGTATCGAGGTTAAAATAGCTTGATTACCTTGGGGCTCGGTGGGTGTAGTTATAAGTGTAGTCCGATGCCGGCTTCACGGCAGTTTGAGCATGGGTATCACATTCTGGGGGCTTGGGGACATGGGCTTAGGCCATAGCCATTGTGGTGAAATTGATACTAACGTCATAGCTTGGTATCAGAGCCTAGGTTTATAAATACCTAGAGCTTAGTGTTGATAAGTTAGGCATACGATTACCTAGGGCTTGGGGAACTTGGGTCAAGGCCAGAGTTATTAAATGTAAGAACATCACCACTTGGTGTGGCTCGATATAGGGTTAGGTATGTGATTACCTAGGAAAGCACGGGACGGGTTTAGACCACTGCATGCATGGTGTGTTTCGTGTTGTGTTCGGATATGTGTTCCATGTTTGTCATTGTGTGATTGTGTGTTACACATTGCGTGGAAAACTTATACATGGTATGATGTATATGGGAAATGTGATTGCGTGGTTATTGCGCGGGAAAATTATATGCATGACATATTGTATATAGGAAGAAGTGGAATGCTAAGGTTAGGAACTATAACCTTAGGGGTTCGGAAAATGAAATGAACCTGAAAGTGTTGAATTTAGTGAAATAAATGAAAGTGGTTGGCAGTAGCACCACTTGGGCGATGGCCCCAGTGGAGTTCATGGTTCGATAAGTCTATTAGTAATTGGCATGTTCATTACTAGTTTGACTGAAATGAGATTAAATAAAGTTTGTTGCCATTTGACATGTGTAGATGGCAAGTCGAAGTAGGGTACGTAGAGAATTAGATCCCACGGAGTGTAGTCGAAGCACCACCCGATGTTGCAGTGGAGCCTTTCTTTGGTACACATTGGGGTTAAGCCTCTTGTAAAGTACCTGGTGAGTGCCGGTTGGTGAAGTCGGGGAGAGTCAGAGTAACCTCTTGAGGTTCGGGTCACATCATCCTCAGGCGTTCACGGGGAAGGGATCAGATGGTGTGGGATTATTCTAGTTCCAGACCCGGTGAGAAATGTATTGGAGGTTATGGATATTACCTCCGATGTAGCGAGATAGGGCTAGGCTGGGTCCATCTGAAATTGAGTCCAGTGTGGTGGAGGCGGTTAAGACAGGGATTTAGAGGCAATGGCAGAGGAGTTCCATGGAGCTCTCTTTATGAGCAAATGTTCCGACCCCCTTTGTTAGACATGCGAGGCCAGAGTTCCTCAGAGTTGAGGGCGGGGAACGATGGCGATGAGTCTTGTGGCGGATTCATTGGTGTACGTTTTGGGTGATTACTGGCCCGCGGTTATGGCCAAGGTCGGGAGATTTGAGAATGGTGAAGTTGTCCATTGAGCGAATTATTGGGCCTCGCCTACAAGACATGGATACATGGTTAGAACTGACTACGGCCCGTAGAGAGAGAATCTCGGATGACACCTGAGGCATTCCGAGATCACGAGTGCGGGTGGGGAGAAAGGAGGATCAGCCTTCTTCGATTTGGGCTTAGAGGTTGGGCCTCTGGGAGAAGCCATTGTATGGGAAAATTCTCCTCTAGGATCTAGGGTGAGAGTTGGTCAGATATGGTAGATATATCGGGTTTTGATGTCATTCTTGACATGGATGAATTGACAACCTCTCGGGTTGTCAGTGATTGTGACTTGAGGCGGGTTATCATACCCGACACGGTCTTGGAGTTGTAGAAGGTAGCATATGCATGTGAGTGATGCGTATGTGCGTGAATTTCGGGGACGAAGTGCATTAAAGGAGAATGTAAAACCCGAAGAAAAAATCCGTTTTTCTAAAAAATGGTAAAGCGGTAATTTCGGTTTAGCCGAAAATTCTCTAGATTTCGGATAGTGAAAGCGGTTTTACTTAGATTAGTGATCATGAAATCTGCGGCTGAAAAGTTTCGTTGGTCTGAGGCAGTCATATCTTTACAATTTGGGTGATAAATCGCCGTGAAAGCGAGGGCGAGATTTTGAAAATCTCGGAAGCCAAAAAAATGGCGTGAGTTAAAGTTCAATTTTAAAATAATTGAGGCGAAAGAAATAAAGTGCACCCGAAAGAAGCAATAGGATTGAATGAAGTGATATAAGTTATGTATCAAAATAATAATAATAATTATAATAATATTATAAAAATAATAAAAGTCAAAGCAGGATGCAGGAGGCCATTTTTTCGTTAGATAGAGAGAGAGAGGTTGAGTGATATTTTTATTTTTATTTTTTCTTCTCTTTACTTCCTTCTCAGATTTACGAAAATCGGATCGTACGTTTTCGTCGAGACTGAAACAAATTGATCCCTGCCTTGATGAGGCTCTGGCGTGGACACCAAGGTTAGAGTTTGACAAAGCTCCGTGAGGTAGAGGGTTTTATCCTACTTGATACACTTTGTTTAAGTGTTTTGTAATGTTCGGTTGGTTTAAAGCCTTGAACAGTAGTTTGATCGGTCTGAAACTTTGGGACGAATTGTGGAATTTTGGAGAATTTTGGGCCCATTTGGGCCAGTCTATGAGCGTAGTAGGGAGCTGTTTGTTTCATAATTTATTGAAATATTTTTGGAAAATAAATGAAAGCGAGTTATTTGGAATTAATAGGTTAATGCATAAGCTTGATGTGTTAACATGATGTCACCAATTATATGGAATATAATTGGCCAATGTATAGGCCTTTGGAGATGAGATTGTGATTTGCTTTCGATTATATAGAATATAATTGTGTGTGTGAGCCGTGGAGATGAGATTGTGAATTGCTCAAATGAGCTAATTTTGGTGATGTTTGATGAATTATTGAATAACTTTCCGAATGAGCTAATTTGGGTGATGGTTGATCGTGTTAAATTACATGGTGTGAATGTAATTTGTGAACATATGCATAATTGATATATTGTATAAAAATGATTGAAATGGCATAATGCATTTCATAGCCGCCTAGGTCAACAGAATTTAGGTGTGAGTGCATGACCGTGAATTTTACGAGAAAAAGCAAGGTATGGTTGCGAAGGAATTTCAGGATGATTTTGGAGAATTGGGTTGGGAGATGGGCCAACAGATCATTTCGGATGAGGACCATGACTGTTACGGAAAGCTCACCAACCAATTCGCCTCGGAGGGTAGTCCCACATTTTTACTGACACTTCAGTAGTTTATTTTCAAGAACAACAGGTTTTGTTTTGAAACAGTTATTTTTTCTCATACATGGCAGAGCGAGTGTGGTGAGTCGGTGAGGACTCGAGAGGCGTGGGAATGGACATTTAGACATTCAAGTAGGATCCGTATTTACTTGAGTGTGTGTTTAAATTGGAGCATTACATATGCATAGGTGAGAGTATAACCCGTTTAAATTGATTCCACTTATTAGGCGATAGCTCACTGCAATCGAGGAACATTTTTTTGGTCTGGGGTGTTGAGAGGCATTTCTTTGTAGAGGGCAGTTTTGAAGAAAGGCCCGGGTTGTGGCTTGTAATGTTTTTGGATAATATGTATTATTAGAATTATAGATTTTTAATATGTATTTGTATTAAGAAGTAATAAAGTAACTCTTGGACTATTGGAATATAGTTGGTACATGTTTAATGAGTATTGATACGGGGCCACGAGTGGCGTGTTTTCTGGTATGAGTCTCGCGATCTGAGACACATAGATTTTCCGTGGGGTTGTGGGTAATCAAAGACCCGGAGTTTGGGGTGTCACACTTATCTTCCAAGTAAGCCTTGTTTTTGTTATGGGTATGTTAGATTCCGGGTTATTACAAGCATGTTTCGGCTGACGGGATGCGTGGGAGGGTGTTTTAAGACACGCCCCGAATTGGGGGGGTGTTCTTCGGGTTTGGTAGGTTCATCGCTTTCTCGCTCTTTTACCCGGAGTTTAGTATTATGGCATGGAGCGATTCCCCTTTCCCTTCTCGATACATTGTTGTGCGCGCGATGGCAGAGGTCGAAAAAGAGGCTTCCTTTAGTCGGGCTAGGCGGCATAAGGGCTTAAGCTAGGATACACCCTTACTGCCAGCGGCCTCATCTCCTCTGTCCATGGAGGAGTTGAAATTCTTACTATCAAATTCGACAATATCGATTTTGAGTTGCTTGGACGATCAGCGAATCCTTTATTAACAGGGAAGGCCGGTGTAGTGTATTTGCAGAACGAGCTAGCGGTAGGGCTTTGCTTCCCTATTTCATCTCTGGTAAAGCAGTTCCTACACTTCTCTGGAGCGCCTCCTGCTCTTATCCATCCAAATGTTTTCTGATCTTAACCGGGTGCAGCATGCTTAACCTCGTTTACCAACTAGACATTTCGTTGGCAAAGGTTTGCTTTATTTATACTTTGAAGCTGGGACACGGAGATTGGTTGTCCATGTCGGCCCAAAGCTCTTGGTTGCAATTTGTTCACCGAGACTTCTCGTCTTTAGGCCGAGGCGAAACGGCGTGATCTTAGTTAGAGGACAGTATGAGACCGGGCTCCACGACCTCCCGTTTGCTTTTTAACCCGATCAATGCTCGTTTGGTGTGATTTCCAAAGTTGTGGGATTTGTATGTTGGTGCATCTTTACGCGTTTATCCTTTACGTTCGTGTATTTTATTATTATATTTTTTTTTTTGTAGGGAAAAGCCGGAGTGGTAAACTAGTAAACTGGGTAGAGAAATCCAGCTTTAAGAAAATTCAGAAGTTGCTAGAGATTTCTGAGCGGGAACGACATCACGAAATTATCTTAACTGCGAGGAATCTTCGTGACTTGAGTCACAGTCCATCTCCCTACATTATTCCAATTATCCCACGCCCTCTTCCCATAGAAATAGTGGAGGGAGAGCATTACGTTATTGCTGATCTCCATAATTTAGCCCCGGGCATCTAGTCTCCAACCGAGACTTCTGAGACTTAGACGGTTGGTCGAGCATTGGTGATCAGTACCCAGCTCGAGCAACCTTCTTTGGCTAGGGAGGATTCCGGCCTTATCCCCCAAGCATCTAAGGAGGACGATAGGAGTAAGCCAGTTTAGTGTCTCCTTTTTTGCAAAAAGGGTTCGTCACCCGCGCCCCCGACATCTAAGAAGGGTAGGCGGGTGCGAGCGACCAAGGCACGGAGCGAAGTGGAAGATTTTGTCCCTTGGGTTTCCCCAATATCTAGCCGCCCCATGCTAGGGAAGAGGAAGAAGAGGAGGATGAGATGGCTGATCTCGTTCATAACTTTGGCGCACGGAAGCCCAAACGAGGTGCCAACTTTAAGTGGGCGACTGATGCTACCCTCGAGGTGACCGGTGAGGCTAGTTAACAACCAGCGACAGGGTTCGGATGTGTAGCGTCATTGTTGGACTTCGCACGAGATGGGATTTCATAGCCGGAGGTTGGCTTAGGATTGCTCTCAATGGATTTAGGAGAGGTCTCTCCAATTCATGCGAAGGTCCAGGAGGACATTCCCCCAGGACGGTGCGGCCCACGTCGGATAGGCCCAAATCTACGAAATTTGGCGCGATAGGTTGTTGCCTCGATAATTCTTTGTTAATTCTTATATTCCTCCACGGGCGAGCTCCCTCATGGAGAAGTATCGATTCTAGGCCGGAGGTGCCTAGGAAGTTATCAATCGTTGGAGCCGTTTAACTAGGGGCGAATCCTGGTGCGCCCATTATCACGACAGCTATATCCGACCTTTGCGCCCGGATGCTTGTGGCGTGCGGGCCGAGGGGGAGGGAGGAAGAATATGTCGTCTCGGAGTCCACACTTTGTGCTTGTAAGGATGAACTCGGTAGTGGTTGAGGGAATCATTAATATGTAACATGACCGTCCGGTCGGTGGAGCTAGTATGTTTTACAAGCTAGCATGCAGCGTTACATAATTATTTTCGAGTTATGGCCTTATTCTGTCACGTTCTTTTAGCAGGCCATCATGGCTGTCGAATATGACCTACGGTCATCGAGAATTCCAGTCTAGGGTGAGAGGATCACGGAGAGAGCATCTCTACAGCTCGATCGGCGGATTTCGACCACAATCTGTTGAGTCTTTGCTTTAGGCGACGGAGTTAAGATCAACCCATTGGGAAAGGAGGCTAAAGAGCGTTGAGTAGGTGGCTCGGGTGAAGGCAAAGAGAGATCTTTGCTCACCTGAAACCTCGATGGCTTGTATGGATCTTAGATACGATTGGGGATCTTTAGGGAGAAGGTGGAGTACGGGATTGGCTAGGTCAGAAATGCCTGGCCCGGTTGCGAGAGGAGGCCCTAGGTTGAAGGCGGAAGACGAGGCTAGCCGTTTGGCCGTTGAGTGAGTCTCTCTGCTTCTAGAGCTCGAGACTAGTAAAGATGAAGTGTCACGCTCTCGAGCCACGGGCCCTTAAGAAAAAGGCCTGGGGAGGCTTATGAGAGGGGGGGCTTTAGTGTGATCTTGACTACGATTATGGCTATTGTGCTTTCGCACATAATATTTGTGGAAGTTAACTCGTGGTTCCAGACGGGATGCTAGACACATCTAAGCCATTATCCCTAAAGTTCTTCATCAATCCTCAATGCCCCCGGGTGTTGTCCCTGCCGAAGCCGCGACCGTCAATGTTTGCTCTGGTGAAGCAATGATTGTGCCAAAGAGGAAGGTTCCCATTACAGTCCTTAAGACGGATATTAGCAAGGCGAGTGAGCATCTCTCTGCCACCAAGGTTAGGTTGGGTAATGAGCCATATTTTTCTACTTAGAGTAACCGGGGGAGAGTGAGGAACCTGATGTCTTTGGTGGGAACTAGGGGTTGTAATTTGCCATTGCTCGTTGAGCCCTGTTCCTACACCCATGTTCTGTATCCCCTGTTTTTGTTATTCTGAAACCAAGCTCAATAATAAATCATGTGTTGTTCTCAATAATAAAGCATGTGTTGTTTGCGAATCTAATGTTGTTGCTTTCTCTGTGTCAAATCACGTAATTAAGTTCATTTAGCCGAGCAAGCAAAGATGTACTTGAGTAGGACATAGATCAAGTCTGGATGAACACTCTGGTATAAGGTTTATTTACCCCTCTGCTAGCACCTTCTTACCCAGTCTTCGTAATGAACTAGTTGGGCATCAACCATGCGCGCAGGCCGTGGGACGTCGACGCCACAGGCTTTGTAATGAACCGATTGGGCATCGACCATCTTGGTAGGTAGTACATCGACCTTACCGGGCTTTGTAATGAAAAATTGAGGCAATGACATAAGTTTAGGGTGAATCATTCTTTATTGATCCTTTTGAGGTGTAACATTCCGCATTCAAGAATACGAGGTGTCCGTCCCAGCGCTATCCCAAGGCATACGATCCGAATTCAGGCTAAAGCGTTACAATATCTGAGTCCCTCGATTTGGCTAGAACTTTCCGGCTGACGGATCGGTCGTGTTTTTGAAAACTTTTCTCAGGATCAGGTCCCCTAGCTGGAACATTCGGGGTTTCACGCGTCTATTGTATAGATTTGCTAGCTTATGGTGGTACGATGCTATTCGCCGCTGCTTCGCGTAGTTCGTCTGCCATGTCTAGGTCTTTAATCATAGATTCAGTATTCGACTACTCGGGTATATCAGTTCGGAGCGTGGGCATACCGATTTCTATTGGGACTATAGCTTCCATCCCATAAGTAAGTGCGAAGGGGGATATACCGGTTGGTTTCATGTTTACATGTTCTATGAGCACAAAATTGCCACAGGGAGTTCATCCATAACTGCCTTTAGTGAGGTCCAATCATTTCTTTAAAGGCGTCGATAGGGTTTTATTGAAACACGCTTAGTTGTTGCTTTCTGCGAATCTGAGTGGGGTGGAGTATAGATTCTTTATTTTCCAAGCTCTGACGAGTTCTGTATGCCGGCTATCAAATTGAGGCTGTTGTGCGTCTGATTGATCGGGTATCTTGAGCCAGACGAATGATATTCTTAGAGATTAAAGCGAGTGACATCCTTATCTTTAATTGATGCAAAAGCCTCGGCCTCATCCCTTCTTTGAAATAGCCCGGTGGTATTAGCAATAATTTTTCGCAGCGGTAGGGAGCGGCAGAGCTATATCGATTCTCCATTGGCTTGAAGGGTGAGGGCTTGTGATAGAAATTAAGTCCTAAGCTGATGATCTTAAGACAAGGGCTTGCCGCTGGCATCAGTCACACTTTCGCACTTAATCGACAGCGCCAGATCTCATGGTTAGCTAATAATACCCCTGAGTGTGGGCTCTGTGTGCCAGTGTTCTACCGCCTAGATGATTACCACATATCCCTTCATGCAATTTGGCGGTATATTGTTCTGTTAGTGATTAAGCACTTTAAAATTATGGCCCCGTTTAGGAATCGTTTAAGCAATTTGCCCATTAACCAAAGAGAATCTGGCCGACTGGATTTGGATCTTGTGAGCTTTGTCCCTTTCATTTGGGAGCTATCCTGGGTTGATATATTGTACTATGGCGTCCATCCAAGAAGGAGAGACCTCATCCACCTAGCTTACCCGGGCAATGATGATTTAAGAATCCGATTGATAATAGATGAAGTGAACAACGTTTACGTCGCCGAAAAAGAAGCGACCGCAGCGACCCGAGGCGTCCGGCTTTATAATTAAGTCCACACAGGGATGTGTTCGAGCTTCAATTTGGCTACTCAAAGCGTTGCCAACGAGGATACATACTTTTCCATTCGGGGGTCTCGCGACTCATATTCTGCATTTACTTGCCCTACCACCAACTGAGAATCACTTTGAATCAGAAGCTTGTCGGTTGACACTGTAGCTACCAGTTCAATTCCAGCTAGGATGGTCTTATACTCTGATTCGTTGTTTGAGGCGTTGAAGCCCAAACGGATTGCCTACTTAATCTTTTCCCGGTCATAGATTTAAGTTGCAAACCGATGCCAACTCCGGTTTGCCGAGATAACGTCTACGTTAAGTTACCAATTAATTTTGTCTGAGCTCGTTCGGATGGGGATCTTTCTTCAGAAAATATGCGGAACATGTCCTTTTAGCGATCTTGGCTTATACTAAATACCGAATTCACTCAATTCAATTGCCTATCGAGCCATCTTCTCGAACATGTTAGACTTGTGAATGGTGCTCCGAAGAGGGAGGTCAGTTAGCACAAAATGGGGTGTGTTTAGAAGTATGGGCAGAGCTTCTTAGTTGCTACCCGGAGGGCTAATGTCGCTTGCTCGAGGTGGTTGTATCGAGTTTCTACTTCAACTAAGGACTTGTTGACGAAAAATACTGGCCTCTACTTTTTATTCTCATCTTCCTTGACCGGCGGCACTCAGCTGAGACATGCGAAGTGCAGTATACAAAGAAGAGTGTTTATTTGACGGGGCTAAATGAAATTGGAGGTTCTGTAGAATCTTTGATCGTTGTGAGGGCTTTATCACATTCACTTCAGGCCCATTCCATCAGAGCACGGTTGGCCTTTGAGGGTAACAAAGAACAAATTTAGATGGTCTGTGGCGAAAAGTGAGCAGCCCAGGGCGTGATCGGCTGTCAATTTGTTGTGCCGCACCCAGAAGCGGGAGCTAGGGATTCCAAAATAGCTTTAATCGGCGGGTTGGCTTCTAGAAGCCTTTAGTCACCATGAACTGGGAGATGGGCCGTCTCTTTTGACTCGAAGGCGCACTGGGGGTTAAGCTTCATAATCGCCCTTAGGAGTTCGAAGCCTATTGCGGGTGTGACATGGTCCGGGAGTTCCTTAGACTTTACCAACATATCATTAATGTAAACCTCTATGGTCTTTCCTAGTAGCGGCCTAAACATCTTGGTCATTAACCTCTGATACGTTGCCCTGACATTCTTTAAGTTGAACGGAATCACATTGTAGCAAAACAACCCATGCGGGGTGATGAATGCTGTTTTTTCAGCATCTGGCAGATGTATGGGTATTTGATGATATCCCGAGAAGGCATCCAGGAACGACGACATCTCATGCTCGGCCAACGCGTCAACAATTTGGTCTATCCGAGGTAGAGGGAAGCTGTCTTTCGGGCATGCCTCATTGAGATCTGTGTAGTCCACGCACACTCTCCATTTATCGCCTTTTTGGGATTACTACCCACATTGTGACCATTAAAGTACTTCTCTCCTGATGAAACTTACTTTTAAGATTACATCCACTTCTTTGAATAACCTATTGTGATTTGGTGGAAACGCCTCACTTTACGTAACCGACACAGTTGAAGTGATGACATTTAGTTTGTGAGAGGCATGTATGGGGTTAATGCCAGCCATGTCTGAGTGAGTCTAGGTGAATACATCCATATTACGGAGCAGAACCTGTGTATTTGTTCCTTTTC
Organism: Tetrastigma voinierianum; assembly: GCA_016808115.1. Lineage (NCBI taxonomy): Eukaryota > Viridiplantae > Streptophyta > Magnoliopsida > Vitales > Vitaceae > Tetrastigma > Tetrastigma voinierianum. The sequence goes on along the minus strand of JAEQBH010001228.1, from coordinate 853,207 downwards.
CCCACTGGATAAGAGGGAACTAACATATGTGGATTTATCCAGCCCATTCCCCGTCTTAATTCGGGGTCTACGACGATCGCTCCTTGTGCCATCGCTGCCAGGCGTGGCTGTAATTGCTGTGCAGTGCAGGTCTTGAGCGGATTGCTTAGGAGATTTTGTTTTCTCAGCTTTTGTGCGGCAGTTGGTAGCCGCTGGCGGCGCTGGTTAATGCGCTCAAGGAAAGCTGATTTGACGGTCGGATAGGCGGTATTTGATGGTAGGTTGAGGACACGACTTTCATCATATCACGGCCCGGGCTCCGGTCCTGATGGAGTTATGCGGGCCTAGGTCCTGCGAAAATAAGACACGCTAAACTCTGAAGCCCACTGCCTTGGGGAGAGCAATGTAGCCCATCGTCTTGGTTGCTCAGTTAAACTCGGACCGAAGTGCGCGGAAAAGAACTGACATGTCAAAGAGATGTTCATGCGCGAAGGCGGCCAATTTTAACGAAGTCGGTCGCCCATTTCTTAGGGTAGACTGACACTTTAGCGCACATCGAAATCGTTAATACATAGAGTGAGTACGAGTGCATTGTGGTGCGGAGTAATGACTAGACGAGGGGTGCTTTATGGGAAAGGATATAGGGTCGTCGATTGGTACGGTTAACTCACCTGCTATCACGGGACGTGAACGGTGTTCACGGGCTGGGTGGCCATTTCCGCATGACCTCCTCTTTTTAACACTTAAACGTGCGATCATGGCTAGGCGCTAGTATGTAGTTTATGGTGGGTCGGGGGTTGGTGAGAGCTGGTTGGCCATTATTCGCTCCTGACGAGGGCGGGCCTCGGCTCCGCGTACCTTCTCCCAAACATATATCCGGAGGTGGTCGGCCTTGATTAATCTTTCCACCAAAAATTTCAGGCTTCGACATCGGTTGGTCTCATTCCCATGGTCCCTGTGGTAATCACATCTCAGAGACTGGTTGCGCTGTGTGGGATCTGACTGAATTGGTGTGGGTCATTTGAAGTCGGGGTGATCCCGGATGAGAGGAAGGAGTCTGTCGTAAGAGATTTTCAAAGGTGTAAACTGCGGGGGTTCCCTCTTTCTCTCTGATTGGGTCCAGGAGCGTTTATGGTTCTTTACCCAGCTCCTTTTGAGCAAATTGTCCTTAGTGACGGCTTCTTCGCTGGGATTTTGTGATCATCAGGTTTGAGAGAAATTTGCGGGATGGCCTTGTCACTCTCAACGTTGGTATTTATCTACGTCTGTATAATTCTTCCATTGCTTTCGCATGCGAGATCGGAGACAAGAGTTGAAGAGGCTGGGGTGAGTCGATAGCTCCTTCGGAAATTCTAAAGGACCACATCCATACTCTACGAATCAATTTGTTTGATGGCCCTTCCAAATCTTTTAGTGAAATCACGGATGGACTCGTCCTCCCGTTTGAAGATGGTTTGTAGAAAACTGATATTTCCCTTCTGTCGAACTGAGCATAGGTACTAGGAAACAAATGCAGCCCACAACTCGCTGAACTAGTTGATAGATCTCCGTGGGAGTTTGTGGAACCAAGCCAAGGCGGGCCCCTTCAAGCTAGCCGGAAACACTTTGCATAGCGGTCGTCTCACGCATTAAGTATCATTGTCCGATTGAAATGCAGCATGTGATCATACGGATCAGAGGATCCATCATACATGGCAAAAGACGGTATGATAAAGCCCGCGGGCGGGTTCCGACAAGATAAGCGAGGAGGATAGCATGTCTTCGGGTCGGACGGTGGTAGATGTCACCAATCATGTGGGGGCGGGTGTAGCCACAGAAGGTAGGACCATGAGCGGAAGGTGCTCGCCGTGCCGTGTGGGCACATTTTCGAGGAACTGCTCCTACTTCTTGAGTCACTCTCTCGCGATTTCTCTTAGGTGTTCGACGATGCATGCCAGCGTGGGCAGCGGGAGCGGTGCGGAGCCTCTTTCTTGATTAATGCTCGCGTTGTTCTTTGGGGGTGAAAGATTAGGTGTGTTTGCGAAAGGATAATTCATCATCATTGGCTGCATCACGTGCTTCCGGGGATGGGCTCCTTGCCTCACGATACGATTTGGCGGAGGTGTAGAATGGTTGCTTCCTCGTGCATTCTCACCCCGATCCTCTTCTAGACGAGCCCGCAGGCGATCGTTATCTTGCTGTAGATGGTTAGCACGGTTCCGCAATTTAGCCATCTATCTGTCTTTCTCCTTTTGCTTCATTTCCATATCGCAGCATCGGCTGGTCTCGGGGCCCGATTTTCAAGGTTGTTGTGGCCATAGCGATAGAATCGTGAGCAGGATGATGGCGAGAGAACTATCAAATCTTCGGCATGTGGGGGATCGCTTGATAGCCGAAGTAGCCAAGCCCTCGCACGTCGCCGATAAGATTTTTTGCTTGGTAGTTCCCACAGATGGCGTCAATTGTTGTCTCTCAGATTCTCAATCTCCATATCGTCGGGGCATTAACCTAGCAATAAGGACCTGCAAAACAAACAAGGCACCGACGGTGGTGTGTCGACCTTCTCTTCGATGCTTAAGTTAGAATAGAGCGTAAATATCTTCTGCTTTTCAGTAGAGTATTTTCCCATACCTTTATGTTGTGATTCCTTCCTTATTTATGAAGGAGGAGGATGGTCCACTTTTTATGGAAAGTAGGCGATTGGTTTCCGAAATGGAAGGGAGGAGGACGCTTCATTTGCGCGTCAACCGTTTTTCCCTTTTGGATAGCCAAGTCATCTTAATATTCCGCCTCAATGATCGTTTGATCATCCTAAGGGTGGTTACGTAGGTGATTCGTGGGAGAATGTGTTCTCGAGCTGCGTGTGATCAGCCGGTAAATTATTGGATGGCCATCTTTGACAGACCCTCTTCTAGTAATGAGGAAATCTGTAGAAACGACTCCACGATAACCTCCAGCCAAGCTCGCTCGGCCGACAAGTTACCATGAAGGTAAGCGGATTAAAAGCTAGCGTATTTGGAAGCGTGGGTTATAAAATTTTCATTTTTCTATCAAAATCACACCTTTAGATTTAACGAAAATCAGGCGACCTCTTATTGCACGATTGGATTAAGCCCCCGAAAATACAAAATCACCAGCGAAACAAAATACACTCCCGATGTTTCCAAGTGTCCCAGCTTCTGACAATAAAGGACCTGCAAGGGTCACCATTAAAATATAAGATAAAGATCGATCGACATAATTTTGTCCATGACCTTGTTTTTTCTCGAAAACTATACCATGCATATTTTACAAAATATATTTACATATACAAATGCCACATTTTAACTTTTACTATTTTAATTTACACCTTATCTTATATATAATCCATGACACAGTGATACCAGGGTAGGGATCTGAAAGGTCTTTCGGCCGGCACACTGCACGAAGAATTATTTAAAACGAGCGTGAGACGAAACAGGCTCGAGTGGTACTAAGTTTCTAAATCTTTTAGCTGTCTGGCTGTTTGTACCCCGATACATGAAAATACATGCGAGAAATGGTTGTAAAAGCATTTTATGAAAGCGAGTTTTGCTATAAAAACCATTCAAAAGCGTCTGGCTTGTTCTGCTGGCGAAGCGATGAAAACTATTTATGTTCTTTGAAACATTACGAAAACTATTTACCAGCTGTTATTGTTTTAGGTGGTGGTTAATATACGAAAGTGCTATCACGTAAATCAAGTACCAACCACTTGTTGCCCATTTACGAAATACCTAGACGTGATGCCACGGAACCTCGGAACTGGCATCGCTAGTGAACTCTCAGGAACACTACATTTAAGATGGTCAGGTGAACACGGCGGGATCTATAATAATGGAACCTCGGAACAAAATGCAGGTGAGACCTCGAACTCGCGCCTCGTATTTATGTGCAAGTCATTGTGGCCCCATATCTATCGAATGTGCGGAGGAGACTCACTATATAAATATATCTTTAGATCTATTGCGATTCTTGAGCCGAACTGATATAGTTAGTCATCAATATCATAACCTAGCCATACACGATCAAAATACATGCGGCCCAGGAGGCCAAATTTGTGCCATACAGGGGTTTTGCTAAACAGTTGCCTTGTTTCTTAAATACCTGAATCGAACTTCTGAGTATAACAGTGGGAGGTAATAAAAATGCTTTATAAATCTATATTTTTCAAAGCACTTTACAAACTTATGTAATTTAAACACTTTGTTTTAGAAAATGATTTTTGAGTACTTTCGTTTTTGCCATTATTTAACCAAATGTTGTCGGCTTGGCTCCCCAGGTGCGTCGGATGCTCCATCGCCTACACAATTCATTCAAATTACGAAAATGCCACTTAGTTTAATGTTTTAGCCCTTAAAACATACCGCGGGGCTTTCAAGTGATCATATGACGGCTTCGATTCTAACAAAACTTTACGTGCTAGTCCCATTCGATATGGACATCGATAATATGATGTGAAATTGACCAAAATGTCCGTACACATCAAATGTAAAAGTATATATGATTTGGCAAACTTTTTTGACTCGAGGACTTTGCTAGAGTTTAAAAATACGAGAAACATTTACGAAATTCACGTCCAGGCTTGTCCGGAAGCTACACTCCACGAAATTCAACCCAAACTTGTTCAGCCGGTCGAAGTCGTACATTTGTCCGAACACAGTCCAAAAATTCTGGGAGGTCGCCAAGCTGATGTAAAATTTAGGGTGAAGTTCTGACCTTTCCGCAGTCTCTAGAAAATTTCAAGATTATTATATAACATTTAGGCTAATAACACAAGTGACAAATTTTCTACCTTTTAAAGTTTAATAATTAAGATATTAGTACTATCGTAGCTCTCTTGGCATATACCAATTTTGTCTTTGCTTTCCAGACAGACGCCTACGGTCCAATTTCCATAGATCTGAGAAAGAAACTAAGAAAGAAAAAAATAAAAATATTTCTCACCTCACTCACGCTCTCCGCATCATTAGTCACTTCCCTTTCGTTTTTGCTTTGTTTTTGTTTTTTTGTTTTTAATTATTATTCTTTTTCTTTAATTATTTATTCTTATTATTCCAGATAAATAATTTCTATTGCTTATTCAGTCTATTTCTATCCGAAAAATTTTATTTATCTATAATTGAATATTCTTTAAATATTTGTCATTTTGAGATTTTAAAATAAGTTTTAGATTTAAACTCTAAACAGTAGCCTAAAGTCGTAAATATTGATGCAATGCCAAGATTTAACGAGGAAACTTTCTGGGTTAGATTTCGTGAGGAACGAACTTAGCGGCCGCAGTCAGTTTAGATCATCGAGATCTGAGAATTCGAGAGCTTACTTGGCCCATTTTGGCAATTTATTATTATTATTTTACTATTTAAATTTCCATTAATTATGCTTTCCACCTGCTTTCGCCAATTGCAAAAAGTGCCACGATTATTTGAAAACTTTAAATTTAATGGCAAAGCAATGGCTTTCAGAATTATTATGGCTAAAATAATTAAGCCCTTGGTGCACATACGGTTACACATACATGCCTCTCGGAGACGAATTATTTACAAATCCTCCCTCCTTAAGAACATTTCGTCATCTGAAATGAGCAATAATATAAAAGGATCGTAATCACGAAAACAGGCGGGATATTATTTGGCATCCCGGGCCTCGACTCCTTATAGCCTCTTTAATCCCATAGTTCCCATTAAAACTTTGACTAAGATAACCTTATTCCATGAATCTACTCTCTGATCTACTATATTGCGTGGCTCTCCTTATAGGTCAAATTATCCTTTAGTTCTGGCTGATCTCTGAGTACATGGGAGGGATCTTGAATGTACTTGCGAAGACATGGATATGACCCATTATAGACCACTTAGACAACTCTGGAGGAAGGTCTAAATCTATATAACTACGGTCCCACTCTGTAATAATCTCATGTAATGTACAATAATATCGGGCCTCGTTTCAGCGTCTTCCAAATCCCCGGGGACACCTTTCCAAGGGAAACTTTGAGAGATCTTTATCGCCCCCACGATAAAGCGCCAGATCCTACGTTTGTCGCATAGCACCTAATGCAATCACCGGTATCTTGTAGTGCATGCCCGAATGATACGGATCTTATCTGGAGTAATATGTACTAACTACGGGCTGTCCGGTCTCCTCCTCCTACTTCATCCCGACTATCTTGAGTCTGACACTTAGACCATACAATGCGAATGGAGCCATTGCCTATCTTCCGGATTGATAAGCTGTTGTTGTAAGTGAGCTCCATCGAGAGATAAATCGTATCGGCTTCCTTAAACTCTATCACTTGCTGCTCTGGCTTGTATCCTCTAACGTCTGAATAGTTCTCTCACGTGACCATCGATCCCAAGGATGGAAGAATTGTCTTCAAAGTGCAATCGAGTCCCCGTGGCATCTGTAAAGCTGGACCCGAAATCTAGATGTGAATCACGGGGTCTCGATGCGAGACTATCGATATAAGACACCATGTAATCTAACTATCTCCTCCGCGTATAGTGGGCTGACTTGTCAGCGGGTCATCGTTGCTGGCGGGAGAAAATGCGGCGATTTCGTTAATCTATCACTATCGCCCATATGGCATCGTGTTGTCTCAGAGTTCTCGGGCTTGAATGGCTCATCCATAAATATCTTATCCACGGCTTCCATACGGGGAATCGGAAGGGAAATTTGTATCTTTCCTGCTTCGGGGCTTACGGTGTTACTGTATTTACTGCAGCGGGTTAGACATACGAGATCACAATCGCAATTTCCTTTTTCATGCCCTTCCACGATAATGCTCCCTGAAGTATGATACATCTTGGTGCTACCGGGGTGCATGGCATATCTTTGAAGAGTGAGCCTCTTCGAGTTCCCTTTTTAGTTCTATTCGGTACACACATTGGAGCTCCTCTAACTATTACGCCATCGATCTCGATGCAGAACTGCGGTTTCCTGCCACCCCTCGATCTCTGCCTCGGCTTAATCATCTCACAAAATTTGCTTGACCTTCCTTGATCTAATCCACGAGAAGAGGGCGAACATAAAAATGATGCCTGATGTGTCACTGTATCGGTTACTGTGACAGCTAAACTCCCCCGAAGATCTCAACTCACATCAACAGTGGGATATCGCATGCGTAATAGATAAACATAGGAACCTCAGGTTAGTTTTCCAACTTAAGGCATCGGCCACTACATTAGCCTTCCCGGATGGTACTACATCGTGCGATCATAAATCCTTAATCAACTCCAAACCAAGCCTTGCCTTAAGTTAAGCTCTTTCGGTGAAGATATGCACGAGGCTCTTATGATCGGTGAATATCGACGGGGACCGCAGTATGAATGTCTCGGATCTTTAGGGCGAAAACCAATGCTAGTTCGTCATCGATTTGGGTAGTTACGCCGGTGCTTCTTCTTTAGCGGCGGGAAGCATAAGCTATCACTTTACCATCTGCATCCGAAAACACACCTAACCCTTATGCAGGCATCACTATATACCCTGCGCGATCCTTTCACGTACGGTAGTGCTAATCTTGGTATCGTCAATCTACATCTCGGCTCCTCAAAACTATCTTGTGAATTATTTGACCACTCAATTTACGATCCTTTTTCAATAGATTGGTCAACGGGGTTGCTATCTTCGAAAATCCCTTAACAAATTTCCTGTAATAACACACTTGATCCAAGAGCTGAACTTGAAACATTTGGGCGGCTTCAGTTCATATAGCTTGATCTTGAGGATCCACGCTGTCTGCCACTTGAAATGACATGACCCAGCTACTTTGTCAACCAAAGCTGGCACTTACTAAACTTAAGCGATATAATGCTCTCTAAAATCTGTATCTTGTCAGGATGCTGCGCATGTTCTCTGTTTACTGAGTATCTTAGAATGTCATCGATGAATACGATCGAAACTTATCTAAATAAGAATTTGAATACCATTCATCAAATCCATGAGCCTTATTTGGGGCATTAGTCAATCCAGATGGCATCACTTAGGAACTTCGTAGTGGCCAAGTATTTCGATCTGAAGGCGATCTTGAGAACATCATTCTCCGGACCCTCAGCGATGGTAGCGACCTTAGGTCGATCTTAGAATATACCCCGAGATCCATGCGATTGAATCCGAATATAGCTCATCTATACGAGGAAGGCGGATCACGGTTCACGTGTGTCGCCCGATTCAGGTATCCCATAGTCTATACACAAGTAGCTTCCATCTTTCTTCTTCTGAGAGGCTGGAGCTCCCAGTGGTACTAGGTCGATGACCCTTGCTTACTTGATTCCTCGATTATTGCCTTGATTCTTTCAAACTCTGCTTTGGCCATTACATGGAAGAATGGATATCGGCTTTCAGTCCTGGAGACTAGTTGATAACGAGAATAATTTTTCTATCGAGAGTAAGCACGGAAGAATATCATCTGGAAAGACATACGGGAACTCTTTTCTTATGGGGATGTCTTCCAGTAGTCATCCCCCTCTTGTCTCCTATCCACTGAATGCCAAATAATCTTGGCAACCCTTTCGAAGCATTTTCCAAGCGATCATGGCATTAATGAGACTAGGGCGATCTCTTGATTCCCGAAATATGCGCCTGGATTTCCTCTGGTCGAACCCGATCTTACTTCTTTCATTACTTAGCAATCTAAGGTGGCTGCATGCAGATAACCGATCCATACCGAAGATTATATCGAAATCATGGATACTAACACTATCGAAGTCTATTTGGAAAATGCTATTACGGATCCTGTCTGCTCTGGAACTATCCTTTCGGATATCATAGTATACATTAGGTATAAAACCACCATACGATAACATATATAAGTACGGGACTCTGTCGGTGCCTCTCGATGAATAGTGCTTGGGAAATAAATGAATGAGTGGCTCTGGGTCCACCAATGCATATGCATCATGATAAATGCTTGAAATCATATGTATTCACGATAATCACGTGCGGTGATGCATCGCCTCTTGTGTGGTTGTAAATACTCGAGCTGTCTGATACCGCTCGGAATACAGTGTCAGTCGCGCCTCGCCTCCACGCACCTACCCGACCTGCCGAGGTCAGCGTATTGCACTCTGCCCTAAAGCCACCCCTACCCCGGCTGGCCCGGGACCGGCGGGTGCGGTAGATGCTCACGTACCTACCTCGGGAGGTCTGCAGCTACTAGCGTAGACCGATCTCGGATAAAGTGACCTTCTGCATGATGGGAAACATCTGTCATATTCATCACACACTCCCGAGATGCCTCCTCGACATGTAGGGCCTGATGGAAAGATGATCCACGAAGATCTACCACCTCCCAGAGACTCTTTGGTGATCGAACGGATCCTTCGCTTGAAATGCTACTCTGTCACTGAGCCTGCGCGACCATTTCTTTCATGCTCTACTAGGCCGACTATTGCTGGTGGCGACTAGTCTTGGGGCACCTCTCTTCTTGTCACGGCCGCCCACGAGTTAAATTGAAGCGCCATTTCTACCTTTAGTGCAGCCTTAAACCTTTCATAAAATTGCTGCTTGCTTTATTTTAAAAGTTTCTAAAAACTTTTCATAAACTATTTGTTTGCTTTTGCTGTATTCTAATAAACACGGAAACACTGTATCTCACGAAAATTGCAGTGGAAGAACCTCGTGTCCCGTCACCTTTTCCGGCAATTATGGTGGAAAGACCTCGGCTACATCACCATATAATAGCTAGAACACTATTCTATCTAACCATAAGTACTGCCACACGCCTGCGGGTCGCGGTACCATCATAAGTTTTAGCCCACAATTTTAGAGCACGTTCTATCCTTCTGCTCTTACGAAGACTCCATGTATGACGGTGGCTCTTTGTAACTGTCATATACTTGCGATGTCGTCAGTACGCCTTGCTAGGTACAACGGCCTCGATGGTTTCTCTTGGGGTGATTCATTGAAGCATCTTTTCGTCCCCAAGGGTGTGCTCGACATATCTCTCTCTGGTGGTGCCTCGGTGGGAAGTCCCTAGATCGAGCCTCATGACCTTATCCGAACATAATGCTATGAATTTCAAAGTTAAAGATTAGTGACACTTTTCAATATTTGATGCATGCAGGGTTTAGCAAAACAATATAGATTCTGATAGGAAAATCATTATTATAAAAAACAATTACATAGGAAATCTTTGTGAAGCGTATGAAAAACGAGGCGAACTATGCGTAGCCTTTCTACGATACCAAGTTGACGAGACCCTTCCTAGTGTGAAATCTGCCGAAGCTGACTCGTAGTAACCTCAGACCAAGCTCGCTCATTGACAAGTTACCATGAAGCTAAGTAGTTAAAGCTCTTTGGCTTGTATTTGGAAGCGTGGAGTTATAAAAATTTTCATTTTCTATCAAAATCACACCTTTAGATTTAGCAATCGGCGGCATAACGGCGCACGGTGGTGAAACCAAATAAAATCACTGTATAAAAACAAAAATACACTCGATGTTTTCCAAATGTCATTCTGACGATAAAGGACCTACGTCCTCATGAAATATAAGATAAGGATGATCAACATAATTTTAGCCATGACTGTTTTCTCAAAACCATGCATGCATATTTTACAAAATATATTTACATATACAAAATGCCATTTTAACTTTTACTATTTTAATTTACACCTTATCTTATATATAATCACAACACGACGTGCAGGGTGAGGATCGCAGAAAGGTCTTCGAACTGGCGCTGCGCTGAAAATTTATTTTAAAAAGCAGCGTGAACGAGACGGGCTCGGTGAGTCTTATAAGTTCTAGGCGTCTTTGTGTTTCTTTGTTTGCCCCCGATATGAAAATGCATGCGAAATGGTTGTAAAAGTTGTTTATAAGAAAGCGAGTTTTTGCTATGGCTCATTCTGTATTACATTTGTTCCTGTAGCTGGCAAAGCGTTAAAAACTATTTAACTAAAAGCGTTTCGAGTGGTGATTTAATATCACGAGCGTGCTATCTTGCCAAAGTAAGTACCAACCAGCATGGCCATTCTACGAAATACCCTAGGCGTGATGCCACGAGAACCTCGGAACTGGCATCGGTAGTGAACTCTCGAACACTACCTGCTAAGATGGTCCGTGAACGGCGGGATCTATATAGCATAATGGAACCTCGGAACCAAAATGGAGTGAGGGAGGCGCCGGAACCAACACCTCATCGCTATGTACTTGCTAAGTCGGCGCTAGCTATATCACCTCGAATGTGCGGCGACTAACTATATAAATATATACCCCAGATCTAACCCCACGATTGCCGATCGGGCCAATACTTAATTAATCATAATATCTCATAACCTAGCCGTACATGATCCGAAATACATCGTAGGAAAGCGAAATTTGTGCCATCTAGGGGTTGCTAAACCAAGCCAAAGCGTTTCTTAAATCTAGAAATCGAACTTTTATCTTGAGTATAACATGATTGGAGAGTAATAAAAATGCTTTATAAATCTATATTTTCAAAGCACTTCTGGCTGTAATTTAAACGCTTTACGTTTTAGAAAATGATTTTGAGTACTCACGCTTTTTCTCGTAATTTCTTTAAAATCTTGTGCTCTACAGATTCTCGTCGGATGCTCAGATCGCTGTGATTAATTCCAATTACGAAAATCTGCGGTTTTTAATGTTAGCGAATAAAGCTTGTCTGAGGCTCAGTGACTATGCTCGAGCGAACTTAGATTACAACAAAACTTTACGTGCTAGTCCCATTCGATGTGGACATCGATAATATGATGTGAAATTGGCCAAGAAATATTATACGGCATTAAATGCCCCATAAAACTACGATTTAGCAAACTTTTGACTCGAGGGACTTTCCATAGAGTCTAAAAATACCGAAACATTTAAAATTCACGTCCAGAGCTTGTCGAGCTACACTCATGAAATTTCAACGAAACAATCGAAAATAGTCAGAAATTCAGCCACATTTGTCAGAACACGATCAAAAAATTCGCAAAAATTCGTAGCTCGATCCCAAATTTTGGGATTTGAAGTTTGTTTCTTTTATTTATCTCTAGAAAATTTCAAACCATTACTTATATAACATTTAGGCTCGAGAAATAACACAAATGAAGCAAATTTTCTACCTGCTTTAAAGTTCCAAATAAAAAATTTAAAATATTAGTAACATCTGTAGCTCTCTTAAATATCTGGAATTTTGCATATTTCAAATGACGTATACGTCAGATTCAGTAAATCTGAGAAAGAAACTAAAAAAGAAAAAAATAAAAATATTTCTCACCTCACTCACGCTCTCTGCATCATTCCGTCTGCTTCCTTTCGTTTTTGCTTTTGTTTTTTGTTTTTTTTAATTATTATTCTTATTATTTAGATAAATAATTTCCTATTACCTCGATCGAGTCTATTTCTATCGAAAAATTTTATTTATCGTAATTGAATATTAACAAATATTTGTCGTTTTTAAATTTTTTAAATCTCGTTTGGTTCAGCTCTAGCCGTCGGCGCAGAATTAAGTAAGATGACCAGAGCATGCCAGATTTAGCGAGCTTTTCTTGGGTTACTAGATTTGTGAGGCCAGACAGCGACGCGGTCAGTTTTGTCATCCAGGATCTAGAGAGATTTTGAGGAAGCTTCGCGGTATTTTGACGATTTATTATTATTTTCTTGTTTAAAGCTTGAATTAATTATACTTCGCCTCTACTTTCATGTAATTGCAAAGTCTGCTGATGACCCCGAGAAAACTTTAAAATTTAATGGCCAAAGCAATTTTTCAAAGTGTGTAATGTATTAAAATGTTAAGAAAGTCGTTTGGTGTAGCATGCGATTTGCGTACCGTCTGGCGTACCGAGACGAGTGTTCTGATCTTGGAGATGACGGTAGGCTAGAAGAGGATGTCTTTCGAGCGATAAATTCAGGAGGCCTTCTTTGTGATCAGATAGTAAAGGCCGTGATTCGAGTAGTGGTTTGGATTAAATGTTTGTGTGAGGATCTTGAGGCTGACCTGCCAGGCAAAAGGGGCTATGGGTAAAGTATAGACTGGCTTGAAACAGCGCAATGAGAGCTTTGATCTGTTGGTACCATCTTGTAAGAGCTTTACGTCTGTTTTGGGCGCTTAAATGGGAGTCTTTGGGCCAAAAAGTCATGATACTACTAAGGTTGGTTCATTCTTGCTAGCTAGCTATAAGCTTTGAAATGAAAAAAAAAAAAAAAAAATTCCAAAAATGGGCGTGCATGTTTAAGTCTCCGTGCGATTTAGATGAGAAAATTTTATATATATATATATATATGATGAAGCTGCTTGAAGTGGAAGGGGCAAGGGAGAGAACAAGAGAGAAAAAGAGAGAGAATTGATTTGGAAAAACATCATGGCTATATTAAGTGTATATATATATATGAAGCTGCTTGAAGCGGGAGCGGGGGCGGGGGGCGGGGGGCTATATTAAGTAATGAATAAGAAAAGAAAAAATGTCCAATCAAGATGATGGCAACCAAAGCTCACATCCCACCTTCAAATATATGCTTATATAACAAGAAACATAATGTTTTTATTCTACCTTTAAAATAATGTAAAATCTGTGTGAAAGATTCCTCTTGGATTTGATATTTAAGATTTCAACATCTTAATTTTTCCGGATTAAAGCTATTGAACGAGAAGAAAATGGTGAAAGGATTCTTTCTATAGATCACTTGCATCAACAATTATGTGAAAGCAGCTTAATTACCTAGAGCTAGAACATGTTCAAAATGGTATCCAAAGGAAACAACTTCATGAACAAAAAGAGTCTTTAGAACTTATTCACATGCATTTATGCACCTCAGTTCATTTAACTATTTTAATATGAAAACATAATTTTTTTTTTCTTTTTATTAATGATATTAGTAGACAAACACATGTGCATCTTTAGAAGAAAAAAAAATCCTAAGTATTTAATGCTTTTAAAAAATTTAAAACACTAATTGAAAAAGATGGTTATGATACAAAGACAATGAAATTCGATAGAAGTGCACATCGATTGAAATTAAAAAATATTATGAAAATCATGAGAGGCATTAACTTTTCGCGGTATCATATCCTCTATAACAAAATATTTAATGTAATTGAAAGAGAGAAAACATAACTATTCTTCATATGACTTGAAATGTTAAAAAAGTAAGAATATGTATAAAAAAGATGTTAGGAATCAAGTATACAAAATAAATTATCATCAAAGAAATTTGGATACTTCACATTTTAAAGTGTTAGGAATCATTGCATTTACTCATGTATCAAATAAGTGCTAAATTATTTTGTAAAAACTAAGAGTATTTATTGATCCCAAAACAATTAATCAATAATCAAAGGACTTAATAAATACATTACAAAATAATAATTTTATTGAAATAATGAAGCATATCAATTTGTACTTGGTGGATAACATACCTGACATTGATCTAAAATTGTTGGTTGCCATTAGTCTCTCGAATATGCAAGGGACGAAATCAAAGAAAGGATATGGTTGAAGATGAATTTTTCCTTCTCCTAAAAGTGTGTTTTACCAAACCCTTGTAAAATTCTAGGACTCTATTTACTCATATATATATATAAAGTACAAGGGAACAATTGGACTTTGGTCCAATGGGTTTACCAAAGTAAGGAAGAAGATAAAACCATAGACCCATAGTTAGTTAATATTAAACCATCCCATAAATTGCTTATAATTAGCATGCACAATTACACAATTAAAATTGTAATATGATTATGCTTAGTCTATGATTATTAAATTAATCTAACGTTATACTCTTTGGGCCCGGCAATAATCATAAGCTGAGGTCTTTACCGATAGATTTACGTAGTCATGCCGTCGTATACAATTAACATCACAGGGGATATATAAATTTTATATAATCGGGTGCTACTAACAAAATCGTATTCAAATCTTATGAAAGACTTACATAGTCGTAACCAATCATGTACGATTAATACGTCGAGGGATGCATGGATTATGCATGTCAACATTCTGCGTCTGAAACATTACAATGACGAAAGAGCGTGATTGATAGAAAGAAAAACATCATTTTGTCATTCATACGAAATTGAAATGATACAAAATATAAGATAATGACAAATGTCGAAATGTGTGCATGTAATAATAAGAAAAACATGAGCTTTGCCACAAAATACTTGGAAAGCGAGCTCAATCCCAAAACAAAGTCAAGAAATTCTTAACAATCTCATGCGAATGACGCGTTCTTGAAACACACAAATAGGTAAGCCTTTGGTTAGTGGGTTTGCCAACATGCTAGTCATAGGCGTGTGCTCAACTGAAATGAGGGACTTTGCAACTTTTTCTTAACAAAAATGAACTTCACATCAATGTGCTTGAAGCGAGAAGTGCTCCTAGTGTTCCTAGAGAAAGACACAGTTGCAGAATTATCACAAAACAATTTCAGCGGTTTAGAAATGGAGTAAACAACCTCAGATGAAATGAGAAGTTCCTGACCATATTGTAACAAGTAGCCTCATATGAGCCACATACTCACGCCTCGCGTAGTAGAAAAACTATAAGTATCGCATTGCTTTCCACGAAACAACTCCTTGACCGTCATAAAAATATAACGAGTAGACTTATCATCCACATGGCACGCATAATCGGAATCGCTAAAATGACCTCGAGTGTCGGTATCGCGGAGTAATATCGACATGAGATCAACGGTACCACGAAAGTATCTCGAAAACTTTCTTAGGCTGCTCGGTGGCTTTGACCATGATCCACTTTCAGTATCACACCCAACATCGCGAATAAGCAAGAGCAATATCAAGACATGTGCATACTTGAGCATACATCAAGTTGCCCACAACTGAAGAATAAGGGACTACTTTCATTTGATCTCTCTCAATATCATTATGAGGACATTGGCCTTTGGAAAATTTGTCACCTTCTACAATTGGTGCCTTACCAGAAGAACATGATTGCATGTTGAACCTTCTCAAAATGCATTCAATATACGTCTGTTGAGACAATCTCAAAATGTCACTAGGTCTATCACGAAGTATTTGTATGTCCAAGACATAAGATACTTCCCCAAAATCTTTCATATCAAAATGGCTAAATAATAACTGTTTTGTCTCAACCAACAAGTCAGTATCATTAGCTGGGAGCAAAATATCATCAACATATAAAACCAAGAATATGTATTTGCTCCCAATGACATCATATATGTAAATGATTGGCGATGTTAGCTGCCAAAGCCATTGGAGGTGACAAAACTTAAATCGAGCTTAAGATACATACTAAGCGAACTTTAAACCATAAATAGATTTTTGGAGCTTACAAACTATGTTTTCCTTACCAACCTCTTCAAGACCAATAGGTTGAGACATGTAAACATTCTCAACTAAGTCTCCATTCAAGAAAATTGTCTTTACATCCATCGGATGCAACTCCAAATCAAAATGAACCACTATAGCCATAATAATGAGTAGAGAGTCTTTAGTGGCCACAGATGGTTTCCTTAAAATCAATACCTTCTCATTGATTGTAACCCTTGCTTTATATCTCTCTACATGTCCCTTGGCATCGTTCTTGGTCTTGAACACCCATTTGCACCCAATAGGTCTCCAACCATCTGGAAAATCTACCAAGCTCCACACTTTATTATGTTACATGGAGGTCATCTCATCTTCAATTGCTTTGATCCAGAAGTTGGATTAAGGACTAACAATGGCTTCTTTGTAGGTAATCAGATTTGATACATCACCCCCATCATACTCATTCTCTTACAAGTAGACAATGTAGTCGTGTCTGGCAAGAGGTGTGGTCTCTACGCGCCCTTTTTGACCTCACTTAAGGGTATATCGTAGTTCGTCCCGGGAATTTGCTGGGTGCATACATCCTAGGGCTACTGGACCTACATCCTCAATTGGTTCATCATAAATAGTGGCTACCAGATGCTGGTCAACAACAGGGCTAGAGATCGGAGCGGAAGCAATAGGCACTAGAATAAAAACTGGTGTTCTTTGAACACAATTTCTCTTGCCCCTTGGCTTGTACCAGTATCATCCTTAAAATAGATATTCTCCATCTGGAAATATGACATAGTGCTTATGCCAAAGAATAGAAGACTTTTCATTCAATTTCAAACGTCTTGTGCTACTAATAGTACTAACATTAGGAGAAAAAGAAAGCAAGTTATACAACCCTAATCTGTAAAGATCCCCACAAAGTGTTTCATTGCCAATCAATAAAAAAAAATTATATCCAAGTCTATCTAAAATAGGTATTGATATCAAATTTCTCTGATTGAGGGTATGTACGCCACATCCCATAATTCCAAAAAATTTCATGTACGTCTAAGCTACAATCTAGCAATTTACAGAAAATCGAAACAGACTCGCATGTGAGTCTCCCATGTACACGTATTTATCGAAGCTAATTGGACTTCTTATTTTGCTTATGCAAAGCTGCATAGAATTGCAAGCGTGAATGGTAGCACCACTATCTAACCACCAAGTATCATATGACACATCAATGATATTAGATTCAAAACAAACATTCACCCAATGATTATCATATGACTCATTTTTCCCATTCTTTGAAAACTTCGTATATTTCTTGCTAATATCATATAATAAATCTTTTGCATTCTCAGTCTTGGGTGTACTTGCATAAACGGAATCCTCCATATGATTCTCCATGATCATCAGACAACAACTATTAGAATACTCTTAGTCCTCATAGAATTTTTTTCTCATTTGTAGAACTCTTAGCAGTGGGTTTTGGAGGAGTTTCAACTTTCAAGGCCAAGTTCATTTTCATAATGGTCAAATTCATCATGAGATATTAGCTCATTGCTTGTAATTAGTCCCATTAAGTTTTGTGATGGTAGAGAACTAAGGAAAGCTCAAAGTCGAAAAAAAAAGAAGAGAGTAATATCAAGAATACATGTAAAACAAAGACATGCAAATTGATCCATTCTTTGGCTTACCAAATGACCCACAAAAGTGATCATCAAATACTAGAGTCTTTAAAATACAAAAAGACTCATACACAAGTAAGAGTAATTCATGATCGTAAGCTAAGCAATCGTCATTTAAATCCGATAGGGTAATAAAATTACGCGTTTCATGATAATGAAATATCTTCACAAAATAAGCATCTGCAAATAATAAAGTGTCCCCTATAGGACAACGCTATAAAGTATGAATCTTGCTTAAAATTGATATGCAAGACAGGAAAATTAATAATTGCAACATCAATTCCAAGAATATTCTGCATGCTATGAGAGACAAATCTACAAGCATTCAATATTTCTCAATTTTCACCCAAGTACGATAATACCAATAATAGTCTTATTCACAATATGATGGTATAAGTAATCACAAATAGCACAAGCATAAATTGCTAAGGCAATATTGTGAAAAATGAAACAATAAAAATATTGCATTTGGTTAAAATTTTGATTTTTGTTTAATAACCAAATTTAATGTTTAATGGGATTAAATTCTAGTTGTTTCTAATTTTATATTCTTTCCATTAGCATCCCAACAATGAATGAAGAAAAAATATTTAAAAATAAATAAATAACTTGATTAGACAGAAAACACATCTTCTCCTACATATGTGAATTAAATAAATAAATCATAAAAATATGATTTCTATAAGAAGTCTGAAGATGTCATTATCAATCAATAAAATGATATAAAAAAATTGTGATTGATTCAAATAAGAAAGCTTTTTTTTGTTTTTTACATTCTCAAATCACGTAATGAATTAAAGGATTAAAAAGGATATCATTTTCTTTTGTTATGGTAAATCGTGATTGATATTCACAATCAAAAAACCAAATAAAAAAAAATGAAAGATTTCTATGATTGAAATCTTATACACACTTTCGGTTCTAGCAGCTGCCATACACAATAATTTGATAAAGAAATCAAATAAAAGAAAAAAATCTCATGATTCATCTTACGTAAATCAAGGGCAAGACCATTAATGTTAATCACAAAAAAAAAAAAAAAAAAAAAAGTTTCTTTGATCGATCTTGCGAACATATTCTTTTCGAAACAGGTAATAGAAACGAACAAAATCCATACATTACTGAAAAACAAATTTGACAGCATCAATGTTAATTAAAGTGGCTTTAATACCCATTGCTAAATTATTTTGTAAAAACCAAGAGTATTTATTGATCTCAAAAACAATTGATCAATAATCAAAAGACTCAATGAATACAGTACAAAATAATAATTTTATTGTAACAATAAAGCATATCAATTCTAACTAGGTAGATAACATGTCTAATACGGATCCAGAATAGTTGACTATCATTAGTCTCCTAAATCTGCAAGGGACGAAATCAAAGAAAGGCTAAGGTTGAAAATAGATATTTTCTTCTCCCCAAAATGTGTTATACCAAACCCTTATAAAATTTTAAGTTACATTTCATAATATATATATATATATATATATATATATATATATAGAGAGAGAGAGAGAGAGAGAGAGAGAGAGAGAGCATAAGGGAACAATTGGGTTTTGGTTCAATGGGCTTACCAAAGCAAGGGAGAAGATAAACAATGGGCCTATGACTAGTTAATATTAAATAATCTCATAAATGACTTATAATTAGCATGTATAATTATATAATTAAAATTGTAATATGATTATACTTAGTTCATGATTAATAAATTACTCTAACCATAAGAAATAATAAAAGTTAGACGAGAAGAATGGATAATATATTTTCATTAGTTATGATTCGAATTTCAAAGTTTATAAGTTGTCGAATCAAAACAATAGAAATATCATTATTAATTGAGGTTCTAAGTTTAATATTAAAAAAAAAAAAAAAAAAACCCATGATACTCCTCGATTATATGAAAAAGAACTTAAAAGAAATAACTATTCCAACTTCATTATCACATCCATTAATTCAAAAAGTTCTAACAAGACTTTTGTGGGAAAGAAAGAAAACCATAAATATTAAGAATCTATTAGAAATTTAAGAGGTGAAAACAATTTAAAAAATTGGTCTAAATGGTCTTGACTGTTCTTTTGTCTTTCTACAATGAACTAGTAGGTTTTGAAGAAGTAATTCAAAACAAATTAAAGATAGAAAGATGTTATGAATGGGGAAATAAAATTAATAAGGAAGAATGACATGTATGAGAGATCTACTATCTTTTCCATGATAAAGACAAGAAAAGAAAGCAAAAGGAGAAATAAAAAGATACAAAATAAAATTCATAACTAAACATTAAAAATAATAACAAGACATCAATTATTATAAAGTATTTACTTTATTTATTTGTTAAAAAATTATAAAATTAGTAATCTCTTTAGCTATTTAAAATAACTGAAAGATTTTTCAAATGAATGAAAACTCTACCTTTGAATGGACATCCAAAAAAATTATATATGGAAGAACCTATGGATGTATGATGAAAGGACATGAGAACAATGATCTAAAATTGGAAAAAGTCTTATATGGAGTAAAATAAGAACTAAAAGCATAACATGGTCCAATTGACAAATGTTTTTAAAATGCTTCTACACAAAAGAAGAATGAAAAAAGTGATCTATTACTTGTTCGCATGTATATAAATGGTTTAATTTTTAATAGAAATAATACAACCATGTCTAATGAGTTCAAAAAAGTAATAGCTTAAGAGTTTGAATTAATTGATGACATTAACGTTATGTCATACTATCTTACCAAATAAATGAAACAGCAAAAGTATTTTTATTTCACAAGAAGAATACATAAACAAAATTGTCACAAATTAAGTTTGTCATAAATCTACTCAATCCAATAAGCATAATAGTAAAATGTGAAGTTAAATTATCAAGATATGAAGAAAAAAATATGGATTCAACATGATTATAAGAACTTAGTTGGAACCCTACATTATTTGACTTGTATGAAACTAGACTCGTTTTTGGAATTGCAGTTATAATTAGTTTATGTATGTACTTATTAGTAGGACATTCTAAATGTGAAGCAAATTCTTTTTAACATCAAAGGTACATTTGATTACAGTTTATATTATTCACCTTGTAACAATGTTTAATATATTGGCTATAGTGATTTGTGATTGAGACAAAAATTTGGATGATTAAAAAAAAATCACTACTAGTTTTAGATCTTCATGAAAGATGTTACATAATCTGAATTTGAAAATTCTCTAAGTTTAGAGATATTATCTGAAGGTATAAATCAAGAAAGGAATATGTTAGAAATTAAACTTGATTTAGGAAACTTCTAAAACCTAGAATTAGATTTGGTCTCTAAAAGTCAAAGAGAATATTTTATTTTGAGTAGTGTACTTCAATTAGTTGAGTTCCAGAAGGTTTCGATATTTTTATGATTAGGAGTTTTTGTTAAGGGTAAATAGTTACAAATAAGGGATTAAGTAATATCTAAACAAGAATAGTGAAAGGCCACAGAACTTTTATGTTCTTTATGATTCTATTTCTTTGAATTATACTAGAATAAAACATAACAAGCTAGCATATATATATATATATATATATATATATATATATATATATATTGTCAACTTGGAGGCACATCCAAGAATCTATGGTCAGATCATAATAAGATTTTGAGTTTTCCAAGCCCAGAAGTATGCAAAAGTTTATAAAAATCCCATAAAAGAAAACATTCAATTTATTGGGGTGAAGAACCTAATACATGTATGCGCGCAAATATTGCTTATGAGTATGAGTATGAGTTCAAGTGTGAAACTAAAAAAATACATAAAAGCTTCTTCTTTCCTATATCTGTTGAAAACGAGGTCATTATTATTGTGAGTAATCAAAGAAAAAGAATATAAAGCATCTTGTTGATATCATATTCATTCATCACAAAATAAATAAACAGGCTCACAACTGTACTCGTCCCAATCAAATAATTAAAACAACACTTGTTGATCGAAACACCAATCAACAACCAAGTTAAAATAACTTATAAAAATAATTTATTTAATTTAAAATTTATCTTTATTTTTTATTTATCTTTTGTGACGGATTTTAGTAAAATTACGTTATTATCTCAAATAACTAAATCTTGGCTCAAAAGTTTGGCATATTACATTCAACCATGTAAAAGGCACTAAAACGAGTAATTATTTGATGAAAAAAAATGGAAATTTGAAACTTAACTCAATTAAACTATTTTAGTTTGGTAATTGGCAAGCTTTTCCAAACGAGCAAGAGGCCAAACGGCTTGTCCCGAATCATTTCAGCGTATCACATTTATAGTTAACATCACATTTGATAATCGCTGCTTGCCGATAAACGGCGGTAATAAAGCGTGTATTAGGCAGCCTTTAATATAGCGCGCGAAAGCGATAACAATTCTGCGAAGCACCAAGGCGATGGTCGTCGAAATACGAATGGCACTGCGTCGATTATTGGAAAACCGCTACTTAAAAAGAAAAGATTGGCAAATTACTTTTATAAACTACTTAAATTAATTTTGACTTTTCAATATAAAGATTAATAATTCAAAATTAATATATAGTTTTATGAACAATATTAATTGTACTTAATTTTTAAATATTTTACATAAATAATCTCATTCAAGAAAATCATTTTCTTAAACATATTTTTTCCTTCTTTAAGATTTTTGAGGAAACAAATATAACCTTCCCTGGAATTGTAATTACATAAGGAAACAAATCAGAAATTGAAAGCCTTCTTTAATTGTTCAAGATCCAACTGACGATCATTTCATCGTTAGCCATAGTGGATACGGAGCATAGACAGTTCCTTCGATTGCAATTACATCCCAAGGGTGCTCATAATTAAATAAAATAAATAAATAAATTGACAAACTTGTAAACGAATTCAGTGGCAATATTGCATACTTTTCTTATTTCCTCTACAGATAAGCCGGTTAAGTGTTACAGTATGTAAAACCCTCGTTTGTTTACTGTATAAAGAATACACAAATATCATAATAAGGGGTTTTTGAGAGCTCATCATTTGCAGATTTAGGGTTTGTTAAATTTACTTTTTTAATTGGATCATGAATGAAGAGGCGTATGCAATTCCCAGAAAACAAAGAATTAAGCTTCTACTGGCATACCTGATAAAGTACAGTAACTGCATTATGCTCATGAAGACAGACAGCTCTGTCAGAAGCCCCTTGAACGGGAAGAACCACTTGTAACTCCACCTGCTTGCTTAATTAGCAAAAGAAAAAGAAGGGAAACAAGAAGAAGAAGAGAATAAGGAGAAGGTAGGAAAATTTAAGGGTTCAAGTATGCCCACAACCTAAGTGCCTGTAAAAAACCTAACATATATGCAGCACGGGATGGGGGAGGATCTATTGGTTTTTTTGCCCAGTAAAATAACTATAATTAAACTGGAATGGCGTAAATCATGCATGTAGTTCAGGATCGAGAGTAGCAAAGAGAGAGATATCTGTACCTTGAGAAACCCCATGAAGAATTTTCAATGAGAAATATTTTTGCCAACAGAAATTTAAACTTTTAGGGACAAAAAAAAAAAAAAAATTTTTTTAACTAAAAGTCCGTTTTCTCATAGTGAGATGTTGAAGAATTTTCATTACTTTGAAGATGTAGGGGAGAATTTTCTTTACTTTGTGGATGGGGGATCTGTGGTTTGGACATACATACCCCATGTGCTGAAGTAGTCTAGACAGACAGATCTTTGCCCCCCCTCCCCCATAAAAACGTTAGGAGATCGAGTTCTCATTGCCTTACTATTAGAAGCAGCTAGCCCCTTCAGGCGATTCTTTCATAAGCCTCCTGTGAAGAAAACATATTAGTTTTACACAAATGGTGATCAATGAGGGAAGTCAACAAGAAAATGAGAGGGAAGACATGATGATTATGATTGGATCTGGGACAGCAAGGAATCTTTCTTGGGCGGCGGCATTAAAGAAAGATTCACTGAATCTGAGAGTGAACCAGGCCAGAGAGGAGAGAGCCAGCCAGCCAAAGTGGCATTCATCTGCACCTTCACCTGCACCTATATCTTACCCAGTTACCATCATCGATCAACTCTCTGATCAGAATATACCCCGGCCCTCAATTGTTTCGAGCAATATTGTTCAAGGCAGATATGATATTACGACACACAATATCTGTAAGTTAAGGTGCAGGTGCAAATGCAGATAAAGGCATCACCTTGGCTTCCACTTCCCATGTCTTAGGAGCCCCCCAATACAAATTAAGAGACAAGGGAGCTGATCGCAGATGGCGTGTGCCTGCCGCCGGCTTTTTATATGATTAACTCCACTGCTGCATCCATCTCGACTCTCTCTCTATATCTATATATATATATATATATAGATGAATATAAAATATAAACAGAGAGAGAGAGAGAGAGAGAGGAGGTACTGAGTGGGGGCCATGACAGACGGCAACAACATGAAATTATGAGCGGATAAGGCTATTAAGGTCCTCCTCTGTCCTTGTCCACTACTGCCATAAAGAGCAAAAAAAAGTCGGAGGCCCCACTCCTTAGAGGAGGCCACGTGATGCAATGCTCCTTAGCACGTGGCATATGGCTCACCCACCAACCACACAATGAAACGTGTACCACTTCATCTGACACATAGCGTGCCACTCTCTGGGCTTCCTATATTAATTTTCTTTTTTATAGGAAAAACGAAAAAGAAAAATCTTAAAGACAAATATCAAAGGTTGGTTCGCCACACCACACCACCCCACCCCACCCCACCCCACACCCACTGCCCACTCAGCATACGTACTCTCTCCCACTTGTCGATCTCTGTATTTATATAGTAAATGTCGGCCCAAAGAATCCCAACGCGGAAAATCTCCACTCTCCAATTGATTCTGTGGTGAGGGAGGGATTGCCCTCATTGCCCTGGATCATTGCCCTGGATTTTCTCCGTTTTCTACGATCCTCTCATTTCTTGTCTTGGATTACTTCTTTCTCGTGAACATGGTCCTAGGGGTTTTTTTTTTTTTCCAACTTCTGCTGTTGGTCACGGACTTAGCCTTTCCACTTAAAAGCTCTTTGTACGGCGTTTAAATGACTTGTCATTTGGATATTCACTGAGTCGGTTTCAGTTCTTGCACCAGCTTATCGTATTAGCCGGCGCTCATGACTTAAATGCTAAAAGAACAAACAAGAGAAAACTTGAAATAAAAGAACTCTTATCAATGGAAGAACTTTTTACAATGTTTTGGAAGCTTTAAGCTCTTTGTTGGTTAGGTTAGGTGCTTGGGTTGGGTGATGTCTTTCTGGCAAGCAGTACCTTTGTTATAGGTGACTTTAGGGTGCAGAATCGCTGTTAGTTCATAGAAATCGTAAGAGTTACAGAGATATTATATTATGTATAAGTATATCTGAGGTATTATGGAAAATTACAGATCATTTCTATAAGTATTTTATAATTCTTATTAACCATGTCATATATTTACTATAGACTTAACTTTGAATTTTTAAAGTATTTTTACATATTTTTGATCAAGAAAGTCTTCACAGGTTTCTAGAACATTATCTTCTTTTATATACGATCTTGAGAGACTCACTTATGCCATGAAGGGATCTAGAGAATAAGTCCGTGACACGCTGCTGCTATGGACGAGAAAAATAAAAAAATAAAAAATAAACCTATTGAATTTTGTTTCAAGCTCTTGCTGGCTGGCTGGCTGGCTGGCTGGCTGGCTGGCTGCTTGTCCTAAGTATCATGTGAGTGCTAGGAGGCATGTGGGGCCTGGATGGGAGTATGATTTGTGTGCCACGTGAATTCAGTCGACAAAATCCTACTCTTTCTTACATGATTAGGATTTCATGTCCTTGATTTGCCCTGTTATGTACTAAAGCTACCGGTAATCTCGATGCTTCCTGCCTCCTCCCAAGGTTAAAGCAATACATCACCGGAAAATTAATTAATGTTGTACCCACCCACCTATTAGATTCGGAACGTGTGTTAAATTCTTAATTAGTATATATTTTTTAGTTAAAAATGTTATAATTATTATAATATTAGACTTACTTGTAAAATAACAAAAGATTTACTTAAAGAATAACAAAAGATACCTTATCAAATAACAGTTGTTAGGAATATTATTATAAATATTCTTATTAATAAAGTAGAAAAGTTATGAGATAGAGATTAACTAGTAAAAGATATAAGGAATGTGTAAAGATGAGATAGAGAATATCTTGTAAAAGATATAAGAGATGTGTTAAAGATATTTGATGTAATTAAGGGGAGTTTGTGATTTAGGATATGGATGCATGGAAAATATGGAATGTTTCGATTTATCCAATAGTTATATGTAATTTTATTTTCTAATTTTTTTTATCGTATAGTAGGAAGATTGTCTCATTCGCAAATATAACTAAACCATGCTAAAAATTCTTTGTATAAATTATTTTATACTCTGTGTTTTTTTTCTACTTCTATTCGCTTTGGTATATTATATTGTAGTATTATATTCTTATAAGAATTCAATCATAAGTTTTTTTGTATGTCCATCACATCCATTTACCTCTCTAGCCATACTTCAAGAGCTTATATTTATATCACTTTCATACATATATTATATTATAGTACTATGTTATTATAAGAATTTGATCATGGGTTATCCCGTATGTCCATCTCACACATTTATCACTTTAGTCATATTTCAAGAGCATATATTTATTTTTTTAAAATTAATATTATTGTATTAAAGCTTTCGTTGTGACAACCACTCACCCATACATTGATTTTGCAATCCCGTGTATGAGCGATATGGAACAAGGTATATATTTTTGGCATGCACAAAAGGGTAAAAAGTAGACTTGGCAAAATTGATACGATCCATGACTCGATAAGAACATAATATGTTTTTTACGTTTTTTTGTTGAGTATAATTGTATTTAGGTTAAATTCATATTGACTTACATAACTTGCCTAATAAATAAGTTATATTCGACCATTACTTGAATTAATTCATTTAATTATGGTGTAAATTAATATTTAATTCATGTCAATCCATTTAATATGTTATTTATGTTAAATATTAATAAATTAATTATAAATCATATTAATTTAAATAATCAAATTAATAAATAAATTATATATATCTATCATGTTATCCAATTATTAATTGAATTGTGTTTAAATTTGATAATTTTACGAAGAATATTATTCATATAATGTTGAAGTTAAAGGATACAATGGAAGGCCTGTCTAATAATACGAACCACGGATACGAATTGTACCCGTCTAAAAAGGCTGGGGACTACTCAAAAGAAGCTATAGACTAAAAGGAAGATGCGAGTGGGTATGATGAGGGAAGGGCAGGCCAATCAAATTGATGGGTTGATGAGGCAGATGATGATAAATTGAGTGTGAGTGGGATTGGGGATATGGATAGGGATAGGGATAGCAACATGATTAATGAGTCAAAGTTGGGGACTTTTTTGAGGCGACTTGCATTGCACATGATGTGTGGCCATGGTGTATTCCAGTTAATAAGCAAAAGAATGGGGCATTTAGTCAAAAAGTTTAAGTACCGCCCCTTTCACCCCCAATTCACCGCCCAATCGTCATTGTCCTATCCCCAGCATAAAAGAATGGATCCAAATGGTCAAAAAGTTAATTATCTTATTAAGTCAAATCAAAGACGAATATCTCTATCACATCTTCACCTTGTCTTGTCATCATTCATGCCCATTATAATAGGTTCTTTCCACTCGCAACAAGTAACTTATCCTTCGTACATGGGCCCGTATTGTTACTGTTTTTTTAAACTATTTTTTATTCTTCAAAAGAGGAGAAGAAAGAAAATATGAAAATCAGAATAATATAGTTTTTTGCGTTTTTTTTTCTTCTGAAAAATAGGAGATAATAGAAAACACTAAATCTAAAAAGATAAAAACAATTTTCTGCTATGTAATCTTCTCTCATTAAAGAAAATAGAAAAAAAAGAAAACTTCCTTCCTAACATCTTCTATCTTTAATTATATAATGAAATTATAAAAATAGGATGAATTTAAAATAAAAATTGTGTTTGATCCAAGTATTTGATAAGAAGCATCCTTCTAATAATCAATAGCTAAAACAATTGGGCAATTATAAGTATTAGAATAACCCCACCAGGGTGATGTAGCCTTACATATGGGTGAAAATTATTTGGATGAAGCTGACAAGAGAGGGCCTGGAAGTCCTCGAAATTTTTAGTTTCTTTTTTATAATTATAGATAAATTTATATATATCTCAATTAATTTTATATGATCTTAAAATTAAGAATTGAGTATAAATCCTCAACTAATCTCAAAAGACCTTAAAATTATTGGAGAATTGAGTGAATGAGACCTTACATATGGGTGAAAATGAGTTGGATGAGACTTAAATGTTTTTGTTTCTTTTTTATAGTAATGAGTGTTTAGATCATCTCAACTAAACTCTTAAAACCTTGAAATTAAGAATTGAGTGATAGGACCTCAACTAATATCATGAGTCATGACACCCTAAAATTGGAGAATTGAGTGTGGGGGGTGGGGGGGTGTCCTTACATATGGATGAAAATGAGTTGGATGAAGGTGACAGAAGATGGCCTGTGAGTTCAGGCTCAATTAAATATGGCATTTGGTCGAGTAGATCTACTGCACATGGGTCCCAGCTACAAGGTATTGCAGGGTTTTGACGAAATAATTTGCAAAAAACAGATTAGTGGTTGCAAAATCGAACTAATTTTAAAATATCATAATATCGGTTGTGTGAGATAAAAGTAATTGAAATTACATGAGTGTCGAATGTTATTGAGGCAAGCGATTTCACTGATTATCTTGAATATTACAGAATTTAGTTATCGTTGTCGTGGATGTGTTTAATAGTCAAATCTTTTGTGGTTTAATCGAAATTTATCTTTTCGATTATCGTGCTATAACGACCGGTATTCTGTATTTTGATACTTAGTTTGATTTTTAAACTAATTTAATCATTTTCTTTTTCAAAAAAATCAGTTTCGTCTAAAACTCAACATTACGAGCCTCACAACAGTACAAAACCGGCATCCGTGAATGGTTCTAAACAATCTACCTGGTGTGTGTGGGGGAGAGAGATAGAGAGAGATCAGAGAACTAAGACTGACAATTGAAAAGAAATCAACCTCAAACTCCATCTGCATTTTCAAGGATCATATTAAGACACTTTTCCTCCATGCATATATATTGGAATCAAGGAAGCAAGTGACCCAACCCCCACTGGATTTTTTTTGGAAACATTTGGTTAAAAGACATCAAATGTCCCTAAAGGTATTAATATAATATTATTTTTTTTCTTTTTATTTTAAAAACTATTTTATTATGGATAAAAATATATTTTTTTATTTCATGTATTATATTATCTCTTAAAGAATAAGTTATTTTTTAAAAAAAATAGAAATATATTTTTGTCAATATAGACCAAAGTGATAGAAGGTCAATTAGGTTTCAAAGTCTTTTAATCAAATATATATATATATATATATATATTTGGAATGATACTATTACAATTAGTTGAGTTGTCAAATAGTTTTTTTGAAATAAATAAATAATTTTTTTAATGGATAATTTGATTGAAAGACTTTTTTGAAAACCTAATTTAAGAAATATGGCATTTCATTTATTTTTTTAATCTTATTTTGATAAAACTGTTTTTCTTTTTAGGAGATACATGTAAATATAAATATATAAAATGAAAAATAGGAAAATGTGTTATTTTTTTAAGAGAAAACATGAGAAATGCAGATTTACCAATTTTGAATTATTTGAGATTTTTTTTTTACCAAATACTTCATTTTTAAATAGATTTATGAGTAGCCGCAGCACCAAACATATTGTCTGTCTCAAGTCTCTACCTGTATGTTGGGCTGTAATGAAGAAAAGAACAGCCCATGAATTCTTAAAACATCCCAAATTTCAGAGATTCAGATTGAAAGGAGAAAACAAGATAAAAAGCAGATATTGGGTGCGTGGATGGATTCATGTCAGAAAAATTGAGAAATCGATGTTTCATTGAATGGCCCCCATCTACTTCTAGTCGTATTCATCATAATAAAGATAGGAAAAAGTGGACATGTGCAGCTACAAAAAAGAAAGGCATGGCAGTTTTTCAAAAGGGTCCCCCACTACTCTTAAAATGATTCCCAATGTAAGTTTGTATTTTTTCCTTTTGTACATTTCCAAGATGAAGTTCCTGTTTGTAGAATCAAAGAGTATTCACTTATCCAAAAATAATTGATCAATAATGTGATTGATAAATATATTACAAAATAGTTTATTGAATAAAAGCATATCAATTCAGTATAAGCATCACAATGCAGATCGAATTTTGGCTATTTATGAGTCTCTAAACTGCAAAACTAAATTGAAGATAGTTTTTCTTGCACAGTGTGTTTTTATCAAAAAACATAAAATTACAGAATATTCTTTTATATATATATATATATATATATATTAAAAAAACGATTGAAACTTTGATTTAATGAGCTTATTAAAACAAGGTGAAGAATGAATAATGTGAGTTATGTAGATTAATATTAAATAATCTCGTAAATAGCCACATAATTGCATGCACAATTACAATTAAATTGTAATATGATTATGCTTAGTCCCATGATTAATGGAAATTAATTTAACGTTCTGCTGGGCAAACAATTATAGCAAATTCTTTCTTAATAGATTTATAACCATGCTTGATTATATGGTTAACATCTTAGAGATATATATAAATTATGCATGTCGAATCTTCTTAATAAAAAATCATACTTAAATCTTTTCATGAATATTTGCAGTGGGTAACTAGATGCATTGTACAATTAATAACACAACGAGAAGATGTAAATTGTACATATAATGAGGCCTTTCTGTCTGACGTTAAATGAGCGTTGATTAATAGAAAGAAAACATCGTTATGTCATTCATGGGTTAAAATGATACAAATTATAGAATAATGACAACGTCAAATGATGTAATTGTGACTCGAGAAAATCCGTTTTTTCTCGAAAAAGACAAATCATCATTGGTAAAAATCAAAATTTTAAATGCCGGATGGCGAGCAGTTTCCTGGTTGGAGTCGATCTCAGCGAGGAAATCTGAATGCCACGTCGAATTTAAGTCGAATTGGGACGGTCGAATTGCAGATTTCGAGAGCCCACTTAGGGAATCGGGTCTTGAAGTAAACGACATGATGTGAATAGAATCTTTATAACATGTACTCATGTGACATGTTCGTAGTAGAGATGAAATGAAATAGGCGGTGAGATCGTGCCGTGTGTCAAAATAGTGATAAGAGAGGAACGAATAGAATTTTGGAAATTTTAAATGATAATAAAGTAGAAAATCAAATAGTGTCATCTCCTCGGCACAATTAATGAAGAATCTCGATAAAATTTGGGAAAAAATGGGCAGTGGGCTGGTTTTGTGTTTTTAGAGAGAGCAACCTCTTTTAAGATTAGGCTAATCACGACCGTCCGATTTCTTGGATGAAGCCAGTTCTTCTGGCGAGAGGGACTATCGTGGTTAGGTTTTAAGGAGTTTAGGTAAACTCAGTGAGGCATGGTTTTATCTTCTTGTTTCTTTCTTGGTTAAGTCTTTGTTGATGATTAGGTTGGTTTGAGACGCCCGAGCGATTCGTTTGATCGGTCCCTAGTCTTGGAATAGAGTTGAGGAAGTTTTGAAACCCATTTTGGACGGTCCGTGTTGTCCATGGACTGACTAGTTGTTAATGGTATAATTTGTGTATAAATTGTATTGTGGTGTGTATGAGGGCCGGAGATGACTATGAAATTCGGGTTACTTAAAGTGGACCCGATGTTGGAGTGTCAGTGTGAACGGTAATCAGGGTTTATTGCGTGAATAGTGTTCACTGAAATATTTTTGTGAAAAATGTTCGGTTGAGTGGTGAATGTAATTCTCTTCGTGTTTGTTAATTAGCGTGTAATTTAATTTTTGTGTAATGGATTGAAAATTGTTAAGAGAATGACTTGAGTTGTATAGGAAATTGAATAAGTTAATACATGATTTTAAATGTGTTATCAAAAACCAACATAATTATATAAGTATGAATTGTGTTTGTTAGGCCATTAGGAGATGATAGAAATGCCGTGATTGCTCAAAGTGGTAATTTGGGTGTGGTTGATCAATAGTGAATGACATGTGTTGAGTGCAAAATTGAGAATGTTGCATATTGATATATATATTGGTTGAAATGGCGTAATGTGCGTTTTCCCATATCTCTGTTGAGTAACCTAGAGTGGGTGTGAGTGCATGACCTGGTACTACGGCAGACATGATGCGAAAAATTTCTGGGATAGATTTGGAGAATGGGGTTGGGAGGCGTCAGCAGGTCATTTCGGATGAGGACTATGGCTGTTGGAAGGTTCTGGCAGCGTTGGCGCCAGATGGTTAGTATTTTCCCAGACACTTTGGTGTATATTTTCGAAAACAAGCAGTTTTGTTTGGCTTGATGTTTTTACCATCGTGGGCAGGGCAAGTGTGAGGTGTCGGTGAGGGTTTCCCGAGACATGGGGATGACATGTAGAGCGTTCAAGTAAGGATCGTGTTCTTGGTGTGTTTACTGAACGTTGCATATCGCCAGATTTGAGGGTAACAGATTTAAGGTGATTCCGCTCACTGCGGGGCATTAGCTCACCTGTCGAGGGAATATATTATTTGGTACAAAGTGTGCGAGGCGGCTCATGTAAATTTGATTTTGAAGAAAGTCGGGTTATAAGACTTGATGGTTTTATGATGTATGACATGTATTAAAATTTCGAGATTTTAATATATGTTTGTATAAATAATTTCTTAATCATTATTATTGTATATAGTTGGGATTATGTTGTGAAGAGTATTGACCTTGAGGGGCAGAGTGGCCCGTCATTTGTACTCATATTGGATTATGCTGGATTGTTTGGGACAGGTTTGTATACAATTAGGGCTTCCGTACAAAGGAGACTACACCGGTTTTCGTGTGGGAGATGTCGGGTCTGGGCATTCACGAGTGTTTCGGCGGGTTGTGGTGGTGAACCAGCCGGTTTGGGGCATCAAGCAGTATCAGGCTAAGGTGTGATTACCTTGGGGCTCGTGGGTGTAGTTATAAAGTGTAGTCACGATACCGAACTTCCGCGACTTAGTGTCGGAGGGGCTAAGGTAAGCGATTACCTTGGGAGCTTGGTGGGTGTAGAACTTAGGTAAAGGAAAACCTAGGGATTGAGGGATGGGTCAAGGTCAGAGTCATTAAGGTGTAAGAACATCACCACTTGGTGTGGCTCGATGTAGGGTTAGGTATGTGATTGCCTAGGAAGTCACGGGACAAGAGTAGAACACTGCATGCATGGCGTTTATGTGTGATTGGGTGTATAACATGTTGATTGTTATGCGATTGTGTGATTGTTTGATGAATTGTTATGTGAACATGAATTGTTGTGATTGATTTGTGTGCTTGGGTAAGTAGCACATAGGAAAAAATAAAATAAAATAAAATAAAAGTGTTGAACCCTAGGGTTAGTGTGAGAACAGGAGGTTGAGAAATTTTTGGACAAACGGGTCCAGAAATAAACGAAAAAAATATATATATAGTAACATATTTTTTTGGGTGGTTTTCGATAAAATTTGGAATGAAAAAAATGATGAAAAGAAATTTTCTAGGTTTTTCACGAGTGTGTAAAAGCTGGAAAAATAAAATAAAAATAAAAAATTTTATAAAAATCAGATGACATCTAATCTTTAAAAAACAAAATTTTCTAAAATAAATTTTTTATTAGAATATGATTTAATAAAATGAAATTATTATGCTGCATTACTACGAATGTATGGACATAGTGTATAAGAATTTTACGGAATATGAATAGTGTCTCGGGCTATGATTTACGCCTTAAGTCTTGTATTAGAGAATTAACTTGTCATTTGACTTGTGTAGATGGCTAGTCGCGGGAGGCTTGCAGTAAAGTGTGGTCACAGTCTTGATCGACACCGTCGACTTTTGACCCGGCCAGGCCTTTGATGAGGCGTAGGATGATCCTTACCATGCATCGCACGGGCATGTGCAATAGTGATGAGGCGGGTCGGCTTGACCTCAGCGTTTAAAAGGCACATCGTCCTCAATGGTTAGAGGAGAATTGAACAAATTCGGGATGATGACCACGAAGGAAGAAGGTAGATGTTATGGGGAGGCATGGGATATGGGTCAGCGTGCAGAGGAGGAGATCAACCTTCTTCTAGTTCGGGGAAAGAAGTAGAAGAGCTTTTAAGGTTATGGGTTCTGGCCCGTTATCTGGGCGAGGGGCAGTAGGGTTGCCAAACGGCGGGGCGAATGTTATGTTTCCCGCTACCGGCGATCGGGACATATGAGGAGGTGCCACAGACGAGGGATCCGTGGGTTTGAGGCGGTGGAGTCCCAATGGAGTTGAGGACATGGTAGAATCGATTTGTTTCTCCACCACCTAGTATGGGTCGAGGAAGGGACCCGATGTGGTGTGGTGCCTCTGGCACCTAGCACTTGCAGGCGGGTCACATAGGCCGGGGGTTAGGCGTGGAGTCGAGGTCGGCGCGGGTTTGGCGAGTTCGAGGTCGGGTTGGGCGAGATGGCGTGTTACCATTCTTGCCGGCTTGGGTATATGAGGCGGGTGTCCTGGGAGGCGAAGTCTCATGGTACGAGAGACTAGAGCGTTCGATTAACGGCAGCGAGTGCGTTTCCTACTCGCAATTGTTGACTAAGAGTAGCGTTTAAGTGGATGCATCAAATTCATTCATTGTTGCGTCTTGTGTGATAGATTTTAGGTTTAGAGGTTGGCTAGAGATGATGGGAAGTTCTTCCCTAGGATGTAGTCAGATGTGTCGAGATCGTGAGTCAAGGATCTCGGTGATTCTGCTCATGGTGGACCATAGGGTGGTAGACATATTGGGTGTTGATGTTATTCTTGACATGGATGAGTTGATAGCCATCGGGTTGTCGATCAGTGGGACCTTGCTTAGGGTTGTCATACGGAGCACGGGCTTGGAGTTGGAGTGAGGTTACATATACCGTGGTTGGCGTATGTTGGAATTTGGGACGAAATTCTTTTTAAGAGAGGAATGTAAAACCCAGATAAAATCAATTTTCTTGAAAAGGGCAAAATCGTAATTCAGGTGAAAATCCAAAATTTTTTCACAGATCTCGGTTACAAGCAGTTTATTAGTTGGAATCGTCTCGCGAAATCTAGCTACCATGTCAAATTTCGTCTAATTTAGAGCCGGTTAAGATTTGCGCGTTTTGAGTATAGGAATCGGTGTAGTGTAAGCGACGTGTATGGCAAAGTCGGCTATAACGTATCTTTAAGTAATGACCGCGTGTTGCGTGGTAAGAGATGATGAAAATGGGCGGCCAGAGATACGTCTTGCGTGTGTGATAGTGACGAAGACAGATAGAATTTTGGAAATTTTAAATGATAATAAGACGAAAATCCAAAGAGTGTCATCTCCTACCTTTAATTGAAGACCAAAAGATGCAGTAGGCTGGGAAAAGATGGACAGTGGGCTGATTTTGTGATTTTTAGAGAGAGGAAAGCGGCTGCTCTACAGATTACATTTATCAGTGGTCAGTTTCTTCGAGCCGAGGAAAATTCTTCTGCGGCGGGGCTATCGTGGGCCTTAGGTTTAAGGTTCGATATTCCGTGGTGAGGTTTATCTACTTGTTTCTCTTGATTTAAGTCTTTTATGAATGATTCGGTTGGTTTGGGCGCTGACGGCCCGTTTGATCAGGTCAATCTTGGAGCAGAGGTGAGAAGACTGAAACCATTTGGAAACTGACCCATGACGTCACGGATGTTTGGGTGTTAATGGTGGTATTATATAAATTGTATTGTAGTGTGAATGGGGCGAATGGCTATGAAATTGGGTTCTAGTAAGGCAGATGTTGGGTGATTGGCCATGAGCTTGATGGCAGGGGTTTTCTTGTTCACGTGAGATAAAAGATGTTACGATATTTTCATTGAGAAAAATGTGTTCAGTTGGGTAATTCAAATAGAATTGCTGGTGTTTGTTTGAGTGTATAATTATTTTTGTGTAATAGTTAGAAATTGTTTAAGAGGAATGACTTAGTTGTATAGGAAATTGAATAAGTTGTATGAATTTAAATATGTTAACAAAATGACATAATTATATAAATTAGCACAGTATGTTTGTGAGTCATTGAGAGATGATAATGTGAATTGCTCAAGTGAGCTAATTTGGTGATGGTTGATCATTGAATGACATGTGTTGTGAGTGCAAAATTGAAGATGTTGCGTTTATATATATAATATATTGGTTGAAATGGCATAATGCATTTTCGCCTATAACTATTGGGTAACCTAAAAATTAAGGTGTAAGTCACATGACTGCAATTTTACGAGAAAAGCAGACATGATTCTTGAATTATGGGATGAATTCAGGAGAATGGGTTGGTAATCAGTGGATCATTTCGGATGAGGTTCATGTTGTTGGAAGGTTCTCAACACATTAGCCTCGGAGATAGTTCCTCATTTTACCAACGCCGGTGGTATTTTCAGCAACCGGGTTTGTTTTGAGCGTCTTTTTCTCATACATGGCTTAGGCAAGTGTGAGAATCGGTGAGACTCGAGACATGGGGATGTAATGTAGACATTCAGTAGATGGCATATTTACTTGAGTGTGTGTTTACTTTAGACATTGCATATGCACTTAGGTGGGAGTAACCCATTTAGGGTGATTCCTCTTGGGCGTCATTCGCCTGTCGAATATATTCAGTGCAGGGCGTCAGAGGAATGGCTCATCTTAGAGGCCGATTTTGAAGCGGGTTGTGGGCTTTGATGGTTTTTATGATGTATGACATGTATTAAATTTGAGAGATTTTTAATATATGTTTTGTATAAATGTTCTTAACTTGTAAAGCATTGTATATAGTTGGGATTATGTTGCTGAGTATTGGCGGGGGCCCAGTGGCCATCCATTTGTACCATGTATTGGATTGTTGGGGCGTGTTTGTATATGGTGGAAGCTCAAAATGCAAGGAGGCTACGCGATTTTAAATGAAGATCGCCGGGTCACAGGCATTCCCGCGTGTTTCATGAAGTGCGGGTAGTCGCGAGACACGGTTTGGGCGTCACGATGACAATGAAAACATGAACTTTCCTTACAAAATACATAGAAAGACAAAACTCCCACTAAAAAAAGAGTCGAAGCTCCTAACAATCCCATACAAGTGATGTGTTCTTGAAACACACAAATAGGTAAGTCTTTGGTTATGATGGAGTGCATGACATGCTGATTATAGCATGTGCTCAGCCCCGAAATGGGAACTCTACAGCTTTCTCTTTAACAAAAAGACTCATCAATGTGCTTGGAGAAAAATTACATCCCTGTGTTCCTAGAAGATCGATACAGAGTTATCTAAAAAAACAATTGCTAGTGATCTAGAAATGGGTAGACAACCTCAAAAGCGAAATGAAGTTCAGCAACACACCACATACTCTGTCTCCGTAGTAGGAAAGTGCGAGTGTCTTCTTGACACTTTCAGCAGTCCAACTCCTTTGCTTGGCTGGCGCTGACTCGGCATGGGACGTCGTGAGGGTCTACTCTTTTTTTTTTTTTCCTTCACGTATAAACTTTAGAGCTGGTTCATTCATATAATGTTAAACAATTGCTTGTATTACGTGCATAGCGGCGGATTACAAATATACAATTCGTATATGGAAATGTTCAACATTTAATGTTGATGGTTTCAAAATTTCGCATACAAAAATAGACACAAGGTCTTCGTTAGACACTTTATTGATGTGGCTTTGGCCTGTGAGTGTGGATTGCGTTCTGCGATTTCCTCTTACATGCCTACACGGTTGAACACCGTGCTAAGCTTTTCTGTGGTGGAGATGTGACTTCTACCCAGAGTCACCACATACATCTAATCCATATAACACAATTAACATTCTGATTCTTATCATTTCTCATAAATACTTTTCATAACAAGTTTCATTTTCTTATCATCTTCCATATACTTTTCATGCAATCTTGTACTTTACTTCTTGTTCTTGTAATTGTATCTTATCATCGCATGCTTGATGTTATGCTTCTCATATCATGTCAATATATTTTCTACACTTCCTTTAAGTATACACATCATTTTCTTTTATGTTTTCATGTGCATAAACCTTAAGTGGATCTGAATACTACTATAATCATGAGGGCCAGAAGGTTCATATTCCTTGTATGAAACGGTGGTCCATGAGGCCGGAGCGCTATATTCATGTAAAACGGTGGTCCATGAGAACCCGTATAATATAATGTCCCAGTATCTCTTGTATGAGCCGGTGACTTATTCCATGAGGCAGATGGCTGTGGTGACCCTTCCCGGGGCCACCGTGGTCGCCAGGATCTATGTCCGCCGACCAACCAGTGAATCTCAGAACATATCATGACTTATTTTTCACTATGGGCATGCCCATCCTCCCTCTACGGGTTCTAAGCGGACAATCATGTGTGGCTTTTATGCTTTCATTCATATATCATATTCTAGATAGTGTGTCATTGTAATTATATGTGATATATATATATATATATCAAATATTTATTCCTTAACTGCATTTTCATGTTTCATTGTATGCATAAATAACTATGCTTACATGTATGCTTATAGTGGTATGAATTCATATATGAATAACTATAGTTACCTCTGAGCCTCTTGTTTTCATGTTTTCAGGACTAATGTAAGTTCTCATCTTATCAAGCTGTCTATTAATGGATTCTTGACTCAATGGTTCCATAGAGTCCAGAACACAGATCGAGTTGGACGAAGGAGATATATTACGAAGTTGGAGGGTAAATGCAAGTAATCTGTGGTGACACGGATTGACAGTTTGCCTGACCTGAAGTGACAGGCTCATCTATCACCTCAATCAGGCACATCTAATATTCTCCTCCAGGTATATGAATGTATTTATTCTTGACTCAATGGGTTTCATAGAGTCCAAGAACACCGAATCGGAGTTGAACGAAGGAGATATGACCTTCCGAAGTTGGAGGTCATGCGCGGTCGATCTTGACTTGAGCTGACTGGGCGATGAAGCACTGCTGGGAGTGTGACCTGGGGTCTGACACCTCGATTACGACACATCTAATATCTTCCTCAAACATATGGATGGATTCTTGACTCAATGGGCTTTCCATAGAGTCAAGAACACCATCGAGTTGAGCGAAGGAGAGATATGACCTTAGAAGTTGGAGAATTCATGTAGCGGTCAGTCTTAAGAGGCGACTGGAGGCGGCGAAGGCTGCTGAGTGACGAAACTCGGTCGACACCTCGGTCTGACATCTAATATCTTCCTCAAGCATATGGATGGATTCTTGACTCAATGGGCTTCCATACTGAAGTCGAGAACACCATCGAGTTGAGCGAGAAGGAGATATGACCTTCAGTTAGGTCATGCGTGATCAACCTTAATGGCCCGACTATTTATCTTGAAGTGACAAGCGTTGGCTTGAGCATTTGGCTTGAATCTTGTTTGGCAGCCTTGTTGGCGAATCTTGTTGTGTATTGTTTGACGAAGTCTGTTGCGACCGCTCAACCATTTGACTGTTCGGTAAAAGACCGTAACTTGGTCTCTGAAATTAATTGAAATTCAAAAGCCTAACATCAAGTTCATTGATGTGGCTACAATTTCACAGAGGGACTCACTTCCAGATTCCCTTTACCTCTAACCTAAAAACTCGTTGGGTCCGGATTACTGCATATGATCGTGATGAGAATTTTAAAGGTTGACTTGCAATGGAAATAAGCTATCAGCATATTTAGGAACCTTAGAGCTCTTCTCGACTCAACAACCGAGAAATGAGGTTGAATGGGTTTCAAACCCAAACCATACACGTGATGGGGGTTGCTTATAAATATCTATACTTTTTATACCCAGAACTATACAAACCCATAGTTTTCATATAGATATTCCTAGCTCCATACTAAACCATATTTCCAAACTTTTCCATACAAAATCATAGTTCCATACTCAAATTTAGTAGTTCCATACAATACTCAAATTCCATACCAATACCCATAGTTCCATACTTTTCTATACCAAATCATAATTCCATTTTTGTGATGCTTCTTAATACTATGCTTCTTCCTTTCTTTTCTCTTCTCTCTTATCCGTATTTGCTCTCCCCTCGAGACCAAAAATGAAGATATTTATTTTGGTCTTATCACTTATTTCTCTTTCTAATCGAAGGAGGAAACTTCCTCCTGCTCCTTTAATTACTTGTCTCTTGCGATTTTCATGTATTTCCATTCCTAATATCTTTTCTTTTATTACTCTTTGGTCCTTCAACTCTTCTAATATTTACAAATCATTATAATATTTTACAATAGCCTCAAATCTTCTTTGTATTTGTAATTTAACAGTATATTCCTACTTTTGTTTTTATCTTTATTTTATTTCGAATAAATATACCTTTATGTTTATTATACCCAAAACATGTTATAAAACTGTTAGGGTATAATTTGGGGTGTTACATTAACCATCATAAAGATATAACTAGAATTAGACTTTTTCTTATCCACTCGACCTACACTTAATCGAATGCTAAAACCAAACCCTTATAGGACGGTATCTTGATATGTCGTGAGATCATAGCACCACAGTACTAAAACCTTCTTAATTAAACTCTGTGCTTTGACGGATCACTCAAGTACCTACCCAACACGCCAACAACAAAAAGCAATATTAGGGCGTGTGCATACTTAAGCGTACATCAGGATGCCTATAATTGAAGAATAAGGGACTACTTTCATTTTATCTCTCTCAATATCATTAGAAGGACATTGGCCTTTGGAAAATCCGTCACCCTTTACAGATGTGTGGTGCCGGAAGAACATAATTTTTATATTGAGCCTTTTTAGAATCGTGACATGCGTGCGTTGGGGTGATCTCGGGAATGCCACGAGGTGCATCCCACGAGTAATACGCCCATGCGAGACATAAGATGCTTTCCCAAGATCCTTTATATAAAAAAATGGCTAAACAATATCTGCTTTGTCTTAACCAACAGGTCAGTATCATTGGCTACGAGCAAAATATCATCAACATATAAAACCAAGAATATGTATTTACTCCCACTGACCTTCATATATAAGCATTGATCTAAAATGTTCTCATAAAACCATTGGCGGTGACAACTTCATCAAACTTGAGATACCCTTGTGCGGAAGCACAGCCGGACTATAAATGGATTTTACGGAGCTTCTAGGTTTACTTCCTCAATTGGTTCATTATTAGGAGTGGCTATTATATGCTTTGGTAAACAACAGGGCTAAAGATCGGAGTGGAAGCAATATGCACATGAATAAAAACTGGATGTTCCTTCAACACAATTTCTCTTGGCCCTTGGCTCGTAGTAATATCATCCTCAAAATATATAGTTCAATCACTCTGGTGGTGTGTGACAGGCAATAAAACCTGGAACCTCTTGATCCCACACAATAACCAATAAAGTACCCAATGATGGTCTTTGGATCAAGTTTCTTGGATTCTGGTGTGATACCGGTCTGCCTTCCACCTTGCAGCTGAGCATGGAAGTGACGAAGATTAGGCTTCTTCCTATGACTATAAGCTCATATGGAGTCTTAAGACAAACTTACTAGGCACTTGATTCAAAATAAGTTGCCGGTTTTCAAGCTACCCCTGGAACTTCAGGTAGTAGAGGGTCAACAAGCATATACAATAGCGCCATATCAAGCGTGTGATTTCTCCTCACAATCCATTTGCTGAGAAATTTACGAGACATTATTATCTTGAGCATCA
The DNA here is from genome assembly GCA_016808115.1 of Tetrastigma voinierianum. Taxonomy (NCBI): domain Eukaryota; kingdom Viridiplantae; phylum Streptophyta; class Magnoliopsida; order Vitales; family Vitaceae; genus Tetrastigma; species Tetrastigma voinierianum. The sequence continues at coordinate 811,548 of JAEQBH010001228.1, read as the reverse complement.
ATGCCACATTCTGAGGTGCCTCACAAAATGGTCGGGGATCCATCACGATCTCATGTATCACCATAATATTCACCACCTCTAACTCAGAATGAATCCCACTTTAGTCATCTTCCCTTGTTGGAGCTTAACAGCTAAAGCTTTGAAAGCCTCAGATTGAACTATCACGAATAGGCTTGATAAAACCATAACGGGGATAATCATCAATGAACATGTTGAAATATTTCATTACCCATAGCAAGAAGTGAATGGCCTGAAATATTTGTATAGATAACCAAAACAACTTAGTCACAATCATCAATCTTAGCATTCCTAACAGGCGAGGTCGATTTACCTTTGATGCAGTCTACATAAGTATCAAAATCTGAGAAATCAAGATTTGGAAGAATATCATTTATAATTAATCTCCGCATTCTCTATATAGAAATATGACCAAAACGCTTGTGTCAAAGAATAGCATACTTTTCATTCAATCTCAAACGTTTGAAGCTACTAAGTAGTAATGCTGATAGCGTAGTAACCTTTTGTGAGGCAAACTATAGTCTCTCTAAGGCTGCAAAGTGCTCAAGTGCCAATCAATAGTGAATCTCGATACAATTTAACTTTTTCAGTTTAAAAAAGAAAACTACATCCAAGTCTATCCAAAATAGGTACTGATATCAAATTTCTCCTGATCGAGGGTATGTACACCACATTGTGCAATTCCAAAACATTTCCTGTATTAAGCTGTAATCTAACAACTCCCAAAAAATCAACTTGGACTTTTGTACCGTCTCCCATGTACACATGCGCTCCCAGACTAGATAGTTTCTTTTGCTTATAACGCTTGCATAGAATTACAGCGTGAATGATGTGATATCTAACCACCAAGTATCAAATGACACATAAATGATATTGGATTAAAAACAAACATTCACCTAATGATTATCAGATAGCTCATTTTTCCCATTCTTGTAATTAGTCTTATTGAGTTTCGTGATGACAAAAGCTAGAGAAAGTTAGATGAAGAATAAACAAAAAACAATCATCAAAAATACATATGAAAACAAAAGACATGCAAATTACTCCATTTTGAAACACCAAATGACCCACAAAAATGATCACCAAATGATAGAGTCTATAAAATACAAAAAGTCTCATACATAAATAAGAGCAATTCACAAACCGTCATAACCAAATGCGTCAATTTCCTACCGATAAGGTAGTAAAATTATGTAGTTTATGACACTTAATGAAATATTTTCACCAAACTAAACATCTTATATAATAATAAAGTCATCGATAGGACAACTTCACTATCCGTATGGATTTTAGTAAAATTGATGCGTGAGACGGAAGAAATAACAATTGCAACATCAATTTTAAGAATATCTGACATGCTCATACTCACGAGAGGCGAGTTCATAAGCATTAAATATTTCTTAATTTTTACCCAAGTTCATAGCATTCAATCTCATTCACAATATGATATTATAAATAATTACAAATAGCATAAATATAAATTATTAAAGTAATATGATAAAAAAAAAGCAATTAAATTATTGCAAAGTTGGGGTAAAACAAAAAACCAATTCTACGAAAAACAAATTTAATGTTTAATTGGGTAAAATTTTCGAAATGTTGATCTCAAGAACACGAAATACTAGTGGGAACCAGTAGGCTACAATCTTTATTTTTATTTTTATTTTATTTTTTTATGGTAAATGATATTTCAAACACAAAACACGGTCCTAGTCCAATTAATATTTCTTAGCATTCATTAATTCTCTACCTTAATCCTTTTGTCTTGTTTGGATGTCTACAAGGTGTAACATGAAATTTACACGAGCTCGTCTAACAATTTGAAATTAACCTATTGCCTTTATATTATCATTCATTGAAATAGTAGGTTATGTATATGTATATATATATACATATACACACATATGTATATATATATATATATGTGTGTGTATATACAAAATGACTTAAAGTTAATATATATATATATATATATATGTGTGTGTGTGTGTGTGTGTGTGTGTGTGTGTGTGTAATTTTCAATTCTAGAGATTTTCATGATTTTCAAAATGACAATAAAAAATAACCCGAATAAAACCTAAAAAATATAGAAAAACAAATTTAATAGTTTCAATATCAATTAAAGTGTATCTGATACCAATTGCTAAATTGTTTTGTAAGAAAAAGAGTATTTATTGATCTAAAACACAATTGATCAATAATCAAAAGGTATAATAAATATATTACAAAATAATGATTTTATTGAACAATCAAAGAAGCATATCAACTCGAAGTGTATAGAAAACATATCTGGTATAGATCCGAAATTGTTAGCTGATGGGGTTTGAAAAATGGGCTCGTAGGCCCACTCACCAAGCAAAAGAAGGCGGCGCCTAATAAAACACTGGGCCGAGACAGCCCAAAATGAGCCAGTCCTTCCTTGAAGCGGTCATGGATAATTTGAAAAGCCCGTCACTAAAATGGGGCCCAAATCCTCGCGATAAGTAGGACAATCCCGATAGCATCTTATCGGTAAATCTAACTAAATCTCCAACTAAATCTCGCCGACGAAAATAGGATAATTCACGATAAACGGCTTGATACTGCGGATCAAGGATCTCGCCAATTAAGGAAGGAGGGATAATTCTCAATAAACTACTCCTCAGTATCCGCTAACCAAATAGATGTCGATAAAGCGAAATCCCATCAATGGGAAAGAATCGCCTACCCTCGATTGGAATAACATATACTACCATCTGGCCTTGCGTCGGTGAGTCTGCAAAAACATTCGCCCTCTAAGCATTCTATCTTTTCTCTTGCGAAGGCCCGGCTTGACATCGGGCGGCCACAGTGAAAGCCCGTGAATATCTTCTTTCTTGTCTTTGTAGAGGAGAGCCATATTGAACTATAGTGTAGCGACGGTTCAAATTGACCGGCAACTAACGCAGCTCCGGTAGTCCGGTTGAAAAAAGGCATCATCGGTTGGCGCGTGCGTAGGAGCGACAATTCGCTACAAATAAGGCGTCTCTCGATTATTGATGAGTATCGGCCGGAACTGGCAGAGTAGCCGTCCACAAGGATGCGAGGACTCGCTGGTGTGGGATGGCGGGAACCTCCCGGCGCGTTAGAAGAGATGCAAGCCAACAAGGACGAGGTGGAGGCGCTCACCTCCTGACAGATAGGAGGTTAGAGGCAACTCACGGGCGGATGCGCCCGCGAGAGGCGCGACAAACTCAGGAAGGTCATAACCTCACCCCTCATGAAGGGCAACACATTCTCGGCACTCCTGAAGGCAGAGCTACGAGCTGAGAGTCAGTGAGCTAGGGCGTGAAGACCGTGCACCCAGCCTTTGGAGAAGGGATCAGACGACACTCGGGGCATGTCTGTTTGCCTCTTTCTATATGGCCGCCTCAAGTGTGGTTATGAGAGCCTTGCACTTCCTGCAATGTCACTTTGGATGAATTTGTAATTAAATAATTAGGTCTTGGTAATAAAGTTTTAACAATTGGTTTGATACATGACACTGCAAGTGCCTGAGTCCTATACAGTAGTAAATAGAATGTAAGTCAGTGTCATTCCCACAGAGATTGACATGAATTAGAGATCAAGTGCAACCACTAAGTTCTATCTTTATTTGGACTAAAGATTTGATAATGAGATTATATTTGCTAGATAATAAATCCTAGACTATTAAGCAAACCCGAGAAATTGTGAATATAGAAATAAACTACAAAATTTAAGAACTAAATCTTGGATCTAATCTGTTCACAGTGAAACAGAAAACTAGTAGTGAAATATAACAAACGGTCAATTCGCATGAAAGCCATTTACTCTATTGTGGTTGATGGATTTGATTTGTCAGGAGTACTAAATGTTGCGGTTAGTTTCTCCACATTATTGGTTAAAAACTCTTGCTTCTCGAAGTCAAGTTCTACCAGTTACTTGTATTTTGCTTTTCTTGCAGATAAGGTATTTTCTTTCTCAATACTTCACCCAATTCTTGATGACTCTGAGATATTTTGCCTTCCTTTTAGGATTTTGGCAAAGTTCTGTAATTGTGGCTAATCCTTGAGATCTATCGGTTTGTCTAACCATGATTAGATCTAAGCTAACACGGGGTTGAGAACTTCTCTTTAGATTAAGGTGAACTCTACGATTATTTATTTTGTTAAATACTCTCTCAACTTCAATTATGGTAGATGGGGATTTATCAAGTCTTTTTGACTCAGGCGGTTCGTCAATAGCGGAGTCTAGCCTGCAGAAAGAATGATCTCAGCTCTCGGGAATCTCCCGTCTCGTGTCACTGAAGGCATCACAAATGAGAGCAAATACATTCCCTCAAAATGGTATTGGTACTACCATGAGGAACTTATCAATTTAAAAAAACATTTTAAACAAATAAATCTCTTCACCCAAATAACGTTCTCAGTTTTACTTGAAAAAGCGTAACTAACTATATTTCAAATCTAGCAGAACTGCATTTCCAATTACTGCAATGCGATTAAGAAGTAGACAGATCACACGAAACCACTATGTCGCAATGGCCAAAAAAAAAATGAACTCCAGAAATTTGTCTAAATTTCATTAATTTTCAGGTAGCAATTTTAAGAAAATAATAGAAATAAAACCAGCTCTAATCGTTTTACGCACGGTTAAGCGGTGTCGATCGAAAAGAAATAAAAATAAAAAAATAAAAGAAAATAAAGAAAAAATTGTACTCTAAAAGTATCTGTGGTTCCTCTCCGTTCCACTACGGGTAGTGACGGAAACTTACTTTACTATTCTAACACTGTCTGTTATGCGCCGAAAGAAATTGGGCCGAATCCCAGCTCGGTGGAATTCCTAATAAGCCCGGTTCTTGTCCTATGTCGCGACCTCGGGTTGATGTCGCGACATGGATTTCCCTTGATTGCTCTTGTTCAGTCGTGACCTTGTTGCTTCTGTTGTGACCAGATTCCCTTGATTGCTCTTGGATTAATGGTCGCGACATCGTTTATGGTCGCGACCTTGTTAGCTTCGGTGTTCCTCGAAAGAGTTGATGTCGCGACCACGGTTTCCGCGTCGCGACGCCGTTGTCTTCTCTCTTCTTCTGGATTTTGAGTGCGACCTCGATTCGAATCAGACTTCTCTTCCTTATTTGTGTTTTATCACAACCTCAAGTTTAGGTTGCGACCACATTTCTGTTTGTAAGTTGACTTCAGGTTGTGACTTTCTTTTTTTTCTGGTCGCGCTCTTGTTGGTGGTCTTCTGCCTTCAGGTTTAGAATTTAAGTCGTGACCTCAAGGTGATGTCACAACCTCTTTTGATGTCCATTGCTCGTCAGCTGGTCGACTTCAGTTCTTTGTTGCAGCTTGATTTCCTCCTTCGACCTCTGACTGGTGTGACCTCGTGATGTATGACCTCATGGTATTCTTTTTAGGTTGTGTGTAGTCTGTTGCTCCGAAGTAGTTGCATTTGGATTTCATACGCTTTCCGATTCTTCTTGGTCATTGTTTGAGCAGAGTGGTGTGTTTATCAGTTTGTGATCTTTGGTTAATAAATGGTCGCAACTTCAGTTTCTTTGCAAGGACTTCGTCTAGCTTCGCTTCAAGTTGCGACCTCCTTTGTGTTCTTATTGACCGATCCTTGTCACGACATGAGATTGACGTCGCGACCTCAGTTATACTCAATTGGCATCGCGACATCAGAGTGGTGTCTCGACCGAAGATTCTACCTTGATTATTCCTTTAGTCTCACCCCACACTTCCTTTGTTGCAACCTCTTTCACTTGTTGCTTAGTCATTACGTCGCAATCTCAACTTGAGTCATGACTCCGGCTTGCTAAGGCTGCTATTTCTTCCCAAAGCGATCTTGGTGATGCTCGTGACTTGGAATTGGCCCGAACAAATAAGCTTCTTATCCACGACTCAATTTATGGTTTGCGACTTCGGCATTTACGCTTGTAAGCGATCTTTTCGATTTTCTTTGGGATTTTAGCTTATGCTGTATTTTTGAAAAATTAAATTTGAGTAAAATATCCACATTTTTGCATATGATTCAACATTTATCTTGTAATATGCTCAGAAAAATGGATTAAAAATCAAATGAGTTTTTAGACTCATCAATGTCAGGAATGAGGAACTACGCCATCCTCAACAAGGGACGGGAGAGTGATCATGGGAGCCGAGGTTTAAGAGCCTCCAGCAGGAACTCAGTCGCGTAAAGGAAGTTGTAAGGGGACGAGCTCCTAATACTATGGACACCTTGGTGTATGGCCCGAGTCACCAGTTCCGCAGTAGGGTGCTCAGCTTCCCTCTTCCCCGGCGAGTTCGAGAATGCCACGGTGGAAGTGTTCGATGGTGCCGAGATCCGTCGATCATCTCAGCACTTACAGAAATCCAAATGGAGCTGCATGGTATCAAGACCACGAGATGCAGACTTTCGCTATCACACTAAAAGGCCCGACCTTGGCAGTTCAACAGGCTCCATCTCGTCATTTCCCTCATTGAGCTATCCATAGCGTTCGTCTCCGCTTCATTGGAGCAGAACATCTGAAACCAAGTTATCATATCTTGACCATCAAGCAAAGCTACGCAAGAGAGCACGAGGTCTATGTTTAGAGTTCAACGAGTCTTTGAAGTGAATATACTAGACAGTTCGCGATCATAGCCTTCATTGGGAGCTGGGGTGCGTCTGGGTGATGTTTTCCATCTCAAAAAACCCTCAAGCAAGCATGGCTGAGGTGCTCTTCATGAGGAAAATTACATTAATGGTGAAGAAGCCATATATCAGAAGGGCTCCTCGACCTGAAAAAACGAGTTGATAAGCAACGAGGAATGAAGCCAAGAAGACAAAATGACTGGGAGATGTCTCCAAAGAAAGATGGGGAACGGTCCCCGAAGAGACGTGGAAGCCTTAGAGACCGCCTAGGTCCGCCTCAGCCAGAACGGCGACAACATTACTCACCTCGGTGGTTTACCTCCCGGCGGTAGTAGTGTCGTAAGTCTTGCTTTCGAAGTGCAAAAGCGAGAGAGCAGGTTCTTTGAGGTGGCCATCCGGATGAAGTCGAGACCATACAGAGATAACACGAATGTGTGCAGGTTCCATAGGGATTCTGAGCATCGCACGAATGATTGCATACAACTCGGAAAAATACAGAATACTTAGTCGGCATGGGTATCTCAGGCGCTTCATAGCGCTCGAGGTCATCGGAAGGCTCAAAAAAGTCAGGCTCGGGCTCGTGACCACCACACCCACGCCTCGAGCGGGATAACTGCTTTCGGCACCAGCAGCCTTTAGAAATCCATGTGATCTTGGGAGGTTCGCGGAGGAGGGGGATCCGGCAGCCGGGAAGGCCCATGGCGTGGGATCGGGTCGGGGTAATGGAGGTCTGAGGCGTGTCAGCCTCGGCTCGACACATCGTGCTGTTCCTCGACTCGATGCGGAGGGATGCCAGCACTATGACGACCCTTTGATATCTGACGAGTTGTGGCCAACAAGCGGTCCATCGGGTCCTGATCGACAACGGGGAGTTCAGCCGACATCATCTTAAGCTTGACCTTGATGAATGGACATCGGAAGGGGAAATTGGTAGAACCGATCGGCCTGAACTGCGAGTTCTGCGGAGAAAAGTGTTACCCCAGGCTCAATACAACTAGTGCTCACTTTGGGAACTATGCCGAGCAACGACCTGTGAATTCCTAGATTGTTGGCGCTATCGACCTATAATATGTTAAGGGAGACCCTCCAACGTATGATGAAGACGTTTATATAAATGCATGATGATCAGAGTTTCTCACCACAAGTGGGTAGAATGGTTCGAGGGGAGACAGCGTGGCGAGAGTGTTGCTCATCCATGAAGCAAAAGCGGTTAACAGCGTATGCTGGGCGATCTCAACATGCGGCGGCGAAGTGAACACGAGCGAGCCTCGGAGGTGGAGCACACTTGTTGGATAGCGACCTGAACACCTCGCCACCCCATCGGCTCTAAGCTAGCGGAAAACCTCAGAAGCCCTCTTACCCATTTCTTGAGACAAAACAAAGACGTCTTCGCATGGAAGTAAGCAGATATGGGGGGAATTGACCCCACCATAATCACTCATAGGCGGCTAAGCGTCGACCCGTCCAGCCCGAGCCGGTCAGCGAAGGAGCCGGCGCGAGGAAAATGGCGATCGCGAGGAAGTGACCAAACTCATCGACGAGTGTCGGTAGAATATCTGATGGGTGGCCAGCGTTGTACTCGTAAAAAGCGAAGCGATGAAATGGCGACTGCTGCATCTGCTAGCGACCTCGGCGAGCATGCCCTGAAGGATAGTTTCCTTTCTTGGCGAATGAGCCTCGTGTAGTGCAACAGCCGGCCATGAACTCCTCGATTTATGGATGCTTTCTCGGCTACAACAGTCGACATGGATCAGATGACCAGAAAAGACCTCGTTAAGTCCGGACGGGGACTTATTGTTACCACATGTGATACCACTTTAGACCGAGAACGGGAGCTACTTATCGGTGTAAGCGAGGATGTTCCAGAAGCAAATAGGAACGTCCATGGAGGTGTATATAGATGACATGTTGGTAAAGTCCATCACTGCCGAATTCCATATAGCTCATCTGTTCGAGGCGTTCTAGATCTTGAGAGAAATCTGACATGAAGTTGAATCGATGATGTGCCTTGGTCTCAGCGGAAAATTCTTAGGTTTCTGTGATCAACAACCGAGGAATCGAAGCAAATCCATACAAAATAAAAGTACATTAACCCGACATGCCATATGCATCAAGCATAAAGGAGGTCATATTGGAAAGATTCGCAGCTTTAAGTAGGTCCATTATCGGGGCTGCGATAAAATGTCGACCTTTCTTCAAGATTTTTTAAAGAAAGCTTTCAATGGGATCTGGTCAGAAGAAGCATTCTCGGCCGGTGAAGACATATTTGAGCTCCTACTCCCCATTATGGGTGAGCCATACGAAGAGGAGCTCCTCACTCTATGTAGCGGTTCGGACTTCTCGACCCGGTATTTGTCCTTGTCGAGACAAGGCCAAGTACAACATCCGGTTACTATTGCGGCCGAGCATTAGAGAGGAAGCGAGAAGTGCAGAATGGAAAAATTAATCTTGGCATTATTAACCGCGGCAGGAAACTGCCATACTTTCGGGCTCATACCATTGAGATTCAGCCAGAATATCCGATGAAACGAGTGCTACACAAATAGGAGACCTCAGAAAGGGCGATGAAGTGGGCCATGAAATTTGTGAGGATTCGACATCAGATATAAGCCAAGCTGCCCAATGAAAGGGGCAGGTCTTAGTGGACCGTCATAGAGTTCTACTCGATGGGAACTGCCAGAAACGGCTGGCATATTGACCTCCCGTCGGGACTCTTCGTAGACCAGACCACAAATGCACAGGGGCGGATGGACAATCTGACCTCGAGATGGAATAGATATTGATCTGGCGCTTCCGGTTCGGTTCCAGGCCTCCCGACAACGAGGCCAAGTATGAGGCCGTCATAGCGAGACCTCGACCTGTCGCCCTTCGATGGAAGTTGACCCCAGCAGATCTGCAATGACTCGGTGGTAGTACAAAAAATAGAGGACACCTGCAAGGCTAAAAGTGAAAAAATGATCTGTGCCTCAAAAGGTCTGCAGGATTTCTTGAAGTTCGTCTTCTGGTCGGTCGGACACATACCCGGACGGAGAACTCTGAGCCCGTGCCTTGGTAAAATTAAGCGATGACCTCACAAGAAGACAGCAAGCGGACAACGCGTCGAATACCTTGCTTGAACCTTCTATATGAGCCCACATGGCGAGGAAGTCGCCCCAATTGAGAATCAGAGCCAGGCGGATGGACCCGTTGGGATGCCAATAGACCCGGAGTCTACCGACGACAAAAGAGGCCTGCAGATTAGAACAAGGTCGACGGGTTCATAATCATAGGGGATCCTTTACAAGCGAGGTTTTTCACACCCGTCCTTAAGTGCGTCGCGAGGGGAAGGCCGCGGACTCGTACTCAAAAAGTACACGGCGTGTGAAATCATATCGGGCTCGGTCATTAGCGAGTGTTAGGCGGGGATCTTATTGGCTTGATATGCTCGAGTGCTATCCGACCTAGTCGGGAAATGCGAATTTGCCGGGGAGCACGCTGAGTCTCTTGCCTCCCATCGGAGCTGACGTGGATCCTGAGGCCCAGCCTTTCCAACACTTGGGGCTTGGATGTATTGGGACCTGCGCCCATTGGGAAGGGCCAATGCAAATTCATCATCGTTGCAGTGGACTACTTCACCAAAATGGTACGAAGCCAAAATCTTTGGCTACCATCCGAAACGAGATACATGATTTTGTGTGGCGTAACATAATATGCAGGTTTGGTATCCCGAGCTTTGGTGTCGGACAATGGAAAGCAATTTGATAACGCGCTAAGTTTAAGGATTTTGTCTTTGAGCTCGGGATCGAGGTGTGCTCGTCCCAGGCATCATGGTCTGATGGTGAGCTGAAGTCACCATTGAGCCACGCAGGATGGCGTGAACAGGTGGAAGATGTAAAAGGAAAATGGGTAGAATACCTCCCCAGGAGTGTTAATGGGGAATAAAGACTTCTGGCCTTGAATCGGCAACCCGAAACCCCTTTCGCGCCTTGGCAGAAGCGATAGCATCCGTCGAGGTCGGATTAAAATCCCCAAGAATCAAATTGGCAAGCATGGAACCTGTGGCGAGGCTCTCGCGCAGATGAACTCTGGATGAAAGCGTGGCCAGTCAGCGCGCACGGAAGATTATCGAGGAGGCAATGAAGTGCCCTGGCAAAGGTAGACCCGGGAGATTCTGAGCACAGGGCCACAGTGCTTAAAGCTCCTACCAGCGAGGAAGAATCCGACGCATGGAAAACTAGGACCCAGCTGGGAAGGTCCCTATATCATGACTTGTGTAATTAGACCTGGCAATTACGAGCTCCAGACAGAAGAGGGAAAAATTCTACCTCATACTTGGAATGTTGAGCACCTTAAGCGTTTTTATCAGTAGGCCTCCGGGTTGTAATCTTAAACAAGTATTATCGGGTTAATGAAGCTGTGTGTTTATTGATTATCGAGTCGGGCGTCATAACCGGGGAATGTCTGAGGAGGTTACATACATCGAATGCATAAAATTCAAGATTCAAAAAAATAAAACATCTCTTTATTGTACTAAGGTCTGATTAGTCCTGTCGATGAGTGTCATTCCCTTACATCTAGAAACAAACGTCTGGCCAAATTTCTCGAAAAAAAAAAAAAAAAAAAAAAACCCTCACCAAAAAGAAGAGGAAAAGAAAAGCAGATGGAAAAGAGGAAAAGAAAAAGGAAGGAAAGAGTTGATGTCGAGAAAAGGGGAAGAGAAAGCGAAAAAAAAAGGGAGAATGAGATGAGGGAAGAAAATGAGAAAGAAAGAAGAGAGAATGAAAGAAGGAGAAGGAAGAAAAGAAAGAGGAAGAAAGAAAGGAGAGAAAATAGAAAGCGATACAAAGTGTACCACCCACTCTCGGTACATCCCTAATACAAAGCTAGGGGATAACCACTAAACTCCATAAAGGGGCCCAGGGAAAAATAAACTCTATGAGCGAGAGGCCTGACGAGGCTGATTAGAGTCCCCGGGCGGATCCCTGCGAGACGACCAAGCTTTGAGCTTCATTCGTGATTCAGTTACGCCGGAAAACCGAGGAGCGATTAGTATGATCATAACAATGGAGGCGATCATTTTATAAGAAGGCTAAAGCACCACGGAAATTGACGTCGTTTCCGATTCTCCATCGGCCGGCTTTAAAGATACTCGGCATCTTTCAGGGGAAGTCGAGCAGTACGCAACAGCGGCAGTTTCGCGGGGGCTGTCGGCCACAAGGCCTCGGCGCTAGGAGCCCGACTCGATTTGGCTGAGCTGCGACTTCCTGCGCTGGGAGCCATGCGACTGAAGTCGGATCGACTCAGTGTCGGCCCAGTAAGGCCTCGGCGCTGGAGCCCGGCGGCTCGGTTGGCCAGGCTCGACCTTTACTCTACTCGGGCGGAGACGGCCTAAGGTCGAGATCGACTCGGGCTATTGACCCATGGGCCTCGACCTTGGGCCCGTGATTAGTGCAAAGTGCTCTTTTGAAATTTGTTCATTGTAGGTTTTTAGGCACTTTTAGGTACTAATCATTCCAAATAACCCAGTTGGCATATTGATGTCCCTATTGTGTTACTAACAACATTTTGTAGGTGTTTTGGTAGTTTTGCAAACCATTACTTCTCCATCTTGAACCCGGGTGAGGGACGGTGGGTGCGATGAATCGAGCCGAGTTCAAAGCCATGTGCAACTTAGAAGACATTTGGGCGATTGGGAGTGAAGAAATGGAAATTTGGCGAACTTGATCTGAGGCGAGGAAGTGCAGATTTTCGCTGTAGCATAGCGAAAATTTATGAGATTGCAAAAATTTCGCAATCCTGCGAAAGTCGCTATCTGATTCTATCATGGCGAAATTAAGCTATCATAACGAAAACTACTGTGCATAGCGAAAATTTGAATTTTAGTATACCAATTTCGCTATGATAGCGAAGTATATGATAGCGGCTCACTATGCATATGGCGAAATTAATAGCCTCTCATTTTGATCAGCTTGACCCGTTTGTATAATTCCCATTTTGCCCTCAATGTAATCATATTATTTTGGTTATTTTGGTATTTCACATCTCTTGTAAGGCTATATAAGCCTCTGCATTGTATCAAATCAAGAAAATCAATCAATCTTTCAGTTACAGTGTTTTTGCTTTTCCAGTTCTCTCGCTTTTCTTCTTTTCTCTTCATTTTCTTTCATTTTCTTTCATTTTCTTTCATTTTCTTGGCAACCAAACATACCTTGGTGATGACAAACAAAGGTATGCTTGGCTAAAGCCCCCTTCCCTTAAAGAGGAGGGTCACTGGTGGAGGTTTGGAGGTAAGTTTTCATGCCCTCTCATTTATCACTCTGCATTTATGAGCATTCAAGCTCCTGCATCTCACCCTAGGGTTGGAAACCTCCTAGATCTGACCTACTTGATGTGTATTTGGAAAGCTTTGTGGTTCACGAGTGGATGTAATCTTAGATCACTTTGTCATCCCATAGTTATCTCCTATTAGTTGCCGTAGGTTGCCTCTTTTTGAGGGCCGTATGCTGCTTATTGGGGACGAATGCTCAGCGAATGCCATATCTCATGAGGGGTAATTTGGGGTTTAGGTTTTAGTGCCAAATCCAAGGGCCGATTTGGGAAGCGACCTAGGTCATTATCCCAACCGAGGAGGAAACAAACCCGAGGGCATGAATACACCTTAAAATCGATCCAATGACCGAGACTTGAAAGTGTTCTTTTCTAAATTTTCCTTTAATTTTATATGTAGTTTACAACCATCTTGACCCACTGTTTAAACAAAACCCAAATCAAAATACCATTTTCAACTCAGCTGCACTTCTCATTTCACACCGAAGAAAACCCGTCCACGTGTTCGACCCTGAAGCCGTATCTTTGCGTGGCTTCGCTACGCGGTAGGACACCTAGGATACAAATTTTGTTGATTCCTATAGCCCCTACGCCCAGCGCGAATCGTGACGGCTTCGGTTGAGCTCGACTTCTTTCTGATGAGCGGCGGCCTAAAGTCGAATCGTTCGAGCTGTCCCGACCCATGAGCCTCGGCGCGAAGCGACGGCTGGTTGTGAGCTCAGCTACTGCTTTCCGGGCCATCGCGGCTAATAGTCAGTCATTTCGGGCTATTAAGCCAATAAGACCTCGTGACCGGGAGCCCGGCAACTCGGTTTGCGAGCTCGGCTACTGCTCGGGCACGTGCGGCCTAAGAAGTCGAGATCGGCTCGGAGCTATTCGGCCCGTAAGGCCTCGGCCGGGCCCAGCGGCTAGTTGGCGAGCTCGACTACTCTGCTCGGGCCATACGGCCCTGAAATTGGTCGGCTCGTTTGTCGGCTCATAAAGCCTTAGCGGCCGAACTTGTGGTCGGTTTGGCGAGCGACTACTGCCTTGGGGCAATGCGACTGAGTCGAGATGTCGGCTCGGGCTATTCAACCCGTAAGGCCTCGGCGCCGAGGAGCCCGCGGCTCGGTTGTGAGCCAGGCCTCTGCTCGGGCCGTGAAGCTAGAGTTAGATCGACTCGGGTTGTCGGGCCCTGAGCCTCGGCGCCCGAGCCAGCGGCTCGATTTCCGCGAGCTGGCCCACTGCCTTTCGGGCTATCGCGGCCTGAGTCGGATCGGCTCTCGGGCTATTTAGCTCACAAGGCCTCGGCGCAAGAGCGTGCTTTCGGTTGTGAGCTCGACTACTCGGACCATGCGACTGGGAGTCGAGGATCGGCTCGAATTTATTCGACCCAGCAGGCCTCGGCACGGGAGCTAGCATTTCCAGTTTGTGAGCTGCGACTACTCTTGCTCCGGCCATGTAGCCTAAGAGTGGTCCCGGCTCGGAAGGGCTGTGATCTGGCCCGCAAAGAGCCTGGCGCGGAGCCGGCGGCTTCGGTTTGGCGGCACCGACTACTCTACTCGAAATTTGGCGGCTAAATCCCGGTCGATTCGTTTGTGACCCAGCAAGGCCTCGGCGCCGAGAGCCCAGCGGCTTTCGGTGATGAGCTCGACTACTGCCGGGGCTATGCGGCCTAAAGTAGATCAAACTCGGGCTATTCAGCCCTGGAGCCTCGGCCCAGAGCCCGGCTCGGTTTGACGAGCTCGGCTACTCTACTCGAACCATGCGACTGAAGTCGGTCATTTCGGTATTGACGCAGACCTCAGCGCAAGAGCGATGCTTCGGTTGGCCCCGAGCTCGACTGCTCTGCTCGGGCCATGCGATCCTAAAGTCAGGATCGGCTCGGTAGTCGGCCCGAGGCCTCGGCGTGAGCCCGGCAGCTTAGTTTGAGCTCATTCTCTACTCGAGGCCGAGGGCGGCTAGGAAGTCAGATCGGTTAAAGGCTGTGTCAGGCCATAAGGCCTTAGCGCGCGGGAGCTTGACGGCTCAGTTGTGAGCTCACTGTTCAATTCAAACTATGCGGACCGGAAGTGCGATTAGGTCGAAACGAGAATAGCGGGAAGAAAGCATAGAGTAGTGAAAAGAGTAAAATTAAAATTGGTATTCATGGGGAAAAGGTTGCATATGTCACAGGTCCCATTGCTTTTTTTTTCTTGATGACAATCAAGCGAAGATATGCGCGAAATCATGCCATCGAGAGGAAGGAGCTTGGAAGGGACGAAGAAAGTGGGCCTCAGCGAGCTGTCAGGTTCTCGAGAATAGTAACGGAGAGGGACTCCTCTGGCTCCTTGTCGTGGGATATCAGAAGTTTAAGTCAGACCGGTGAACGTGCGACCTTCCTTTGAAAGGCAGCCACCGAAGCCCATTGAGTATAGGCCTGTCTCAAGTCTCTTACTCTTCGTCCCTCGAGCGGCCCGAGTAGCGTTGATGAAAATTTTGCGACCCGACATCTCGTCGGAGCATTAGCGAGCTTATAGCCTCGAAAGCCTCGCGACGAGCTCGGAATCTACTTGGCGTTGTCTTGTCGCGCGGCTAGTCTCTGCCGCCTACGACTCTTCTTGAGACCCAGCGGCTTCGCTCACGGGGCGTAAAAACAATGGACCATACGAAGCTTAGACTAGAGCGGATTCTGGCCCGTCGCGGTCTCCGGCCGTCGTCATTTGTATGCGGCTACGCGGCTTCGTCCCGAACCTCCAGGTGCGACTTGGTGGCTCTCAAGCTGTTTCTGGCCTCGTCTTCTCTACCCTCGGCCCGAGCGTGGCGTTGTATGGTTCAAATCGAGACTTAAGCCGGCATCACCGAGTCATACTACGCTTTTCCAGTCCCGCAGCAACGCTCAGTAAAGGAAACTACTCGCCTTGGCATGGGCGTGGCATGGCGCCGTTTAGATTGGCCTTTTTG
The DNA here is from genome assembly GCA_016808115.1 of Tetrastigma voinierianum. Lineage (NCBI taxonomy): Eukaryota > Viridiplantae > Streptophyta > Magnoliopsida > Vitales > Vitaceae > Tetrastigma > Tetrastigma voinierianum. The sequence goes on along the minus strand of JAEQBH010001228.1, from coordinate 795,684 downwards.
GCGACTCTTCAAATGAGTAGCCACACGCATCAACGCTAGTCGTTACCGACGCAAGATCCAACGCAGCCCGGGTTGAAATCGAATCGACAAGATATGGGCACTGACGGCCCGTGGAGGATAAAGCCAAAGCACCTCGATGAGGCGTAGCGCCCGACCTCTTGGTGGGAATCTTTAAGAATGACGAGGCGTGCCCTTGCAAGCTCGGCGTTGAGTAGTAATTACGCCATCTCCGTCGATCTCGGACCCCTTCTCTTTAGCTCTTAGCCCTCGAGGAAGGTGGCTTAACACTCTGTGAGATTCAGACGGTAATGGGCATGACCTCGGCCCAGTGCTTTCAGCGGCCCTTCTGGGGAAGCTTTTGCCTTGCGGCGGGCGGAATGGGTTGAGCTCCAGGCTGAGGGCCTCGGCGGGCGAGCTCTTACCCAGATATTCGAGCAGTGGGTAGAAGGGAAGAGAGGGAAGGCGCCCACTGTTTGAACCTTGCCCCAGCGGGATGATCTTTCATGAGTCGAAAGTTTTCATTTCATAACAGGGACTTAGAGACGACGCCTCCACAGTCGAAGCTCTCCCTTGTTGGAAAAGCAGCGTGAGGCTCGATGGGAGAAGACTTTCATAGTGGAAGGAGGTGAAGGCCTCAAGCGACCGAGCGGGTAGACCACCTCGGCTCGAGGGGCCCAGATATCCGACTTGGTGGCGGCTCTCATAGGGCGGCGGGGAACAACGGCTAACTCTAACGCTATAACGTTATCTTTTGGGGCTGAGATCGGGTGAGCACATGGCTCTGAGGAGCAATGCCGAGATTAGAGATACCCATGACTTACTTAAGACATACAAAAACAAAGCAATACTCACGTGAGATTCTCGGGGTGGTCTAAGCAGCGGAGCATGAGTATCATCCTTGTCGAAGGATCATACTCTGATACGGCCCAGTGAAGACGAAGAAGTAGCAGCTCCTTCAAAGTACATGGGAGGATGGAAAATCGGAGAATTACCATAGAACACGTGCGCTGAAAAATAGAGAAGCCCTCGGCGGTTTCTTTTCGCACTAAAGGTCAAGGAATGGGCTACTTGGGAACACCAGATTTGTCCTAAAGAAAACGATAGCCCGACCAAATAACCCAACGGTGGGCGAGGGAGTTGAAAGGACGGACATTGGCTGTTCTTGAAAACTCCTTTTATAAAGGGGTGCGAGGAAGCGGGCCGTTGTCAAGGCAGCCAGAAGAAGCACACCATCTTAGGTGCAGGAACCACGTGGGAGGGTAAAAGCGTCGAGAGGACCGAGACTCGGACTCACATGGGAGGTCGTGCGCTGCAGCGAGTGGCCCATAGGGTCCAACCTTGCTAAGCCCCATAGCCAGAGCACTCTGCACGGCGGACCCTAGGTATTCTGACCCCCCGGGGTATTTGATCTCGTTAATTCTTCCCTTACCCTTGTTGAGGAATGGGGGCTCCAGGGCGTCTCAGTCAACTCAGGCAGGCGGTCGAGAGAGTGCAGCCAGTCCACCCGGGCAAGCCTTGGTGAAGAGTCACCTCCGATACGCGAGAGAAGAGAGCGACCGGGACCCGTAGCGTGTAGTAGTGAGCAAGGCTTAGCCAGCTTTGAACCACAGCGCCTCTTTGTGTTAACAAAGACCTGAAACGAGAAGAACACGACGATCCAATGAATGAGAAACGGAAAAGCTATCTCCAAGAAGAGCGCTGAAAAGACTTTGGATAGAAGGTTCAGGACATTGAGGAAAGGAAGTCGAACTGCACAAAATGGCTTCGGGATCGAGGGGCTGCTGGCGACGGTCGGGGAGGGTGTCTGCGGAAGAAAGCGAGAGGAGGCGGAAGAAGTGGAATGAGGCGCGAGAGCAGTCATTATTATCCAAAAAGACATGGAGACGGCGACAAAGCCACCCCAACTAACCTGGCCCAGGCCGGACACGTGGCAATGGCACCAGATATGAGAAGCGTTATGGCCCTTACGTACCGATACCTGAGGGTGAGGCCCCGATTGATGGGAGTTTGAAAATGGGCTGTGGGCCCACTCACCAAGCCGAGGCGCGCCCGGTAAAACACTGGGCCCCGAACCCGACCCCAGCGAAGGTCCAGTCCGCTCGCCCCAAAGGCCGGTCATGGATAATTTGAAAGACCCACATCTTACCGTCGGACTAAATCTGTGATAAAGAAGTAATCCCGATAGCATCTTATCGGTGGAAATCTAACTAAATCTCGACTAAATCTCATCGGCAAAGAAAACAGGATAATTCACGATAAACATCCTGCAGATCAAATCGGATCTCACCAATAAGGAAGGAGGATAATTCTCAATACTTCTCCTCGATATCCCATGTCAAATCAGATATCGATAAAAGGCATAAAAATATCACATCGATGGGAAAGAATCCTTACTACCCTCGATTGGGAATAACATATCTTATAAATATCAGTACCATCGGTGAAAGGTGCATAAAAGTATTCGCCCTCTAAAGCGATTATCTTTTCTCCAGCGAGGAATTGACTTGGCGTCGGACGGCTGACCCAGTGAAGCCCTGCCGGCCGCCTTGCATGCTGTGCTTTCACGGAGGAGAGCCATGTACGGAGCTGCGGACCAGGCCAGCGGCGGTTTCGGTCCCGGCCCGGCCTCGTGCGCTCGACCAGTCCGGTTGAAAAGGCATCATCATCATTAGTCTCTAAATCTGCATGGGATAAGATCAAAGAAAAGCTATGGTTAAAAATAATTATTTCCTTCTCTTAAAAGTGTGTTCTATCAAAAGCTTATCCAAATTCTAGAGGAGTTCTATTTACTTATATATATATATATATATATATATATATATATATATATATATATATATATATATATATATATATATATAACATAAAATGAACAATTGGACTAACTAGTTAACATTAAACCATCCTATAAATAACCCATAATTAGCATGGACTAACTAGTTAACATTAAACCATCTTATAAATAACCCATAATTAGCATGCACAATTACACAATTAAAATTATAATATAATTATGTTTAGTCAATAATTAATAAATTAATCTAACAGTTCCATTATATCAAGATAAAACTCTTTAAACCCATTATATCAAGATAAAACTCTTTAAACCCATTATATCAAGCCCTAAATTTGATTTAGGGTTTTTTTTTTTCTTTTCCAATTGGTTTGCATCGAATTGATTTAGAGATTTTTAGACAGGTTAGTAACAATGTCGTGTTAGCCACGTTGGACATTAAATCTCGTGGGTGAGTTACGAACATGAATATTAGGGTACTAATGGAATATTTGCGAAATGAAGTTCTGGTATATCAAGAGAAAACTCTTTTTATTTTTTTGAAAAGTAGTATATACACAACTAATTATGTACTACAAAATTGATCATTGTATAAAAAAATGTACTACAAAAATTGATCATATTGTACATTGATGTATTACTCTAGATGGGTAATTTTTCTCTATTTATGCAAAGACTCCAATCATTGTACTTCTAAGGGTTTCGTCCATGGCATTCAAATTATTCTGCCAAGGAAGTAATTAGAGTCTAACAAGTGAGCATGACCATCATTACAAGGTATACGTTTTTCTTAAGAGATTAAATTAATTAAAACAACATTCAAATGATCGGAGAATGTTCAAAACACTACCTGACTACCATCAAGAGCGCCGTTGAAATTCCTTCTCTATTTTCAAATGCTTGGCGCTCCTATTTATATTTTTAAGCTTAGTTTAAGTTTACGAATTTTAAGTTTATTTTTTTGGGTTTGAAGGTGTTCTTATAAAATAAAATTTAAAATTACTTTCAAACTTATTTCATAGGTTTTTGGTGTAAATTGTTGGTTTTATTTAGTTGAATTGGTAAGATAAAAACGTAGCCTTTCCTATAGCCTTTAGTTCTTTAACTATCAAGTTGATAAAATTATCTTCGAAGAATCCTTCAACCAAAAACAAAGAATATGGGATTTGGTATCCTCAACACAAAGTAATGTATTTGTTGACTTGAAATCTGATTCAAATATGATAATAACACCTATGGAAGAAATATATTCAATGGAATTTCTCTAAGGAGTAGATCCGATTGCAACTTTGGATATGGAATACAAATGGATTAAATAGGAAATGCTACTTTGAATCATAAAACGATAATAAAATATATCATCAACCAACATTTATCAAAATTGAAAAATAGTAAAAAGAAATGGTTAGATTCTCTTATTTCTATTTCCTGAACCTAGAGATCTATGAAGTAGAATACACAATACCTGAATGACTACCAAAAATTTCACCGCCATCGAATAAGAAGTTACAAGAAAGATTTATAATAATTCCTGATATGATCAAATTATAAAATATTCCCTATATCATGAACATTAAATTGGCACTACGCAAGAAACCCCTAACCTATTTCATCCCCACAAAGAGGATATGCTCAAGCTTCTCAATATGAGCCACATGTCATAACAATCTCTACTTAGGCGAATATTCACCTCTTCAAAGAAACCAAACATAGCTTGAAACTCCACATGGGGCAATAGGTTAGGGCATCTCCTATCTAGCATCTAGAGAAATTAATTAAGTCCAAGTAGTACTTGAACTTTTCCAAGGTAACAAGCTTTGTCAACATGTCTGCTGCATTCTCAGATTTATGAATCTTCTTAAGCAACAACTCACCAAAAAAGACGAACTCCCTGATCTTCTGAAATCTCACATCTATGTGTTTGCTCCTCGCATGATACACCTAGTTCTTGGCTAAAAAGATGGCACTGATCAGGACGCCCTAAACCTCGGGTCCGTCACCACCACAACCCGCGAATAGCCGTGAATGCCTGGGCATCCCGACATTTTCACGAAAATCTGCAGTCTCCTTCACTGGGAGCTCTACCTAAATACAACTTGTATAAACCTCGTGATATACTCCGTCTCAAACAATCCAATATATGCAATATATACCAAATACGTGGCCACTGGGCCCATAACAAGCATTCAATATACATGCCGACTATGAATCCAACTATATACCCAATAGTTACAAGAGTTAATACGTTTACTTTCATACAACATATATTAAACGAAAAGCATTCCCATCACATACAGATACATCAAAGCCACATCCCGCTTTCTCTACGCCACCCCCAGACGACCGCCTCCCCGCATGCTCCCCCGTCCACCCGTAAACAAAGGATCCCACGCCTGGTGAGCTAAGCCTCGCAGGGAGAATCACCCTAAATGGGCTACTTCACCACCTAAGTGCAAGCAATGTTCCAAATTAAACACACATTCAAGAAACACGATCCTACTCAATGTCTACGACCAACTCGTATCCCGAGTCCCTTCATCGACTCTCACACTCGCCTGCCCTGCATTTAATATTGGCGAATAATGGACAACCCTCCGATGAATATATATCAACGCCGCTCCGACGACGATATATATTATTTGTTTATGATCATCCGATGAATAAATATCAACTGGCCGCTCCGACGATTGATAAATTATTTGGCCTGACGCCCTCCGATCATTTAATATTTTTGTACTACCCTCCAACCATTTTTCCTCTATACTATGTCATGCACTAACTCCTGGGTGTCCTATGAAGATGTTCCAAAGCAGATATGGAATGCATGTGCCAATCCCACAACAGCAACATCTACACGTGAATATGGTATAAACACGCATATATTTACAAAACAACCAATTCACACAATCATATTATGTAAATTAATTAATTCACACATCAAGATTAGCTCACTACACGATCATATATGAGTAATTTAATTTAAATCACTGACCAACATGTATTTTTACAAAATTATATTTTTTAGAACATTATTCCGGAATAGTGAAACCTTGTTTACTATTCCCGAAAAATCACAAAACAACATTCACTTAGTGGAACCTCGAAACTACCCGCCATTCCCTACCAAAGCATATCAAGCAAGCATTTAATGCACAATTTAACACCCATCACAACCAAACAGCCCCTAATTATTTCTGGGCAGTCACGGCCACAAGAGAAAATCCCAAATAAATTCCCACAATTCGGTCCCATGTTTTTTATCGATCAAACGGTCCCTCACCGCTCAAACCGAAACATCGAAAACCCTTAAAAATGGGAATAAAACACAAGTAGGAGAAAATCCCACCCAAGTGAGCTTTTGAAGAAACTCCTAACCGCATTCATCAAGGTCGTCCCGCCGCTGCAACGCCTTCCCCTTCTGCTCCGCCGACCGACTAGCCTGGACGCCCACGATTCTGCAGGTAAGCCAGGCTCTCCTTCTCTCTAACTTCTAAGAACGGCTACTGCACCGTAAAATTACCCCCTCTCACGTTTACCCTCATTTAACATTTGGGAAGACAACTATTCACTATTTCATTTAGTGACTTAAATCAAACTTAAAAATGACCCTTATGTCCCTCTTTTCAGATTTGATATTCGACACTACCCCTAAACATTCATTTTCACCATTTCTCTACTCATACCACTCTCATGGTACATGAGTACATGTTATATGTGGCTTTCTGGGCCGCATCGAAACCGATTTACCGCACCTCGAAACACGATGCTCGAAAACGCGGTCGATTCCGACCGCCCCGTGTAAAATTACGAAATTTTACGCCATAACTGTATTTCACGCAGATCCATTCCAACGGTGCAATCCGTTTCATCATCTGAGATTTAGAGAATTAATTACGGATTTTTAACCGTAATTACAATTTTGTAATCAAAATTACGATTTTGCCCTTATTCCAAAATCGAATTTCTGTCTTTACATTCTCCTCCTTGGGTAGCGAATTTCCTCGTCCCAAAATTCAAACGATCTTTATCAAACACACGATATGCAACATGCACCTCTATCATGCATGTAAACTAGTCATTTAAATTGTAATGATCAAACCATTTACCTTCATCCCTAAACACGAAGGATAAGCTTAGTCCGCATCGTGTCCTCGCACTCCCACGTTAACACCTCCACTCCACAAAGGTCGCGATAGCACCTTCACTCACTCACCTGCCTACGCCACAAAACCTGATTACGACTATCAACAATGTACACTGGTCCCTCCTCGAAGGTCTCATCCGTGTCAATCTCAATCTGTCCCCAATCCACCTCATGAGCTGGATCTGGAGTAGATTTCCGGAGTATGGAGACGTGAAACACCTCGTGGACACCTGTCATGCTGGGCGATAACGCCAACCCACGCCATTGTCTATCCTCTCGAGTATCCTCGGCGTCCAATGAACTCCACGATAAATTTCCCACGCCGCCGAACCCGACCACTTCTCTCTTGGGGATTCACCTTCGCGAAACGCTACCACTAACCTCGAACTCTAAGGGTCGACGTCGACATCTACATAGCTCTTTCCGGCAGCTCGAGTCGCGAGAAGATGCTATCAGATCGCTTCACCTTCTCGTAAGTGTGTCTCTTAATCCAGATTCAGACCCGTTGTTTGAGCTCTCTCCCACCCTACCCAACAAAACTAAGTGATCTATACGGCCTCCCATACAATGCCCCTCATGTACATCTCGTATACTCGCCGATAACTCGTGTCGTAGCGAATTCCACTCGCGGCAATTGCTCCTCTACCCTATGACCCAGACACATGCTCCCGGGCCGTGGTCCTCTAACACCGGTATAATCCGTACAAAGACGATCCCTACACAACCTCGCTGTGTGTAAACGACCTCTCCAAGGTCACAATCACGACACCCCATGGACCCGCCAACCTTAGTCCACGCCAGAATGACATCCTTATACCGAGTTTCACAAATAACAACACTCAATGCAATTTCCTAAAAGGTATCCAAACCTCGAGTCACTCCTGACTCCTATCACTCAACTCTCAGTCTGCGTGATAATCTAACAGTGTGTTTTCATCTCGAGCAACATAACGCTTCGGCTTACACTTCGAGCCTGTTACATTTCCTGATTCAACTATGAGTCTTCTTTGGACGTAGTCCTAAAGACCAACTTAAACCACACTCACCAAGAGTGGTGAATGACCATACTGTGCACCCACACCCGACTCGATGTGATGTTACTGTGCCCGCGAACGCAATAATGCCACACTCCAGACACCCTACCCTCGTCCACCATGGCGTAACCTCGTAGATTCTCCCCCACTTCATAATCCCGACCTATCAGCCAACTCTCACCCTACATTCTGGGAAAACATCTACTGGCTTCTCTAAAGGCCTTAACCAGCCCAATCCAATCGTGGCTCCGATATGACAACCTGGCTAGGTTCAATTATTGACAACCCGATATCAGTTAACTCATCCATGTCAGTTCGACATCTACAAACCAACAGTCTATCACCCTAAGGTCCACTTACGCCCTGCTACAAGCAACTCCCATCCGTCCCTCGACTTCGACCCACATTCGCCCTCCGGCCTATTCAGGAAGGTTTTGAGTGTTTGTATAGCACCTGCATCCGAAACTAGTTCCTCCGAATCTGCACTGGGGGAAAGGGAGGAATGAATCGTGAGTACTCACGTTTCACGGCTAACCTGGGACTGGATTGCCCCAAAGTCTGGGATCCCCGTCTCTCGGGGGAAATCCCATCACTCATGCTCAACCCTCGGCCCTAGTCCCAAACTACAGGAAGCGTGTTTTCGCCTTCCCCGAACTAGGAGAAAACTAATCCTCCCTTCATACCAACACCCGTATCCCGAAAGTGTTCCAAGTATCCCTAATCTCTCTCATGCCCGTGGCTATCCCAACCATGGAGTCCATGTCCCGTAGGCGAAGTCCTACGATCCCATCCCGAATGGACAACTTCAGCCCATTCTCGAATCTCCTATAATATCCAGCCTATCCCAAGAGACTACGTATCTCTAGGATTGACATTCGGTCTCTCTCAATTCATCATTGCCTCAACCTTCTCTAAACACCGACACTCCGGTGCCAACACCACGTGTCCCGTAACCACCCCGCAAGCCAAAACCCGTACTCATCGGTCCTAGCGTGACAAATGATGGTCTCAACACTGCAAAACAACTGGCGATGCTGCTCCACTCGACCGAGTGATCAAAATGTCATCCACGAATACTACGACAAACTGATCTAGATAGGGTTGGAACACCCTAAGCATGAGATCCATGAATGCCGCTGGCGCATCCATCAATCCAAAGGGCATCACCGTAAACTCACAGTGCCCACAACGCGTCCTAAACGCCGTCTTAGGGATATTTGTTTCTTAACCCTCGCCGATGGTAACCGCATGTAAGGTCTATTCAAGTAGACTCGCCCTCTCAATCGACAACAAATCATCAATCCTCGCACGTACCGATTTCGATCGTAACTCGGCTCAACCGCCTCGTAGCCAATGCAATACCAGATTCGTCTCTTCTTTTTCGCAATGTAACTGAGTTTCCATGGTGAAAGCGTCGGCCATAAACCCTCATTCAATAGCCCTTGTAACTGACTCGAGTTCGCACCTAACCCAGGCCATCCTATGAATCATAGAGATGGTTAGCACTGTGGTGTAACTCGATACCAAAGCTCCATCCCTACGTGGGAGGTGGTCCGTAGCTCATCCGAAAACATCCACACATCTCCGCACACTACCGGGAGGTGCATCCAAGTCCGACCTCTCGCCGCCCTTTCAGTGGTAAGGCCTTCGTACCAACCCGCTTAAATGTCCCCCCCGAACACCCTTGACCTCGTATAACGTCCTGTGGCAACGTGATGCTCGGTCCCCCGAACCACAATACGAGCACGGCCCCGTATAAGTGTATCCTCCTACGCTCACAATCAAAACGATCCCGTGCCTATCACCCAACGATCCTCGGTGATGACCCTCGAACTCCGACATGTCCATAATCCTCAGTCCACCGGTGAGTAGAGTCCACAGATCTCTAACTCAAGAACCTCGACCTATCATTCCTATTCTCACTCTATTCCATGTGGATACCTTCATCGCATAACTTCCCTCTAAGGTCTCTGCAGGTACTCGCTCCCATTTCCACCATATTTCAAGCCTCATTCTCTAGCGCCAGAAAGCGCCTAGTCTAATCCGGTCGCGCCGAGGTAATTCCATACTTCTAACACTTTCTCGTTTCGCATAAACCAACGGTCTGTCATCATCTGCCCCTCCCCTCTTGTGAAGGCTCTGAGATGATACGCCCTAAACCCTTGGGAGGTCGACTAGATCTTCCCTGCCTACATGCTATATTTAGCCTGTGCTATAAAGATTCACTGTAATACCGATAAATACAAAAAGTCCACGATCAAACACCTGGACAGGTTCGACACGCCGACAGTTCTCACGCCCCCACCCTACTAGCCATTTACACGATTCTACGTAATTTTCATTTACCAATCCAAGAATGCACATGCCAACAGACTTCGATACAACCATGAACTAACCCGCCCATTTCCCAAGTGGTGCTAAATTCCAACCACTGATTCGCTTTATTCAAAATAAAATTTTCGCTCTGCTCATTTCATCATCCAAACCCTAAGGTCAATCCCTAACCCAAGATTCTCACCCTTTTCCTATACGCTATACAACATGCATATACTGCACGCAACTACCACGTTAATCACCATTTCAAATAGTTAACCAATACAAAGATCTCTAAGGCATAACCACACTCGAGACACTAATCATACACATAACCTCAGATACTAATCATTTCGCGTTTAAAATATTGTTTTCAACAAAATTTTATTTTCAAAAATTTTATTTTTTTGAAAATTTTATTTTTCGAAAATTTTATCAAAATTTATTTGATTTTATTTGATTTTTAAATATTTTTAAAAAATATTTTTTTTTCTCGAAATTTCTCGAGATGAATCAAGTTCATGAACCGAGTCCAAACTATGACTCAAAAAATATCATCTAGCTCAAAATCGACCCAAAAGCTCAAGCCTGATGCCCAAGCACCCAGTAAGCCCGAAGAGCACGCCCAAAGACAGAGCGCCCTAGCCAAACACTCACGGCTGTTTCCCTGCCACAAGGGGCCTCATGCGCCCGCAGCCAAGGCCTCAGGCACCCCGCATTCGCGCCTAGCATCCCGCCGCACGCCTGTCTCGCGCCTCCTCATACGCCAAGGCCGCCGTGCTCCGCGCGCCCGAAAGTGCCGCTTCGTCGCTACGCGCGCCCGCGCCAGCCGCCTCGGCCGGCTGCTCGGCGCGCGCCGCCTGGGGCGCCCCCAGACGCCCAAAGACTCGCGCCTACCAGATCAGGCCGTAGCGCGCAGTATGGCTTCAGAGCCGTGGCCTCGCCGCGACACCCAAGGCAGCCTCGCCTCCTCCAAACTCCCATCGCCAATACACCTATCAGACACATACGCCTACCATCCAAGTTTTCGCCTAAATTCAGAATACAAATATCAGATGCAACACAAAATTCTTTCCTTAAGCTCTCTTGTAATATATCTTCGCTGCCTTACTTCCCGCAATACAAATTTTTCAGTATCAAAATGCCAGAGTTTCATTCCGCATTTTTTCGCACAAAATTTTTTTCCGTTTTTTTCATTAGAATTATTATTATTATTATTTTTTCATTTATTTCAAAATTGGCACCCTGCAAATCCCTAAAATCATTTCTTTTTTTCCATAATACATCAAATAAACTTATAAAAATTTATTTTTTCCATTTCCTTCAATCTTTTTCACCATATAAAACCTTAGAAAATTAATTTCTCACCTCATAACCAAATAAATTTACAAAATTCATTTTCTTTTTCCAGTTTTGCACTGAAAATTTTTCTCCACTCAAATAAATTTATAAAAATTTATTTTCTTCCATTTTCTTCAATTTTACCACTTCGTAAAATTAGAAAATTATTTTCTTCAATTCTCATCAAATAAATTTAGTAAAATTCTATTTTTCTGGCTTTAAAATTTCTTCTCATCTTCCAACACTCCAAATAATTTTAGTAAAATTCTATTTTTATTTAACTTTCTTCGCTTTCACACCGAAACCCTAAAATTAACTTTCACCTCTAAACCAAATAAATTATGAATTTATTTTGTTTATTTCCTTGGTTCAAGTTTACACACAGTAAACACCCAAAATATTTTCTAAAATATTTTCTACACTTCCATGTGTTAATCACCAAGCACACATACAATCTCAACACCTAAACAGGTCAAGCACACCAAACAATAATAACAAGACATGGCATAATGACACCGATCAACAATTCACAAAATCACACAAAACACATCAACACACGTGCACGTAGTGTCCTAGTGTTGTCCCGTGATTTTCCTAGGTAATCTCATGCCTATACTCAACATCGAACCACACCTAGTGGCGATGTTCTTACTCGGCTATAATCTAAGCCCCAAATCCTCAATCCATAGGTTTCCATATAACTATTCTCCACACCAAACCACCCAAGTGGTGATGGATACCCAACCCGAGCTCCCTAGGTATTCAGATACCTAAGCTCGATACTGCCGTGACGCCCTTAAACCCCGGGGTCCGTCACTACCCACAACCTCGCGGACATTTCTCGTGGAATGCCTGTGACCCGACATTTTCACGAAAATCGGCAGTCTCCTTTGCATCGAGCTCTACCTAAATACAAAACTGTATAAACCTCGCATATACCGTCTCCAAACAATCCAATATATGCACATATACCAAATATACTTCACTGGGGCCCATAACAAGACTAATATACATGCCGACTATGAATCCAACTATATACCCAATACATAAGAGTTAATATGTTTTACTCATACAACATATATTAAAAATGAAAAAGCATTCTTAATACATGTATACATCAAAGCCAGTTGCCCCATCCAGAAACGGCTGCATTGTTATCTAAAGGATGACAGTCTTCTCTGCATCAATCTCCCTGTATGGGATGGATCTTGGATGGGACAGAAACTAACCTGGGTGGAGATCATGTGAAATCTGGAACATCTTTGATAGTTGATGTGATTAACGCGTTAACAGTGTCTTTACTTGAATGTCTACATGACTCAACTCAGATCCCGAGTCCTCTGACTCTCTCACACTTTCGCCTAAGCCTCGTATGAGAATATTAGTTTTAATAATGGACAACCCTCAGAGTGAATATATATCGAATTAGACCGCTCAGGCGATTGATATATATTATTTGTTAATGGACTACCCTCCGATGAATAAATATCAGTGTTTCAGACGGTTGATAAATTATTCAGTTTGAATTCTCTCCGATCATTTAATATTTTTAGACTACCCTCAGAACCATTTTCCTCACAGACTCATGTCATGCACTAACTCACAAGTCACACAGGATGTTGGTGCGTATGGAATGCATGTGTGCCAATCCTGTGATCTAATTCATGTAAATATATAAACATGCATATATTTACAAAACAGCAATTCACACAATCATATTGTATAAATTAATTAATTCACATCAAAGATTAGCTCACTTGGGCTAATGATCATATACGGTAATTTAATTTAAATCCTTTCGATCAACATGTATTTTACAAAAATATATATTTTTAAGAACTTATTAGGAATAATAGTGAGCCATATTTCTTATTCGAAAATCACAAAGCGGCTGATTCCTTAGTGAACCGGGAAATCCTGGCCATTCTAGGCCCAAAGCATATCAAGCGAGCATTTAATGCGCGATTTAACACCCATCACAACCGACAGCCCCTAATTGTTTACGGGCGGAGTCACGGCCCTGAAAATCCAAATAGAGATTCCACAATTCGGTCCATGTTTGGGACCGATCAACGACCCCTCCATGACCTCGAACTAGCAGAAACATCGAAGCCCTTAAAAATGGGAATAAGCACTTAGTAGGGAGAAAATCTCTTATCGAGGAGTTTGAAGAAACTCCCGGAAATCCAGGGTCCATAGCGTTGTCTCGTAGCGTAGAGCAGCTTTCCTTGCTTGCTCGAGTCGGCCCGTAGGCCCGATTCGGATCGCCCGTGATTCTGGGAGAGTTCTTTCAATGCCTCCTCACAGCTTACAGAAATCGGCTACTGCACGGAAAGTACCCCCCTCTCACGTTTTGTCTCTCATTTAACATTTGGGGAAGACAATGATACATTTATTTCGTCATTTAGTGACTTAATCGAGCAAAAATGACGCTTATGTCCCTCTTTTCTCAGATTTGATATTCGGCACTACCCAGACGTCCATTTTCACCATTTCTCTACTCCATACCACCACTCATGGTACATGAGTACATGTTATATGTGGCTTTCGTCGCATCGAAAACCGATTGTACCGAAACACGATGCCTCGAAAAGCGTGTCGATTCACGGTATCTCGAGAAAATTACGGGAGATTTTGCGTGCTAGCTAGATTTCACGAGGGCGATTCCCAGCGGTGCAATCCGGTTTCATCATCTAAAGATCTGAAATTAATTACAGATTTTTAACCGTAATTACAATTTTGTAATCAAAATTACGATTTTGCCCTTATTCCAAAAATTGGAATTTCTCGGGTCTTACATTGATTGTCACAATGCAATTGAACTCCACCTTGCTGAATACCAAACTTCTTGACCAATCTTACAAGCCACAATGCTTCCTTGGCAACCTCATTCTTGTCATATGCGACTCGGTGGTAGATAATCTGACTAGAGAAATTGTACCATGGAGCTTCGACAAATAAGTCATTCACCAAGAGTGAACACGTAACTTGTGGTATACCTCTAGTCATCAAAATCCCTTGCATAATCTGTATCAACATGTCTCACAACTGAAGGATCACTTTGTTGTTTGCTGAATATGATGCCATAGTTTTTAGTTCCCTCAATTATCACGAAGAGATGGAGTTATGCGGAATCATGACTGCTGACCTAATCACGATCGTCTTGGATTTGATAGAAACTTGCTTATCGCACTAATAACTTGTGCTAAGTCCGGTCTTGTACAAACCATCGCATACATCAAGCACCCCACTGCATTTGCATATGGAACCTTTGACATGTCTTGCACTTTATCATCTATCTTTGGGCACTAAGTAGTAGATAATTTGAAATGATTAGCCAAGAGTGTACTCATCGGTTTTGCATTCTCCATGTTGAACCTTTCTAACAACTTCCTAACATAGCCATTCTGAGACAACCAGAATCTCCTTAGAGCTCTGTCTATGCGAACCTCTATCCCAAGAATCTTCTTGGTTGTACCCAAATCCTTCATGTCAAATTCTTTGCCCAACAAAATCTTCAATTTATTGACCTCACTCATACTCTTTGTAGCAATTAGCATATCATCCACATAAAGCAACAGAAAAATAGATGAACCGTCATCAAGATTCTTCACATGAGAATTTTATGGGCTAAAGAGCTTATCATAATGTGTGACTAAAGGCTTGGTTAAATGACCTAATGGGTTGGGCCTAGATGGGTTAGACCTAATGGATTGGGTCTAAGTAAGTGGGTTGTAATAGATTGGGCTTAAGTATGTTAGACCTAATAAGCTTGGGTTTAAGTATGTTTGGCCTAAATTAATAGGCTGGGCCCAATTTGATGGGCCCAAGTAAGTAAGGCCTAAAATAATGGGTTAGACTATTAGGCCTTGATTCTATTAGGCTTAAGCAAATGGTTTTTCTTAATGGGTTAAACTATTGGGCTTGAGCAAATGGATTACACAATTTTCTAAATAGAGGCATACATTAATCATATGTCAAATGTAACAAATTTTCATAAAACAAAAGAAAAGATCTCCCTAATCAGAATTACTGTTCTCAGACACAAAACATTACTTTTTCGAACTCCAACCCCAATTTCCACTGTTCATAATCTAGATCTATGTCTTATCTCAAACATATCTAAAACTCATAACAATCCATCAGTGGAATAAGAAGAACGAAAGCTTACACTGAAATCGTTTGAAACTAAAACCGATTTCCAAATCTCCGAAAATGACTTCCGATATATGAAAATCTAACCGTTTAAATTTTTATTGGAAACCATGGGAAGGTTTTTGGTGTTGAGTAGAACTAGATATCTAAATTTGATGTCCATCGAATCCAGTTTAATGCTCAAATTAGTATCCAATTTCTCTCCTCCTCTCATTCTTTCCTCCTTTTCCTTTTTCCTTCTTCCCCTTTTTGTTCTTCCTTTTTCTCCTTCTGTTCATCCTTTCCCCCTTTCCTTCTCCTCCGAGTTCCCCTACCTCTTGTCCCCTCTTTTTTTATTTTATCTTTTTCCATTTTTGGATTTCTTTTTCCCCAAATAACGGCCATTTTTTATCTTTGTCCCCCCTCTTTCAAAAATAATAAAAATAAAATAACTTCTCCTCCTCCTTTTTGTCCCTTAAAAAAAGATAAAATAAAAAATAAAATTAATAATAAATAAATAAAATAAAATCACCCCCTAAAACCTTAGTTTTGGGGTCTACAGATGTTATGCAACAATAGTTCAAGGCATGGCAAATTAAGCTTATAGCCCTCATGGTCATTCACCAACTTCTCACCTAGCTTTCCATTTTTTTCCATTTAGTATTTATTGTAAAACTTGCTTGGATAGGCATATCTCATACTTGGACCGATCATGAGGGATGATTCTTTCCAATCTCACTATTCCACCTCAATCATCATGAACAAATCTTCCCAAAAGATCACATGTACTGTTTACGATTGGACATTAAAAAATAAATGAAGAAAAACCCACAATAGATCTAAAAGATTCATCACTTAGTTGTCTTTGAATGAATCAGACCTTCAAATGCCAATATATAAGAATATTAAAAAAATATCATAAATTCAGCCTTCATGAATAATATATGCCATGGAAAATTGCAAGTCTTACACTTGACCTGATTAATAAACTAAAATGTAATTTGTAAAACGTGACAGCATTTTCGTTCAAAAATGTATTTTCGTTCAAGGGCACTACATTTAGTTCTCATTTATGCGTTCTTGGGTGCTAATGGAGCTCACTATAAGCAGTAGCCACCTGCCTTATAGCTACTTACTCATGATTCTTCCATTGCTAACAACAATTATAAGAACCAATAAATACAAGATATCCTCCATAACATATATGCTGCTAGTTGAACAATTATCACCAATATCCATAAACCTATCTCAATTCATCTTATCAAAAAAAAAAAAAAAAAAAAAAAAAAAAAAAACATATCTACATTCATGCACTACAAGAAATTAGACTTTAGGTCACGATAAGAGACCATCACCATATCTTCTCATTTCGTGACCAAAACTATTGGTCACAACCAAATCCAACCATGATTGGGAGTGACAATAAAAGGCATGGCAAAAGGTGCTTGTCACGGTTTTGTATACATTCGTGACTATATCTTCCCATTTTTTGTCACATTTAGAAATGAATTGAGACAAAAAAAATGATGTGAATCTATGTTCTTTATCAAATGCTTTAGTCACAGCCAATTAATTTATCGTGACTATTTGTCGCTTATAGTCACGGCCAAATTATTCATTGTGATTAAATATTTTGCTATAGTCACAGTTTAGTAAGAAAATGTGACTATATACAATATTTGGGTCACGGTTTTATATTAAGTTGTTACTAAATGACATATTTTTGTCATGGTAACATAAGGACCGTAACTAAAGCTTGATATATTTAACCATTATTCTTTTATAAATTCACATTTCCAAACCTATAAATGAATTTCAAATTTAAAAATTGGATTTAAACTTATATATGCAATTAGACAACTAAAACAATTTCAAATTTCAAATATAATATAAATATCATAATTAACCATCTCAATTTAAAGTTGACCAACCAACCATCCAAATATCACATAATGGTGATACAAAACCCAAACATTACATAATTGTCAAATAAAAAAGTTAATTTTTTTTTTCTAAAATACTAATTATGAAATTGTTGTATCATTTGCATCATTTGTTCTTGAAGTTGTGCTTGCATTTATCTTTGCATTTCAAACATTTTTCTTTCAAACTTTTCTTTCACTTCTTCTCAGGTCTTCCTTTTAACTTTTACCATCATCTTTATCTCTTTTGCATGTAAGAGTTCTTCAATTGCAGTTATAAATTTTTTTGTTTGCTTCAATACACAAAAAAAACATTAGGTTTTACTAATATAAAATAAAAACAAAAGTTACAAAAAACAAATACGACAATATTTTTGGAGCAATAAAAAATAAGGGATAAATACATTTTCTAAATATGAGATTGCCAAAAAAAAAACAAAAAAAAGGAAACAAACAAACAATCTTGGAATTTCAACAAAGTTGCACAAAAATGATAAAAATTTCACAAAACAAAGTTTTTGTTCATAGATTAAAATATTAGTATTTCGAATTTTAAAACCGATCTCCACCGTTTAAAATGAAGATCAATGAGTTAGGAATGTACTCAAAAAATTATAGCCACATCAAACCATAAATCAAAGAGATATCATCATTTGATAAAAACTACACAAAATAGCAATACTATGTTCTTTTCTATCGTACTCTATTCAATTCAATATAACTCATAAACGATTTTTCCAATCACAATTTCAACAAACACAAGAGAGGAAGATTTTGAAAAAAAAAATCTTCACTAATTTTCCTCTAGAATATTAGCATTTAGTCACGGTGTTTGAATATATCATCACTAAACATTATTCTATTACTATTTTAGTCACAGTTGATAAAGTGACCGTGATGAAAAGTATTGGTGTCAAAATTTCCCTTCAAAATATTAACATTAAGTCACGATGCTCAAATATACTGTCACTAGAACATTATTTCATTACTCTTGTGGTCACGATTGATCGAGTAGCCTTGACCAAAAGTATTGACGTTAAAATTTCCCTCCATAATATTAACATGTCGTCACGATTTCCACAATACACCGTAACTAAAATAACCTCTAGGCAAATATTTTTGTGATGGTAGGTAAAATGACTACGACCAAATCTATTTCTTATTTGTATAAACATATATAGTCATACTTTAATCACAACCATGACCAAAAATTTCTGTAATGAGGATATTTAAGGATAGTGACGAAAGATTCATCACTAAATATCAACTTTTTTGTAGTGATGCTTCTTGTTCTATCTTAATTCTAGCATTGAGATAATTTATTTGGTGAAATACAACATACCATACAACATTCTTCTTCTGCTTCTAGAAAACATCGCAAGCATAGCTCATCGAACCTATTCCAAGAAGAACAACCTCTACTCCTCCCTAGGATCACCCTCTGAGTTTCCCTCCAGAAAAATTAGTCGATGACTCAAAGGATTTGGTTTCCACAGTAAACCAGCAACTTCCACATCTTCTACCATCAAATCATTTTTTTTCCTGACAAGTAAAGAAATTTGAGAAAAAGAAGCTGCTAAAGTGGTGACCAAAGGATTACAAAGCAAGGAGAGCTACCTCACAAAAAAGAAAAACAAAAGAGGTTTTCTCCCTTTGTATAGAAAAATGTCATCCTCAAAAACAATCATACCCAAAGAGGTCTTCTACCTCCAATCGATTGCACACTCATATGTTAGCCCCCTTCACCTCCTTACCCTAATGATTTCTTTTTTTCCTTCATGTTCCATGTAAGGAATTGAACATTAGTATCTCCAAGAGTACTCTTCTTTATTCTCCAAAACAACAAGAACCTCCCAACTTCTTTTCCTCCTCAGCTTTCTTCTTCTTCTTCTTATAGCTCTCCACATTTTTGCTTCACTACAAGACCCCAATTCCACTTAGCTTCTTCCTCTAGCACCCCCCACTCCTCCTCGAAGAATAAGAAGGAAAAAAAAAAAAAAAACCATTTGTGTATCTTTTTCCATCTTTTTTTCTTTTGCGGAACAATTCACCAAACTCTATATAAACTTATATATGGTTTATATAGATTTCATTTTATGGTATGGATACCAATATCCATTCTAATACCACTAAACATATGTAAATTAGTTTCTTTTAAAACCGATTTAATATATGTATCACCAAAAAAAAAAAAAAAAAAATTACATTCAATATTTTCAACAATTATGATATTTCTACAAAATCCAATTTTCATTCCATAAATTTACAATATTTTCATCCTTGGCCATAGATGTAAATAGGAATACACAGAAATAAGCTAATAATAAAATCAATAGAAAATATAACACCATAGCCACGTAATTAGACATCAACAATGATTTGTACTTCTTGGTACATGGATTCTTCCATTTGGCAGGATAGAAAGGTATTCGAAGAAGAAAACATTATAAATAAGTTACTTTCAGTATCTAAGTTATAGAAGCTTATATTTTTCTTACAACATAATTGATTTGTTTCACTTGGAAATGAATCCAAGACCTTAGCAAACCCATGTTGTAAAATAGACAAAAATTCATGGTCATGCTCTGGTAAGACTCTTCATAACTAGAAGATCAAAGACAACTTCCTATTTGGCAAAGGCACCAAGTAAAAATAGAAATTGAAATGAACAATAGGACTGATAAGTAGGACTGTTATCCTAAGATGTTTGGAATTAAAAAAAAAAACATTGTCAATCCAATAGAAGCAGTGACAAGGAAAATACTAAAACTAATACTAGTCGATTAAAGAAACCCACTTTTATAGCCTACAAACTTCACCCAAAAAGATATCAGCCTATGTTTGGATCTTGAAGAGTACCATAAAAAGGGAAAATGCTAAGAAACAAATTTCCTTCCATTTAACTTAAATTTATTCTTCTTTTCCTCTCTCTATTTCCTTAGTGTGCATTAGGCCACACATTTTCCAAGAAACAAACATAATGTAAACAATTGGAAGTTGTGGAAAGAGAAAAATTCATGAGACTTACAATAGCAACATGTAGCATGCAATTTCAACAGTGTTTATGTAATAAGCAAAAGAAACCTGCACCAATGAGCAATGGAGGCATTGAAGCCACGAACAAGAAGAAAAGGGGGAGTACTTGTGCAAGCATGTGGAGGATGAATAACAATGTAACTAACATTATGACCCTTCCATTATCATTTATTACTTATCAAAAAAAAAAAAAAAATAAAATGGTCTATGAAGGACAACTTTTTCAAGGCTCTGTTTCATGATCCAGTGGAATTTAAGGAATCGGAATTAAGAGTTCTTCCTTCTCCACTTTATTTAGTGAATAGTTTGCTAAATGGTAGCTAAGTGTATGTCACTTTCCTACTTTTCTTTTTCTCCATTTCCATTTTTACATGCCTTGTAAACTTCTTGAGTGCTAGTGTTGTTCCCTTTTTCTATTAGGTGCAACGGTTATAAGCAATATTTTAAAAATCGGACCGATAAGCAAATCGAAAAAGTTACCTATTCATAGTTTAGTAATCGGATGGATGATCGAGCATAATCGAGCGGAAGTAGCGTCATAAATAATAAATAAATAAATATATATATATATATATATATATATATATATATATATATATATATATATATATATATATATATATAATATTAAAATTAGTGATATTTATCTTTTATTTTTTAAGATCAAGATTCAAATATAAATGAAATGTATGTATATTTTAATTTTTATTAAAAATAATTATATTTAAGTTTAAATATATTTAAAATAAAAGAAAGTTTGTCTAACTACTTTTATAATTTTAAAAGATGTTATATTATTTTCATTTAATTTCTTTTAGTTATAACTACTTTAAAAAAAAATTTATAAATGTATGGAAATTTTGTTCTTAAAAATAATAAAAAAACTTCCGCACAACATATGAATTTTTTTATTTGAAAACTATATTAAATCGTGTGAATAAGTTGTTATTTTTCCCAAATATATAACTAGGGCTTACAAGCCAAGCATCGATGAGTCTTGATCGCTCTTTCAGTAAGTAGTAAAGTGGATGTAAATTCCCTTACACATTTGAAAGTCGAAACGTCCTTAAAGATATCTGAAATATCACAGCGATCCTTTTATTAGCGTGGGCCATGTCATAATTAAAACGAGAGGGAGATATTTGGGGTCCTTAAATGAGGGCATTGAGCCGTCGGTTCATTAAATAGTATGGTTTTTTGAGCGATCTATCGATCAATCGCCCGATAATACGGTTTTGAATTTGATTAATAAAATTCGGTTTAAGCTTCATCGGACCAAGCCCAGTCAACGGTTGGTGGTCCATGCATTTAGTCGATCAGTTTTCAAAACATTGGTTATAAGCACGAGATCTGTCAACCCAAAATACATCAATGCAAACTCCTACAACGTTTAAAAAGAATTTGTCACTTTCATGTTGTTAAAAATGTAGGAAAAAAAATTGGTAGGAAACGAGAAAGTATAAAAGTCTTATAATGACCCATCTAGCAGTGAAAATTGATCATAATAATATAAGTTGTTGAAGGCTCTTGCAATAAATCCTAGCCACAGACTATTAAGCACTCTATTTAAAACCACATTTTCCTCCCCAAGCTTTAATGTTGGCTGCAACATTGTAAAAAATTTCAACAAGAATATATATTATATGTAAATTAAGATATAATTTAAGATAAAATACTTACATTCGCTTTTAGATGTGTGACCGAGTGTCTACATAAGACAAGAAAAATCATATTTAGTATCATAATACTTATATTTTTGGTGATAGTTAAGTATGGTTGTGAAGTTTGACGACATATTGTCTCTAGTCCATTTGATATGATCTATACACCCGCCAAATTTAAACATGCTTACATCTCAGCCTTGGGGTGTCAAGAAGGTGAATGCCTCTATATAAGCTTACCCTTAACAGATTTCTCATGTTTGAGTCTAAGAATATGGGATAGTGAGTAGAGTAAGACCAAAATTCCTTATTAGAATAAATAAATAAATAAATATGATAAATTAATGAAAATTTAATATGAAATTTAATTAAATTTATAACAACTAAATGTTACATTATAGAGGTATTATTATTAACATCGCCAACAAACTAAACATTTGTTTTAAGCATGTCATCTCTGATTTTTTACTTTTATTCCTTGAAAAAGCATTCACGATAGAAGATATCATTTGTTTAGCATCCGCATATTCTTTAAATCCATTCTCACCATCTGTCATATCAATGATTTTTCCTTAATAATTACCTTTCGAATCACCACAACTATAGATGATGGCCTAAAAAGGCCATGAAATCTTCCTTCTATCCTGTGTAGATACTTCATTGCTCTGAATGCATCTCTATAAATGTAAAAAATTTAGACTCATCAATTCCTAAACATATAAAATCAGTGGAATCCATCAACTTAAGATAAATATACATCCTACCTCAAAATTTGTAAAAATTTATTTGTGTATAATCTGATGATGCCTTTTCAACCGGGTAGGGTTTACAGGTGTCTTGCGAGGGTCGCTAAATTTGGACCGGATTGTTTGTGGGCTGGGATGGGCGTCTGGATCGTGCGGGTTGAGCGAGGATCAGTGTGGGGGTCATTGTTGATACGCGGGCTCCGAGACGTAGCACTCCTCTGCAGACAAAGAAGAAGGAAATTCGGCGAGGGCATGCCGTGCGCTCCGATACCCTCGTCAGTTTCTTTCGAGAGAAAGAGGCGCAGAGGGCGGAATGTGTGTGTATGAGTATGTGTCTTTCCTGCTTGGGAGTGTCATGTATTTATAGTAGATGTTCAACCGGTTGTACTGTAACTAGGATTTGTTCCCATTGGATGGGATTTTCTTATCAATATCGGATTTGGTATTAGTTTAGAAGAGGTACATTTATTTGGGATAATCTTGCTTCCTTATTGGGGGAGATCAGTAGTGATGATATGTTATTATTTTCTTTCCCTTCTTGCGATAAGATTTGGTTGGATCGGCGGGATGATATCTTGTTAGGGGTTATTCTGATTTTACGTATTAGGCGAAATACAATCGATTTGCGGATGGACCTTCCCTAATTCATCAGATCGTCCTTTGGACCTAGCGAATTTGGGCCTTCGTTTTGAGGTACAGTACTTAGGGAGCTGGGTATTGTTATTCTGCGTTAGGCGCGCCACTTCTTTGGAGGAAGCGGGTAGGTGGGCTGCTGAGGCCCATTTTCAATATCGGTGCCCGGCCACTTGGAGTGGGTATGCGTGGCGAGGCTGTATACGTTTTCTTGCATCGGATCTGATTTCACGTGTCTGTTTGAGGTTGGGTTAGTTAAGGCTTAGTCGCGGAGTCATATGTCTTGTGATAATGATGACTCTTGGGTTTTGCGTTTCCTACCTCTTCTAGTTTTAACCAGTTTCTTTGCGGGCTTACTCTACGTCACGTCAGCTATACGGTCCTGACCTCTTGTGATCTCGTACTTTGTTGCTCGAGTTCTACTGTTTGACCCTTTTGTGTAGAGGTCTTTTACGGCATTTTGTAGCAACTTCCATCTTATTCACGGACCCTTTGCGTCTCTGCCTCTTTGGTTTCTCTTCGATTGGTGACGGCGCTAGGGTTAGATTGATTAGTTAGTTGCTTTATTGTAGATTAGGGTCCTCTTCTTCTTTACGTATTGTCGATGACTCTTTTAGTTGTTCTTGGGTTACGGATAGGTTAGGGATGCTTCGGTAGTTCGGCGTGGTTAATTTCAAAACGTTCTTGGGCTGCCTCCTCCTCCCTTGGATAAGGATAAAGGGAAAATAAACCTAATTAAATATCGGTGGGGGTCGATTGCCGTCTGTAGTCCCGACATGTGGTAGTGGGACCGAGGGTGGAGTCCTTCGTATGGGGTTACCTTTGCTAAATGTTATCGACCTCCCCCTAGCGTCCGAGTATGGACCCCTGACGTCTTGACTTTTTATGTAGCTTCCGTGCCTGGGATGGTATGTTTCTTTGAGGTCGCCTTTGATAATGGTCTTCGTTTTCCACTACACCCCTTCATGAAAGGGGTTCTGCAACATTTCAATGTACATCGCTGACTAAGCTCCCAATGGTTGGGGTATTTTGGTGGAGCTATTGGCCTTTTAGGGATAGGGCTCGGCGTGTCCCTAATTGGCTTTGCTCCTCTATCTTTTTAGACGAAAGGAGACCAGGGCTTCCTTTATTTCTCCGGGTGCTTTGGAGCTCCTCTGATGATCTCGATCTTCCTTATCCCATAGGTCGTGGAAGGGGCTATTTCTTTGTGGCCCGATTATGGGAATATGATCCTTCCGACAAGGACGACACTCTGGGCATTCCGGTGGCTTGGACCACCCCTGATAATCTTTGTGAGTGTTTGCTCTGTTTTCGGTATAACTTGTGTGAAGGTTCTTGAATATTTTTGACTTTGCATTATTCTCATACTTCAGGGTGCTTTCGACTTGACCTTAATGCGAAGATAATGTCGTAGCTGCGGCGTTAGCGGAATGTCTGCTTTCGTCCTTGGAGGCATTAAAATAGGACATTCTGGTCCATCTAATTTGAGGTCTCACAGCGTTCCCTTTGCCAGGCCTTGCCTCCTTCCCTTGTAAGTCTCTCCCATTGGAAACTACCGTGACCACTCCCACTGAGGGGAGAGATTTTGGCCTAGGCCCGGGGGCGCGTCTTGGAAGCCGGGTGCGACGGAAAAAATCAAACTCCTTTGAGAAAGATCGGGTACAGTTTGGTCGAGAGTTCGAGAAGTGGGGACGTCTCCCAGCTACTCTTGCTCGAGCGGAGCGGCGCAGTCGCTGCGACCAGGGCTCTTGTGAATCCTGAGCTCAGCCGCCCAAGCCTTGTGTAAAGGCCAAAAATCTCTTGGATGGTCGATCGAGCGGTAGTTGGCGGTTATGCTATTCTGTAGTCTGGAATCAGCCTTGAAGGGTGCTAGGCCACCTCATCGAAGGGTGGAAGAGTTGAAGAGAAAAATCAGGCATCAAAAGTTGTCGAGAAGATGAGGCTCTTTGTCTTGATACTGAACTCGCGGCGGGTGCGATCTTGTCGGGTTCTTAAGGATTACGACGGGAGGTCGACGCGCCCATTGATGAGGCTGCGGCTCGCATCTCTTCGGGGTTGCCTCGGTAAGTCCGGGTATCGATAGTGTACGTTTCGGGTTGATCCGGTGTTGGATGTTGACTTCATGTTTGATGTCACGGAGTGCCACTCATTTTGAAGGGTCACAGGCGGTAAAGCGAAACTAAATGAAAGCATGTAAAAATGGCCGGATTTATAAGGCGCGGCCTCTCTTTCTTACGAGTGGGTAGAGATTGCAAGAGCGGGCGCAACGTCACGAAGGGTGGAGAGACTTAAATCGATCTAAAGCATCTGTGTCGGCTGGCTCGTGCCCAGGCGGAAAGTAGAGAGGATGAAGTTCAGAGTAGCTTGGCGGCGGTTGAAGGCGAGCTTGAGAGTTGGGGTGAGCTCGAGGTTCGTATTTGGTGGCTTTGATCGGGACCGGGGATGGGGCTGCGATCCTCCGGTCACGAGGCTTGAGACGGTTAGGGATGAGCTCGTCACATCCGAGGAAGGCTGTGGGAGTCTCGAGAGGGCTGCGTGCGACTGATGAGCGATCTGTTTGATAAAGTAGCGCGTGGCCCAGAGTGGCTCGTGGCGAGGCCCTCGGTAGGGCGCTCTTGAACCGCGGCTCATCGTGAGGCCTCAGGGCTGTAAATTTGGTCAATGAATGAGGTACTTGAATTGCGGCGGGGGATCTTCACGCCAAATATCCTTGGTTGCTCGGAGGATGATGTTATTAGCGGATCGAGGACCCGAGCCGGTGCTGATGGGCCTCACGGGTGGCTCGCTTTTTTCGGTAGAAGGCCGTTGCGTCACCGGACTTGGACTTGGCCCGATCTCCCAGTGAGGAGCGGAGGGGTCTTTCTCACAAATTATTCTGAAGCGGGGATACCTGGCTGACCCATTCCCTCTTCATCGTGCGATTTCCTCCTGCGCCTTTGGGTTTCTGTACATTTACGCTTGCTGATATCGACTTTTATATTTTTCTTTTATGTACACCTGCTTCCTTTTGTCGGGCCTGGGGCCCGAGACATATGTAGCTCTCCTTTTAATAAATATTCATTTTTTATCGTCTGCGTTCTCACTGTAGTATTTTCGCTTTTCTTCATGAATTGTTTGGCGGTGGTCTGAGTTGGCGGTCGGCTCGTCGGCGGTCGCGAGGCAGTGGGGTAATTGTAAGTGGATGGGTCTGTTTGTAAGGCTGTGTTGAGCCCGTCAAATTGGCTCTTGGTCTTCCGTTGACATCTTGCATGTCTTGTGACTTTTAGGCTGCGAGGCCCGAGCTTCGTCAGCGTGAAGCTGTTGGAGTCCCGTCCCCATCACGAATAGTTGGATAGGGCTCGTCCATGTGAACTCTTCAATTGCGGCTGGCAGGCGGTGCTGCCGTCTATGTGGACTTAAGGAAGAGCTCGTCGTGCGAGAGCGGTTGGGCGAGGCTGCCGTGTGTGAGCTTCTTTAGGAAGAGCTCGTCGATATGAAGGCGATCGGGCCCGGAGGCTCGTCGAGTGAGTTCTTTTGGGCTCCGTGGCTGGGTTGTACGGGCGGGATGGCTCGTAGGTAGCGTGACTTTGGTCGAGAGTAGGCGGGCTCGTCAAATTGTTTCTTGGCTCCTGGCCTTTGTGTGTGGTGGTGTTCAGTAGAATTGTGATCTGGCACAGGAGTGTGATGTAACTGGCGAGGTATGACTTACGGGCGGTGTAGCTGTGCGAGTAGATGAGCTCGTCGAAGTGAAATTTGCTTGGCTCCGACGTGTATTAATATGGTGAGCGTTCAACCCAAGTGGCGATGTAACTGGGGAGTGGCGATGTAGCTTGGTGCAGTGTCGGCTCTGAGGCGTGGCATGCGAGTGGGTAGGCTCGTCAAAGTGGTTGCTTGGCTCTGGCTGTGGCGTAGTGGCGTTCGGTAGAGTGACGTGTAACTGGTGATCGACTCCCAGGCGTGGCTGTGCGGAGTGGATGTGCTCGTTAAAGTGAGTGCTTGGCTCTTAGTTATTTGTGTACTTGGTGGTGTTCAGTAGGTGGCGATGTAACTTTGGTGGTATACGAGGCGGCGTGGCTGTGCGAGTAGATGAGGCTTGTCGAGTGAAGTTGCTTGGCTCCTGGCGTTTGTGGCACTTGGTGAGCGTTCGGTAGAGTGGCGATGTGGCTGGTGATCGACTCCTGGGCGAGGCGTGGCTGTCTGCAGTAGATGAGCTCGTCGAGTGAGTTCTTGGCTCCTGGCGCTGTGTGGTGGGCGTTCCGGTAGGAGTGGCGATGAGCCCAGGAGGTGGCGATGTAACTGAGGCGTCGACTCTTGAGCGGCGTGGCTGTCTGAGTAGATGAGCTCGTCGAGTGGTTGCTTGGCTCACGGCGTAACCTTGGTGGCGTTCGGTAGGAAGTGGCGATGTGGCTGGTGATCGACTCCCGGGCGGCGTGGCTGTGGGTAGATGAGCTCTCGTCGAGTGAAGCTGCTTGGCTCCCCAGCCTTAGCGTGGCCTTGGTGGCGTTCGGTAAGTGGCGATGTAGCTGAGGCTTATCGACTCTGAGCGTGGCACGTGCGGAGTAGATGGCTCGGTAAAGTGAGCCCTCTTGGGCTCCCACAGCGTTGTGGCCTTGGTGAGCGTTCAGTAAGTGGCGATCTGTTAGGAGGTGGTGATGTAGCTTGAGCTGGTCGACTCCCCCAAGGCGGCGTGGCTGTCTGAGTAGATGAGATCGTCGAGTGAAATTTCTTGGGCTCCACGGGCGTTTGTGGCCTTGGTGGCGTTCAGTAAGTGGCGATGCGGCCGCGCAGTGGCGATGTAGCTTAAGCTGGTCGGCTCTGAGGGCGTGGCTGTCTGCAGTAGATGGGCTCGTCAAAGTGAGCTCTTTGGGCTCCTTGTTTGCACGACTGTTTGGATTGAGCTAGTGCGTGTGTCCATTAAACCACGATTTTCTTGGAAGGTGCAGCGTGCTTTAATGCGGATTAGTGGAGAATTTGGAACGTTCGAGTGACTTTTTGGATGCTGGCCTTCTTATAAATGGCGGCTTCATTCTTGTAGGGCTTATACTTTGTATAATTTGCTTTCTACGGTGCGTGTCGAATCACGGGTGAGATGAATGTTCGGGAATCTAGTCGTCTTATTTGGGGATCATGAAGATTTGGGATCATCTCTCTTTGTTCTTTACGTGTGGGAGTTGTGTTTCCTAGTCTCCCGCTTTATAAGTCATGTTATTCACAGCTCCGTCTTTAGGGAATGCGTTCGGAGAGGGCGATGCCTTTCTTGCGTCGCCTTCTCCATTTTCTGTTCTTCTTTCTCTTCCTTCCTCCTTTCTCCTTCTCCTTCTCCTTCTTTTTCATCTTTTCTTCCACATCTCATTCTCCATTTTTGTTTCTTAACGCCAAACTCCTTGCATCCACTTTTCTTCTTCTCTTTTCCACTTATTTCTTTTCTTCTCCTTCCTTTCATTCTCTCTTTCTCCTTCCCTTTTTTAAAGGCTGTATGCGATTGTAATCGATGACATATTTGATTGCAACAGGAATGTGTCAAGATGGAATAAGAGTGACTTTTATGTCATGAACCTTCTCATTATGTGTTTTTTACGTGTCTTATATGTCTGAGATTGTTTGAGATGTACAACTAAATAACCCGATGAGCAGCTATTTGGTTACATAAGAATCGATAAGGCTACATTTAATATTACAAGCGATGACTCTTGGTAAAAAAGCTTAAGATGCTCTGTGTTCAGTGTATCTTTGTAAGATTTTTCGGCTACCATACGTGCGGAGCTCATAATTGCCGAGCTGGCCGACTCGAGATATGAAGTAAGGACCTTCCGGTTGGGGCGGAACCATAATAGGGTTCTTCCTTCTTTGGCGGTTTCTTTAAACCCAAATCACTTTCGGTATATAAGCTCTAGGTTTTGACTTTTTATTATAGTACCTTCTTGTCTTCCTTTGATAATCTCATGCACTTCAGAACTTGCTCGCTTTTCATCCGGGAGTTAGCACCAGCTATCGCAGGTTGTTCCACCGATGCTAACTCGATCCCGGGAGACTTTATTCGACCTTAACGGGGGCTAACGCTTTCAGCAATCGGGCGCCAGGGCGACGGGGTTTCCCTGCCAGCCGACTTCGTGTCAGCCCCAGAGGCCCATAGTACCTCTGGGAGGCATTCTCACCCAATTTCCTTTAAGGTCTTCCACTTGGTTTTCAAGGCGCTTTAAGGGTTCTCGCTAGTGACTTCGCCTGTCCGCTAGATTGCGGGTGCCGGGAGATGAGTAATAATTTTAATTTCGAGCTCGGCCACGAGAAATCTGCCGAGATTTGGCTTGCACATCAGGTATTTTCCTTTGTATGATACAGGGGCTCTTAGAGTACCAAGAGCTTTGCATATGATGGCTGCCCGCACAAAATTAGCAGTATCGCCACTCATGGTTGTGGCTAAAGGCTCGCTTCAACGGCAGGTGATAATCCACTTCGCGACGATTATGGTGCGTGACTTGTTGGGGTCAGTATGTCAAACCCCATTGTTGAAAAAGACCGCGGGGGCTTGTGATGGCGTCAAGGGATTCGATGGGAGGCGTGGATAGGCGTGCTCTGTGGGATTCAGAGCCTATGACGATCGATTTGGCATCTTTAAGTATTGTAGGCGATAGTATCCACCTTTCTCAGCAGACTTTTTCTTTATATGCCGAGATCGATGTGATTCCTGCGCCACCTGGTAGTACTTCTCTTGTGCATGCTGGTGTCTTCTTTTCTGCTGATGCATTTAAGGAAGGTGGCGAAGAATCCTGCAGCTGTAGAGCTTCCACTGTGATTAGTAAATGCGGACCTACGCCCTTATCTTAGTGCACCTTCGGTCGTCGGGTAGGCCCGTCCTGTCTCGTGTCCCAAGTGGGGCTCCGTCAGTCGGTTCAGTTGACTGGGCAACCGCCTCGCCATAAAGATCGATTGAGGGTTCGCGGGTGTATTCGATGGAGTGTCGACTGGCAGGGTCTTCTGCGGGAAATTTGTGGCTGGCTTTGCTAGGCGTGTCGGCTGGGAGTTCTCGAACTGGGGACATGGTTGACTATTACCAACCACGAATTTTTCAATAAGTCGTGAACTGCACAAGGTATGGATCATCCTCTCGCTTTTGGCCTCGTGGGGCATCTTATTTACGTTGCCATGACGGGATTGCATGGGTCACGAGGCGAGACAAACTACAATGAATAGCGTGAGGTTGGGGCTTGCTATGTGACGGCCTCATGTTACGGCCGTTGTGGACGTATGGAATCCAAATCACAGTGCGTACTCAATGTCTATTCCTACAGGAAGTTAGGATAAGACTGCTCCATCGCGCGCGTTGGCTCCGTACGGAGGGGATTTCCAAGTGGAGAGGTCACGTCCGTTGTTGAGCATCTTTAGCGGGTTCTCTTGGCGTAAACTCCATAACAAAATCGCGAGGCTTGTCCTTTATTACGGTTTGGCGCATTATCGATGTCGAGACTTCGCTCGGCTCTATGGCGCTTCTTAGGCTCTCAGGAGGAGTCTCGGGTTTATACGCTTACTTGTTCATCGGGTATTCTACAATTTAGGAACTTCTATGGTGTGAGCTTTGCAGGAAATCTGGTGGAGGCAAGAAGCACACGAGTTAGGCCCAAACCTTTTCCATTCTTGGGTATCTCTCTTTCTACTCATCTTAGAACTCGGTACCAATAGTGGCCAGGTCTTTGAACTCGCTCTTTATCTCGGGGGCAGTCTTTAGGTTGAAAGATCAGCTTGACTAAGTATAGGTAAGGAGCTCCCCACTAATCAGGTGGACACAGAATGGGAGGGGAACTCGGTATGTTTTCAAAGCTAAGAATCTTCCACACTTTGTATCCCATTGAAAGGCTTTCTTGGGAACTTGGAGGGGCTAGCATTTATGGCTTGCCCTAGATAAACAAGCAGCGCAATCCTCTTTGTCGGTATTTGTACTTCATACGAAGGGTGGCAGCATATAGAACACTTAGCCTTTATCATCTGGGTGCCTCAATTCACAGGGATTGTTCACTATGAAACAGGGAATTTTTTGGCTAACCAGCAGAGAACTTTGCCAGCTGAATTTAGCTTCATGTTGCTAACTTCTTAGGTTTGGGCAGCAAGGAGAGATGAGTGATGTGAAGAATTCGGTTGTGGTGGATTTTACCGACATGTGATACAGCATATCCTCCATAGTTGTGCCTATACGCTTACGGAACATCCGGTTCTGGCCTCGATGGGTGGCTCTGGTTCTTGAGGTCAGCGGCATGCCCGATAACAATAGGTTGCTGTCTTTATGGCGAGCGAGGTCTTTTCTTGGTCGATGCGGGTCGCATCTTGCGATACGGTTATGTTGGAAAGGCATCCATCAGCGAGAAGTTCATGGCATGCGGTGCGGCGTCACGATGGTCGATCCTCGGGGAAAGGAAAGCGTCCTTTGGGCATGCTTTGTTTATGTCGATTGATCGATATGATCGCCACTTGCCATTGCTTTCCTTGGCGAGCGCGGCGTTTTGCGACCACTTCGGGGATACTCCACGCCTCGCGGTTACTCAGCAGGAGCTTTACCGATTTCCTCGTTGATGGCTTTTGCCTTTACGGTGCGAAACTCCTTTTTGCGCTTTGCCTTGACGGTTTGAAGGATGGGGTTTGGTGTTCAGCCTATGGGTGTGGTCTTGCGGTCAATTCCTCCCGTATTACTTTTGCTTCCATCAAAAAACGTCTACGATACATCTCAAGCGGTAAGGAGGCTTTTGGTCTTACAACGGGATGGCGGATCTTTTGAATTCAGAATCATCCGGCGATCTTTGGTTCTTCTTCCGAAGGCTCGGGTCGGGTGGGCACCTCGTCACGCATGTCAAGCTCGCCCATATTCACATAGTCGACCGCTCTTTGCTTCATGGAGGCTGTGTAGCATTCCCTGGCTATCCGTTGATCTCCTCGAACCATCCCTACTCCGTGTATGGTTGGGAACTTGATTATCATGTGGTATGCGGAGGGATGGCTGCGTTGAGCAGAAGTCTTCTAACAACCTCTATAAGGCGATGGGAGTCTGATGAGGAATCACTTCTTTGTTGTTATGCTTTGGAAAGGGGCTCTCGGGGTGAGCACCAGTTGGATTGAGCCCAAAGGTAACACCTTTTCCCCCGAGAAGAATCCCGGATGTGTGTTGGCGAGAACCAGGCACTTTATCTCTAATACCCATTTATCGGCTGTGGCGAAGATATGATGTCATTGGCTCCCAGTTATCAGCCAGAACCCGATGAAGGCCCATTTTTGTTGTACAGTGCGCGAACTACCAATGATTTAGTCATGGGGTGTTAACCCTCAGATCAGGTTAGAAGAATGTGATGGGCGATGTCGAGCCATTAGTTTGGATTTCGCTTGTATTTCCCTATTTCATTTGTCGATGTTCTTGAGATGGGCCTTCCGAGCTGATTAGACTCTCCTCCTCTACTTGAATCCTCACAGGGTCCACGTAGTTCTCAAGGAGTTCTTTAGTCTTTGAGTAAATACGTCACTTAGGCGAGGTTGTTGAGTTAGGGCTGGTTTGGAGTTTGATTAAAATTAGGTCTGGGCACGACCCTCTGGAGATATGGCTTGTAGGAGTATCATGGCAGAGTATTAAGTACTCTATTTCTCTCTTTAGATAATATCTTTGTGATTGTCATTGAGATGTCCATAGTCCCTAATAGACTCATGATAGTGTTTTCCCTTGTGGCGGGATGGGATTTCATTTGAGTTAGCCACCTCGGGGCTATTCGTTTCGTACTTCCGTATAGACTGTGACAGAATTTTGTGAGAATTGAATGGCCCAGGGGCGAATAACGTCGACGTCTTTCGGACTGCGATGGACCCAAACGATCTCTGAGGTTGCCACGCCTTTTTGGGGATCGTTCTTCAGTATCTTTGAGACCCTTCTTGATGCTTTGTGTCTTTTGGGGCTTAGGTCACCAAGTGGTTTGTCTATTCCATTCTTCTCTTTATGGGTGGAGAGCTCTGGCATAACTTGGATATGAGGGGGCTGCCAGCCAGTTTATATACTTCTCACCTTTTATGAAGGCACCTCGGCCATGCTTGCTTGAGGGTTCTTTTGAGATGGAAAACATCATATCCTTCGACTGCACTCCCTAGCTTGTGTGAATCGGTGATTGAATTTTGTGGTGCCATGTCTATCTTCATGGACTCGGCGTTGAATCTTTGCAATGGGACTTGGGGACTTTCTTGCGAGCGCGCTTGCGATGGTCAGCGGATATGGTAACTCGGTTTTGCATGCGTCGGCTGATCAGTGAAACGACGCAATGGATAGTTCTGAATGAAGAGATTGATGATTAAATTCCTGTTAAAGCCGAGGCTTGGCCCAGGCCCTTTAATGATGTTGGCGGCCTTCACATCGCCGCAGGTCTTTGTGCCACGTCGCAACATCGGGTTTTGTAAGTATTACGAGGTGAAGTGGTTGGATCTTATTCACGGCCAGATAGCCACGACACGTGGCATTACGGGCCCCATTTGGAAGGGGTGAGCGTATTAGCACCTCGGTTGTGAAGGGTGGTGGTTTGCGTACCGAGTGTCCGTAGTGTGCAGGGGCGAAAGTCCTTCAACCACCTCTATTCACCATTTGGGTTCTTCGTGAAGACTCCTAAGCCTCTGCTCCATGATTGCTCCTCTGCTCTGGTGAGGGTGCTAAATATACTTGTGTTACTTTCTGACTTATTTAGTGGGTATATTATAAGCTAAATGGAATTTACGAAAAATAAAACAAAGACCCGGAATTAATATTAGAGACAAGGGTAAAGTGGTCTTTTAACACTTGAGGATATAAATGGCATAAATGAATAAGTTGATATGCAATTATGGAAATTGTGAAAAGATGGGATGCCAAATTATGATATGTGTAAGTTAGAGTGAGATTTATAAAGAGAGAAAGGACTAAATTGCACAAAGCAAACTTAACTCAAAAATGGGTTTTTGGAGGGCCAAACAAGGCCTTAGCAAACATGGGTTTTAAAGACCAAAATTGGTCTCATTTGGGAGAGGAGGAACCACAGAGAGAGAGAGAGAGAAGAGCAAAAGGAGAAAAGAAGAGAAGAGGAAGAGGAAGAAGAGAAGAGGAAGAAGGAGGAGCCAAGATCAAGCAAGCTAAGATCAAAGGTATGGAACTATGACCTTTATCATGACATTCAGGATTGCGTATGACTTCCATGTTTCAGGGAGTGATTACTAGCTTGTCCTCAAACTTGGGGTTCTGCTAGGTTTCATCTTTAACCCAAAAATTATGGAAAAGTGTGTAAGCTTGGTAAAACTTGAATAACAAGAACATATGAAACCTCCTCGAGGTCGATTCATAAATTACCTAGGTAATCGAGTTGTGGTTTGTGGGAATAAACCCTAAACTAATCTACATAGGGTTATGTATGGACTGGCAACCTATACATGGAGGCTCAGTAATTCATGAAGGATTTTTGAAATAAGAGAAGTATTAAAGAAGAATTAAGCAAAATCGAGGCTACAGGGATTTAAATTCTGGAATGGTTTCTTTGAAAGGTAAGATAAGTATGTAGCTTGAATCGGGGATCAAAATATGGAAAAGGAGAGAAAATACACATTTGGGGCAATTTCCGGTGACATGTACCGGTACAACCTGAACATTTACCGGTACATGTTAGGTTCTCGGGGTCATTTTAAGAATACACGGCATATACAAGCTAGTGGCTGTACCGGTACACGGATGTCGCTTTCTCGCCTGAATCGCTTGTATTTCAGCCATAACTTGCCTATTTCTTATCCGATTTGAGTGATTCAAGTTGTCAATTAAAATAGACTTCAAGAAAACCATCCTATATAGAAATATACATCTTCAAATTATGACTCATAGCCTAAAAATCCACTCTAAGTGGGACCATGCAAACCAAATTCTGGTTTCGTTGAACATAGAGAGTTCATGAGCCTGACGTAATCCTGAGTTCCTGGCCTCCGACTGGGTGATTCTAGTTGGAATAGAACCCTTAGCACTCCTTTGGATTTAAATTGAGTATGGGCATATAGTGTCAAAATATGAAGTTAAGACCCTTTAAAATAAGTACACAAACCGGTCCCTAGAAAAATTTGCAGAATGACTGGGGCTGGCATGAAAATGCCATAACTTTAGTTTGGATGATCCGATTGGATTGATTCCAATTCCTAAGTAAACTATATTCATAGAGGAATGAGAATATATGAATGAGGTGTGATCTCATAGACAACACACTTTATAAGTATATGAAGTGCTATATGAAATAGCCATGAAACAAGGAAAATAAAGAAAATGCAATATGTATAGATGTGTCCAAGAAAACATGAATATGATAGGTATAAGTCATAAGGTATGATAAGATAGGATAGAACATGTCATAAGATATGATAGTTTAAAGTAATAAATGATAGTATATATGAATATGTTTTTATATGATGTAAACATATGATTGTCATACATAAACAAATAGATGAAACATGATAGAAATATTAAAGTATATGAATGTGATAAAGACACATGCGACATTTAAACGAGCAATATATGATAGACATACTGAAGGAACAAGATGGAACATGCTAGGAACACATGGTAGAAAGATACAAATGATAAGAACAAATGGAGATAAGTAAAAGGAGCGACAAAGCATAGAATGAGAACAATTGCATAAATGATAAGTACATATATGAAAATGTGAATGAGTAAAGCCTACATGATAGGAATATAGAAAGTACAAGAATAGCTAAATCATGATGTAAATGTATAAATGATATAAAGAGATATGACTTATATGTAATATATAGATATATGAGAACCCCGAATATGAAATTGGCGCATATGAGAATTAATAATGAGTAAAGTAACGATAGTATATATGCATACAAATATAATAACAATAGTTATTCATGCTTATGAGATATGTACGTAAAAATGTAATAAAGCTCGATTGTCCCGCTTTAGGACCCGTAGAGGGATAGATGCATGCCCATAGGAAGATACAATAGCCTGCCGCAAGATATTCGCTGGGGATGTATATCGAGGGCCCCGCTTGGGGTTTCGATGATATGATCCCGCTTTCGATCAGGTGGCCTCGCAAGGGTCACCACTTATAGGACAAGAGATCACCGCCTCAGTACAAAGGATAGTACCTTCGCAATCGGGAGCAGCATATGACATAGGTCATCGCTTCGCATGCTGATGATACCTTCTAGTATTAACAGACAGATCACCGCCAGACAGTTGATAGTACCTTCAGGTACACATAGTTTCCCGAATCCGCTTCTAAGGTATTTGCAGACATGAAACCAAAAAGGAAATGATATGTATAGAAGATATGACCTGATATGAGAAGCATAAAGATCGTTTATGCAATGAAAGTAATACGTATAATTACAAGAACAAGTAGTGACAAAGATAAATTGATATGAAAATAAGTATATGAACATAAGAAAAGTAATAAAAGTATACAAAAGCACAAAGTATAGGATAGATAGAAGAAGAACGTAAAAATGTATATGAAGTATAGGAATAGTACAGGATAACAGGATATGAAAAGTACAAGATGAACACCTATAATAGGAAAGTATACAATAGTACAAGTATGAAAGTGAAGAATGCAATAAATCATATGAACCGAAAGATGAAAAAAGACATAGACTAGAGACATGCTATGTAACTGACAAGAATAGAACATTGAAAAGACATATAACAAGCGTGAAAGATGAACACAGACAAGTATGTGAATATGTAAAGTACTAAATAGGAATACAAAAAAAGTATAAATAAAGGAGATGCTAAAACATAGAACATGTAATAGAAAAAGATCGACATGCACAGAATAAGATACCGATGATAAGGAATTCCTCGTTATAAATATGTTTAGATATATATATAATGCATATGCATAAGCTCGTGATACCGCCATCGGGTGGTCAGTCTGATGCTTATGTTCCCACCAAGCGTAAAGCTTAGCAAGGGTGTTCAATCCGTAGGCAATGTATATAAGACAAGGATAGAGGAAAAGACATTCCACATCGCAAAGAAGGCCGACTCGTAGATAAAAAGTCACTAGCTATGCTTCCGCAATCTCTCGAAGCGTTTTCACAGAAAATTTTAAATGCATGTGCAATGAGGATCAGAGGCGTGTATAAATCAGGATAATACCCAATTCCAAGTGGTAGTTCTTTGTATATGTACAAATGATTTTTGTTATTATCGAAATTGTTTGTGCAAATTCAATAGGTACAGCATACCGAGAAAGAAGAGGTCAATGAGAGTCCCAAAGACAAAGATAGCACAAGATAGTATAGATGGGTGATCGTCGCCCGACTTCTGGCCTCCCGGATCCGCCAACAGTGGCCTGACGGGACTGGGCGCGATGTATGTAGTTCTTCGTTTCGACATGTCCTCCGAGCATGCTCCATTTCCTCTTCCCCGGGTCAATCGTGGTCCGTGCCCCCGGCCCGACCGACCGTCTCGTTTCAAAGACCTCGGGGGAATGTCGTGACCGGTGGTCGCCTTCCCTCACTGGGAATGCTGCGACCTCCCGGGCCTCGTCGTGTTTCTCACGGATGTCAGATTCGGCCTCGTGCTCGTTCTAACTCTTCTATCAGCGCGATCGACGAGGCGGCGTTTCTCCACTTCGCTCGTGTCGTTTCAGACGCTTCTATCGGCCCCAGGAGGCCCCGTCGTCCGCGACGCTCGACGGATCCCCATCCCAGCTGGACGGGCGCTGTCTTCTACTGCGCTCCGGTTGATACTCACTGCGAATCGGAAATCAGTTATATTTATATAGGAACCGCTGCTCCTATTGCACGACGCCTAACCGACGATGCCTTTTTTCAACCGGAATCGGCCGAGCGTGCGGTCGCTGGCCGAACCCGATTGTTCGCGGCCGGGATGCGTATTCGATCATCCGGGCCGAGGCGTGATCATGTGGGGGGTCGCCGTTGATCCGCAGCCCGGACGAAGCACTCCTCCGCAAGAATGTGCTGGCGGGGCTCGCGAGGGCCGCGCCTCGCCGCCCCGACGCCAAGCCGCTTTCTTTCCGAGAGCAGAGACCGCTAGAGGCTAATGTGTGCGTATGAGTGTCTAAGAGTGTGTCTTTCACCGCTGTGGTGGCTGGGTGTATTTATAAGAGATGTTCAACCACAGTGACTCCCAAACAATTATACCATACGCTTTATAACATGTTTTGGGGTATAATAAATGTAAAGGTATATTTATTCTAATAAAATAAAGATAAAAACAAAAGTAGGAATATGCATAAGTTAAATTACAAATAATAAAGAAGATTTCGAGGCTATTGTAAAATATTATAAATTGATTTGCAAATATTATAAGAGTCGGGAGGACCAAAGTAAAATAAAAAGGGATAAGATCAATATGATAAGATCAAAAGAAATATCTTATTTTGGTCTTGAAGAAAGGGAGAGCAAATACAGACAAGAGAGAAGAGAGAAGAAAGGAAGAAGAAGAAGAAGATCACATGTATGGAACTACTAAATTTGAGTATGGATACATGTCTTAGTTTTGAATGGAAACTATGGGAGTATGGAAGTCTAGTTTCGTCTGCATGCTTTAGATACATGGTTTAACCTCTATCTTGTGTACTAAGCCAGTTTCCTGGGAACTCCTAAACTCATTTCGTGTAGGGCTGAGTCGAGAAAAGTTCTAAGGCCTTATTTTCAGGCTTGGGAGGGTCAAAAGTACCTGTAACCAAGTACATTTCCGTATTTTGATCCTCCCAGACAAATGCACCTTAGAACTTCTTTTCGGGTAAGAAATAAAGGAATTTGGAAGTAAGTCCTTATGGGAATTGCAGCCACATCAATAAACTCATGTCAGCTTTGAATTTCTCAATTTTGACCTCAGAGACCAAGTTATGGTCTTTTACTCAACAATCAAACGGGTGTGTGGCCTCCCATGCGTAGCCAAACAGAGTCATCACCTCATGTAAGAGGCCGGCCAGACCTCATCCTCGTAGAGGCCAAGAAAGCTCATCATGTAGAGCTCACTTCGCCATGTGTAGCCCGCCTTGTCCTCAGAGTCGAGCTCGCCACTTCAGTCAACTCACAATTCAGTCAACTCGTCAATCCGCGTCACTGTCAGATGGCTCACGTATGACCTCCAACTTTGGAAGGTCATAACTCCTCCGTCCGAACTCCGATTTGAGTGTTCTTGGACTCTATGGAAAGCCCATTGAGTCAAAAATACATTCATATGCCTGAGGAGAATATTAGATGCCTGACCGAGGTGATGGATGAGCTCATCGCTTCAGGTCAACTCCTCAATCCAGTCACCAAGATCGACCACGCATTTACCTCCAACTTCTAAGGCCTTCCGGCAACTTCTTCGTCTC
Source organism: Tetrastigma voinierianum (assembly GCA_016808115.1). Taxonomy (NCBI): domain Eukaryota; kingdom Viridiplantae; phylum Streptophyta; class Magnoliopsida; order Vitales; family Vitaceae; genus Tetrastigma; species Tetrastigma voinierianum. Next base: position 755,598 of record JAEQBH010001228.1, on the reverse strand, counting down.
GAACTCCGATTCGAAAGTGTTCTCGACTCTATGGAAATCCCATTGAGTCAAGAATCCATCCATATGCCTAAGGAAGATATTAGATGTCAGACCAAGGTGTTGTAGACTAAGCTCGTCACTAAGAAAATTGTCGCCAGTCACGCCAAGACTCGACCGCTTCATGACCTCCAACTTCAGAAGGTCATAACTTCTTCGTCCGAACTCCGATTCGAGTGTTCTTGGATTCTATGGAAAGCCCATTGAGTCAAGAATCCATCCATATTCCTGAGGAATATATTAGATGTCAGACTGAGGTATTAGGACCGAGTCGCTACTTCAGTACTTTTCGCTTCAAAGTCACCAAGATCGGATCGCGCATGACCTCCAACTTCTAAGGCCATAACTTCTTCTGCCTAAACTCCGATCTGAGCCACGACTCTATGGAAAGCCCATTGAGTCAAGAATTCATCAATAGATAGCATGATAAGATTGAACTCATTAGTCCCAGAAACATGAAAAAACAGTAGGCTCAGAGGTAACTATAGTTATTCATATTATGAATTCATAAATAACTCATAAGCATACAGGGTAAGCATAGTTATTTATGCATACAATGAGACATGAAAAATGAAAAGTTATGAATAAATGATTGTATATATATATATCACATATGATTACCGAATGACAATAATTATTCGGGAATATGAGATATATACTGAGCATAAAATACACATCATCATTCCCGTCTTAGAACCCGGCAGGATGTATGGGCATGCCTATTAGTGGGAAAAAATAAGTCCCGCAGCATACAAGTTCTGATATCGAGGCGCCGCTTGGGTCGAAGGACATAGATCCCGCTTTGATCACTCAAGTGGTCCCGAAAGGGTCACCAGCTACCCGGCCCTCATGGAATAGTCACCGTCTCGCATGTGCTGATGATACCTTCGCATATTATATCACGCCTCGCCCTCAATACCAATGCTTCATACAAAGTGAATATAGCTTCGCCCTCATGGACCATTGTTTCCACATAAATACAATACTTCGCCCTCATGGTTTCCCTCAGATCCACTTCTAAGGTTTCATAGACATGAGACATAAAGAAATGACTGGTATATGCAAAGGAAAAGGAGAGAATACATGACATGATATGGTGAAGCATAGCACTCGCTTATGTGTGATGATAGTATACAAGATAAGAACAAGAAGTAAAATATTACAAGTTGACATGAAAAGTATATGGATGATGATGCAAGAAATGGAACCGGGTTATGATAAGTATATATGAGAAATGATAAGAATCAGAATCGTTATACGTGGTTATATGCATTCAGAGTAGAAGGCGCGAATTAGTAAAGGTCATCCATGTGTATTAATTCCACTAAGCGTAAAGCTTAAAGACGGTGTTCAATCCGTGTAGGTACGTAAGAGGAGACCAGGACCAGCCATCCACACGCAGTCAAAGGCCACACAAAGAATAGGTGCCTTACCGGGTTAATTCTTAGTCTATTTCAGATATGAAAGCTCAGAACCAATGTAAATATTGTAGATGTTGAACACTTCCATATATGGAGCTTGTATATATATTTTGTAATCCACTGCTACATAATATAATACAAGTTAATTGTTTAACATTATATGAATGAACTAGCTTAAAGTATATACGTGGGAAAAAAAAAAAAAAAAAGAGCGACCACTACATCCTATGCCGAGTCAGCTTCACAGCTTTAGTGGTATCAGAGGCCTAGGTTTAGGCAAGCCTCGAAAAGCTCAGGTTTAGATGGCTCGAATGTAATATATATGATAGAAAAGCTTCGGTGTAGTAATCTGTTGGCCCGATGTGGATGTCCCTTTGTTTTGTATATGGATCGCCCGGCGAAGTCGAGTGTTAACCTAATGGAACAAAGTGGTTATCGCCTTCTCGAACCTCGTAAAGGTAATGTACCCACGATTCATGTGGTCTTGGCCGAGAATATCTAAAGACATGGCTCTGCCTTAGATAGATCGACCGCTCCTAAAGCCCAATAGACACAAGAGAAGAAGACATGGAGCGCAGGAATTCCATGCGTGGGTCGAGCATGGAAGAGCGAGAAAAGCTAAATTCGGTTAGGAAAAGTTAGAAAGAGTATTAGAAGAGGTTGATGTCCTCCCGATCGAGAGTATCATGGGCAAATTTCTACCATTACAAAGTGAGGCATATGATTTGGTGGAAACTAGTACCAAAAGTCCAAGGATTCCAAATCCTCACATGGGAATTCTTCGCCCAAGAGTTCAGACAAAGTATGTTAATGTAGATGTGTGTGATTCCAAGGAAATGCATTCCTAAATTTGAAGCAAAGGAGCTTATCTATGGCAAATATGAAAAAGAATTTCAGCCATCTTAGTAAATATGCACTGACCTGGTCCCCACTCGAGGCATTTCTGTAGGCATTGAGGATGGACCCGCACGATTCCATCAAGAGGTAGACGTTTGCACTCACACTTCTCTCCAAACAAAGGATTTCTATCACTGTCCAAGTCGCAATGAAAGTAGAAACTAGAAACGAAAGCAAAGAAAGAAAATTTTAAAAGAAGAAGTTTTCTAGAGGAGCCTCGTCCTTCGACAGCTAGAGAATCCCTAAATTAACCGTAATATAGTTCCGCTACGAGAGTGTAGAAGGCAAGGTCCAATGTAGCACGAGTACGTGTAGGTGTCAGCTTAGACAGAGAAATTCTCGACGCCCCACAAGTAAAAGGTACTGGGGAGTTTGCAGGATATTGATGTGGAGGGTGTTTTTCTTTGTGTGGAAGCTCTTTGAGCATTTGAAAGACAAAGGTCCCCGAGAGTTGTGGGATACAGAAGCCAATGAAGTGGCGTAGGAAGATCTCGCGCACCACTTCCGACTCGTGGATCGTGGTGGGGGTCGAGTGGCCATCTCAAAGATAGAGGACGGTGAGGCATAGTGTCGGAAACAAAAGATCGCCCTATGCCTAGCACCAAAGACGAGCATATGCTATGAAGGCTCGTGGAGGATCGAATGCACCGGGGTTATACGTATATTTTCTTTATATGATATAGAGATGCATGCATTGATCGATCCCGGATCTACTCATTCATATGTGTGTACGGAGCATGTGTTTGATTTTCAAAGTACCAAATAATGGAGAAATTAGCATATGACATGCATGTAACTAGTCCTGGGGCACAACGCTAAGGTGAATAATATATATAGAAATCGTCCCATTGTTATACAAACAAAAGAGTTTCTTTGGTCGATTTATTAACCTTACCATTCCGAGAGTTCGACTTGGATTCTAGGAATGGATTGTTGTCTAAGCACCGAGCTATCGTGGATTGTGGACAAAAGACGAGTGCTGAGATGCTCAATTGCATCGAGGTAATAGTACAAGGCATCGATCAAGTGTAATGTCTAATGTCATCTCCACTATGCAAGCTAGAGAATTATGACGAAAGGATGTGAGACATTCGCTTTGATACTTGACTCCAAGAGAGGTCAAGTTGATGTAGAAAAGATCCCAAGAGGTAAGGGAATTTCAGATGTATTCTCAAGAGTTACCAGTATTCCATACGAGAGTAGAAAGTGACTTTAACCATAGAAATTATACCAGAATGGGCCCTTGCGTCATGGCACCAGATGTGATGGCTCCAAATCTGAGTCGAAAGAGTTAAAAAGTCAATTGCAAGAGCTTGACATAAAGGATTTATCCGACCCAGTGTTTCTCCCTCGGGTGCACCTCGTTTATTTTGTGAAAAGAAAGATGGCATCACTTCGATGTGCACGATTATCGGCATTAATAAGGTGACAAGTGAAAACAAGTACCTACTGGGCGAATTGAAGATCTTTATCGCTTGAAAGGAGTGTCTTTCAAGATGTAATTCATCGTGGTATTATCACGGAGGGTAAAGGGAAGGGAGAGATGTGCCTAAGACCAGATGAACCCGATATGGTCATTATGAGTTCGTCATGCCATCTGGGTCGACTTCACGTAATCAAGCAGCATTCATGGATTTGATGAATAGGGTTTTCCGAATTCCTATGTGGATTAATTTGTTGTGGCTTTTATTGATGAGATATCCCGTGTATTCTAAGATGCACAAGAACATGAACAAAGACTCAGAATAGTCTTAGAGATTAAGAGAAAAGAAGTTATATGCTAAGCTCAAAGAAATGTGATTGCCAAAGGAAGTCTCATTCCTAGCTATATCATGGTCACGAGGGTATAAGAGCTCGATCCCGCTAAGATTGAAGCCGAACAGGAATTGAATCACCTCAAAATGTAACCGAGGCGAAGTTGGCCTAGCCTAAGTATTATAGAAGATTCATGTAGAGGCTTTTCATTCATACTTCTTCGCCACCAAGTTACTCAGAAAGGAATAAAGTTTGAGGAATACAAATGTCGAATAGTTTTGAACAAATTTGAAAGGGATGTCAAGAAGCACCAAAGATTGACGCAGCCTTACTCCGGAAAAGAGAATACCTTGTATAGTGATGCTTTATCGGGTTTAGGATGCGTGTTAAGAATGCAAGACGGGAAAGTAATGGCTCATGCATCCGCATTAGCCTGAAGCCATGAACAAAATTAATATCCCACTCATGACCTAGAGTTAGCCGCGGTAGTGCTTTGCTTTAAAAATATGGGCCACACAATTATACGTGGGAAAAGTGTAGAATTTACACCGATCATAAGAGTTCAAGTACTGCTAACGCAGAAAGAGCCAAATTCGAGATACGGAGGCTGTGAGTTATTAAAGGATTATGACTCCATCATAGATTACCATCCCTAAAGGCTAATATAGCAGCCGATGCTTTGCCGAAAGACGCTGGTAGCAATGTCACTACAAGATGCTGATTCGAGACTAGAGATGATGGAGCTATGTTAGCTCAACCAGGAAGCGCAACCCGCTTTTTAAAGCAAATGATTATGTATGCACAAAAATGATGCAAGAGCTGCGTAAAAGTTACAGATGGTTAGAGATGGTGACAAGACCAAGTTTTTAGAGAAAGAATCTGGAAGTTTGTATTTCCAACATAGATTATGTGCGACGACAAAGAGCTAAAGAAAAAGTCGCTTATTCATTGAGGCTCATAATACTAAGATTTACCATGCATCCGGAGGGAATAAGATGTACCAGACTTGAAACGCTTTATTGGTGGAAAGGAATGAAAAGAGATGACCTGAATATGTGCCCATGGTTTCGACGCGGGTCGCTAGTAAGTCAAAAGCCGAACAATTACGCCAATAGTTTGTTAAATCCCTTCCAATTCCTCAATGAAGTGATTAACATTAACATGGATTTTGTCAGCTTCTCACACAACAAAAACATGACTCGTCTGGTGATTATAGATAGATGCCCACAAAGCTTTTCCACCATTTTATACCAACAGATCAATTATTCTATGGATCAATTAATGAAAGCATAAATGGATGAAATCAGTGCATCACGGTGTGTCATATCAATCAGGTTTCCGACAGAGAGATCCGCTTAATTACATCAAGGTTCGAAGGAATTACAACGCCTCATAGGGCACTGCCAAATTTAGGTACATTCCATCCAAATGGTATGGACAATGTGAGAGATTGATCTGTGCTCGGCTGACAGTTTCTCAGGTCGTCAAATGAATTTCTGAAGTCGGGATAGGCATATTCCATTTGATGAACTCACCTACAACAGTCAGCTTTCAATCAAGACTCCAGATGGCACCACATGGGGCTTTATACGGGTCGGGAAACTAGAACTCCCTGCAAGCTAGGACATACCAACGAAAGGCAACTGGACAGTCCAGATATAAAAGATATAAGAGAAAGTATGTTATTCAGTTAGAGGTTAAAGGCTGCTAAAGATACAAAAGTCGTATGCCAAATCCCAAAGAGGAGAGATATTAATACATGGGAGACAAAGGTCTTTTTAAAGGTGTCACTATGGGAGGAAAATTCTAAGTGCTCACAAAAAGGCAAGCCGTGAGTTCAGTGTTCATGTAGAAGCCATAAGGAGATTTTAGAACGTGATTGCCCTTGGAGTTTATCTGACATACCCTCCGGAGTTGGCCAAATTACACGATGTGTTTCCCCATGTGTCATGCTTCTTAGAGCATTTCTCGATGAGTCGCACATACTACCAAAGGTAAGAAAAACATAAGTACAAGTGAAGATTTGGTCATATGATGAGGAGCCAGACCATTCTCGTCTCAGGAGGTGAGCAAACAAGTGAACAAACAAAGTACTATTAAAGTGAAAGTTCTTCGCAACACTACGGTGCAGAGAAGAAGCATTGGGAGCCAGAAGCAACTATGAGAGCAATGATTTGCAACCCCTTCGATCAAAGGAATTTCGAAGACGTAAATTCTTTTTAATGAGAGCTCGTAATACTTCCAAAAATTATACCCTAACGCTTTTATAATATGTTTGGTATAATAAACTAAAGCATATTTATTCTAATAAAATAAAGATAAAAAACAAAAGTAGGAATATGCATAGTTAAATTACAAATAATAAAGAAGATTTGAGGCTATCGTAAAATGTTATAAATTGATTTGCAAATATTATAAGAGTCGAGGACCAAAGTAAAAATAAAAATAGGATAAGATCAAATAGCGACAAGATCAAAAGAAATGATTTTGGCTTGGTTCAAAGAAAGGAGAGCAAATGCATACAGAGAAGAGAGAAGAAAGGAAGAAAGAATAGAAATATTCGGCATGTATGGAACTAATAAATTTTGAGTACGGATATGTCTAGTTTTCAAATGGAAACTATGGAGGCTTTAAGTCGGGGTTTATTCATAGCTTTAGATACATGGTTTAACCCTTCATTCTTGTGTACTATTAGTTTGGGAACTCCTAAACTCACTTCGTGGTTGGAGTTGAGAAAAGTTCTAAGGCTCCACAGATTTGTGTTTCTGGGAGGGTCATGCAATTAGAACCAAGTACATTTCCGTATTTTGATCCTCCGTATTATCTATACCTTAGAACTTCTTTTTGGGTAAGAAATAAAGGGAATTTGGAAGTAAGTCCTTATGGGAAATTGTAGCCACATCAATAAACTTGATGTTAGGCTTTTGAATTTCTCAATTCGGACCTCTGTAGACCAAGTTATGGTCTTTTTACTCGGGTCACCAAAAGGGTGTAGGTCGCCCATAGGGGTCGTCAAACAGGTCACAGACCATTTTCACAGAGGTCACAGACCTCATGCGTAAGAGGCCGCAGATCTCATCCTCGTAGAGGTCAGCAAAGCTTCATCATGTAGAGCTCAACACATGCAGCTCACTGTCAGTGTAGAGCCTCCACTTGTCTCAGAGGAGCTGAGCCTGTCACAGCCAACTCACTAATCCAGCCAACCCGTCAACCAGCCGGCCTCGTCGATTTGCCTACGATGACCCCTCCAACTTTGGAAGGTCATAACTCCTCCGTCCGAACTCCGATTTGAGTGTTCTTGGACTCTATGGAAAGCCCATTTAGTCAAGAATACATTCATGTGCCTGAGGAGAATATTAGATGCCTGACCGAGGTGATAGATGAGCTCGTCACTTCAGGTCAACTCATTAATCCAGTCAGCTCATTAAGATCGATCGCGATGACCTCCAACTTCGGAAGGTCATAACTTCTTCGTCTGAACTCCGATTCGAGTGTTCTTGGACTCTATGGAAATCCCATTGAGTCAAGAATCCATCCATATGCCTAAGGAAGATATTAGATGTCAGACCAAGGTGTTAGACTGAGCTCGCTTACTTCGCAGTAGCTCGTCACCAGTCACTGTCAAGATCGATCGCGCATTAACTTCCCAACTTCGGTTGTCGCAATCTCTTCGTCTCGAACTCCGATTCGAAGTGTTCTTGACTCTATGGAAAGCCCATTGAGTCAAGAATCCAATCTATATGCCTGAGGAAGATATTAGATGTCAGACCGAGGTGTTAGACTTGAGCTCGTCACTCAGCAGCTCGTCGGGCTCAGTCACTTCAAGATCGACCGCGCATGACCTCCAACTGAAGGTCATAACTTCTTCGTCAATTGACATTTGAGTGTTCGGACTCTATGGAAAGCCCATTGAGTCAAGAATCACCAATAGATAGCATGATAAGATTGGAACCTATATTAGTCCCTGGAAAACATATCAGTGCTAGTAGGCTCGTGAGGTAACTATGTTTATTCATATTATAACCATAAATAACCTATAAGCATACTGGTAAGTATAGTTATTTATGCATACAATGAGACATGAAAAATGCAAAGTTATGAATAAATGTGATTTGTGGTTATATATATATATATATATATATATATATATATATATATATATATATATATATATATATATATATATATATATATATATATATATATATATATATCATATATGATTACCGAATGACAATAATTATTCTGAATATGAGATATATATCGAGCATAAAATACACATGGATTGTCCGCTTAGAACCTGGTAGAGGGATAGATGGGCATGCCTCTATTAGAGGAAAAATAAGTCTACAAAAGATACAAGTTCGATATCGAGGTCCCGTCAGGGTCGATGACATAGATCCGTTTGGGATCACTGGCCCCGAAAGTGGTCACCACGCGTCTGCCTCATGGAATAGGTCAACGCCTTGTACGAAGGATGATACCTTCGTATATTATATCACAAATACTTCGCCCTCATGGACCACTGCTTCAGATAAAGTTGAATAATACTTCGGCCCTCACATGGACCATTGTTTCACACGTTGAATACAAATACGGCTCCCTCATGGTTTCCTCGTATCCACTTCTAAGGTTTATGCGTACATGAAACATAAAAGAAATGACAGTATATGCAAAGGAAAAGCAGAATACATGACATGATATGAGAAGCATAGCACCGCTTATGTGATGACGTGATAGCGCTTACAAGAACAAGAAGTAAAATATAAGCGGTGGCAGTGCGAGGCGAGCCGATTGTCGAGACTAAAACATGTCAGTATTATTTACGCATTAGGTTATGCATGCAAGATTATGACGTTCACCAAAAAGGACTATTGTCTAACCCTAACGGCGCCATAAAACTCATGAGACCAAAACATGTTGCACATTTATGCATTAGTTATACTGCGTGATTATGACGCTCACCAAAGGACTATTGTCTACCTGCAAGAATCTGCCACCATAAAACTTGTTGATATTATACTATATAAAACCACCAATCTTTAGAATAAATCCTTTTTCAAAGTTTGGTTTTGGTATGATATTCGCAAGTGCACAGTCGATTACAATGAAAATGGATTTAAGTCCGCATCGATCCCATGTAGATCCCTTGCACTCTAAATCAACTACCCCGACTACCTCAATTTCCATACTATTCGACCACAAATGATAGTAGGATCCAAGATTACTAAGTAGTCAAAAATTAAACGAACAAGAGGAAAATAATTGAACTAACCAACAAACTGGAAGGAATGGAATAAAGAATAATGAATTTCTAGTTAAAAAACTGAATACCGAATAGTTATCCTCAGAAGACACATTAATAGAAACAGTTATAGTGAACTATCAATTCCTCAGAGATAAATCGAGCACATTGACATCTCAAATTTCAAAATCAGCTCCAAGGCGTTTGTAATGCAAAATTGGATCTCTCCACACTCCACATTTCATTATCTAATTTATGACCCGATTCTCTCGAACACGTGGGAATTAGATAACTACTTTTAAAAAGGACTTCCCTTAACTGCGGCTTTCTTTTCGTAAATACTTCACACCCATTTTATGGACTCAGAAACCTTAGCTCCCAAGCTCCACAAGGATATATAACTTCCGTATTTGGCTTCCTCCTCGAAATTAGAATACATCAACCTTTCCTTGATTAGATCTCAAATTTAACACTTGATCGGGCCCCTTACTATCCGACCGAGGTGAACTCTCGCTTGTTTAAATAGATAACTCATTCAACCTCTGCTCTTGATTTCAAGTGAGAAGAGGATTTATCTAAGTGAACTTTACAAAGCTCAAAAGATCCCTAATCGCAGTTAGTATACCTTCAAAGAAATGCAGGCCATTACTTCCCGTAGGAATGTCTTCCCCGGGTGGTCACCTCGTGAGGACCTCCTTGAAATCGTGAGCAACGACGCAAATCTTAATCTGCATAAGAAACCGACATTCATCCCAAGAAAATAAACCCAAAACCGTATAAATTTATTAACCTAAATTAACAAGTCGCTGTAAACAACTGGCAGAAAGATAAATTCGACTATAACGCCCACTTAATGGAAGCCTGGATTCCCTCAATTATCGACCACACGATACAAAGATTCCTCCATCATATAAGAATCGCAAATGAAACCTGAACAATCGACCCGTGAATTTGTCCGAACTTCAAACATTTCGTAGTAATTAAAATAAAATGAATTCCAGATTCACTTCAAACCAAACGATAACATCCGCATTCTAAAATACAACGAAAAATAAAAAATATGAGAAAGCACACCCCGCCTAAAACGACTAAAATGAAAAAATTAAGAAAAATAAAAGAAAAAGAAAAAATAAAGAAAGAAAATGAGCTTTCACTATCCGCACTTCTCGCCCCGCGGGCCGCTGCCGCTTACCGAGTCGGATACCGCGCATTTTATAGGTTTTCTCCTTCAGCCGGGCCCCTAATCCCAATGTAGCCTCGTGGATTTTAGTATCCGTGCCCAAATCATCACTCAAGTCGCGATCAGCTTCTCGTTGCGATATATCATCGATGTCGCTACATCAATCTCACGTCGCGACATCAACTCTACTCTATGTAGCCTCGATTTGTCATTCTTGATGTCGACATCACTATCTTGTCGTGACATCTTCTCACGCCTCGTAGGCTCTAATTGTTCTTCCTCGATTGTCGCTGAATATTTATTGATATCTCGTCGCGAATTTCTACCATTTCAACCGCAGCCTTCAATCGATGTCTTCTTGATGTCGCGACATCATCTTATGGAACTCGTAGGTTTAACCGGGTCGCTTCTTGATGTCGCGACGCCAACATCTTGTCGCACATTCTTAAGGCTCAGATCATTGATCCGGTCGCTCCTATGTCGCGACTTCGATCTCACATGTCGCGACTCACGCATGGGCTTGCGCCTTCGATGGTTCTCGATGTTGTGGACTTCACTCTTCACTGCGGACATTGATGTCGCGCGACATCAATCTCACGTCGCGACATCAACTTAAGTTCCGGCAGCTTCATCAGTCCAAACCTCTCATAGCTTAAAGGTGTTTCAGTTGTCGCGACCTCTTATCCTAGTCACGACATCAATCGCTGTCGCTAATTCTCGTAACGCCGCCGCCACGCTGCCTCTTACTCTCCCGATTACCTCAAACATTGAGACTGGGGCACTTACCGTCGCGACCAGATCAAATTCTTCCACTTCTCGTGTCGCGACCTCGTAATTTGATCGCAACCCTTAAACTCCGTATCAATGAATCACCACTCTTTTCATTTCCCCGCCTCCGGCATTCGACGCACCTTTCCCCACTTATCACAGATTTTCTACTTTCTTTCTCTCTTCCCCGGCTAATAAAAATTTGTGAGTTTCTTCATATTTCGTATATTAATTATTCATTTTGTGACAAAATCTAACGTAAAAAAATCTGACTAAAAATGTATGACTTTTAAGCTCATCAAACTCCCCAAACTTAAGCTGTCAGTTCTCAAGCAAAGAAAAGAAGAATCGTCATTCTCAAACAAAATAATTTTAAGGACATTTTTCGATTTGTTCATAGCTTATTCAATTTAATCGCAATGCAAGGTATGCAAAATTTTTCAGACATCTAAATCTCAAGTCCAAATTCTAAGGTTGGTCTCTACTCATGCTATGCAAACTAACATGTTGAAATTGTTTTACAAACAATATACTCATTGGATCCTGTTGAATAATGAATTGTTTTCCTTTCTCATTTTATTGCTGAGTCATTTAACTCCCTAAAGTTCTTCACAATTTTGATTGTTTCCTTTCTTCCAAATTCCATAGGCTTTGTTTTTCATATTGATTCCACTAAAGTAGGTGAATTCAGCCTTCCAGATCAACCCAGTCTTTTGGGCTTATATTGTGAGGTTTGGGTAAGTAGATGGAAGGAATTTTTAGGTTAAGATCACCCTCGAACATTTTCCTTCTCTTCTACCCTCCCTTCTTTCTTATAGTTTCTCTAGTAAACTCCCCTAAACTTCATGTTTGGGATATCTCGATTTCTTCGTTTTAATCGTATTCCCCTATTTTACTTTATAATTTCACTGAGGAATTTCTTAGTTTGCTACCACTAAGGGATAGTGCAATGTTTTAACTTTTGAAGCTTTCTAACACTCTTAGCGAACTTTAAGTTAGTAACTCCCATACCGTATGACATTAGGGGTACTAGGGTGTTGAAACACCCCTAAGAATCCTACTTGTTCATGAGCTAGGCCACAAGATAAAACTTATCCCTAGAAGCCTTCTTTTCTCGGGCCGTGCATTCGCTCCGTCTTTTCTTTTCATTCCCTTTGAGTTCCTCAAAAATATATACTCCCAAACTTCATTTCTTTTCTTCCTCTTTGAATTCCCGTAATCGTAGGTTCTTTATCAAGGATTGATGTCTTAGATGAGTCAGTTTCCATTGGTCTATTTTTGAAAAATGTCTTTGTCGCTCACTTCTGAACTACCGTGATATGCCCCCAAGATGATATGAATAGGGATGGCTAGAATGGCTCAAACTATCCAAGAATGGCCTGTATCATCTCTTGTCAGCTGAATCACCTAGGATTTCGTCAATCAATAATCTAACAAATTTAGAACTGATTTATCACCGTGACTAACTATATGGTATTCACTCCATTTTTATTTATGAGTAGTTAAGTTAATTGATATTCAAATAAGTTCCTTGACTTCATCGCTCATATACCACAAACTCAAAAAATATGTTTGTTCCATCTCTGTCAGATACCTTCCTCTAATCTCACGGACTTACGCTTAAATATAAGTAATTTTTTGCACTCAGGTTTCAATTAAACTAGATGCATTTTGTCCTTATTCGTAATTTTTCCTCATTTCAAATTTTACTTCCTAGTACTCTAACCGCTTCATTCAATTAAGATAATGTCCTCTCAGCAGTTTTTTTATTCTTTAACTATTTCCTACCTTGATTTCCTAATCATGCAATCACAAAGCAACATAACATTGAACAATCAACAATCGTGAAAATAAAGACACAACACTTCTCTCTATTTAAATTTTTCATTTTATTTCTGATTCATTTGCAACTGTTGGATACACAGTATGGGAGAAGGATGGTAAGAATGGTTAGGCAAGGAGAAGGTTTATTTTTTTCTTTTGAAATAGTCGGGAGCAAAAATGTTGGGGGGATCTAGGTCCAATGTACCTAGATGGGCTGGAAATTCAGGGATTTTCATTTCTTCTTTGGGCTTCTTCTTGGTTTCCTTCTCCATTTGTTTCTTCAATGAAAATCTCATTAGAGAGATCAACCTTCTTGTTCAACTCATCCTGCCTCTTTCCCAAGCCATTCATTGTGTTTTCCAATTCAGTCATCACTTCTAAGAATTCCTGGGCAAGATTGTCATTACTTCAAACCTAACTTTTCCAGCCCATTCCTTCCCGCTCTATAGGATTCGGGGCCTCCCATTGCTTTTTGTCTCTATCGTCACTTGTTTTCCAATTCTCTGTAGAGATTTGTACAATAATTTGAAACCCTTTATCTCGTCCCAAATTTGGTGTCATGCTCTTTATCTCTTTTTCTCTAACAATGCTAGAGTCGAGCATCCTCGATCAAACCCGCTTTGTTATAGAAAGCTTCATGACTCGCCGAGTTTCAAGAAAGATCTTGATCTCCTTCCTTCATTTCTTTTCAACTCTTCTCCTTGTCGCTCAAATAACATTTTTCCCATCCGTTCCTCTTTCTCTGCTCTCGCCTTCCTTCCACCGTTGTTCTCTTCGATCTCCACCTCATGCCCTTTCTTTTTGTTTAACTCTCTTCCCACTCAAGGTCTCTTTCTTTCAATTCTTTCATACATCCCTTCTCTCGAATTCCTCGCTTTAAGTTCCACTCCTTCTCTCTTTCTTCTATTCTTTCTCGCATCAAATCGAGAGCTCTGCACTGAATCAATTCCTCCTCAGGCTCCTCTCAACTTTCTCCCGTTGGAAATTTCGGGGCTTTGTACAGGAGGAGATCCGCCAAGGGATGGAAAAGTCTATCGGGTCGCCTTCATCCCGCCCCTTCATTATCCGCAAACATGCAATCATTGCGGGTCGTGATGTTACTCGGGTGCTCGCCTCCGACGCTGGGGTCTTCGGGTCTCCTTTCTGTCCTTCAAATTGGGTTTCACTCTCCGTCTCTACCAAAGACTCCCTCCTTTCCTCCGATTTCTCGCCCTTGCTAACTCCCTCGGCCGAAGGAGCCGCGGGAGCTTCCGGGGATCTTCTTCTCCGAGACCCCAAATTCCTTTCACCACTTCAAGCATGAACCGTGATCGCTGGCCGGAAGTGGGAGCAGATCTTCTTTGCTCCTTCATGATATCTCATGATAGAGTTCTATGATAACTCCTATATTAATCTTCAGAATTTCTGAAAGTACGGCATACAAAGAAGATGTACCTTTCTGCTCTCTCACTCCGTGCATAAATGTTTCTAGCCTCTCGGTGAGGCTTCCCCTGTTCGAGTTCTTGGCTTTCATATAAATTCAACGCCCACTTCATGTTGAAACCTCTGCGATCTTCTAAAATTGGTTTCAGGTACCTAAATTTGGAGCCATGCTTTAATGTGTTAATATCCGTGACTATATTGATGACATAAAGCATGTATAGACAGACTATAACTCATGACTCATCTTATTCTGCTATTAAGATAAAACTCTCTTTGCAGTGTGCTATACTGCTTTTACGAACATGGCATTCTCACATCTCTGCTGTATCATCCTCATGAAGAGTCAGGATTTTGAATCTCCTTTACGTAACAAACCTTTATTAGCATAATGGCTTCTTCCGAATAGCTCATGGATATAAATCTTCTTCTTCTCTCCTCTTTCCCTTTCCCCTTTCTACTCTGTCTTGAGAAGTTAGCCGAACCGTTTTGATGCATCTCACCTTGCTCTTCCCAGGCAGAATCTCATCTAATGCTCTCCTTAGAGTTTCTTCTTCCTTTGATTGTTCGTGTTCCTCATTATCTCGTCTGAGTTACAGGAACCGGGTGGGAATTTCATCATTGGAAATGAAAAGCTTTCAAACGGTTTGGAATCTTGGGTTTAGGTTGGTTGGGAGGAAGGCAGCGAATGGTTATGTGGGTTGGTGGAATGAAATAGTTTCCAACGATTGCAATTCAGTAATGTGTGACTAGTTAAATTCAATTAAATTGTCGACGTTAACTCTTTTTATTCAGGTCATTAGAATTTAGGGCTTTGGGCTTTTTTTTTTTTTTTTTTGAAGTGAGTAGTTGGCACGTATGGCACTTTAAATGTCGCATTCACGTATATTACAGCGATAGTTCTCAAGATTTGTTTGATGTGGCAATGATCATGCTCTTTTAAAACAATTCTTTGTGGGCGTACATCTCACTTTGCCCATAACTCAATTGGTCTTTTCAAGTGGTTCAAAACATCGATGTTTTGTGGGACAACTTATTTTGTGGCGACATAACCTTCTTATCGTGATGACCCTTTATTGATGATTTTAAAAACTTTAGATTCTCTTATTGTTCCTAACTTGGTTTGGACATCTCTTCCAGGTATATTTTAAGCAAAAGATTTAACAATTGAATTCAAATATATCTCTGAGTTGGGTTATGGGAGAGATTCCTCCCCTTTTCTCATGTGACTCTCTTAGTTAACAGTTATCACCTTAGTTGCCTTGCTGAAATATGTCTTTAACAGTTGGAGAAAATCTTTGCAATGTGAGAAAATTCTAAATTAAACTGATCTTAAAAATTAAATCTATCCTTCTGAAAACCAATCGGCTAATTTATGTGGCAACTAAGAAAATAATTCAAAATTTAAATTCGAATTTAAATCCTCATGGGTTACCTCATTGCATTTTTCGATTTGAGTCCTTAGAGTTTGGACTTCTTTGTTGTGGATTCTTCTTCTTTTCCTTAAAGGCCAGTTGGAGTTCTTCTTTCCTCTTCCTGTTGAATATTGCTTTAACCTTTGTCCATTGACACCCAGATTCTTCCCATCATCGAGACTTGATGTTATTGCTCCAATGTAGTGCCAAAATGACCATGGCATGTATGGCCCACTCAATTGGATTTTAATTTTCCTGAAACAACTTGATAGAGTGCGACACATGTTCCCTGATGCGAACTCTCCTAAGGATTTTCCCGATCATACCATTTCTTTATCTTGTCTTTCATATATTAAAGCATTATCATAGGCTTCATTTCTCAGTTCTTCCAATTCAGGGCGGTTAGACAATTTTCTTCTCGTACCAAAAATCGAAGTTTGCTTTTGTGGCTACATTGTATATTCTAATTCAAGAGGTAGATGACTTGTGGTTTGCAAAAAACAACTGTATCAGGGACATTCAATAGGGTCTTGTATAGATCCTGTGGCCCAAGTGCATCATCAGGATTTGGAAGGCAAAGTCCTTCTGCCATTGCTGATCATTCAAGTATTCTTTGATCTCTGTTAGAAATTGCAAGCGTCCGTTAGTGCGGGGATGATAAGGCTCAAACTCATTGTGCTTGATCCCATACGCAACCGCAGGTTTTCAAATGTTTTGTTGCAAAATGGGTTCCCCCATCACTAATGATGGTTAAGGGGTTCCAAACACCTTAAATATTTCTTTAAAGCTCCTGACATGTGCTTACATCATTCCTTGGGGCTGAGGCCCTTTACCACTTCTACTTCCATTTGGAGGCGTAATCTACGCTGGCCGGTATGTATAGGTTTCCCGAATGATGGTGAAAGGTCCCATAAATCTATTCCTGAGCATCAAAGATTTGTATCACCATATGCCTTTTAGGGGCATTTCTGTTCTGTTTGCTGATATTTCCAGTCTTTGTGATCACACAATTTACCTCTTACTTTAATCTCTTTGAAGATTGGGCAATAAAGCCTGATTGGAGTATCTTGTCTACATTTGTTCTTACTCTACGAAAAATGTCCCCCATATGGTGATACATAGCATTCATTTAAATGTTGCCTTGTTCACCTTACATTTATCTCTTATTATCATGCGACACCTCTTTTGAATAAAGTGATTATACCCCGAATATAATATACAGCATCGTTCTGAATTTCCTCTTACATTGACATTTGAATTAGAGGCATTACTCCCTGGCTTGGATAATTTCACAATATCAGGCATGCCACATAAGAGTTAGAAGAAACATGAATAATTATCATCTACAGGAAGTTCTACATTAGCGCACATTTTCTTCTTCATCACTTTGCTTCTTTCCTCTTTCTTGACAAGTGGTCGGCTATCACATTGTCACATCCGCATTTTGTCCACTTGCCAAATCAAACTCTTGCAACAACGGCACCCACCTTATCAATCTTGACAGCTTCCTTTTAGACATCGGGTACTTGATTCTTTGCATGATCAGTGTAGATACCACATAGGATCCGAAATGTATTACTAAATTTTCTGACAAATCTGTGGTAGCATTTCCTTTAGGTTGTTGAGTAGTTCTCTGTGCTTCATTGAAGGTCTTACTAGCATAATATATGGCCTGAATACTTTCTCTTTTCTTTGCCCCAACACATTTCCCACTTAGCAAAATCATGGCATCTACATTATTTCAAATCCACGATCCCGTCTTCAGTGCGGCAATTATAGGTGCACATTACTTGATTTGAAGCTTGATTTGATCAAAAGCATTCTTGCGGGAGTCATCAAAATTGAACCTTGTATCTTTTTTCGATGTCTAGCATGTAGATGCAGCTATTTTGAAAAATCTTTGATGAATCTCTGTGAAACCCGGCATGCCCCGAAAAGCTTCTTCTCCTTTAGCGTAGTAGGTGGTGCGAGTTTTGATAATGGATACTTTGGAGGCGATCAACTTCTAGTCGAGAGCATAAATTTAATGCCCGAGAACAATACCTTCACATTTACCATAAATGGCACATTTTCCCAATTCGATTGCTAAATTTGTTTGTCTTAGCATCTTTGGGAAACCTTGTTTCGGTGTTTAAACATTGATCAAAGTTTGGATCCATACACGATAAAATATCATGAATATTTCCATCATAACTGACCAAATGCGAGAATATAGACATCATGCACCTGCGGAATGTAAATTTGGGCATTACATAACCCCCTGACGGCATCCTTACGAGAGGCAAGGTACCATAGAGGCGTGACGTGGTCTTCTCTTGATCCTCACAGTGCGATAGCAATGCGATTATATCCTGAATACCCATCCAGAAAACAAAAGTGAGGGTATCTGTAACCTATCCAACTCGATCAATGAAAGGCAAAGGAAAATATGCTTTTAAGTTTCTTGTATTCAATTTCTGTAATCAATACATACCCTCCGTCTGTCCTTGTTCTTGTTGGAATCAATTCATTTTCATTTACGATCCTGAGTTAACCCCCTTTCTTTGGAACCACATGGTAGGCTCACCCAGGGTATGCGAGGATAGCATAGATAAAACCGACATTTAACAATTTTAGCACCTCCTTCACGACTACTTCCTTCATCCCTTGGATTGACCTCCTAAATTGTTCTACAGATGGTTTGAAGTCTCTTCTTGAGAATCTTATGCATGCAAATTGATGGAATGATACCCTTGACTCTCTTCAATGGACCCAGCTAGCGATTCCTTATGCTTCCTTAATAATTCCGACCAATCTTTGTTTCCTCATTCTCACTTAATGCATTGAAATGATCAGCGGTTTTTCTTTGGTAATTCTAAGTAGGCATACTTTAAATGACATGGCAACTCTTTCAAAACTAAACCTTCTGTACTGGTCTCTTGATGAATTTCCTCTTTTTCACTATCTTCCCCATTATCTTTTATGTTTTGCTTCAAGCTCAACACAGTTTCTATAGCATGAAAAGCTAGCGCATCGTCAGAATAGACATCTTGATATCTTTGGGAATTCATCTCTTTTCATTGATAAAAGCCCCGAGTGTTCTGATCATTGTTAACATCGGGGTTGGGAATAGAGCAAAAAATCGACTCACATTTGTAGCCTTCATTTTTCCACTATCTATATTTTGCATACTTTTAATCGGGTTAAACCACGACTATTCTCAGCCCTTAAGATAAGAACTCCTTTTTGCATGTCAATCAAGGCACTCCAGTAGCTAGGAATGGTCTTCCTAATAGTAGGGGTACTTGTGAATCTTCTTCCATGTCGGAATGATGAAGTCTCTTGCCAGAGATACAAACTTCCCATGATGACAGCACATCTTCAATGACCCCTTCGAGGTTTCACCATCGTCTGTCTGCCATTTGAAGGTAACGAGTTGTGGGATTAAGCTCCCCCCCAGGCTTAATTTCTTGCGACGAGAAGAGGCATCGAATTGATACTAGCTCTGAGTCACGAGAGGCTTCACGGAATTCCATTCCTCAGCAATCTGAATTGTGAAACTTCACAGGTCTTAAATCTTTCTTGTGGTTTCTTTTACGATTCTTGCCTTTGCCAAGTAGCGGTGAGATTCACTATTCCTTCAGCTACTATCTTTCTTTCTTGCTCATTATGTCCTTGAGAATTTTGCATCTGATGGCATGCGAGTCACCACTCCCGGTAAAGGCATGCGATCTCCAGCTTCTGGAAAGTTTTCAAGAACCTTCTGGCCCCATCCTCCATCTTGTTCTGCGAGTCTTTGTGGAAATGGGACTGAGCTTTGTTCCTTGGATGTTCTTCTTTCTACTCCTTCTTTGTCATTCTCATTGTCTCTTCCCTTTACGGTCTTGCACTACTTCTTTGTTCTTGTCACCTTTTCTTTCCTCTCTTCACTCCTTCCCAACTCCTGTTTGCCTGACCATGCAGTCTTTAGGTTCTTCCTTGTCACTTGGGAAGGTATGCTTTCTTCGACTTTCTGAGTTAGGGCTAAATTTGCCACTACTTGGCCAATCCGGGTTCTTCGAGGATGCATTGGTAGTGTTAAGAAAAATTTGAGAATTGGTAGCGGCTGCTTCAATTCTCGAACTTCATGGAGGTTAATGACTTTTATTATCCCCCATAAGCACGGCATCTGTTCTTCAAAGATGGGGCCCTCCTCGACCACGATATTCGTTTACGTGCTCCATTTCCTGCTTCTTCTTCAGCTGAACTTGATGTTGGTAATGCCATGTTGAGTGCATCACCTTTGGCATGGCCTCATATACAGAGGATTATATCGGTTCTCTGATCTTCGGGTGATAATATGGAAGGTTAGGATTGGTTTGAAATGGTAAGCTCTTAGCTCACCGATAATTAACCTCTTGACATCATAAAGTCCCTTCAGTTCCTCTTCGGCCTCCCCTTCATTAACTCCCTTTGGTTGCTCCTATTTCATGACGGTGTGTGTCTTTCTTTTCTTGCTTGTCTAACTTTGTGCATAATGGCATCAACTTGGCCTCCATGGCTGTCATCTTGCTCAGCTCCATGATCCCCTTTATCTGCTTTGTTTCCTCTTGAAGCTCGAAAAGGTTTTCATGTGCATTTAGCCAGATCTTATTCGGCTCTTTTGCCTCTTGTACTTTTCGTTTAGATATCATGACATAGGCTTGCTCGATGATCCTTTGATATATCATTCATGGCATGATATACAATGTCCATCGAGTCTTGGATCTATTCCATGCATTGGACATCTTCTGTAGTTTGAATCTTTCCCGAGCTACATCTGAGCTTTCATCTTCCCCCTGCTGGAGACAAAATGATTTCCCTCCTTCTTTACGTAGTGAAGTGGGGAAAGAATCTACCTAAGTAGGCCTCTACTAATTCCTCCCAGTATCAACGGAGACCATATGGTAAAGATTCGCACCATGTAAACTGCTGTATCTCTTAGAGAATGGGAATAGATGCGGTTGATGACTCTGATCTCACCCCATTCGACAGTATTGGCCATCTGAGGAATCTTCCAGTGCTCGTTTGGATCTTCGATTAGGATGACCGATGTGATCTTCTTTGGACCATTATGTCAGTGCTGAAAGCAATTCAAAATTATTAGCATCTACTACGAGTACAATGCGATGTTGAGTATTCTTCTGTATAATTGGTCTCCGAAATCCTCCATTGTCGATTGGGTAGGAGGCGCTTCTAGCTTCTATATGTATTTCAACTTTGATCTGCTTTCATCTGCCATGGTTGGGTTTTACGCCTTCTTGGTCTTTCTCGAAGCTTACGGCGTCGGCACTACATTTCCGTGTCAGTGGAATCGGATCAGTCGTACATTTCACATGCATGAAGTTTTTACGAAGCGAAACATGCTCCCATTAATAGGATTAGTCAAATCATAAAATATATTCAATATGGGTTGTTAAGGTCGGTGTCTCGAGAGTCAACACATGAAGCTTGTATTTTTGTTCTTTTCTTTTAAAAATGTCCATTAGTATTTCTTTCATCCCAGATATTGATTTACTTAAATTCTTTCGATCCCGACAACGGTAGCCATAAAACTTGTTGAGAGAACATGTTGCACATTTATGCATTAGTTATGCATGCAAGATTATATGGCGTTCTCACCAAAGGACTATTGTCTAATCCCAGAAACAACGAGCGCCATAAAACTTGTTGAGACGAAACATATTTGCACATTTATGCACATTAGTTGTAAATACAAGATTATGGCGTTCTCACAAGGGGTATTGTCTGTCCAGACAACGGCCCAGCAGTAAAAACTGTTGATATTATCTTATATAAACCACCAATCTCTTAGAGTAAATCCTTTTTCAAAGTTTGGTTTTGATGCGATATTAACGAGTGCACGGAGTAGACAAGTAATAAAATGGATTTAAGTCGGATAATCGATCCCACAGAGATCTAAAAATTTTAAATCAACTACGACTACTGATTTCCATATTTGGACCACAAAATGATAGTAGGATCCAGCATTACGGTGCTGAAAAATTAAACGAACAAGAGGAAAATAATTGAACTAACCAACAAACTGGAAGGAATGGAATAAAGAATAATGAATTTCTAGTTAAAAAACTGAATACCGAATAGTTATCCTCAGAAGACACATTAATAGAAACAGTTATAGTGAACTATCAATTCCTGTAGATAAATCTGATAAGATTTCTTGATTATCTCAAATTTCAAAATGCAGCCAGGCGTTGTAATGCGGCTGGATCTCTCCTCCACATTTCATTATCTAATTTATGACTTTGATTCTCTCGAATACGAGGGAATTAGATAACTACTTTAAAGGGACTTCCTTAATCACAGGTATTTTTCTTTACAATACTTCATACCCATTTATGGACGCTGTAAACCAACTCCCGAGTTATCGGTCAAGCAAAAGGATATACAACTTCAGTTGCTCCTCTCGAGGAAATTAGAATAGATCGACCTTTCCTTGATTAGATCTCGGCTGCTTTCTGGGATTGGCCTCCACTATCGAGATTGAGGTGAACTCTTTGCTTGTTTTAAATAGATAACTCATTCAACTCGTTCTTGATTTCAAGTGAGAGAGAGGATTTATCTAAGTGAACTTACCAAAGCTCAGATCCTAATAGCGAGGTTAGTATACCTTCAAAGAAATGTACATTACTCTGGGAATGTCACCACTGTGTCTTTCTGAGAGGACCTCCTTGAAATGGAAACAACGACCTTGAATCTTAACGGGTATAAGAGCGATATTCGGATCCCCGAAAATAAACCCAAAACAGAAGTAAATTTATTAGCGAAATTAACAAGGCTGCGTAAGCAACTTCGGGAAAGATAAATTCGACTAGCGTTCACTTAATGGAAGTTTAGTTCCTCAGTGCCCCGAATTACACGATACGACATTCCTCACGATCATAAAATGGCGCAAATTGAAGCTGAAATATGTCAATTCCGAAATTTGTCACGAACTTCAAACATTTGGTAGTAATTTGAAATAAAAATGAATTACGCATTCAACTTATTGGCTTGATAACATCGATTCGAGGAAAAATACAGCGAAAAATAAAAATATGAGAGCATAATGCATACAAAAGCAGCGAAATGAAAAATTAAGAAAAATAAAGAAAATAAAAAAATAAAGAAAAAATGAGCTTCCATTTATCAGGACCTCTCGTCTGTAGCGCGAGGCTACTTTAATGAAATTTGGATAAACTAGCGATATTTTATAGGGTTTTCAGTGGGCCACTAATCCCAATGTAACTGCGTGGATTTTAGAGTATCAAGCCCAAATCCTTTATTTCAAGTGGCGACCGGTTTCCTTGTTGTGACATCATCGATGTGTGACATCAATCTCACGTCAGCGACATCGACTTACTTACTCTATGTAGCCTTGATTTGGTCATTCTTGATGTCGACATCACTATCTTGTCGTGACATCTTCTCCACGTCTTGCGAGGTTTCAATTGTTCTCTCACGATTGTCGCGGCGTCGATATCTTATATGACCTCGGCTCATTTCAAGCTACGATCTTCAAGCGTGTCTTCGGATGTCGCGACATCAATCTCTTGTCGCGACATCATCTTATGGAGCTGTGAAGCTGGCGGTAGTAACGATGTCCACGGCGTCAACATCTTGTCGCGACATCTCTTTAAGGCTCTGCATCATTGATCTGGTCGTTCCTGATGTCGCGACTTCGATCTCATGTCGCGACTTTCGCTTATGGCTTGCAGTCTTCTCTTGATGGTTCTTGATGTCGTGACTTCAGCCTCTTGTCGTGACATCATTGATGTCGCGACATCAATCTCACGTCGCGACATCAACTTAAGTTCCGGCAGCTTCATCAGTCCAAACCTCTCATAGCTTAAAAGGTGTTTTACGTTTATGCAGGCCTCTTATCCTGATGCGACGCTCTCAAGCTGTTGTGCGACCTCGGAATGTTGTCGTGACGATGGATTCTCTTAGCTCACGATTACCCTTCGATTTGCTGATCTGGTACTTCTGTCGCGACACGCATCAAATTCCTTCAATTCTCTTGGTATGTGACCTCGAGAATTTGAAACGTGCAGGCCCCAAAGCGCATCAATGGAATCAGTAATTCTTTTCATTTACTGCTCTTGCCATTCATTTGCACCTTTCCTCCGTATTGCTGTATTTTTCTACTTTCTTTCTCTCTTCCTGCTAATAAAAATTTGGTGAGTTTCTTCATATTTCTGTATATTAATTATTCATTTCTAGATGAAAATCGAACAGAAAAATTGACTAAAAATAGATGACTTTTAAGCTCATCAATGATGATAAGAAATGGAACTGGTTATGATAAGTATATATATGAAATGATATAAGAATGTATGGCACATTATATGTGTTATATGCGTTTGTATAGAAGTGTGGTGTGTAGTAAGGTCATCCATGTGTATTAATTCCCCACTAAAGCGTAAGGCTTAGCACGGGTGTTGTCCGTGTAGGTGCGAGAAGAGGAGACCGGACCGGGCCATCCATGCTCGGCGTCGAGGCCACACGGCAATGGGGTGTCCCTTTGGAAGACCTTTAGGTCTATTTTGTATATGGTTGTAAACCAATGTAAATATTATAGATGTTGAACACTTCCCTTATATGGAGCTTGTATATATATTTTGTAATCATTGCTCAAATATAATACAAGTTAATTGTTTTAACATTATATGAATGAACAGCTTAAAGTATATACGTGGGAAAAAAAAAAGTGACCCTCACTTGACATCCTATCATAGAGTTGGGGCGTCTAGGATTATCTTGTAACTAGGATTTGTTCCCATTGGATGGGATTTCTTATCAATATCGGATTTGGTAATGGATTTAGAAAGAAGTATTTATTTGGGATAATCTTCTTCCCTTATTGGGAGATCAAGCGGGTGATGAATATGTTATTATTTTCTTTCCCTTACTGATAAGATTTGGTTGGATCGACAGGATGATATCTTGTTAGGGGTTATTCTATTTTCTGTGTGGGCGAAATACAATCTGATTTGCAGGATATAGACCTTCTAATTCATCAAAGATCGTCCTTTGGACCTAGCGGGTCAGGCCTTCGTTTTGGGTTGGTACCGAGGGGCCTGGGTATTGCGTTGGGCGCGCCACTTCTTTGGGCTTGGTGAGTGGGCCTGCGAGCCCATTTTTCAAATCTTATCAGTGTATAATTCTCCCCGAATGACATTCTTAAGATTCTCTAGCCATTTGTTAAAAGGACTGTGATCCTCATACACATAGAACATTATCTTTTTACCTGTATCATTGTGAAGAACAATTTTATTGAGGCCCCTTAGAAAATATACTACAACCCCATGTTTTGAAATTTGAATCCTCATGGCAATCCGAATACCATCTTTTTATGACCACAGGATGTAACGTCCCAAAAATAGCCTTTTCATTTTATTACTTTACTTTATAGCATTTTCTACTATTATAAATTTTTTTATTTTTTTATTCGATATTTTATTGGTTTTAAGTAATAAAAATAGAGTTTTTTAAAGTGAGAATTCTCATAGTAGATTAGTGCACCCCAAATTAAACCCTAGTAGTTTAATGATATGTTTAAGGTATAACACAAGTTAAAATAAAACCGGAATTAACACAAGAGTCAAGGTTTAATTGGTAAAATGTCAAAATGAGGACCCAAAGGTCATAAATGAAGAAGAGTATATGCCAAAGTAGGAATGTGATAAGTTGTTGTGAAAATGAAATAAAAATGAAGGGCTTTAATGCAAAAAAATGGGAAATTAAGTCAAAAATGCCTTTAGCCAAACATGGCCTTGTACATAAAAAGGAGATAGGACCAAATCTTGTCTTGTAAAGGGGGAAGAACATGTTTTGGTTTTGGGAGAGCTTAGGGCTACGGTGCTTGTAAGGGATGAAGCCAAATTTGGTTTGATTTACTCCATTTTGTTTAAGGTTCAATGTGATTAAGAAAGGAAAGAAGAAGGAAGAAGAGAAAGCTAGTGAAGATCAAGGTTAGGAACCCTCCTAACTCCCTCTTTGATTGTGTTTGGGTTTGGTAAAACTTACTTTTATATATATATGTTTGAGTTAGAGTTCAAGTAGCATTTTTTCTTTGATTAGAATTGGTTTTAAGGAATTTTTGTATAAAGGAAATGTTGAGGTTTTAGGGCAGATGCTATCAAAAATTTCCAAAACCCATGTTTTTGTTTTTGCTATTACTTATCCAAATTGAGTGATTCAAATTTCTGGGTAAACTAGACTTCTAGGAAAAAACATTTTCTTGAAATAAGTGTATTCAAATTTGGACCCCATTACACTTAGAAATACGTCAAAGTATAGCTCTGTTTTTAGGCAAATTTTGGTTCTGGTTTGGTACGTTTTGGTTTTTTGGGACAGTTTTGGTATTTAGACCATAAGTTGAGTTTCACTCATCCAAATTGAGTGATTCAAATTTATAGGTAAACTGGACTTCTAGGAGAACAAATTTTCTTGAAATAAGTGTATTCAAATTTGGACCTCATTATACCCAAAAATTCGTCTTAAAGGAGCTCTATTTACAGGAAAATTGTAGTTATGTTTTGAAAATAGAGTAGTCCCTGATTGTTTAGAACATATCTTGAGTTTCGGTGCTTCGAATTGAATGATTCTATTTTTTGAATAAAATAGATTTATAGAAGAACAATGGACTTGAAGGAAGTTAGGTAAAATATGGCTCATTTTATGACGCCCATTTTCTCGATAAATTAGTGCGACGTGTAATCCCTGGGTCAAGCGTAGGTCATAGGGATTCGCAATTATTCAGTCTTGTAATATAATTTTTGAAAGTTGTTTTTAAGGGTGAAATTGTAAAGTTTTCAAAGAATTGTGACACTTTTGCAATTAAGGAAAGTGAAGAGGTGAAAGTACAAATTATGGAAAAAAATTAGAAAATTTTAAAAATGGTAAAATGATAATAAATTGCCAGAATGGTTCAGGAAAGCCTAGAAAATTATCTAGATCTCGGATGACAAAACGAATTGCATCGTTAAATTCGTCTCGCGAAATCTAGTGACCTAGAAAAATTTCGTCGAATTCTGAGATAGTTAGAATATTTTACGATATTTTGGGTGATAAGTCGCTAGTGACTTCAGGAACAAGATTTTTACAAAAATCTCGGAAGTCAGTAAATGACTTGAACTAAGTTCATTTACAATAAAGTGAACTGAAAATAAATAAATTATTTCGGGAAAGAAACAGATCCGAATTTTAGGCAATATAAGTTATAGACACACACTATTATTATTATTAAAAATTTAAAAAAAATAAAAGTAAAAGTGGAGAGAATGGAGATTTGACGGGGAGAGAGAGCGTGGAGGAGAGAAAGAGATTTTTATTTTTTCTTTCTTCGCTTCTCTTTCAGATTTATGGAAATCGGATTGTAGAGTTTTATCGAGCAGTATTATTTAAAGTTATTCATTGATAGAGAGCGCAGAGGTACTAAAAGCTTAGCATTTCGCCAAACTCCAAGAGGTAGGGAATTTTCATACTTGGATTTATTTGCTAAATATTATATAATGGCTTGAAATTTTCTGAGGCTTGAAATAAAGTCAGAATTTCAAATGCCTAAAATTTTTGACTGAGTTTTAGGGGAATTTTGGATTTCACCGTCCGGCTGAATTTTTAGACTGCTGCATACTTGGGTTGAAATTTCAGGATTTTTTTCTGGACACCGATACTGTGGAAATATTTAGTGTTTTTAGACTCTATGGAAAGTCCCTAGAGTCTAGAATTTAACCATATGCATGTCAATAGCATTTGGTACCCACATAAATTCTGAAAAAATTTAATTATAGCACCAAGTGTGCGAATTACGTGGTTGTGCTGACGTGTGTGGTATAATACATCAAATAGCATAGGGTCGTTTTGAAAAAGTTGCTAAAACGGATATTTTTTATGAGGCATTTCATGTGTAGGGGCATTTTGATCAATTTCACCTCATATTATCTATGTCCTTATCGAATGTGACTAACACGTAAAGTTTTATTAGAATCGAAATTCGTTTCGATATAGTCGCTTTGGAAGCCCTTGGTATGTTTTATGGTTAAAACGTTGAACTGAGGGCATTTTGTAATTTGTATGGATTGTGTAGGTAATTGGAGCATACGACGATAATCTAGCATGCTTGATAAGAATTGAAAGAAATTAGTCGAGAAAAAGGTGAGTACTCGAAATTGTTTTCGAAAATGAAAGTGTTTAATTTACAAGCTTGTAAAGTGCTTTGAAAATATAATGTAATTAGTACAACATTGTTTTTACCTCCACTCTGTTATACTAAGCGTAAAATTTCGATTTCAAGACTTAAGAAACACTGGCTCATTTAGCAAAACCCTGACGGCACAACTCGCCCTACAGATGGAGCCTCGTGATGCATGGCAGTATTATGAGACATTATGACTAACTATACGTCTTAGTCGACACTGCAAGGATATAATATATTTATATATCGAGCCGCCTCCGCATTATCGGGTATATAGATAGTTAGCGCTACCGACATAAGACATGGTGACGAGGTGTTGGTTCCGAGGTTCCACATCGTATTTTGGTTCCGAGGTTCCATTATGCTTATAGTGATCCCGCCATGTTCACCGAACCATATTAGAAGGGTAGTGTTCCGAGGTTCATTCATCGATGCTGTGTTCCGTTCCGTAACAATGCCTAGGGTATTTTTAAATGGCCATGGTTGGTAAATTTCGATTTACAAGATAGCACTTTCAGATGATAACCACCACCGAAACAATGAAGCCGCCATTGGTAATGTGTTTTTCTAAATGGGCCACAAAGTGGTTGGTACTTGATTTACAAGATGGGCACTTTCGCATATTAAACCACCATTGAAACAAAGCCAAGGTTAAGAGAAATAGTTTTGCATCAGCTTTTAAGAAATGCTTTTCATAACAAAAACTCAGTTTTATCATAAATAGTTTTATAACAATTTATGTACAGATTTTCATATAGGGAGGTACATATAGCAGACAACAACATTTAGAACTTATAGTACTCACTGAGCCTGTTTTGCCTGGCGCTCGTTTTTAAATAAATTTCCAAGTGTGCCGGCCGAAAGACCTTCCAGATCCTCGCCTTACGTCGTGTTGTATTTCATATAAGATAATGTAATGTAACATAGTAAAGTTAAAATGTGAGATTTTGTATATAAATATCTTTTGTAAAATATGCACACATGGTTTCGAGAAAACAAAGGCATGAATTTAAGGTTTGATTTAATTTTATCTTATGTTTTGATGAGAACCAGAGGGTCCTTTGTTGTAGCTGTAATTTTTGGAAAATATTGGGTTTTTTTTTTTTATACAAGTGATTTCAGATACGGGCTTAACCATCGTGGTACCGTTAATACCGTCGGATTTTCAAGTAATTCAAAGTTGTGATTTTGATAGAAAAGTGAAAATTTTGTAACCCACGCTTTCAGCATAATTTCGCAAGAGGCTTCTAACGCTTTAGATTCATATAAACTTGTCACTTGTGCCAGCTTTGAACTGAGGTTGTGGAGCTAGATTCCTCGCACTGTGAAGGTCATCATATTATCTGATTTAATCAATACTGGAAGTATTGTGGGAATTAATCACACGAACAGAGTACACAACTGAGATGATAACCCGGTAATGATCTTAATACTCAACATAAACATATGGTTACCAAATTATTCGAGTTTGAAATGCAAACAGTGGTTTATAAACCATACCTATAGAACAAATAATTGAGTTAATGTTAAATGGAATCCAATAACAATATGTATCATACTGAGATTGTTCAGAGAAATGAATGAATTTGAAATGGAATGATACTAGGGACACACTATCATAACACAGTGATCACTTAATCGCAAACATAACATTCAGGAAAAGGGGAGATGAGAGCTAAGGCACACTACGGTTGAGGAAGAAGAGAAGAACTTGGTGATTTTCTTCCATAGGATCAAGGATTTAGGTGATAAAAAAGATAAAGAAGAAGAAAGAAGAAGATTGAAAGAGATTTGAGGTAAGTAAATCAAACCCTAACCCTCATTTTCTTGTGTTTGGGTTGGGGAAAACCACAAATTTGAATTTCAAAGGCATGGTTATTACATGCACTAAGTTGTTTTGGTTATCGGATTAGTCAGGGTCCTCAAACGGTGAATTTTGTATATAAATGTTGGGTTTTTAGGGGAGATGCTATCAAAATTTTCTCAAAACCAATGTTTTTGTTTTGGCCATAACTTAGCCATCACTCATCCAAATTGAGTGATTCAAATTTTAAGATAAACTAGACTTCTAGAAGAACAAATATCCCTGAAATACGTTTATTCAAATTTGGACCCCATTGGCCAAGAAATTAGTCAAAAGTGAGGCTCTGTTTTTGGGTCAATTCTGGTTCAGTTCTGATACAGTTTTGGTGTTTGGAGCAGTTTCGGTATTTAGACCATAACTTAAACATCACTCATCCGAATTAAGCGATTCAAATGTCTGGGTAAACTAGACTTCTAGGAGAACAAATCTTCCTTAAATAAGTGTATCCAAATTTAGACCCCATGAAACCCAGAAAATTTGTCAAAGTGAGGTCCCTCACAGTCAATTATGTTCGCTTTTGAGGCAGCTTGGTTTTTGGAGGCCGATTTCCCCGGCCATACTTGGCCATCACTCATCCGAATTGAGTAATTGAAATTTCTGGGTTAACTAGACTTCTAGGAGAACAAATCTTCCTGAAATAAGTGTATCCAAATTTGGACCCCATTAAACCCAGAAAATTCTTCAAAATGAGGCATATCAATGCCTAAAAAGAATCATGATAAGAACGCCTAAAGATTTATAAACGTAAAAATGAAAGGAACAATGTACCGGAAGGGAGTCGGGTAGAAATAAGACCTAAATAGAAACCTTAGAATACCCAACTAATATATGATTGTCATTTGTGATAGATTAGGGGCTAACGAGGAGAAAAGCTTAAGTTGAGGTCGAGATTCCGAGGACAAGAATCGAAGGATGACAATATTTTTGGTTTGTTCTCCACTTCTCTCTCTAATTCCAAAGCGTTTGAATGATTACAAAATGATTTGAATTGCTGAAGTTTTTTATAAGAAAAAGCTTATTAATTTGAGGCAATTGATTATTAAATGATTTGCTTATGAAAAATTGCATGAGTATTGAAAATAGTCTGTTTGTATAAACTGCAAGAAGTACTATACTCGTATTATAGTAAGACCGATTTGAATGCCCTTAATAGAGTGTTACCGCTAAATTCAGTCGAGGATAGATTGATATACTAATAAGGGTCACCAATAAAGACTACGAACAAGCTGGTAATGATGTGTCACTGACCAGAGCCTAGCGGGACAAGACGGTGAGGTTCACAAATTGATTATTAATAACCGGTCAAGAGTTCTGGACCGCATCGTGTTATAAACAAAATGTTTTTATACCAAATTTCGCAACCCAAATGGAACTGCGCAGATGATTCCATTATCCTGCACCGAAAAGTATAAGCAAATTGCTTAAAGAATAAATTGAAATGATAAGAAAATTGTGAAATGCATGATTTGTATTTTGAATGATTTATTACATATGAAAGTGCATATTTGGAATGATCAATAAACCGTAAATGAATGTATATGCAATGAATATATGTATTGTATTGCATTGATGATTCGAAAAGGTTCAAAAGCATTGTTTAGAAAAATTGCATGATTTGTGTTAAATTGAAATAAAAGAGTGTACTATATAGAACCACTAAGTATGAAAATGTTTAGCTTGTTGTTTTTATCATTGCGTAGGTACCGAGTGAATGTGTACGAAGATGGTAATTGCTAAGAATCATAGTCATCATCAAAGTCACATGTAGGATAAGTAAAGTTCACACATGCATACATAAATGGTCTAATCACATTTTGTACAAACACTATTATGAAAATTGAACTTGATTATGTTTTGAAATGATTTGATATTGAAACCACACACGTCGTGACCGTATAAAGGTGGGAAATGGACCAAACAATATGGAAATGCCACACAGTATTGAATGAAAAGAGTTTATGATCAAATGATGGGCCCCCTTATGTTAAAGTGGTATTTACGTATATATATTTCATTGAGTATTTGAAAATGTGCTGAAAAGTAATCATTGATTATTAGAAATGATTAAAAAAAAATGAAAAAAAGTGAGGACCGCGTCCTCAGTCCGAGTTAGCCTCTGTGTCAGCCCATTACGATTTGGCGCCGGCCGTCATTTTTAGTGGTATCAGAGCCTAGGTTTAGGCAATTCTACAAAATGATTTTTGAAATTGTTTATGACATGCATTGGATTTGCATATAAAAGATGAAGTGACTCTAATACGGATCTTGTCGGTCTTAATAGGTAAGCACTGATGGTTCAGGACCCCATAGGGTCAGAGGTGACTCGGGAAGTCGCCCAAATAGCCTTGCTAGTGTGGAAGGTGGGCAAGTATCCCATGCTCCATCGATTCATGAGCAAGGTCAAGCAGTAGGAAGTGCTATGGATATCCTCCAAATAGATAGTCGCACCGCAAAGAGAATAAATCCAGTCGTAGTTGTTCCTCAGCAGTTAGCCATAGAGAGAATGGAAAAATATCGACCCATCGATTTCCTTGGGAAGAAAGATGATGAGCCTTACATGGCGGAAAATTGGCTGGAAAAAACTGAAAGAATGTTGTGGCAAATGCATTGCACACTAGAGGAGAATTTAGAGTGTGCGACCTCACTTCTACAGGATGAAGCTTATCAATGGTGGGTTTCCATGAGTAGAACCGCACCACCAGAAAGTGTTACATGGGAGTTTTTCCCGGTGGAATTCAGGAAGCAATATGTGGGTCGTATTTATCGAGCAATATGAGACGAGAGTTTCATAACTTGAAAAAAAAGACAGATGAGTGTGACTGAGTATCAGAGAGAATTCACCCAGTTAAGCAAGTATGCTCCTGAGATGTTAGTGACTGAGGAAGAGAAATGTCGCAAGTTTGAAGATGGCCTTAATGACCATATTTGGGCCCATGTCATAGGATTTTGCCATAATGACTTTTCTAAAATTGTGACATGTGCTCTAAATGTTGAAAGAGTAAAGAAAGAAGAGGGTGTTATGCTGTAAAATAAATATGGTGCAGAAAATCTACTGTCAAGTTCTTAATGCCACATCTTGAGTAAGAAATTCAGAGGGACCAATGTGGTTCTAATCAAGATAATTCGCCTGCACAGCCTGCATCATCTAAAGAGGTAGGGACTATCTCTACCGACACCATCAACATAGTGCATTAGGAGGTTCTTCAAGAGGACCAGCTCCTCCTTATTGCACACATTATTGGAGGAAACATAAAGGAGAGTGTTGGAGATTGACATGTGCTTGTTTGGTATGTGGATCCAATGAGCACAAAGTAAAGATTGTCTTAGAGCTTGTTCGTTCACAGCACCCAGGACTAAGGGTACAATTTCAGCAGTATAGAAGAGTAACAAGGACAACAAGAGTGTTGCATCACCGAGTGCACCGAGACAAGCGACAAAGACTATGGGTAGACAGGATACTTGTGCTCTAGCCAGGGCATATGCAATGAAGGCAGTGGAAGAGAAAGATGCACTAGATGTGATAGTTTGTAATTTCTATATCTTTGAGACTATTGTACATGCATTGATAGATCCAGGTTCAACCCACTCTTATATTTGTACTGCCATTCCAGTGGTGGTATGAAGCACTAAGAGTAAAACCCAGTACATATTTGAGACAACCCTGGGGCTTGGGCATAGTGTCATTGTGGAATAGAGCTACAAATATTGCCCCCACTAATGATTTGTCACACCCCCATTCTGCCCGACTCGACATGATTCGAACCGAGTTTCAAGGCGCAGACCGAATCAGACTTCTTACCGTTATATATATATATATATATATATATATATATATATATATATATAACAAAATCAAAATTATCATATATATATCAAAAAGAACTACACCGGAGCGGTGTCCATCAAAATCTATACACAATTATCGAAGTCCCATTTGGCAAATACAAAACTTGTGATTTTTACATTTACAATTCAGAGCACGGAACGTACTGTGATGAACCCCTACTAGTGTGCTGGCCTAGCCGTATGCGGAAGCTTTCAGATGTCATCTCCTGTACCTACACGAATTAAAAACCCGTGCTAAGCTTTACGCTTAGTGGGAAACATATCTTATACAGAAACACATGCATTTATACTGATTCACAATTAACATAAAACAGTAACAGATATCGAAATCTTTAGTAATTCATATAATGTGATTTAATACATATATATTAATGTCATATAACAATTCTTGTATACACACTTATCCTTATAATAACGTTATGCTTATTCACATCTCTCGCAAGGGACTCGAACTCTTACTATACTTATATATGTATTCTATTCCGTAGGAGTTGCGAACTTATCCTTATTCAACTCAGTACTTATACACTCTATGTATATACCTGATCTCCCAGAGGGAGTTGTTAACTTATTTCCTCCTTATACAGAACTTATAATTAAGGCAATAAGACGTATATATCGTATCTCTGCAGTGAGGTACGTAACTTATTCTTATACAGAACTTATACTTATAACAGACGAATATGTATTCGGATCTCTCGTAGGAGGTACAGAAATTATTCTTATACAGATATACCCTTAGGTACTACAAGGTTTATACTTATACCATAGGGCTTATACTTATACTACAGAGATTACCCTTGTTTGGAGGTACCCGTAGGTACTACAGAGATATTACGGAACGTATACTAGTATTGCGGAACTTAATCTTATACCGAAGTACCCGTAAGTACTACTTGCTCAAATGTCCCAAGAGACGCACACTTGTGCTTGTATCAAACTTATCTTATACTCATATGGGAGTAATTCATGAAAATACCCAGCCATCCTATCCGTTATACTTTAGCAGATACCCGTAGGTACTGCAGATTAATCAGACAAGGTATACTCCATAGGTACTAAAGAAATTAATTCCATAATGGCACCAGCAGGTACTACGTAAATTAATCGATACGTATGCACCCGTAGGAATTAAGAATCTTATACTTATACGAGATACTTTAAATCTTATACTCTAGCCTACGTGAGCATATCCTTGTCTTGATCTTATAATCGGTATTACTTTAGCTATTCTTGTCTTTCGATCTT
Source organism: Tetrastigma voinierianum (assembly GCA_016808115.1). Taxonomy (NCBI): domain Eukaryota; kingdom Viridiplantae; phylum Streptophyta; class Magnoliopsida; order Vitales; family Vitaceae; genus Tetrastigma; species Tetrastigma voinierianum. Next base: position 720,484 of record JAEQBH010001228.1, on the reverse strand, counting down.
ATATGGAGCTTGTTCCCGTACAAGTACTGTGAGGTACTGCTACGTATTCTTATATCGAGGTACTGTAGTACCACCGACTTATACTTCAGGTCATTTTAACTTATACTTATTTTACCGATACGGAGTACCTGAGGGGCCATTGACTTATACTTATTTTACGATAATGGGAGTACCCATAGAATACCATCGGGATCTATACTATATTATTAATCCTATACTTATTTTACTGACATAGAGTACCTAGAAACATAAACTAATCGTATTACTTGAGTATCTAGGTACTACAGACTATATAAGATGTACATTCAAATCTTTTACTCTTATTCTTTATTCGTAATCTTATCATATATAAATCAAGTTGACTACCGCATCAATCATAAGAAATGAGTAGGACGTGAGCACAATAAGTATCCAAGATACTATACAAGCACTGGCGTCGATTTGGCCAAAGCAGAGTGCTGGAAGATCAACAGGAGCAAATGAGCACTAATCAGAGTATCATATTTCAAGCAGACGTGGCTCGCCATGTCAGAGTACGTAGCACTCAGAGTACCAAGTATTTCAATCATAGAGTACTGAAGTACTATTGTGCCAAAGCACGGTCAGAGAGTGCCACACTCAACGAGAGTACTTCAAGCACAAGAGTGCCCTGCCATCGTAACGAGGTGTCGCATCATTATACATTCCGTCTTAAGGCTATACAATTATACATGTTCTCTGAGCTTATAATTTTATTCTTTTCTTCTATACTCCTTTCCATATCAAATCTACGTATATTGCTATTTCTTGGTTATATGTATCTCTTTTCTTATCATGTATTCCAATTGACTTTAACCAAGCTATTAGTACACTTGGTACAACAATCAAATGTTTAGATGTGGATACTGAATGCCATTAAATAGCATATAGTTAGATTCTAGACTCAATGAGCTTTCCATAGAGTCCAAGAACACCCAAAACGGAGTCTTAACGAAGGAGTTATTAACATTGCAAGCCGGGAAGAAAATCATCAACGGTAGCAATCATGAAGAAAGGTTAGCGTTTCACTCGTCTTTTCATTTGACCTATTATAAGCTCAAGATTGTATCAAGCTATGCATATGGATGGGATTCTAGACTCAAAGGGCTTTCCATAGAGTCCAAGAACACCCAAAACAAGCTCTAGACGAAGAAGTGGATGGTTGTCCGGCTGGGAGGGTTACACATCATATAGGCTACGCCACAGTGGCTTCCACACCCCGGCTGTGCCAGAGCTCCTGGCGCCTCCAAGACACCCGCTTTTGACCCGAAATCATCCCGAAACAGCCCTTGTCCACCGGCCATTATCCTCCCAATTGAGGCTACAAACATGCCAAGAACATGGTACCAACATACAAAACACGACATAAAATCACCATTCCGCTGCAATCAATACCAAAATCATACTCATTCTATACTTTCCATACATGTAACTATTTTCCTATCATTTGTGCATTTCTAGCATGTTTTTCTAATCGTATACTTCCTAATCTCATGTATTTCTATCATATATTCATTTCATATATTCCTATATTCATATCATATTTTCTAGTCATATATATTCTTATTCTCTATCAAATTTATATCATTCATTATACTGGACCTACTCAAAGCCAAATCTAAAGTTTCAATATTAAGTCCCACAATTTTGGGATTAAATCACACGGTCTATCATGGCCCCGAAAACAACCTATGTCATTACATGGCTTTATTCCAAGTAGGAAATTTCACCTGCAGCTTGACGTAAACTCCAAAGATCTTGGAATCACTTATGGGTCAATGCGCCATCAACTCGTCTCTTTGGTTCACTTCACCTCGACCGTCGTAATGTCAGAATCTGAGAAATTGTCAAACCAGACTTTCTCCTGAACTTTACTTGAATTTTCAAGCAACCCTGGTTTTTGGTACTCACTGTAGCCCCCTGCCGAGTAGATAGAACCTTCGCTCTGCCCGACGACCCGACTGGCCGACACTACGTATATCGAAGAGAGAAGCACAATAAAATCTCAAAGAAAATCAAATTTTCTCTCCGCTGCCTCCCTCTTCCTCCCTTCATATATATGCTTAAGGTGGGGCCCATTATTGTCTCCCTTGTCCATCTCGGTCCATTTCAGCTAAAAAACAATTTATTTCATTCCGGTTTCAATTCTATTTAGTCTTTAAATGGATATTCTTTGAAGATGACATTTTTTGGGATTTTTCTAAAAACTCGCTGTGCAGTCCACTGGGCGAGTGCTTTCTCAAATTCGTGAAAACCGACTATTTCGAATTCAACGAATTCATGGGGTGACTAGATTTCGCAGAGACATTCCAACTGTGATGCCTACTGGTCATCCAGATCTAGAAATTTTTTCATATAATTTTTCAAAGCGACAAAATTACTGCTTTTGCCCATTTTCAAGCAAAACATTTTTTTCGAATGAATACAATTTTAACTTATTTTATACCCTAAACATGTTCTAAAACTGCTATGGTATATTTTTGGGGTGTTACAATATGAGGGTATGAGTTTCTGGGAGATTTAATGGAGTTGTCATTTAGAGAGTTTGATGTGTTACTGGGGATGGATTGGTTGTCCCGACACCAAGTGGTAGTTGATTGTAGAATGAAGAAAGTGACCTTATGGACAATTTCGAGTGGCAGGTGCGAGATTTCTTTATCGGCTAGAGGCTCGAAACCCACCCCCTCTAATGTGATATCCTGCTAGAACGATGGTTTGAAAGGGGTTGTGAAGTCACTGCGTATGTGATAGATAATGGAAAAAGAGTCAATAGTTTTGATCGACATCCCTATAGTTTTTTATTATCTGGATGTGTTTTCGGAGGAATTGTTGGGGTTGCCTCCACAGAGAGAGATTGAGCTCACCACTATCTGAAATTCAAAAATCTCATTATATTAATCGTATAGAATGACTCTATGGAGCTAAAAGAATTGAAGCTTCCATTGGTGAGTTGTTGTGAGGAAGGTGACTATTTAGTCCGAAAGTGTATCACCATAGAAGTCGCAATGCTCTTTGTTAAGAAGAAAGATGGTACACTTAGAAGCCAAAAAGGACTATATACCGAATAAGATGACAATGAAGCACATGATCGCATCAAGATAGATGACTTGTTGACCGCCTGAAAGGTGCAAGTGTTCTTAATATTGACTGCACTCAGTATTATCGCTAAGGATTAAGGATTGTGGATGTATAAGACAAGCCGTTTAGAACGCGGTATGGACATTATGAGTTCCTTGTAATGCCATTTGGGTTGACAAATGCACCAGCGGCTTTCATGAACTTAATGAATCGTGTTTTCCGACCGTATGTAGACCTGTTTGTCGTGGTTTTTATAGATGACATCCTTATGCATTCAAATGATCGGGAAGATCATGATACAGACCTTCGGATAGTGCTAGAAACCTTGAGAAAGGAACAGTTATATGCAAAACCGAGTAAATGTGAATTTTGGTTGAGAGAATTGTCATTTCTTGGACACATTATAGCAGAAGAAGGAATTTGAGTAAATCCAAAGAAGATAGAGGTGATTATTGAATGGAAACCACCGAGAAATGTCACGAAAGTGCGTAGTTTCTTGGGATTGGAAGGTTACTATAGAAGTTTTGTTAAAGGGTTTTGATAATCAGCCTGAAGTGACAAGATTTCTCCAAAAGAATGACTTGGAGGGGAGGGAAAAGTGTCAGTTAGTTTGAAAGAAAGACTTAACCGAGGCACCATTCTACCTTCAACCGGCCTACGAGCAAAGAATATGTACTTTAAGGATGCTTCATTAAATGGACTTGATGTGTCCTATGTAAAAGTGTAAAGTGGTAGCTTATGCTTGCTGCGCTTGAAACCGCATGGAAAGAATCACCTCACATGATTTGAAATTGGCCTCCATTGTGTTCACATTGAAAATATGGAGACACTATCTTTTTGGAGAAAAGCGTTTCATCTACACCGATCACAAAAGTCTTAAGTATTTTCCCTTGCCAAGAGAGCTTAACTTGAGACAACATAAATGGATGGAATTGATCAAGGATTATGATTATGTGATCGATTATCATCCCGGAAAGCCAATGTAGTAGCGCATGCTCGAGTAGAAAGTCGCACAAACACTTCGCATGGAATGTTTACTGTAATGTGAGATGACGGTGCAATGGTGGCATAATTGATAGCAAAACCGGATTTTCTAAATCGAGTGCTAGAGGCACAAAAGAATGATGAGAAAATTGCTGCAATTGTAAATCAAAATAGAATGGGGAAAGAAACTGAGTTTACAGCGAAAGTGTGGTGGCCCACGCCACCATACTCGACCCGATCCGAAAGTCGAACTTGGACCTGTGGATGCGGTCCTCACTCTTTTTTTTTTTTTTTTGAATCATTTTGAATAATCCAAATACGATTACTTTTCCAAAATACATTTCAAATATTCAATGAAAATATATATACATAAATACCACTTTAACATAAAGGGGGCCCATCATTTGATCACAAAACTCTATTTCATTCGATATGGCATTTCATGTCCACTTGGTCCATTTCCCATCTTTATACAATGCGGCATTATTAGCCATTTTCAATAACCAAATATTTACAAAACAAAATCAAAGTTCAATTTTCATAATAGTGTTTGTAGTCGAATAATTTCATGTATGCATGTGACAGAGCTTTACTTATCCTCCGTGTGACTTTGATGATGACTCTGATTCACTACGGTCTACGTCTTCGAACATGTTCACTCGGTACCTGCGCGATGATAAAAACAATGTGCTAAACATTTTTATGCTTAGTGGTTCTATACAATTCTCTCTTCCATTTCAATTTAACACAAATCATGCAATTTTTCTAAACCATGCTTTTGAACCTTTTTGAATGATCAATGCAATACAATACATATATTCATTTCAAATACATTCATTTACAATTTATTGATCATTCCAAATATGCACTTTCATATGCAATAAATAATTCAAAATACAAATTGTGCACTTTACAATTTTCCTTATCAATTTTCCCTTAAATGAATTTAACCTATGCTTTGATACGTGATAAATCTTAATCACCTGATTTGTCTCATGGCCGCGTGTCAGATATAAACATTTTGTACTTATAACATGCAGATAGCCCTGCCGGTTGTCGACTGGGCTTATTAAAAAATCAATTCGTGAACACTATTGATACTATCCCCGCCGGGCTACTTGGATCGGAGTGACATTATCATTACGCTTCTCGTCGCACATCACGCTTATCATATATCAATCTATCCTCAACTCGAATTTTAACAGCTTAACATTCTATTACATGCTCAACCATTCATAAAGAAATACGTATGATGTACATTTATAAACACCATTTTCACATTCATGCAATTTTTCATATGCAAATCATTTCACAATCAATTGTCCTCAAATCAATTAAACAAATAAATATGCTTTCTTTTTCTTGCAAACTACTGTTAATTCAATCTATTTTGTAATCATTCAAACAATTTCTAAATAGAGAGAGGCTGAGAAAATTAAAACAAAAATATTGTTGTCCTCTCAATTCCCATCTCTTAATCTCGATCTCAACTCAGGCTTTTTTCCTTGTTAGCCCCTAATTCATCACAATTGACAATCATATATTAATTGAGTATTCTAAGGTTTATATTTAGGTCTTATTTCTACCCGACTTCCTTCTAGTACACTGTTCCTTTCATTTTTCCCCATTTTCTCATCCTTAAACATTCTAATAATTCCTTTTAGGTATCGATATGCCTCATTTTGACGAATTTTCTGGGTTCAATGGGGTCCAAATTTGGATACACTTATTTCAGGGAGATTTATTCTCCTAGAAGTCTAGTTTACCTAGAAATTTGAATTACTCAATTCACATGAGTGATGGCTATGTTATGGCCTAAATATCGAAATTGCTCCAAACACTAAAACTGTATCAGAACTGAATAGAATTGATCCGAAAACAAAGCCTCACTTTGACGAATTTTCTGGGTTAAATAGGGTCCAAATTTGGATATACTTATTTTAGGGAGATTTGTTCTCCTAAAATTCTAGTTTACCTGAAAATTTGAATCATTCAATTCGGATGAGTGATGGCCCAAATATCGAAACTGCTCCAAACACCAAAACCGTATCAAAACCGAACCAGAATTGACCCAAAAACAGAGCCTCACTTTTGACGAATTTCTGGGTCCAATGGGGTCTAAATTTGGAAACACTTATTTCATGGAGATTTGTTTTCCTAGAAGCTAGTTTACGCAAAAATTTGAATCACTCAATTCGGATGGGGGATGACCAAGTTATGGCAAGAACCAAAACATGGGTTTTGGAAAATTTTGACAGCATCTCACCTAAAAACCCAACATTTCCTTTATACAAAAATTCCTCATTTGAGGACCACAACCAATCAAACAACCAAAAACAACTTAGACCAACCAATAAAAACACTTTTATTCAAATTTGGGGTTTTCCCCAACCTAAACACAAGAAAAGGGGGTTAGGGTTTGATTTACTTACCTCTAATCTCTTTCAATCTACTTCTTTCTTCTTCTTTCTCTTTTTGATCACCTAAATCCTTGATCCTATGAAGGAAAATCACCAAGTTTTTCTCTTCTTCCTCAACCATAGTGTGCCCTAGCTCTCCTCTCCCCTTTGCCTAAAGTGTGGGTTATGGCATTCAAAGACCAAAAATTGGTCTTTTGTCCATTACATGACTAAGGCCATGTTTGGCTACACACTAATTCATCATTTTTCATTTTTTTCCATTTTAAAGATTCATTTCGCTTTTATTTCCTCTTCATTTCATCTCATTTATACTTTGACACTTACATTACTTATTTATGACCCTTAGGTCCTTATTTGACATTTTTACCAAATTTATTTGGCTTATGTAAAATTTCCAGGTTTTTATCATTTTTTCGTTTTTAGTCATTTAAACTCCGAAAAAATATGATTTAATTTATTTTACACCATGAACATGTTATAAAACTTTTAGGGTATTTTCAGGGCGTTACAACTCTCTCCTCCTTAAAAGAATTTCGTCCTCAAAATTACCTTCACTGAACAGTTGAGAGTTTTGTTGCCGCATAACTTCATTGCTTTGGCTTCCTTGGTCTTGTGGTTTCTCCACAGCACTCTTACCAATGGAATTCTCTTTTACCTCAACTCTTTCACTTCTCGAGCCAAGATCTCTACTGGCTCTTCTTCATACGTCAAATTCGGACTAAGCTCAATCATCTCTGAAGAGACTACATGCGATGGGTCTGACTTGTACCTCCTTAACATTGACACATGGAAAACATTATGAATCTTTTATAACTCTGGAGTTAAAGCTAATCTATATGTCATTGGACCCACTTTCTCTATCACCACATATGGCCCAATGAACCTAGGGCTCAACTTGCCCTTTTTCCTAAATCTCATTACCTTCTTCCAAGCCGATACTTTCACAAACACTTTTTCGCTGATCTCATATCGAATATCCTTTCTTCTCATGTCGAATGAGGATTTTGGTTCATCCGTACAATTTCAATTTTTTTCTAATCATTTTCACTTTTCCTAAGCCAATCAACTCCAGGCTAATTATCTTTTTCTCGCTTAACTTGGTCCAACACAATGGTGTTCTAGAGGAATTCCAATACTTCCTCATAGGCGCCATTCCAATACTTGACTGAAAGCTATTATTATACACAAATTCAACTAGAGGAATGTGTCTATCCCAACTACCCTCATAGTCGATCACACAACTTCTCAGCATATCTTCCAACACTTAGATCACTCTTTCCGATTGTCCATCCGTCTACGGGTAGAATGTTGTGCTGAAATTCAGTCGAGTGCCCAAAGCCTCTTGCAACTTTTCCCAAAATCTTGAGGTAAACCTCGAATCTCTATCTGAAATGATCGATATTAGAATCCCATGTAACCGACCTATTTTTATAAATCTCTACCAAATTCTTGTCATGAATAGTCGGCTTTCTACGTAGAAGTTAGCCGAAAGAATAATGGTCTACCACGGTTCAAACTAAATCATGCTTCCTTCCTCGTCAACGTAACCTAACCACAAAATCCATCAGGATTCTGGCCCCATTTCCATTCGTATCCCACGAGTCAGAATAATCCCGAAAGAACTTGATGTTTGACTTTCACTTTCTGACACACCATACACTTGGTCACAAATTCTGAAACATCTCTTTTCATTTCAGACCACCAATATGAAGTCTTTAAATCCTGATACATTTTTGTGCTACTGGGATGCATAGCAAAAGATCCACTTTATGCCTCTTTAAGTATGAATTTCTTCAATTCATCATCATTGAGTACACAAACCCGATCTCTATAGTACAAGAATCCACCCTCTTTCGCCGTAAGCTCAGTTTCTTTCCCCATTCTATTTTGATTTACAATTGCAACAATTTTCTCATCATTCTTTTGTGCCTCTAGCACTCGATTTAACAAATCCGGTTTTGCTATCAATTTTGCCACTATTGCACCGTCGTCTGATAATGACAAATGAGCATTTAACGCTCAAAGCGTTTGTACTGACTACTCAGAGCATCTGCTACTACATCGCCTTCCCAAGATGATAATTGATCGTGACAATCACAATCCTTGATCAATCTCCATCCATTCACGTTGTCTTAAGTTAAGCCTTTCTATGCAGGGCAAATACTTAAGACTTTTGTGATTGGTGTATATGAAACACTTTCTCCATAAAGATAGTGTCTCCATATTTTCAATGCGAACACAATGGCAGCAAATTCCAAATCATGTGGTAGTTCTTTTTCATGCTACTAACTGCCAGTTATTGCTACCACTTTACCCTCTTGCATAAGGACACATCCAAGTCCATTAATGAAGCATCAATAAAAATAACGTATTCTTTACTGTAGGTCGGCTAAGTAAGAACCAGTGCCTCGGTTAAGAATGCTTTCAACTTTTCAAAACTAGCTTGACACTTTTCACTCCACTCAAATCTCACATTCTTTTAGAGCAATCTCATCATAGGGTCCGCAGTCATCGAAAACCCCTTAATGAACCTTCTGTAGTAACCTGCCAAACCCATGAACTACACACTTCCGTGACATTTCTCGATGGTTTCCATTCAATAATCACCTCTATCTTCTTTGGATCCACTCAAATTCCTTCTTCTGATATAATGTGTCCAAGAAAGGACACTTCTCTCAACCAAAATTCACATTTACTCAGTTTTGCATATAATTGTTCCTTTCTCAAGGTTTTTAGCATTACCCGAAGGTGTGTATCATGATCTTCCCGATCCTTTGAATGCATAAGGATGTCATCTATAAAAACCACGACAAACAGATCTACATACGGTCGGAAAACACGATTTATTAAGTCCATGAAAGCCGCCGGTGCATTTGTCAACCCAAATGGCATTACAAGGAACTCATTATGTCTATACCGTGTTCTAAACGCTGTCTTATACACATATTCATCCTTAATCCTTAACTGGTGATACCCAGATCACAAGTCAATCTTCGAAAAGACACTTGCATCTTTCAACTGGTCAAACAAGTCATCTATCCTAGGTAACGGAAATTTGTTCTTCACTGTCATCTTATTCAGTTGCCTATAGTCAACATACAACCTAAGTGTACCATCTTTCTTCTTAATAAAGAGCACTGGAGCTCCCCATGGTGATACACTCGGACAAATAAATCCCTTCTCTAACAACTCTTGCAACCGAAGCTTCAATTCTTTTAACTCCACTAGAGCCATTCTATACGGTGTAATGGATTCCGAAGTGGCACCCGGAACAACGTCAATTGCAAACTCAATGTCTCTCTGTGGAGGCAACCCCGTCAATTCCTGGAAACACATCCAGATAATCACAAACTGTAGGGATGTCTGATAAAATATGCTCCGCCTTTTTCGTATCTATCACATACACCAAGTAGGCTTCACACCCCTTTCAAACCATTGTTTTAGCAGTAGCGACATATATCACATTAGAGAGGTGGTTCGACCTCTCGCCAATTAAAGTCACTTCCTCACCACTCACTGTCCTTAAGGTCACTCTCTTCATTCTCCAACCAACTACTACTTGGTGTTGGGACAACCAATCCATCCCCAATATCACATCAAACTCTCTAAATGACAACTCCATCAAATCTCCCGGAAACTCATACTCTCGTGTTTTGATGTGGCAATCTCTGTAAACTCTATTCACAGTGACTCTATGCCCAAGTGGATTTGTCACAAAAATGTCATACTCGGTTTTACTTTTCGGTAAACTACCCAAACTTGGCATGGTAGTACAAATATAAGAGTGGGTTGAACCTGGATCTATCAATGCATGTACAATAGTCTCAAAGATATAGAAATTACCAACTATCATATCCGATGTATCTTTATCTTCCACAGCCAGATATACGGCCGAGCACGAAGCATCCCGTCTACCCATAGTCTGTCGCTTGTCTCGTGCACTTCGGGTGATGCAATACTTGTCCTTATTGCTTTCTTCTATCCCGTGAAACTGCACTCCCCAACCGTGCCGTTAATGAACGAGCTCTACGACAATCTTTTACTTTGTGCTCATTGGATCCACATACCAAACAAGCACCTATCAATCTCCAACACTCTCCTTTATAAGCCTCTCCCATACCGTGTGCAATAAGGAGGAGCTCTAGCCCTTGAAAAACCTCCTAATGCACTAGCAACTGATGGTCTGAATAGTCTGCATTACCTAGCTCGAAATGATCCCCCGAGTTGTAGCCGATTATAACCATGTGGTCCTTGAATTTCTTACTTAAAGGTCGATAAGAACTCGATCGTCTGTGGTTTTTCTTACTCCCCGTTCTTTCTTTTCTTTCTTTACTCTTTCAACATTTAGAGCACATGTCACAATTTTAGAAAAGCCATCATGGCAAAATCCTATGGGGCCCGAATATGGTCATTGAGGCCATCTCAAACCTTGTATTTTCCTCTCAATACTAGCATCTCGGGAGCATACTTGCTTTGCTTAACCAGTGAATACTCTTGATACTGGCCACACTCATCCTGCCTTTTGTTTCAAATTATGAAACCTCGTCCCATATTTCGAGCAACAATGCACTCCACATATTGTTTCCCATCAGCTGAAGAACTCCTATGTAACACTCCTCCAGTAAAAGTGATCCTAGTCATGGAAACCCACAACAGATAAGCTCCATCCTGTAGAAGTGAGGTCGCACACTCTAAATTCTCCTTTGGTGTGCAATGCATTTTCCGTAGCATTCTTTCAATTCTTTCGAGCCAATTTTCCGCCATGGAAGGCTCATCATCTTTTTTCCCAAGGAAATCCAAGGGTTGATATTTTGTCATTCTCTCTATGGCTGACCGTTGAGGAACAACTGCAGTTGTTGTGTTGCTCTTTGTAATGCCTGAGCTATCTATTGGAGGATATCCAAAGCACTTCCTGCTGCTTGACCTTGCTCACGAATTGATGGAGCATGGGATGCTTGCCCACCTTCCACACTAGCAGGGCTATTTAGGCGACTTCTCGAGTCACCTCTGACCCTATGGGGTCCTAAACCATATATGCTTACCTATTAAGACCGAGCAAGATCTGGTATCAAGAATGTCCTTATATAAATGCAAATGCAATGGCATGTCATAAACAATTTCAAAATCACTTGTAGACCAGCCAAAACCAGCTCCGATACCACTAAAAATGGCGTACCACGCTATCAGACTCCAACCCGATCCTGAGGTCAATCCATCCCAGGACGCTAGCCCCTTACTCTTTTAATCACAGCATTTTTTTAATCAATGTTAATGACATTTCTAAACTCATTTCAACTACTCAATGAAAATATGGTATATGTAAATACTAATTTAACATGGGGCCTATCATTTGATCACAAACTCTTTTTCATTTGATATGATATTTCATGCCCACTTCAATCATTTCTTAAATTCTTTTTATACATGGCATTATTATCCGTTTTCACTAACCAAATATGTACAAAACAAAATCATAGTTCAATTTTCATAATAGTGTTTGTACAACATGAGTCGAATAATTTCATGCATGCATGTGACGAAGCTTTACTTATCCTCCGTGTGACTTTGATGATGACTCGATTCACCAAAGGGCCCACGCCTTCATACCTGTTGACTCCTGCACTGCCGATGATTAAACAACGCACTAAGCATTTTCATGCTTAGTGGTTTTATACAATTCTCTCTTCCATTTTAGTTTAACACAAATCATGCAATTTTCTAAACCATGCTTTTGAACCTTTTTGAATGATCAATGCAATACAATACATATATTCATTTCAAATACATTCATTTACAGTTTATTGATAATTCAAAATATGCACTTTCATATGCAATAATCATTCAAAATACAAATCATGCACTTTACAATTTTCCTTATCAATTCTGCCCTTAAACGAATTTTTAACTTTATGCTGATGCACAAGATAAATGTAAAATCACCTACATTTGGCCCCCAGTTACTTAATTGTATAAAAATTTTTGTTTTATAACACAAGACGGGTCCTCATGGTCACACCGGTTATTAAAAATAAATTCGTGAACACTATCGATAATCGTCTCCACTGGCTACTTGATTGAAGTGGGACACATCATTACTGCCTGTCAAGATCGCTAATTCACTTTATCTGGTGATTGGCCAGCCCCGATTAGTGTGCCTAATTCCTATTCCCAAGCGTAGGGAATTATGGTCGTTTAACATTGTAATACCGTGGAAATCCACAGGTCATCTCCTCGTGGAGCTGGGCCTTACTTTGTTGATCAATAGAAGCTATTCCCACTAAAAGTATGATTTAAAAGAAAATCGTGATGTTTGTTGTTTGATCAATGGTTGACGTTTAAATGTTTTAAACTAGAAAGACAATTGCCGGATTTTTGGTGGTTCCACTCACTTCGACGTAAGTCCCACTCTCTATTTTATAAACTCATCTAGAACCATCGATAAATGGTCTCTCTGGGTTTCTGAGATTTGTCTTTAAATGTGTTTCTTGGAAAATATAGATGATCGAGTAATAAACACTTGTCCTCACTTAAACGAACCCTAGTTGGCATTATGATCAAGCACAACGTGGTACCGGGGGTCTCGTTAACACGCTGGTCAAGAATTTGCCTAACTAAGGATTTAAAACCTTTCTACACATTTGATCAATATTACACAATCCATTGAAAATCAAAAGAGGAATCGAGGGACTTTACCTCGACGGTGAGTTTCCCGCATGATCCCAAAGCAAAGAGGGGGGCTTAGAACTCCATAAAACTCATGAACAATTAAAGTCGAAGAACGATTAATCATAAAAACAGTACCTTGCAGAAATCACAATTGACTTGTAAAACTGAGAATGAAGAATATGAATAAGGGGATTTAAAGTAATAAATATTTATGGCCGAAGATTACAAACTTTGAACCGAAACTTCCAAAAGAATAGAATTCAAATCGATCTACAAAGTCTAACTCAAAACCTGGAGAAAACTCTTATTCTATCCAAACCCAACCCTAGAAGTGAAGAAATAAAACTAAAAGAGAGTCGAGATCTTCATTACTCAGGTCCTCCTCCCCTTTTATAGCCCCCTCCAATGTGATTTTCTCCCATTTCGTTTGTCGACGAGAGTACACTCGCACGGATTTCCTGAATTCTGGACAATTCTCGCTAGTTCCATGCGCCAGGCCTGCAGAGGAACTTCAAGTTCACCCAGAACTTGTTCATCGCAATTTTCCACAAGTTGTACTCTAGAGAACTTTAAGTTCTACCCCGCAGAACTTGTTCATCGCCAATTTTTCAAAGCAAGTTGTACCGGTAGAACTTTGTTGTACTGCATAATCCTAGCACCGGTGCTTTCCTTGCTTTTCTGGAGTTCCCGAGACTTCGTCAATTGCTCACCCACATCCACACTGCTTCATATTAGCTTCCCGGGCAAACATCCTTGTGCACTTACGTTTTAAACCTGAAAGACCTGCACAAGTCTGAAAACACATAAGAGATTGTATACTGCTTTGTGCCAAATGTGGTAAATTGTGATTTAAATTAATGTGCTAGATTCTATTATAATTATCACCAAATGTGTATTCACCACACTTTCAACCTCGCATTCTGCTAGTCCTAGCAAGATTTAGATCTAACTACCCACTCAGGTATGACCCAAACAAGGCGCCTAAGATACTAAGCTTTGCAAGAATCTCAAAATAGCACTTATGGAATAGGAGCATTTCACCACTTTAGTATGCACCGGAAGATGACTCAATTGCCCAACCACATTCTTACACAATGAACATTATAACACGCTAACACAAAATTGGTTATTCAAATAAGGATTATGGATTTAAGAAATGTAAGGTAGTCATGTTTTATGAAGGAACCTAATGATCAAAATAAGGTAAGCAATCATATAACATAGAACATGTAACCCCATGCATAATGTCAGGAAATGAAACATAAGTCGAATCAATGAGGTTCTAAGAGTTTGTAATGACCGCTAAATGAAAGAAAAGGTGAAAACAAACTGGTGGGTTGCATAATAGCGTTAAGGTCTACTACCCAGTTGCCAACACCACCCTAGTATAGCCTAACACAACTATGCAAAGGTCGCCCTTATCCCCATCGTAAGAGAATGCGCCCCGTCCACACGTTTAATTTTCCGATTCTCTAAACTGAGAAGTAGATCCGCCATCGCCGGCTCCCCAGTATGTGGGCTCTCAAGCCCGAGAGACGTCTGGCCCACCGCTCTCGGCTTCCCAAGGATGCACTAACCACTCCCTTGATCCGCCGCTCCATCCTCTTCTTCAAAGGCGATGTGCCCAGGTGCCGGAGTTGTGGAAGAAGTGGTCCCGAGAGGAGGCAACTGGCGCAAATCGAGGGTCGTGGTCTGCTGGAGGTCGCTTCGCTCTTTCGCTTCGCCTTATTTCAGATCCGCCTCCCGCTCTAGGTATCACCTTCTTTCTTTAACTGCCTCTCATCCCCGCTTCTTCTACAATACTAGCCGCGCAATTGAGGGAAACGGAATATGCCGGGCTTGCACCGAATATTGTGCAACCTTCATCAAGCAAGCACTATGACTAGTGATAGTCAATCGCCTTCCGGCCATAACTCGCACAACAATCGACCGTTTCTTGATCGGGAGACTTTTCACAACTCCTTCGCCAAATGCGATTGTGAATGATCTTGTTCATCGCATGGTCTCGGCTTTTAACTTTCCAGAACGAATTTGTTTTATAAATCCACCATGGGTACAGATTCGTGCACATAGCCTCGCGGAATAACCGGGCATCGAACTGCAGAATAGCCCCCGAGCGGATATGGCCGATCCGACGTGTCGCATGTAATATACGCAAGGCATGTGCTATCGAAAGTCGATATAATGTAAGTCGCTTTCCATCAAGTTTCGAAGACAAAGGTTAACCTACCGATTCGTTGGTGGTAGAACTCCCTAACTACCGAAGGTAAGTATCCAAGGATCCTGCAGTGCACGTAAGTGCATATTTTGTTCCCGGATACTCACTCCCGACGGGATGAGAATATAAGAATGTTTCCAAATTAACGCCCCTCTCGCATTGGAAACTCTATTTGCCATTGCCCGGGTCCATTTTTCGTGCTCACCCTCAGAGTCTTCAGCAAACATAGCCTCTATTTCTTCATCAACACTATCCGATACTTCCTCACTTTCTGAAGAGGATGCAACTTGTTTTCCTTTTTCTTTTCACCGTCGGGAGGCATCGCTTTCTTCACCGCCGCTCCATAGAGGAACTGATGCCTTCCTTCCCTGTTCTTAACGCGCTGGAAACTGGAAATGATAGCAATAACGCCCGCATGGCCCGTAAATAAATCATGTCCCAAAACCTTGTCTCGAACAACACCGGGCCGGGCCCGTACATCGATACGCCGCCCATATGGACAAAGATAGCCTCCCAAACAAGAATCATTAATAATATCAACAAAATCCAACCAACAAGATCCATATGTAGCCGAAAGGAGATCAACAATGCTAGAGAGTCAGAGGGCTTACCACGCTCAACACCGACCAGCAGTGTAACCCAACTGAACTGAAACCGAAATTCCCGGCAGAGCAAATCGAGCTTGGGAATGCTTGTAAGAGGAACACACGGCTAGGGGCTCAACTCTGGAATAACAAAACCATATGGTAAATGAAGCAGGCATCCGATTTTTGGGTCAAAAACCTCCTTACAATTTCCGCCCGTTGAAGAGGAACTTTTAAGTTCTACCAAGAGAACTTTTACACCGCCATCTCTATTAGTTCTCACCTAGGAACTTTAAGTTGTACCGTGAACTTGCTTCAGAAACCGATTTTTTTTTCTCTTTCTTTTTTTTTTCTTTTCTTTCTTTTTTTTTTTGAATATATATATATATATATATATATATAGATATATATATATATATATATATATATATATATATATATATATATATATATATATATATATATATATTTTTTTTTTTTTCACTTGGAACAAAGGGTGCCGCTTATACATCTTCGAATTGCTCAACCGCTCTTCTCATCCGTGTTTTTCGCATGTTCACTTTTTCTCTTGTTCAAATTCCACAATCGATCAGACTCAGACTTAGTACTCAGAATTCATTCTTGGGATATCAAACTCTCCATGAGAACCACCATTGCTCCATAAATCCCGATTCCTGTCTAATAAACTTGGACAACTTTGGCTCAAATGGGTGCAAAGGATGAGACACTACAAATCCACGGGCATGCAACGAAATAATGGCCTCTAATCATTTTCCACTTATGCAAGGTGTTCCGTAAAGACTATGATGCATGAAATTAACATGACCAGTTAAATTGATGCACAATTGGAAACAATAACAGGCAAGATCGGAGAAATTTTGGCCATAAGTCTGTGGTTTAGCGAGCAAGAGCAGTAGAAATGTGGGAGGACAATCTACGAAAACAATGAGGTTGTGTGTGTCATAAGATGTACATGCGATAAGATGATGTGGAGAGTATATGAGATCAAGCGGGTATGTACAGTGTAGGTAAAACATAATACTCCAAAGAAGCAAATTTTGAAAATTTGACCCACCGGGAACACATAACGAGCGCAGAGTTACGCTCAACCAGCGTACACCTACCCTCATTAATGTAAACAAGTACGTCCTCAATGCTTGAACTAAGGTACCCCACAACAGATTTTAAGAGAACGTAAACAGATTCTCATGATTTTTTATTTCTATGTTATTAAAAGCAAATGAAATAAAGCAAATGAAGTAAAAATAAAAATAGAAAGCATGAACAAAAATAAAAGCAAACTATGTACAACAAATCGAATGATGTTACTGGAAGGGAGAGTTTTGCGAGTGGGTATACCTAAGTCCACAACCGCTTCGTGAGGAGAGAAATGCTCAAGGAATGGTTTGAGGCGTTGGCCATTCACCTTGAAGGAGTTCCCATTGTCCTGGATTAATTTCCACGGCCCATGGATATAGACCACCTTAACGATGAAAGGCCAAATTAACGAGAGCCGAGCTTCTCAGAAATGATGTAAACGGAGTCAGTATAAAGAAGATTTCTCTCTGACAATTCAAAAGTTTTCCCAATAGATTTGTCGCGGAATAACTTGAGCCGCTTCAAATTTCCGAGCTTTCATACGATTCCTCCAGCTTCAAGTTCATTTAGCCGTAATAACCGCTGCCACCATTGAGTTAGATCGTGAATTAAAGTTCGACAGCCCAAGAAGCTCCTGTTCCATCTCTACCGGCAAATGGCAAGCCCTGCTGGCAAACTAGCCTATAGGAGACATACCAAGAACATTTTAAAGGCAAGATTTGCAGATCTAAAGAGACTAAAGACGGAGTGACCAATCTTTTCTGACTGGGCAACCGCTCTTTCTAAAATGTGTTTTATCTCCCTATTAGCTAGCTCAAATTTCGACCATTGGTCCAGGGGTGGTGTCGTGGATACTTTATGGGTGACTCCACATTTCTAACGTATTTCAAAAGATCGACGGTAAAAGTGGAGTCCACCATCACTAATAATCGCCTCGAGGCGCTCCAAAACGAGAAAAAATATGTTCCTTTATAAATTTCAAAACAACCTTATGGTCATTGGTTCTCGTTGGAATTGCCTCAACCCACTTAGACACGTAGTCAACAGATAATAAAATGTAGAGATAGCCACAAGAAGGGGGAAAAGGCCCCATGTAGTCAATACCCCAAATACCAAAAATTTCAATGGATTAGAATTGGGGGGTAAGAGGCATCATGTTTCGTTTGTGACCCTCCTAATTGCCGGTATCAGCACAAGTTTTCAGAATCAAAACACCTTAAGAGGGCCAATAAACCCAAATTTTGCGTAATCTTGTCGGGTAGTTTTTCATGAGAAATGTCCCCACAAAAGCCTGCAGGGCAAGAAGTTAAAATCTCACTCAAGCCATCATCGGGTACATCTCTCATTATTTGATCTCGACAAGATTTAAATAGATATGGATCATCAAAATAGTATTTCTTAATATCTCTGTCAAGAATTTCTTTTCGTTGAGAAGTCCATTGAGCTGAATCGCCGCTTACTAGGGTAATTCACTATGTCGCATACCATGGGTAATGAAACAAGAGCAAAGAGTTGTTCATCAGAGTTATCACCTATGGGTATGCCACGGGAGTCGATTCTCGAACTAATCGAGATAAGTGGTCAAGAACCACATTCTCAAACCTCTCTTTATCTTTTAATGGTCAAGTTGAATTCTTGACAGAGTAAAATCCACCTAGTTAACTCTGGTTTCGTATCTTAGTTTAGAGAGCAAGTACTTCGTGAGCAAAGATGGTCTCAGAAGATGGTTAATGGGAGCCAACAATATATGACCTAAATTTTTCTAGAGCAAAGACAACAGCTAGAAACTCTTTTTCTGTGGTCATGTAGTTGGCCTGGGTGGAATCTAGTGTCTTACTAGCATAGTAAATGCACAGCCTTTTTGTCCTCCCTCCCAACACACTATGGCATAATCACTAGCATCGCACATGATCTCAAATGGAGGTCCAATGAGAGACGATGATCGTGGTGACAATTGCATGCTTTTGAGCTTAGCAGCGCTGTCACAAGTTTGTGACCATGTGAAAGGGACATCTTTAGCAAGCAAAGCATATAAGGGCCGGGCTATAGCACTAAAATCTTTATAAACCTTCGATAAAAACCAGATGGCCCAAGAATGACCTTATCTCAACAACACACTTAGGAGTGTGGGAGGCTGAAATTAGTTCAACTTTTGGCCTTATCAACTCGATTCCATCTTTGATACAATGTGGCCTAAAACAATTCCTGTGTTACCATGAAGTGACATTCTCCCAATTTAACACAAGATTTTTCACAATCTCTCCAAACCTTTCAGAATTTTCTAAACAACTTCGAACGAGTCACCAAAATCGAAATCATCCATGAAAATCTCCAATATGATTTCTATCATCACTGAAAATTCCCATCATGCATCGTTGGAGTTCCGGTGCATTGCACGCCTTAAAAGGCATCTTCCTAAAGTTTAAGGTAATGGGTATGGCAAGTGAATGTAGTTTTTTTCTTTGATCTTCCAGTTATTCTAATTTGATTGTACCCTCGAAAATTCATCAAGAAAACAATGTACCATGCCTCAAGAATCCCTAACATTTGATCAACAAAAGGAAGAGGAGAATGGTCTTTCCTAGTGCCCGCATTAAGTTTCCTATAATCTATGCACACCCTCCATCCTGAGGTGACACGAGTAGGAATAAGCTCATTATTTTCATTGGCAACTACTGTGACTCGGTACTCTTAGGAACTACTTGTGTTGGACTAACCCACCCTGTTATCTGCAATAGGGTAGATAAACCCTACATCCAAAAAGTTTTTAAAACCCTTTCACCACTTCTTTCATTATTGGGTTCTAATCGTTTCTCTTATTGCCTAAGGTTCGACATCCTCTTCTATGAATTTATGTGTGCATCAAGGGGCTAATTCTCAATATCCGTGAATTGTCCAACCTAAAGCAAATTCCGTGGCTTCACTATTTCCAAAAGTTGAGTTTCTTGAGTCACGTCTAATGAGGAAGATATGATTATCGGAAAAGCTCGCCTCCCTAAGAATGCATTTAAGATGTGTTGGTAAAGGCTTAAGCTCGTTTAGGTGGCTTCTCCTCCGAAGGTACTGTCTATCCCCACTCACAAGAAAGGTTCAAATTTAGGAGCCCACCGTTAACTTCAAATACATCTTTATGCTCAATTATAGAGTGGAGAAACTCGACTCCAAAGTGGTCACTTCTCATCCTAATTCCGGTCGACTAGACATGACTTAAGGAGGATCATCATGTGAAACATTATCCTGTATTTTGTACCACTGAAATGACCATATTAATTTTGACACATGTCTTCTTCATCCCCTATCTTGATTACATTGAAAATATTCAGACAACAGTCATGTTCCCAAATGAAAGTGTCATTAGCCTCCCCTACAAATGTATAGCTGGTATTGAGCTCAAGAATGGTCGACCAAGAATTACTGGGAACTGAGTTCCTTGGTTCACCACAGGTTGAGTGTCAAGCACCACAAAATCGACAGAAGTGGAATTGTCCACTGGACCAATACATCCTTCACTATCCCTCTAGGAATTTTCACGCTACGGTCAGCTAGTTGAAGGGTGATACTGGTCAGCTCTAATTTCCAACCCTAAGTCCACGTATACCGAATAAGTAACAAATTACACTCGCCCAGTCCATTGTGCCACGCCCCAACTTTGAATTTCCTACTACTATAGAAATAGTAGGACTACTCGGGTCTTTGTATTTTCAAAGTTGGTTCCAATTAGGGACGATTGTTCGGGGCTTCATGAATGCCTCCCTTTTAAACACACCTAGTTTTTACCGCACAAATCCTTCATAAATTTAGTATATGATGGGATTTGTTGCAGACGGCATCTAACAAGGGAATATCTGCTTGACTTGTTTGAATGTGCCTCATAAATCTCCGAATGGTTAGTCATTTTCTGCGCTCTCGGCCATGAGGGTATGGAGGTCGGAGGGAGGCATATTGATCAAGCCTTCCTCCGACTGATCATCTTTTGCCATCCTGTATTAGGGATATGAGGTGTGTCTGATTTTTCATCCTCCCAGCCATTCCCTATGAGACTCTTGTGATGACTCCTTTGGTTGAATAGTTTGTCAACTACCTTACTAATTCTCAAGGGTAGTGACAGCCTTACAGTGCTCAAAGGTACCCTCACTTGAACCAACCACACTATTTCGACCTTGTGGGTTTTGGATGGGGTTGTGATGTGGAAGTTTCCTTTCTCCCGTTGAAGGTTACCGGTGGACGAAGTCAACTTGGTTATCCGTGATCTCAAGATCGTCAAAGAGGCCTCGAGTTCCGTGTTTGTGGATTGTTGTTTGCATAAACTGGTGGTAACTATATCTTCCGTACTCTCTTATGTGAGGTCGGGTAAGGCGTGAGTTTGACCCTTGGTTCGGGTGGATAATGACCTTGATTGAATTTCCTTTGAAATCCTTAGCCTTGATTCAAATGGAGGAATGGAATTTGGAAACCTTGGTTTGAGTAGGAGGACCCTTAGTTGCCAAGTGTGTTGTGTGGTCCTCCTCATTTCTCCAAATTTAAAATTAGGATGCTCGCCCCACCTCGGGATTATAAGTTTCAAAGTATGGGAATTGAAAGGTTTCCTTGATAGCTAAGGGCGTTGGCTTGCTCATTTGAATGGCTCCCCTTAACTTATGAAGATTTGGGCGCTAATGGTCGAGTGTGTGGTCATCGATATAATGTACGCTCCTCTACTCTAGGTCCATTTGGTGTCGAGGGTAATCGAGGCACATCTAGTTACCCCATTCACCTTCTTCATCTCTATAGCATCTAATTTCCTTGTTGTTGCAGCCTTAGCTTGCAACTCATCATTCTCTCTTAAGTGATGGATTCCACCACCAAGAAAGGTAAGCATGACTTTGAAGAAGGTTCAGTTAGAAGTGTTTGTCTCCAAGTTCGAGCATTCTCTGCCATAGTGTCAAAAAGTCGAATTGCCTCCTAGCACTCTTTCATAAAATTCTCCCGCACACATCATTTGATGTACTGCTATTACTTAGAGATAACTTCTGATGAAAGTATGCACAAATTTGTCCAACATCCAAACCCATGACGAGGGATAAGATGGAGGAGATCCTTATATCTTCCCACAATCGTCGCGGGCGTTCACCTGCCGTAGTGCTCGAATTGCTCGCGATGAGGGCATTGGTATCGCGCGTGAGGGAAAACTTATCGAGGAATTCGCTCCGTGATGTTTTCCCAAGGTAAAGATTGAATTAGGTGCAAGGAATGGAAACCGCATTTCGCCTTCCTTCAAAGCAAAAGGAAATAAAACCAAACAGATTATATGGAGAGGTGAACCGGTGGAGAGGAATGCACTGCAGACATCCTCGAAATCCCTCATAAATGAGTAAGGGTTCTCAGATTCGAACCCTTGGTATACAGGAAGACGGATCATTTCCGACTTCATCGAATTGGTCAGCCTCATCAGAAGGCGAATACAAGAATTGGTCAGGGTCCTCGAGGTTGTAGAATTTCAAGGGTTCTTCGGCATTTGGGCAAAGTGAGCAGGGGAATCTCTATACTGATTTTGCCAAGGTTACCATTTCCTCTCATTGGTGTTATTGAAGTGTAGCATTGTCCCCATGTTGTGGAGGCTCATAGGAGTCCCTTGCTGATTCTCGTGGATTATCCATTCGAGGTAAAATGTTATTCGAGACACTCGCTTATTATGGATTCCCCGAGTTTCTAGGGGATACACTGAATTAGTCGGTGTTTCTCTATAGCCCAAATCGACATGCACTACACTTACTCTGTCCAAGAAACACCCACTGAGATTTCTCACTAAAAACAAAAATAAAAAGAAAAGCCGGAGAATCGCATCTGACTGCAATGCAATTGCAATTTACCTCTAGCCTTCAGATCAACTCGTTGTCGCCACTCCTAAGAATCTGGCCAAAAATGCTCGGTCCCGATTAAGGTGCCTAATTCTATTCCCAAGTTTAGGAATTATGGTCGTCTAGCATTGTAATACTCGTGAAACTACGTGTCATCTCCTAGGGAGCAATTTTACTTTTGTTGATCATCAGAGCTTATTCTCACTAAAAAGTATGATTTAAAAGAAATTGTGATGTTGTGTTGTTTGGATCAATGGTTGATCGTTTTAAATGTTTTAAACTAGAAAGACAATTGTCGGGATTTTTAGGTTCCACTCACTTCCGATCGTGTAAGTCCCACCTCTTATTTTATAAACTCATCTGGGGAGCCATTGATAAATGGTCTTCACTTTATGATTATTTTTAAACGCTTCTTTCTAAAATAAAGATGATCGAGTAATACTAAACACTTGTTCTCAATTAAAACGAACCCTTAGTTGGCATTATGATCAAGCACAACGCGGTAACGGAATATCTGCTAACACGTTGTCAAGAATTTGCCCAACGAAGGATTTAAAACTTTTTGCCACAAGTGATCAATATTACACAATCCATTGAAAATCAAAAGAGGGAATTTGAGATCTACTCTGATCGGTGAGTTTCCGTATGATCCCAAAGAAGAGTGCTTGTAACTCCATAAAACTCATATGAACAATTAAAGTCGAAGAACGATTAATCATAAAAACAATACCTTGCAGAAATCAGAATTGACTTGTAAACCTGAGAATGAAGAATATGGAATGCCAGGATTTCCAAAGCGTAATAAATATTTATGTCGAAGATTACAAACTCTTGAATCCGAAACTTCCAAAAAGAATAGAATTCAACTGGATCTACAAAGTTCAACCTAAAAAACTGAGAAAACTCTTATTCTATCCAAAACCTAAACCCTAGAAGTGAAGAACTAAAAAACTAAAAGAGAGTCAGAGAGCTCCTATTACTTGTGTCCTCCTCCTTTTATAGTCCCCTCCAATGTGATTTTCCCATTTTGGTTTGCTTGACGAGTGTTCCTCGCGCATGGATTGAATTCCTGACACCCCGCAAGTTCAGATAGCGAAAATTCTAGAGGAACTTTAAGTTCTACCGGTAGAACTTGTTCACTACCAATTTTCCAAAGAAGTTGTGACCGTAGAACTTTGCTCTCACCAAAGAGAACTTGTTCATCGGCAATTTTCAAATAGGTTGTATCTGCAGAACTTAAGTTGAAAATTCTGTAACTTGCACTGGTGCTGGTTTTGAGTTCTAGGATTGCCAATTGCTCACCCACATCCACATCAAGCTTCATATTAGCTTCTCAAGTAAACATCTTTGAAAATTTATATGTTTTAAACCCTAAAGACTCATAAGTCAAAACACGTAAGAGATTAGAAGTACATGTTCTTGTGCCAAATGTGGGTAAATTGTGATTTAAATGTGCTAGATTCTATTATAATTATCACTCAAATGTGTATTCATCAGGTATACCAATCTATCCTCAACTCGAATTCAACGGTTAACATTCTATTAAGGGCGTTCAGATCATTCTTAGCAAAATACAATATAGTATGTACATTTATACAAACAATTCATTTTCAATACTCATGCAATTTTTCATATGCAAATCATTTCACAATCAATTAAAACAAATCAATATGCTTTTTCTTATAAATCATTTCAAAGAATTTTCTAAATCTATTTAGAATCATTTAAACACTTTGGAATTAGAGAGAGAGAAGTGGAGAACAAACCAAAAAGATTGTCGCCCTTCGATTCTTGTCCTCGAAATCTCAACCTCAACTCGGACTTTTCTCCTTGTTAGCCCCTAATCCATCATAAATGAAAATCATATATTAGTTAGGTATTCTAAGGTTTATATTTAGGTCTTATTTCTACCCGACTCTTCCCAAGTATTACTGTTCCTTCATTTTTCCCCATTTCCTTGTCTTTAGACATTCTTATTA
Source organism: Tetrastigma voinierianum (assembly GCA_016808115.1). Taxonomy (NCBI): domain Eukaryota; kingdom Viridiplantae; phylum Streptophyta; class Magnoliopsida; order Vitales; family Vitaceae; genus Tetrastigma; species Tetrastigma voinierianum. The sequence goes on along the minus strand of JAEQBH010001228.1, from coordinate 695,602 downwards.
TTCTTTTTAGGCATCGATATGCCTCGTTTTGACAAATTTTCTAGGTTCAATGAGGTCCAAATTTGGATATACTTATTTTATGGGGATTTGTTCTCCTAGAAGTCTAGTTTACCTAAAAATTTGAATTACTTAATTCGAATGAGTGATGGCCAAGTTATGTCCTAAATACTGAAACTACTCCAAACACCAAAACTGTATCAGAACTGAACAGAATTGACTTGAAAATAGAGCCTCAATTTGATGAATTTTCTGGGTTCAATAGGGTCCAAATTTGGATACATTTATTTCAGGGAAATTTGTTCTCCTATAATTCTAGTTTATCCAAAAATTTGAATCACTCAATTCGAATGGGTGATGGCCAAGTTATGGCCTAAATACCAAAACTGCTCCAAACACCAAAACTGTATCAGAACTTAACCATAATTGACCCGAAAAAAGAGCCTCACTTTCGACGAATTTCTGGGTCCAATGGGGTCCAAATTTGGATATAATTATTTCATAGAGATTTTTCTCTCCTATAAGTCTAGTTTACTTAGAAATTTGAATCACTTAATTCGAATGAGTGATGGCCAAGTTATGGCCTAAATACTGAAACTGCTCCAAACACCAAAACTGTGTCAGAACTGAACTAGAATTGACCCGAAAACAAAGCCTCACTTTTGACGAATTTTTGGGTCTAATGGGATATAAATTTGGAAACACTTATTTCATGGAGATTTGTTATCCTAGAAGCTAGTTTACCTAGAAATTTGAATCACTCAATTCGGATGAGTGATGACCAAGTTATGGCCAAAACAAAAACATGGGTTTTGGAAAATTTTGATAGCATCTCTCCTAAAAACCCAACATTTCCTTTATACAAAAATTCTTCATTTGAGGACCACAACCAATCAAACAACCAAAAACAACTTGAAGCAATCAATAAAAACACTTTTATTCAAATTTAGGGTTTTCCCCAACCCAAACACAAGAAAAGGGGGTTAGGGTTTGGTTTACTTACCTCAAATCTCTTTCAATCTTCTTCTTCTTCTTCTTTCGATCACCTAAACTCGATCATATGTATAAAATCACCGAGTTCTTCTCTTCTTCCTCAACCGTAGTGTGCCTTAGCTCTCCTCTCCCCTTTGCCTAAAATGTGGATTATGGCATTCAAGGACTAAAAATTGGTATTTTGTCCATTACATGACTAAGGCCATGTTTGGCTACACACTAATTCATCATTTCTCATTTTTTTTCCATTTTAAAGCTTCATTTCGCTTTCATTTCCTCTTCATTTCATCTCATTTATACTTTGGCACTTACATTACTCATTTATGACCCTTAGGTCCTCATTTGACATTTGTACCAAATTTATTTAGCTCCTATAAAATTTTCGGGTTTTTATCATTTTTTCATTTTTAACCATTTAAACTTCAAAAAAATATAATTTAATTTATTTTACACCCTGAACATGTTATAAAACTCCGTTAGAGATTTTCGTATGCTACAAATCCTCCCTCCTTAAAAGAATTTCGTCCTTGAAATTATCTTCATTGAACAGTTGAGGGTATTATTGTCGCATAACTTCTTTGCTTTGGCTTCCTCGATCTTGTGGTTTCTCCATAACACTTTTACCAATGGGATTCACTTTTTCCGTAACTTTTTCACTTCTCGAGCCAAGATCCCCACTGACCCTCTACTACAACCGGTCTATTCAATCGCCTCGAAGAGACCATATGATGGGTCTGACCTATACCTCCTCAACATTGACACATGGAAAACATTATGAATTTTTTTCCAAATCTAGAGGTAAGGCTAATCGATATGCCACTGGACCCACTTTCTCTATCACCTCATATGACCCAATGAACCTAGGGCTCAACTTATCATTTTTCCCAAATCTCATTACTTTCTTCCAAGGCCATACTTTCATAAACACTTTTTCGCCAATCTCATATCGAGTATCCTTTCTTCTCATGTCGGCGTAGGGTTTTTATCTATCTGTGACCACTTTCAATCTTTCTCTAATCATTTTCACTTTTTCCTCGGTTTCTTGAATCAAATCGGGGCCCATTATCTTCTTCTCGCTTAACTCAGTCCAACATCTCTTTTCATTACGGACCACCAGTATGAAGTCTTTAAATCCTGATACATTTTTTTGCTATCGGGATGCATGGTAAAAGATCCATTGTGTGCCTCTTTAAGTATGAATTTCTTCAATTCATCATCATTGGGTGCACAAACCCGGTCTCTATAGTACAAGAATCCATCATCTTTCTGTAACACCCTAAAAATACCTTAACAATTTTATAACATGTTCAGGATGTAAAATAAATTAAATTATATTTTTTCCGAAGTTTAAATGGCTAAAAAACTTAAAAATGATAAAACCCTGTAATATATGAGCCAAATAAATTTGTTAAAAATGTCAAATGAGGACCTAAGGGTCATAAATGAGTAATGTAAGTGCCAAAGTATAAATGAGATGAAATGAAGAGGAAATGAAAGCGAAATGAAGCTTTAAAATGAAAAAAAAAAAGAAAAAAGAAATGATGAATTAGTGTGTAGCCAAACATTGCCTTAGCCATGTAATGGACAAAAGACCAATTTTTGGTCTTTGAATGCCATAACCCACATTTTAAGCAAAAGGAGAGTGAAGCTTAGCACACTACTACCGAGGAAGAAAGAAAACTTGATGATTTTCCTCCATAGGATCAAAGATTTAGGTAATCAAAAAGAGAAAGAAGAATATTGAAAGAGATTTGAGGTAAGTAAACCAAACCCTAACCCCCTTTTCTTGTGTTTGGGTTGGGGAAAACCCCAAATTTGAATAAAAGTGTTTTTATTGGTTGCTCTAAGTTGTTTTTGGTTGTTTGATTGATTGTGGTCCTCAAATGAGGAATTTTTATATAAAGGAAATGTTGGGTTTTTAGGAGAGATGCTGTCAAAATTTTCCAAAACCCATGTTTTTGTTTTGGCCCTTAACTTGGCCATCACTCATCCGAATTGAGTGATTCAAATTTCTGGTTAAATTATACTTCCAAGAAAACAAATCTCAATGAAATAAGTGTATCCAAATTTGGACTCCACTAGACTCAGAAATTCTTCAAAAGTGAGGTTCTGTTTTCGTGTTAATTTTGGTTCAGTTCCTATACAGTTTTGGTGTTTGGAGCAGTTTCTATATTTAGGCCATAACTTAGTCATCACTCATTTGAATTGAGTGATTCAAATTTCTGGGTAAACTAGACTTCTAGGAGAACACATCTCCTTGATATAAGTGTATCCAAATTTGGACCCCATTGAACCCAGAAATTAAAGTGAGGCTCGTTTTTTCGTCAATCTGTCAGCTTCGACATGCTTTTTTTGTTTGGAGCAATTTCAGATTTAAAGCATAACTCACCTTTATCATCACTTCATCCGAATTGAGTAATTTAAATTTTTGGGTAAATTATACTTCTAGGATAACAAATCTCCTTGAAATGAGTGTATCCAAATTTGGACCACATTGAACCCAAAAAATTCGTCAAAATGAGTCATATGAATGCTTAAAAATAATGATAAGAATGTCTAAGGATGAGGAAATGGGGAAAATGCAGTGGAAATACGTAATCGAAGGGAGTCGGGTAGAAATAAGACCTAAATAGAAACCTTAGAATACCCAACTAATATATAATTGTCATTTGTGATGGATTAGGGGCTAACGAGGAGAAAAGCCCGAGTTGATATCGAGATTCCGAGGACAGGAATCGAAAGACGACAATCTTTGGTCTGCCCTCCGCTCTCTCTCTAATCCATGTTTGAATCGATTACAAACAGATTTGAATTACCGAAATGATTTTATAAGAAAAAACATATTGATTGCTTGAATTTGATTTGAGGCAATTGATTGTGAAATGATTTGCATTTGAAAAAATTGCATGAGCATTGCGTTTGAAATTGTTTGTATAAATTCTACATACTAGTACTGTATTTTTGCTATGAATGATTTAGAACACCTTAATAGAATGTTAATCGTTAAATTCGAAGTCGAGGATAGATTGGTATACTCAATAAGGGTCAAATTTAGTACTAAGAACTATCGAATGATATGTTTAATCTCATTCAGAGTTCATTATTTTGAAAAATAATAATCTGATTTTTAATGGATCGTCAAACAGCCTCAATGCACCATATTTATGTTATAAACAAAATTTTTATAACGCCCCGTAAATATGGACCAGTCGCTGATTCCACACATCTTAAAACTGTTAATAGATTAATTTCACATAGCAAATGATAAAACAAAATTGTAAATATTTATATTTTAAACGACTATTTTACAGAGCAGATATTGTGTTACGTTTGTTTTTATCATCATACAGGGCTCGAGAGTGAACATATGCTACTAAGACGTAGGATCGCTGAATCGAGTCATCACAAATATAAATACAAAATAAATAAAATTGTCCAACCCTCTAATCAATAATTACATTTATTAGTAAAAGTCTAATGTAAAACTTAAAACTTAAAAGGCAACTTCATTTTTTTCATTTCTATTTTTATTTTATTTTTTTTGTTAAAGCTGGCAGATTATTTTTAAAATTTTTATCTTCTTAATAGTTTAAATGCTTAGTTTAATTTTTATTATTCTTTATTTTATCTATATTTTTTAAATTAATTATTCAGTTTCAAATTTTCCTTTTTCTTGGATACTTCTTAATCTGTATTTGATTTCCAAAAACTTTGAAAGAAAATACAAGATTCATTCATTTTAAAAGTGATTATTCCATTTATATTTAAGTTTTATCTTGTTTTTCGTGATTTCGTCGTATTATTGTGACGCTTTATATTAGAAAAAATTTGCACCTACATAAAGATGGTTAGCCCGAACAACATCAAAAACCAAAAGTGAAGTAATAAAGATAAAGAGTGAAAGAGAAATGAAACTCAGCAATAATAACTGCATTTGTGAATCTCATAAATTTTTAAGACAATCTGGTTTTCCACCGGTGCTCAGATTCCCAAGCGTATATGTTTCACAAGAAACCGTCGTCAAATAGTCAACAAAAGCACACACAACATCCAATTAATCGATAATATGTTCGCACTATCACCGAAAAATGATGGTTAAGGAACTGAGACCATAACTCAAGACTTACTAAAATACCCCGACAACCTTATAAGAAGACTGAACATTTTGAATGTCAAACATTTTTGACTTCCAAACCCTTAGAATTCCTAATTAAATTATTCATTGAACTCCGAATTAAATTATTCATTGAATGTCATGAATTAAATTATTCATTGAATGTCATTAATTTCATATAACAGAAATTCATAGAATTATGAACAAAGAGTTATTTAGTGAATGTCATTAATTTCATTCGCTATTTCAGAACACTTTGACATGTGTGAGCTTACTTAAATGGTGAAACATATTCAATCAAAGTGAAAAACAAACAAACTACATTAGTCACAAAATAAAAAGATAGAATCAGAATATAAGTATCTTAGTCAATTATATATGTTATCAAACTTATATGCTTTGAGTAGATTTATTATGTTATTAACCTGAGTTTTGTTTTACTTACATTTTTAATTTTAATTGTATTTATGTTTCTTTGATGTACATTAATTTGAACTCAACAAAATTATTTTTAAAAATACAAAGAATTTTCCTATCATATAATTATATCATCTTCAAAAGCACTGTTTGGATTTAAAATGTTGGTGGAAAAATCAAAAGAAAAGAAAATTTGAAGGAAATAAAAAGTTGAAAAATAAAAATTAAATTTATAATTAATAATCTATTTTAATTATAGTGCTCTAAACTCATTTAACTTATTTAACTCCACTAATATAAAGATTTAAATTCGTTAAAAACTTTTATTGATTTAAAGTAACTGACTTTCTTACATAGTTTGAAAAGACAATTAAACATAAGAAAATAATTTTCTTTAATACTTTTTAGAATCAAACTTAATCTTAAGTCTCACTCCAAGTCTACAAGCTATAGCCAACCATTCTTGTGGATGAGTAAAATAAAAAGATCAAAAACGTTTTATTGAACTCCAATTTTGTAAAAACATTGTTAAGAGATACATAAAACCTAACTAACCAATTTAATAATATACCAAACCTTTGATATGGACCGGACCATTCAGATTATGCAGTCAATTTTGGGCCTCTGAAATCTGAATAGAGATAAAAACATATGGAAAATAAAATACAAACAAATGAGAACAAAATGGCAAGCATTGCGATGAAGGTGCAAAAGCAAAGCAAGGAGATCAAATAAGAAAAATATTTTTCTAATTTGCGTTCCAAACTTATCGAAATGGTTCTGAAAAGCAATACCAAAAATAGGTCTTAAGACCTATAGTTAGGAAATGGGCTAGGCCAGCCCAAATGGGTTGAGCCCATTAGAGCCGTCAATCAAAATGGGTCTAGCTAACTCGATTTACTTTTATTCATGATGAAGTTATTGGAGCTTCCTAGCCGTTAGGGTCAGAGTCTCTTGCTTCAGGTTTATTTCTGTTAAGTTGAATAATTCCTCCTTGAACTTGAGGAACAAGCCTTGGTTTTTTCCGTTAATGTAGTCATGCACCACGATTATAGGACCCAAAATCATGGGTGGTTATTTCCTTTCTATCTCAAGGTAAGGCTATTTATTAGCCATAATAGCTGTTGGCAAATAACAATTCTCCAAATTTTCGGTAATCAAAATTTGCAAAGTCACATGATTCAAGATCCAGACTTAGCTCACATTATGGTTCAATCAAATCTGCACTTTGTGTATTAGAAAGAAGAGCCGAGACATGGCATCCCAGAATAGCTTTAGCAACCCGCTATCCCATGTTTGATACTACTATGACCATTGGAGGCGCCATGAGGAATCTTTCTGCGTCGTTAAGATAAAATTTTGATAGACAATCATCGCTGCACACATCAAATCTTTAGTGAGACAATGTATGAAGACCTATGAAGATCAGAAGTTGAAATATCTCAAGGCCAAGAACTGATCTGCTCAGTCATTGATCGCTGAGATCGGAGAGACCATTTTGAAGAAAAGATAATGCATGTGAAAGATATATGGGATTCTTGAAGTGCAAGATTTAAGGAATTGATGGTCGCTTTGCCTAACTGTAAGCTTCTTTGCAAGGAGTTCAAGTGTCAGATACGAAGATCACAGAGTCCCCATAAGATTATTTTGGCAGATCCTCACTAGAAGAACAAGATGAACGCACGGGAGCTTAATGGATGATGGTATCTTTGAAGACTTTAGGTTCCATCAAATATGATTATTATTATTCATTGAGTGAACCAACGACCTGAAGATACTGTCTATAGATTCAGCCAAAGCGTACTTTGCACATGAACAAATCAATCACCAAGATGTGATAATAATATGTACTCACTTCACTCATGATCCAAACAAGGAGGAAGAGGTGTGAGGCAAGAGGCACTTATTTATGACTTATAAAGAGAGTGTAGGTTTGGGTTTGATAACCCATCCTTGTGTTGGGTTATAACTTCCATAATGAGCCACACATCTTTCTTAGCTAATGTCCCAATGGACAAGAACATAATAATTATATCAAACAAAGAGGAGATGCTGCTGGATGGCTTTGTAATTCCAACGAGGTCGTAATGGAGCACATTTGTCTTGATCTAGTAAAGAACCACATGTGTGTGTGCGTTGAAAGGCTTTTAATCTTGATAAAGAACTGAGAACTCATGAAGTCAACGACCTCATATTCATGTACAGGCAAGAAGGGTAAAATTCAAGATAACGGTTTACGATGTAATCATAGGAAGTCTTCTATGTACTGCACTAAGAACAACTCCGTTGAGCATTGTCAATTGCGTGAGAAGTAATGGGCAAAGCATTTTATCCAAACATGGTACGCAAAATCTTTCATGTTGAGAAGGGCTTAATTCCATGGGAAACGAAGACGATACACAAATGTGTATCGTTTATCAGAGCAGATCGTCATAAGTAATTGGGAACCGTAATAAGCTTTTTTCTCATTGATCACGGATCAAGAAGACCTTATAATTCATCGGTATGTGACATCCAGCTGATGGCTCTTACCCAACAAAATAAACATGGTCATAGGTTACCCAAGCTTAAAGCCTCTCAAAGTTATATGTGAAACTGTCTGTGGGAAGACAAAGACCGTGATCCATTTCCTCAAAGCAAAGATGCAAAGAAATTACAACATTCTTCACGGCAGAATAGCGATATATGTGGGACCAATTCAACCCAATTTCAGAATGTGGAAAAAGTATATTTATTATCTTTCATCGATGATTTCAAATAGAATACTTGTGTAATTTTCTGATGGAGAAGTCGGTTTTTTCCACATTCAAATCTTACAAAGCCGCAGTTGAGAAGGAAACCAAACATACACATTAGAGTTCAGAACAGACTGGGGAGAATTCACATCACAGAATTCACCAACTTCTCTGAATATATTAATCATAGATACTGACAAGCTGCCTATACACCCTAAAATCGTAACACAGCTCAGAAGCAGAACCCACCATTATGAATATATTCAAGGCATGTTTATCATGAAACAAATTCCTAAGACCTTTTGACCTAAAGAATTGACGGTGCACATTGTAAACTCCATGTCCAACTCATGAAGAACAAAACACCTAAGAAGTGGAGGGGTAATGTTTATCAAGGACTTATTTTCGAAGTTGGATGTGAATTCACGCCCATGTCCTCACAACACGAGTGTGCTCTGATGCCAGAGTTTCAAATGTATATTATTGGGGGTGAGGAATCCAAGGCTACAGACTATTTGATCCACTTTCAAATAAAATAATTATTAGCCGAGATGTGGTATTTGAAGAAGATCAAGAATGGAACTGACGATGGTTGCCAAACAATATTGGCTATTTGTTTAAGCTGGAGACTCAAGAAGAAGCATGGGTGTAAGATTTGTGGGAGATGGAGAGGAGTCCAAGTCAAGAAGAACTGGAGAAACGAAACCAGCTGATGAGGTAAATATCAAATGAAGAACACTTACCTCGTGAAAAACGAGCTCGAAGACCACCAACAGGATGAGAGATTTATGAAACCTGGGCATCTTCCATAATAACATGTTAATCAGCACATTTAGCTGACTCATAATGGGGATCCATTATCTTGTGGTTGTTTAACTGAGAAGGGAGGAAAGCCATGGACCAAGAAATACAAGTTATTGAGAAGAACACGATGGAATTAACAAGTACGCTTATCAGAGAAAAACCATAGGAGTAAAGTGGGTCTGAAACAAAATTCAATTAAAATGGAGAAGTGGACAAGTACAAGGCTCTCGTTGGAGGTATTGTCGCCAATATGGAATTGATTATGCTGAAATATTTGCAATCTGGCCTGCTTGGGAATAAATTATACGAATTGTTATAGTCCCTCACGCATAAAGCCAGCGACCACCAAATTTGATGCCAAGTCAGCTTTTCCCGCACGGGGAAACATCGAGGAAGTTCGCTGAGCAACCTCCGTGATATGAACAGAAGGGCATGAATCTAAGGTTTATCGACTAAAAGCATTTGCATGGACTCAACAAGCCTCTAGCCCGTAGTAGTCGCACAGACATATCATTGTTAGTATTTCACCAATGCCCCTTATGAGTATATTTTTATTCATTAAAACCTGATGGAGGTAAATTTAATTGGTGTGTACCTTTATGTTGATGACCTATTTTTACTAGCATGATGAAGTAATGTTCGAACAATTGTGGTTGAAGTCCATGAAGATTGAGTTCGACATGACCGATCTTGAAGACAGCGAACATTTCTTGGCATCAAGTACTACAAAAGGCGCATGGCATCTTCATCACCTAAACTAAGTAGCATGCTCAAGAAACTGAGAGTGTTCTAACAGTGATCAATGTGTAACTTCGCACATAATCCAAAGGGTTCCCGCTTTAAGTCTACTAAAGATGAAGGGGGAGTGGAAGTTGATAGTACCGCTCTTACAAGCAAATGGTGGGAAGTCTCATGTATTTGAATCACACACGCCCGACTTGATGTTTATTGTCACTGATCACAGGTACGGAGCGGTCCGCTCCTACAGTCTCACGAATGTAGCAAAAGAGCTTTGAGGTATATAAATGCTTAGTCTCTTGGGATGCCCCACGTTAAGGAGGAAGTGAAGAACCTGGGAAAGTACACCTGACAAAGACTATGCCGCTGCATCAGATGACAGAAAAGTATCTCAAAGTGTTTTTCTAATGAGTTCGAGCTATCTCGCCTTCAAAGAAACAACCAAAGGGTTACTCTCTCCACCACCGGCCGAAGTTCATAGCCGTTGACGCGCGTACAAAGCCAGTGGTTAAGAATAATTTCAGTTCTAAATCAAGAGCAAAGCAATCCAACGGTGGTGTTTTTGTGATAAGATCTTACGAGTTAAACTCTCAAAGAATTCAGGATGCATGGTCGTAGTGCTACATGATATAAGATCTCCCATCTTTCTCGAGAGCTTGTCGTGATGGAATTTTTGAGTTAATTGTTCACACAACAACAAGTTGTGATGTCCTAACAAAAAGCCATTAAAGCTTGATGTTTTTTGAGACGCAGGCTTACTGTAAGAGTTCAGGTATAAACCCATCAGACAATGGCATTCAAAGCATGGAGATGCATTGTTATTGAGCCTTGAACATGAGGTCAGCCCTTTGCTTCAGGTTTATTTCTGCTGCTGAATAATTCTCCCGAATCCTGAGGAACAAGTTTGTTTTTCCGTTTTAACATGAGCTACACCAATGATTATAGTAACTGAAAATCGTGGGTGGTTATTTCCTTTTTCATTCAAGCAGGTACACTTATTAGGCACAATAGTTGTTAAGTAAATAACAATTCTCCTAGCTTTCATGTAATCAGAATTTGCAAAGTTCTCTGCTATTTCTTTGATTCTAACAATTCATACCCATTTTTTACCAACCCAACCTAGCCCTATGTGGGCCGTTGGTTAAAACGGATAAAAATATGCTTGATATTAAAATGTTAAAAATAATAATAAATAACAATTTCATAAATTTTATATTTTGTAACATAAAATTTCTTTGAAATAATTATAGTTTATTCTCATGTTCTTAAAAAATTATACAAAATAATTATTATAGTTATATTTTAAATTATTTTTTATACTAATATTATTTTATTATATTAAAAGCAATTATTTAATAACTATTCTTTTTTTATACACAACTATTTTATATTTTTTTCATAATAGAAAAACTAATAATCTTAATAATTAGAAAATAATACATAATCATTCAAAAATTTAAAATAAAAAATGGACCAAATGGACCAACCCGACCCAAGTCTTAATGGTCCATGAACCTATTTGGATCGGGCCAATAAACCTTAATTCTATTCGAGCTTTTATTTTTTCGGTTCGACCCTTAAAAATTAAGGGTGAAAATGGGTGGACCTGGCACACAATCCCCCCATTACTTAGACCTTTTAGTTTCATTGTCTGAAACTGTAAACTCATTGATAAAGTAACAGCACACAGAGATTACAAGAAAGCTTCTTCATGAAAATTGAGTATGCACGCTGGTAGCTCAAGCCATATGACACTTCAAAGAACCATATATTTTCATGTCTGAGCAGTGTATTAGAAAAGCAACTATAATGAAGGCCCCATTGAACCTCTTCTGATCATATTGCAATGCAAAGATAGAGATTATAACAACAACATTTGATGTACACAAAACTCAGGAAGAGGATTAATTACTTGATATAATTACGATGGCTACTTGAAAAGCAGTGACTAGGTAGAGCGCTCCCTCCACATCCCTGTAAGAGGAGACTCCTTAGTAAGAAACCCAGAGAATAATTCTTCGCTCCAAATTGTGGGTTATGAATAAATATTGACATGGTGAAAGGAAAGTAGCCTTCAACTCCCCACTACAAATCCAAATAAGTAGGAAAAGAAGATCATGTTACATTATAATTGTTGCATTCCTAAGACATTCCTCTATAAATCTATGATTTCATATGCAACAAAAGCAAAAATCACATACATATTAACCGGAATATAACTCATATCTCATAAAATCTTTAGCAATAACTCATTTGAGGTCTTTGACTTACGTAGTGTAGTTTAAGAAATTAATAGCACTTCTTTTGCTTTATCCAGATGACAGGAAATTCTCTTTCCCTCTTAAATTAGTCTATCACCGTAAACCTAAATATATGTTATATTTATAACAGGGTTTAATGGGCCATTGAATCCACTACATACTTGGGCATATAATTAGCCCATATAAGTTCAATGGTCCAACATAATTAAAACTCTAGTTTGCTTATCTAGGCTTAGTTCTAACATTCTCCCACTAGTTCTAAAGCAAACTTGAAGGTTCATATGGATCATAAACTACTCATAATACTGGCCTCTTACAAATAGGTTTGCCCGAGGACCCATGTGGTACTTCAATTTTTTGGGGCTCCTGAGAATAAATTCAAGATAATTCCACAATTATTTAATCGATCACTATAGTAGACCAACACTCCAAAAATAAAAAAATTTCTCATTCCAAATCATTGTGAAGATTACTACAACATTAATCATTCACACCACCCACCCACATCATCATACTAGTAATTTCAAACATTATACTATAAAATATCGAAATTACCATTTTACCTTAAGGTTACAAGCTTACCCTTTGACTTGATCATAACTGTAAGTGTGTTGCCCCAAACTCAAGTGGGGCCGCCCTAGCAAGGGACAACTGTGATCAATCACCTTTTAAGCTACCTTAGGTTGTATATTGCCCTATAATTAGGGTCATCATGGTTCATGAAACCTGCTAGCAAGATTCTTGAGCCAGCACATATCCAATATCACTCCTTTAAGACTTATCACTATTAGATAATACAAGGAGCACCTAAAATGACAACTCATCCCCTCAACTATCCAACACCCTAGTGTTAAGAGCCTCCATGTGAGATAGTAGCTAGGGGCAAACCGTCCAAAGATACTATAAGGCATTTCAATTTGCACTCCTAAGTCCCTGCTCGACAAAAATTGCGGCATGCCGGTATGATATCCTGAGACCCACTCTAGTAGTCAGATAAACTACCTAATAACCGGCAACATCATACCACAAACTACTTATGGATTTCAACATCCATGAACCACGAACAATCTCTTAAACAGTTAAGGAAATCCCATGAGTCCGTGTCTTATGTGCATCCACACGCACCTGCATATACAAATGTACTTGAACTAGGCCCGAATAAACATAGTAACTGGCGTAATTCAGGAACACCACATATTAATGCAAACTAATTACATTATAAACCATGAAACTCAAAAATTAGAGAGTACATCTAAGACCTATGTTGTATACATGAGAGTCAAACACTTTAGTCTTAAGTTCTTTAGTAAAAGGATTTGCTAGGTTATCCTCAAATGCAATCGTTCCTACTATAATTTCTCCTCTCTGCACAATCTCTCGAATTAGGTGATACTTCCTTCCGGGATGTGTCATTTCTTTCCTATGATCTGGTTCTTTCGGGCTTGCAATAGCCCCACTATTATCACAAAGACAAGATCATGGATCAACAACCTTGGCCCCATGATTCCTAATTCATGAACTTCTGCCATACTACTCCTTAGCTACCCCACGATGCCGCCACTAATGCTACTACATATTCACTTTTCCATAGTCAATCAACAATACATGATCATATCACCTCCTCCAACTAACAGATGCTCCTTTTAATGTAAAAACATATCCAGAGCTAGATTTCAATCATTTGAAGGAGTCATAATCAAGATCCGGCAGCCACCATCGTCATGATAAACTAAAGATATAATCTCTATTCTCCCTTAGGTATCAGTATATTCTTTCACAAACGATCCAATGTTCCCACCGATTAGACTCATACCACCACTCATTCCAATTCGAATGCTAGCATATATATGGCTCCAGTACATAACATCACATACATACATCACCTTGATCGTTGAAGATATGGTATTGTCTTCATGTATTCTTTTCTATTCAAATATCCAGTAGATTTACTCAGTCCTTATGAAAGATTGATTCCATATCTAAAACATATAAATCATTTTTTTGAATCTTGCATGTTGTACTTAGACAATATATTATCTATATAATTTTCTTGAGAAAGTGAAATAATCTTATTCTTTCTATCTCGTATTATCTTAATACCTAGAACATTTTGCGTCCTCCCAAATCCTTCATACTGAACTATATTAATCGGATCTTTTACCTTTGACATCTCAAAGTCATTTCTAATCAACAAATGTCATCCACATATAAAATCAAAAACCACTATATCATCCTCGCAACTTTCATATACACAAGATCTCTTTTCATTTTGATCAAAACTAAAGATTTAATTACTGATAAAACATTTGTTTCATGATCTCAATGTTTCATTTACTCATATACGGACTCATGCAACTCGTATACCATGTGTTCTCTCGACCTTCCTAAGCATGAAATCATCTAGTTGCATCATATAGATATTCTCTTCAAGATAGTCACATGAAGGTTGTCTGACATCCATTTGTCATATTTCATAGTTCATAATATGATGCAATTGATAAAGTATTCGATGTACTGATCAAGTACAATGATCAAAGAGTTTCATAATCAAACTCTGATTTTTTCTATTACCTTTTGCAACCAATTTGGCTATGTCTCAACCTTTCCTTCTACTCCTCTTTTTCTCTTGTACATCCATTTACAACCAATGGGTTTAAACCCCTGAGGTAAATCCACAAGAGTCCAGACATTATTAGAATACATGGATTTTAGTTCTGATTTCATAGCCTCTTTCCAAAAAAACTAAAAATCCTTATCATCGGTTGCTTCGTCGAAACCTGTGGGATCATCCTCATGTAACTCAAGGACTGTCAAAGATGATTCTCCCATCAATGTGAGCTTACCATGTGCTCTAATGACCCTCCCACTACGACGAGACATATTTGGTGTATCAATATCAGGTATTAGTGATTGTAGATCAACAAGAACAACATTATCTTAGATACTAGGGGATTCAGTCTTTTTCCGCTCATTCATTCATATCCATGATTATGTGATTCATGATGTATTCATCTTCCATGAACTCCTGGTGATTTATCAAACTCGGTCTCACACACTTGACGCAAAGGAGAGTCTCTCAAAACATACTTATATTCAATAAAAGTTAATGATTACATTTATGGACTTTGCATCTCAATTTATCAAATGATCTTACATGATTTAGATTTATTATGCAGATGTTATGACTTCCTAAATAGGCTGAATATCTATATTTTTACGGTGTCTTTGGTACTGACTTAGATGGAACCATATTTATAATGTAAGTTGTTGTCTCTAGGGCATATCCCCAAAAGGACAAATGTAATGTGGAAAAAACTCATTATTAACCTTACCATGTCTAATAGTGTTCGATTTCTTCTTTCCACCTCTCCATTTTGTTGTGGAGTTTCTAAAGCACTAAACTGAGATAAAATCTCATGCTCATTGAGGAAGGAAATGAATTCAATAGACATGTACTCACCACCTCGATCAAAACAAAGTGATTTAATGTGTCTTCCTAATTGTTTCTCCGACTCAACCTTAAATTCCTTGAATTTATCCAGGACCTCGGATTTCTTCTTCATTAGGTACACATATCCATATCTTGAGTAGTCATCAGTAAAAGTTATGAAACACTCATAGCCACCTCTTGCATGGACGCCAAATGGCCCACACACATTTGAGTGTATCAAATCCAAACATTCCTCAACTCTAACTCCTTTAGTAGTAAAGGATCTCTTGGTCATTTTACCTTGAATATAATTCCAACATAGTGGTAGCTGCTCTAGGTTCAAAAAGGCTAGTGGCCCACAACTCACTAGTCTTTGTATTATTTTCAAATTTATGTGACTAAGCCTTAAGTGTCATAACTGAGTTTGATTGATACTAAGTTTTTTTTCTTTTCAAGGATTTTTCCACATTATCAACTTGAATCACAACACAATCAATATGATATAAATTATTCATCAATGTGCCAAATGTAATAACTTCATTTTCTTTCATAATAGAAATAAAAGAAACTGAATAATTGTCATTACATAATTTAGAAACTAAAACTAAATTCTTTCTAAAATATGTCACATTGATTGATTGATGCTAATGGAAAGAAGACAAATATTTTTATCTTGAGAATCAAATTGGTGTTGGTCAGTATGTGTTCATTACTAACATAAGATATGTATAAATTATGTACACAATTTGCATTGATAGTATACAATATAACACTCAAAATTACATACATCAGTGCAAGATAAATTAACTTGCATGAGAATTTGTTCTCTTACTTTAGGCAGGTCTACCTTCTCAAAGTTAATAAGATATATAATCTAATCAATCCCAAAGTCACTTATTCTTAGACTAGGTGATTGACTTACCCTTTAAACTTTGGTCTCTTAAAGAAATAAATAAGGACTATTTTAGATAGTTTATTATTTTCTTCAAGTTAAGTGTATGCACCACTAATCTTAGTTTCAATATTTCTTAAGTAAAGAGCCTTAACTTTAGGCTGGTTGCTTCCACTAAAATATTTATTAACTAACCACAAGGGAGTCTCTTAACTTTAGGTTGATTCAAACATGAATCCCAAGACCCTTTCAATGAAAAGCCGTAGGCTTGCTAAAATTTCTCCCACTTAATTATTTCAAAATCTTGAGTATTTTGAAGTTTATGTCATAGTCTTCTTATTCTTAAATTCAAACAAATTTGATCTCTAAATTTATCTAATTTAGCAAATTTCTATAGTCAAACTAATTCTACAATAAGCACTATAAACATATTAGATATTATTTTCTCGAACATGTAAGTTGTAACAACCCAAATTATACCCTAATAGTTTTATAACATGTTTAGGGCATAATAAAAGTAAATGTGAATTTTTTTCCGGAATTTAGATGCTAAGTGAGAAAAATGATAAAACTCGAAATTAATTCAAGAGTTAAGGGTAAGATAGTAAAATGTTGCATTAAGGACCCAAAGGTCATAAATGAAGAAGAGTATATGCTTAATTAGAAATAGTAATAAGTTGTGCAATTAGAATATGAAAGAGGGACTAAAATGCAAAAAAGATGAAAGTTAAACAAAAAAATGAGAAAAGCGAACAAGGCCTTGTACATGAAAGAGGATAAGACCACATTTGGTCTCTTAGATGAATATTTTCTCATTTGGGTTTTGGGGCTAGGGCATTTATGGGTGTGGAGAGAAGAGTCAAGTATTTGATTCTCTCCATTTCTTGATCTAGCCTTGTTCAAGAGAAGAAGTGAAGAAAATTAGAAGTTTGGTTCAAGACTTTGAAGATCAAGATATGGAAATCTCTCCTTTGATCTATGGAAATTATAAGTATGGAACACTTGTATGGAAAGTATGGACACTTGTATAAGTTTGAGTATGTTTGGAAATTCTCCAAACGCCTTCTTTGTTTATGTTTGAGTTAGGAAAACCCTAACTTTGTATAAAAGTGATTTTGTATTGGCTTAAGTTAGATTTGGGAGTTGTTTTAATGTGCTTTGGCTTTGATTGATTGGTTGCGGTCCTCAATTAAGGAATTTTTGTATAAAGAAAATGTTAAGGTTTTAGGGGAGATGTTCTCAAAAATTTTCCAAAACCCATGTTTTTGTTTTGGCCATAACTTGTCAATTAGTCATCCAAATTGAGTGATTCCAGTTGGGAATGAGCCCTAAGAGGGAAACCTACAAAATTATAGAAGGTACCAAGAAGCAAACCTAACCTTAAGTCTCCTATTTTTGAGACTTAAGTGAAAATATGGGTAAACTACCGAGTTATCCTCTGTTTTGGTACAATTTTGGTATTTAGGTCATAAGTTGAGTTTCACTCATCCAAATTGAGTGATTCTAATTTCTGGGTAAACTAGACTTCTAAAAAAACAATTTCCTTTCAGGAAGTGTATTTAAATTTGAACCTCATTGTACCTAGAAATTTGTCAAAGTTGAGTTCTGGTTGTAGGAAATTTCTGGTTATGTTTTGAAAATAGAGTAGTCCCGGTTTTTTAGGACATATCTTGAGTTTCGGTGCTCTGAATTGGACGATTCCAATTGGAGAAGAACCCTTAGTATCGTAGCTTAAACTGAGTACAAGGAACCAATGTCAAATGATGGAGTTAAGACCCCTGAAATCGAGTCTCACAGCCAATTACCAGTGTAAACTGGGCAAACATATCAGTTTGGCATTAAAATGCCATAACTTGAGTTGCGATGATTCAAATTAAGTGATTCCAATTTCTCAATAAAATAGATGTATAGAGGAACAATGGACTTGAAGGAAGCATGTTGAGATTTCAAATTCACTGTACCTAGAAAATAAGATAAGTCGGACCTTGTTTTGGGAGATGATTTTCATGTCTTCTACTATAGAACTTTAAAACATCCTAATGTCTCTTATATGGTTTTCTAGTATCTTGGGAGATGGTTTTGAATGAGAATATTTCGGTATAAAGGAATTGAAGTAAGTTAATGAAATTGCATATAAATTATAAGAGTGGTTGTTATATGAAATTGTATACATTGACATGATTATGATAGTTTCTTATATGAAATCTGATCACATGAATAGAAATACAAGCATGTTTGATATATGAATCCATGTAAGACGATAAATGAATCCTGAGAAAATGAGCATGCCAGTTGTGATAAATGTGACAGTCATCTCACAAGTATAACAGAATAATGGTTTGTAAGTATCTCATATGAATACATGTGATTGTAATTATCCATGTATATGAGATATGAAAAGTCTAATATCTCTAACTTGGATAAAAACTTAATAAGTCTGGTTGCCTGTTTATGTTCGGGTAGATGGATAAGTAGGCATGTCTATTAAGGATACAGATACTGCAACATATAGATATAATTGGCCCCATTTGGGTCATTACAGCTGTCCCGTTTGGGTCATTACAGCGGCCCCGTTTGGGTCATACAGTATAATATAGATAGATATCACTGTCTCGTACAGTGATAGTACCATCGGTACATCTGATTTCCATTATCAGCCAACGGAATATGCAGGCGTAGTATAAGATGAGATGAAATTTTTAGAATGTTTATAAAATGCGTGAAACATGAAGATGATATGAAATGCAATATGTAATTTAATTATAATGATATGAGAAGTAATATGTAATATGAATAAAATGTTATGAAGTATTGTAATGATCGTTATAGCGGTCATCCATATTTATGGATTTCCACTAAGCTATAAAGCTTAGCATGTGTGTTTATCCATATAGGTACCGAAGAGGACGTCGGTGATGTTCCACATACAGCAGGGCCAATACAACTGTAGGAGTCCACCACATGTTGGTTTGACTCAATTTTGTAAATGTAAATGTAAAATTTTGGAAACTTGATGTAAATGTAAAGTACAAGTAAATAGACTTAGAATATATGTACGAGGACCTTTGTAAATACCACTTCTGATGAGTGTATATAAAATTTTTTGTAAGTTTATATTTTCAAGATAATTATTTAGAATTATATAAGTTAACAGATTTATAGTTCTTAGATTTATGACACTCTTTCCTGACACAGGGTGCCGGGTTAGGGCGCCGCATAAGTTGTACGTTTACTTTAATTTAATAATTTAAATACCTTAAAACAACAACATATTTGAATTAAATCAATCATTTTATTAATAAATTAAATTATATATCTATTTTAACATTTATCCATTAAAGGATAATTATTGTTAAAATATAATTTGATTTTTAATAATAAATTAAATTATTTATCTACTTAACATTTATCTATTAAAGAATAATTCTTGGATAATTTTTGTTACAATATAATTTGATTTCTAATAATAAATTAAATTATTTATTGTCCATTAAAGGATAATTCTTATTAAAATATAAATTAATATCTAATAATAAATTAAATTATATTTCTATTTTACAATTATCCATTCTTGGATAATTCATGTTAAAATATAATTTAATTCTTAAGAATAAATTAAATTATTTATCTATTTAACATTTATCTATTATAAGATAAATCTTGCTAAAATATAATTTAATTCCTAATAATAAATTAAATTATTTATCTATTTAACATTTATAAATCTTGTTAAAAATAATTTAATTCCTCATAATAAATTAAATTATTTATCTATTTAACATTTATCTATTAAAAGATAAATCTTGTTAAAAATATAATTTAATTCCTAATAATAAATTAAATTATATATCTATTTAATAATTATCCATTAGGAAAATTCTTGTTAAAATATAATTTAATTCTTAAGAATAAATTAAATTATTTATCTATTTAATATTTATAAATCTTGTTAAAAATAATTTTATTCATCATAATAAATTAAATTATTTATCTAGTTAACATTTATCTATTATAAGATAAATATTGTTAAAATATAATTTAATTTCTAATAATAAATTAAATTATTTATATATTTAACA
This sequence comes from Tetrastigma voinierianum, assembly GCA_016808115.1. Taxonomy (NCBI): domain Eukaryota; kingdom Viridiplantae; phylum Streptophyta; class Magnoliopsida; order Vitales; family Vitaceae; genus Tetrastigma; species Tetrastigma voinierianum. The sequence continues at coordinate 675,142 of JAEQBH010001228.1, read as the reverse complement.
TTCATATATATTATTAAAAATAATTTAATTCATCATAATAAATTAAATTATTTATATATTTAACATTCATAAATATTATTAAAAATAATTTAATTCATCATAATAAATTAAATTATTTATCTATAAAAAAATAAATCTTGTTAAAAATATAATTTAATTCCTAATAATAAATTAAATTATATATCTATTTAATATTTATTCATCAAAGGATAATTCTTGTTAAAGTATAATTTAAGTCTTAAGTTCAAAATTCAAAACTAATTAAAATTAATTTATCTAGGATTTTTCTTATTGCAAAAACTCAAGAAAAAAATGAATAATCCAAAATAAGTCAAATTATTTATCTAGGATATTAAAAATTTCGGAATAATGGGTTTTGAAAACCAAAATATGTTAATGATGATGTTTTTTCAACCGGAACTAGGCTGGGCGATGCTTAGATTTGTTAGAATTTGAGGTAAAGCACTGCGGGCGTTAGACTCTGCAAAAACAAGAAACAAAAAGGATCGGCGGGGGCTCGCCCATTGCCTCTCCGATGCCTAAGTCAGTTCTTTCCGGTGGAAGAGAGGATCAACTGCTTAGGGAAGGAAGATTGTGCATAAGTCTGCGTACCTTTCACTGATGGGGTGGCCTGGTATTTATAATGGATGTTCATGACAACTTTCCTAATTAGATGATGTATTTGAATAGTATGTTTAGGATTGGATGATGATTTGAATAGTATGTTTCATACATTTGGAGGATGATCTGATATTTCTCCCCCTTTAGGTAGGAGATTTTCTTTCCTTATCATAAGTTGATTCATAAGGGATAATTTATAGGAAATAATTGGGAGATATCTTACTTTTCTGATTGGTGGAGATTGGGTGTTTTCCTAATAAGGATTCCTTGGGCTGCCAGCCTTTTAAAGGGGCGAGTTGGGCCCTCGTTTTGGGTCTGCCATTGAGGGATACTACTAAGGACCTATTGCTAGTACTGGGCCCATTTTTAATCCCGATGTTTGGGCTTGTATCTTGGGCCTACGCGCCCATTATTTCAAACCCCATTAGTTGCCCCCCTAGCCTTTGACTAAGCGGGCGTATGCAAGGGTTGTATCGCTTCTTGGATCAGGCTGATACCCACGTGGCTACTCAAGAAGGGTTTGATTAGAGCTTTGCCGCCATCCCACATCTTATGATATGTGGCTTCTCGATTTCCGCATTTATTTCGGTTGTGGCTCTTGGCTTCCTTAAAAACGTCCCCTGACCGTTTGCACTTTATTCCCTTGTTTTCGAAGCTTTTTTGCCTCTACAAGTTGGTGCTTCCTTTTTCCTTGTTTCTTGTCGAGTAGTGTTCGAATTTGCTTTCAGTGGCCTGATATCTCGCAGGGTGGTGTCCCTCATCTTGTTTCTAGCTCGATGCGTCTTTTCTTCCTTTTGGTTTGAAGTCTTGGCAAGTTGGCGTGCCGTTGGGGATACGCATTTCCTTTGATTTCTCTTTCTTCCTTGTAACCTCGTACCTCCTGGATCACAGTTTAACCTTTGTTCTACGCATTGGGAGTAATCCTACCGAGGCGTCTAGTTCGGGTCAGACTGACGGAGGGAATGACAATTTGGGCATGGTGGTTTCATAGAGGCTACCGAGAGCCTCATTTTCCCTTGGATTAGGGCGAGCGAGCAACGAAATTAGGTATCTGGCCCGGCTCTGAATATTTGAGTCTTTGCCATTCGGAAGCGAGGTCGTGGGCCCGATTAGGTCGAACCGCATGCGGTGAGATCTTTGCGGCCCCGTGGGCCGTTGAGATCGAGGTTTGGTGTACTCAGCGTCTTGACCACTCGTTGTTGAAGTGCCTAAGATGGTGTGCTTTTTTGAAGTGGCGTTTGAGAACGGCCTCCGCTTCCCCTTGCATCCTTTTATAAAAAGGGTCCTGTAGCATTTCAATGTCTTCCTCGGCTTACTGACTTAGGGTGTTACGGGTGGAGCATTTGGTAGTTTTAAGGGCCGAGGCTTGGGTGTTAAAATTATTAGCATAGCTTTTGGAAACCTTGGTGTAAAAGTCGCCAGAGAGAGCTTTCTTTATATCTCAGCGCTCTGGCGGCAAGTTGATCATTTTGGACCTTCCCTCTTCGCACAAGTTCTAGAAGGAACGTTATTTTTTTGTTAGTGGTCGTCATTGGGAGTATAATCCCTTTGATCGAGAGGACACCCTTGGCGTTCCTACCGTCTGGACTACCCCCGAGAACCTACTTGAGCTCTCCTTCTTTTTGATTTGTTTTGGTTTTCAGAGGTCATAGGATATTCCTAACATTGCTTTGGTCGTATGGCCTTTAGGTGTTCGGCCAGATCTTAGTCTTGAGGACGAGGAGGTGAAGCGAAAGCTTGTGAAGTGCGCCCCGCGTGCTTACTCAGAAATCATCGAGGTCGAGATATTCTGGGTCGTTTAGTCTGAGGCTGCCTACTTCATTTATGAGATCCTCCTCTCGGGTCGTAGGCGTCCGTTCCCGAATCTTCCTCATTATGCGTTTTGGAGCCCACTTGTGCCTGAAGCCTTCACGGGGAGAAGCCGTTCCCACGGAAGTCTTTGTGAGAAGGGCGTGAAGCGGAAACCTCACGGGCTCGCTGAAGGGCCCCTGCTTTCGAGGCAAGACCCTAAAGGTGGGGGCCTCTCCCTCGCCTTCTTCTGTCGTCGGGGTTGGAGACTCTTCGGGGAAGGCAGATGAGTCCCCCCTTGGAGGTTCTCCTATTTGGTCCCCAAAGTCAGCATTGTCGCGGGCGTGGCTCCCCTCTACGTGCAGGACGGGTGACGAGGAGATCTCGATCCACTTTGGGTGCAGAGGAATCTGCTTTCTCTTGCGAGCTGTTGTCGAAATTTGTTTCCTCCGTCTGGCGACTCCAGGCCTCGGGAGGTGGGCGCCTTACTGTTAGGAGGCTTTGGCTTTTCGCTGTGAGGAACCACCTCCCATGCGTCGAGTGCTTTTGTCGAGCTTTTTCTTTATTGTTTTTCGAGTTCGGTTAGGCGGCTCTTTCTTTTTCTTTTTTTTTTTTTTTTTTTTTTAGATGGCTACTTATGCGATAGGCTTGGCAAGGAAGGTCAGCCTTACCGAGGGCTCTGCTAAAGCAGCGAAGTCTTATAAGGCTAAGGTTGCTTCACGACCTTTGGAAGGGAGTACAGTCTTCGAGGCTCAGATAAGAGAATGGTAGGAACTTGTGGAAACCTGGTCGACTGAAGCATGCCGGCGGTGGCGCGGGCGAGGGGATAAAGGAGGCCGGAAGGATGCGAAGGTAGAAGACGGTGTGGGCGACCGGAGAGGATGAGTTGCGGCCGTCAGGAGGTGACCGTAGGCGAGATGGCGGCCTTAGGTGGGCCTTCAAGCTCTAGGCGGGTAACTACGTGGAATGCACACAGCGGAGGAGCTCGGCGGAGCCGGATGGACACTGGCGGGAGGCTTTACAGCGGCCGGAGGCGAAGTGATCGTGAGCTGAAGCGAGGTATGTACCGCCCGATGGGCCTCGGGTGTACGCTCAGCGTCGGGCTTCCTGAGCTTTCCCAGATCTAGAGTTCAACATCCAGCTTTCTGATGAGGAGGTTGAAGGATCTGCTTCCGAGGCTGAGGTTGATGCGGGCGCCGAGGTGTTTTCAGGGGCCCTTGATCGTGCTCCCTTGCTTGGCGATTCTCGGGTTCCTCCCGTGGATTCTTACTGCCGCTGGGACTCTTGCCTTTTAATTTTATCACTTCTTAATGGGGCCGACATTACGCGTTTCGCTCTTTTTTTTTTGGCGCATCTGGCCTTGAAACTGAGTTTGTATTGCTTGATTTGGTATTTGTTGATATACCACGATTCATTGATTAATTCCTTCGCTCATTTCCCTGTTTCGTTGATTTGAATTACTTGGTTTTCAAGCGCGGAGTGTCTTAGAGTGGTTATGTTCCATGTCCCAGGCTGTTGAGCTACAGTGAATGGCTCTGTCGTACCTTGACCTTTTGAGTTGTTCAGCTCTCCTGGCCCGGAAGCCACGGGCTCTGAGATACATGGCCGTGGCTACTTGGCACGGTGTGTCTTCTGAGCGAAATTTCTGGGCTCTGTTCACAATGGCTCCGTGGCTACTTAGCCTTTTTGAGTTGTTAAGCTCTATGGCCCGAATGCCCCAGGCTCTGATTACATGGCTCAGTGGGCTGCCAGCCTTTGAGTTGTTGAGCTCTGTGGCCCGAGCTCTTGGGCTCTGAGCTACGTGGCTCCATGCCTAGCTACTTGGCCTTTTTGAGTTGTTAAGCTCTTGAGCGAAGCTCTTTGGGCTCACTGAGCTACACATGGCAAGTGGCTACTTGGCCTTTTTAAGCTGTTAAGCTCTGCGAACTGAGCTACTGGGCTCCTGAGCTACATGGATCCGTGAATAGTTGGCCTTTTTGTCTTCCTTCTCTTGGAAAGGCACGTGTAGCTTTAATGCGGATTTATGGAGAATTGGAATGGATTGCGCGACTTCCCAAGCGCCCTGGCTCCCTTATAAATAGCGACCCCTTTGTGATGGTGCTTACGCTTCCAACCTTCTTCCTTTTTTAGGCATAGTTGGAGTCCGCGCATGATGAAGCGTCAGGGTTTGGTCAATATTACGAGTGCATACGGTGATCGTGGTGACGTTTGGATTCCAGATGAGAATCTCTTGCTTATAGGAGTTGTGTTTTTCCCTAGTTCCTCCCTTGTGGGAGTTATGTTGTTCCCTAGCTATGTCCAATGATGGAACTGTGCTAGGGAACGTATCCGGAGGGGGCGGTGTACTTGAAAAAACTTTTAGTACCACTCTCTCCGTTTTTTCCTCTTCTTTCTTCTCTTCTTTCCCTTTCTACTTTTCCTTCTCCTTTTCCTTCTCCTTTTCCTTTTCCTTTTCCTTTTCCTTCTCTTTCTCGTTCACACTCTCTCTTCTTCTCTTTCCCTTTTCCTTTCTTGAGACTTTTTTTTTTTTGGGTTTTTTGTCTTAACAGGGTGTAGGACGATGTGAAGAACGATTTTAAACAGCTGATTTTGTAATTCTACGGTGTTTCCTTAACTTCTGTAATGAAATTTTGTATTCAACTGTAGTTCCTTTTGAATAAAGAACAATCTTTATGAATTATGTGCTTCTTCCACCTCAGCCCTATGCTTCTGGCTTTATCATTGTAACTTATTGTTTGGTCTACCATAACATCAAACGACTTAAAAAATGGAAATAGAGTGTTATTTGAAATCATGATGGTGGACCTTTATTACAGACTACGTTCCGGGGTCCTCTTGGTAGAATCATTGAGATATCAGTTCCATGAGTGGGCGGGTTTTCCTTCTTAGTTTGGGCTCATAGTTGCAGTCGGATTATGCGAGATATGATGTAGGGCCCTTCCCAGTCGTCCAGAAACTCTTGTGTGAGGGTCCTTCTTCAGCGGAAGTTTTTTCAGAACTAGGTCACTTGGCTTGTAACTACTGGGCTTGACCCTTTGGTCATAATACCTCGCTGTCTTCCTATGATAGTCTCCCATACGCTTCAGGACTTGCTCGCATTTTTCTTCTAAGAGATCCAGGTTTAAGCGAAGAGCCTCCTCGTTGTGTTCGATGCTCGCTAGTTCAATTCTTAGAGATTTTAGTCTAACCTCGTTTGGAGGTCTCGCGCCCCGATTGCTAAAGGCTAGAATGACGGGTTTCTGGCGTGAGCTTGCTTCCAGTTGCATGTGTCCATATTACCTGAGGGAAGTACTCTACCCATTTTCCTTTTAGGTCTTCCGAGTTTTGTTTTAGTCTTTGCCTTTAGAGTCACTTATAGTGACTTGGCTTGCGGGTGGATCTAGCGGATGGTAGGGGCAGTAGTAGTTCTTGATTAAAGGCTCGGCGCGAAGAAATCCTAAACTTAGGATTGTCGGATTGTTTCCCATTGTTAGACACGAGGGACCTCGGGATCCCAAATCTACATATTATAAAGCGCCCAGAGACGGGATTCTGCGTACCTTACGATACGTGATCGTTGTCAAGGGCTGCGGCTTAGGCCATTTGGTAAAAAATAGTCCTGACCCTGATGATCGTTGCATAGGCCCCTTCCAATGGGTAGAGGTCCCAATATGTCTAGCCCCAATTGTTGGAAAGGTTAAGGGCTTGTGACTGTCGTTAGCGGCTCAGATGGAAGGTGAGATATCTTGGCATGCTCCTGACAAGCTTTGCATTTTTTAACCAATTCTGAGCATTGTGGGCCAGTAGTACCCCTGCCTTAGTGTTTTTCCTGCCAAGGTCCGAGCTTCGATGTGGTTGCCACATATGCCCTCGTGTACTTCCCTGAGTATGTAGTTGGCGTCTTCCTTTCCTACGCACTTAAGAATGGGCGCAGAGAAGCCTCGCTTATAAAGGGTTCCCCGATGAACGGTGAACCTTGCCGACCTCGCTCTAAGCTTGGACGCCTCCTTTGGGTCGCTTGACAATTTACCATCTACCAAGTAATCCCAAATGGGGTCCATCCAGCTCGGCTCGGACATCATAGGGGAGACTTCTCCGTTGTCGGCAGCTTCACCCAGAACGGTAGGTCTTTCGATAAGCGTCCGGTCTGCTAGGTCTTCTTGTGAAATTTGTGGCGAGTTTTCAGGCATTAGCTCGAGAATTCTCTGATCTTGGTACATGTTTGACTTGAACTCGTACAAACTTCTTGAGCAGCTCTCGCACCTTTTTTAGATATAAGATCATTTTCTCACCTCTGGCCTCGTAGGAGTCTTCTATCTGTTTTACCACCAGTTGGGAGTCGCTGCTCACCTTTAGCTGATTTGCTTCCATGAAGTGGGCGGGTTGAGGTCGACTATGACCGCCTCATATTCGGCCTCTCGTTATTGGGAGCTCAAAGAAAGCCTAACTTTGAGGGCGTGCTAAAGTATCTATCCGTCTAGAGAGGTTAAGGATCAGTCTGCACGCTTCCTTTAGCGTGCCCGGCCCGGAAGTCGATGAATAATTTCCAAATGGGGAGGTCGGGTGCCAGTTAGGTAGCCTCTGTAGTCTGTGCTGGAGTGAATTCTATGATGAAATCTGCCAAGATCTACCCTTGTACTTCTGTCCTCGGTTTGTACTTGATGTGAAATTCACTCGACTCATAAGCCAGCAAGTATTCCTTAGAGAGGTTTTACGGTTTATCACGATATTTGCTTCATCGGATATTCGGTTGGGACTTCGACGGTGTGAGCTTGGAAGTAAGGTCGGAGTTTTCTGGATGTGGTTACCAATGCCAGGATCAGCTTTTCCATCTTTGAGTACCTCTCTTATGCTCCTCTCAAAGCTCGGCTGTAATAGTAGACCGGTTGCTACACCTTTTGTCAGTTCTCTTACCGGTGACACTGGTGCAAAGTTTGAAGCATTCGGCAAAAGTGAGGTTCTCCCTCGGAGGAGCTCTACCCAGAATGGGGAGAGCTGAGTGGGTTTAAGCGTCGTTAGATACCTCGGCAATGCGTCCCAGCTGGAAGGCCTTTTTGAGCCCAGAAGAAGCGGAGCTGTTTGTCGTAGCCCTAGATCTGGTGGCAAGCAACTATTCTCACAACCAGGCGTTGAATGTCTTTAATGTTTGACGGAGGCAACATATCAAGCACGACCTTTATCTTATCTGGGTTTGCCTCTATTCCTCGGTTGTTGACTATAAAACCTAAGAACTTCCCGACGGAGACTCTGAAAGCGCATTTAATTTGGTTTAACCATGTGTAGCTTCTCGGGACTGGAACGTCGACTAAATGGAGTTATGTGGAGCTTGGCTTTTATCGATTTTACCGACATGGTGTCTATATACCTCAACATCATAATTTATACGGAACATCTGTTCACAAGCCTTTAGTGATGGCTCATTTTTAGCGAGAAGGGCATTTTCAATCCTGTTGAGTTCCACGACGGTGACAAATGAGGTCTTCTCTTGATCATGGTCCCGTGCGATAAGTTGTAGGAAGGCGTCCGTGAAGGCGAGGAGTTTCTTAGCGATGATGGCGTCTTATGAGATCAATCAGAAGTGGGGGAAGCTATCCTTTGAAGCGACCACGATGTCATGGTGTTACAAAGCCGCCGCACCGCTTTACTTTTGGCAGACTTAGCGTTGGCGACCACTCGGGTACTCTACTTCTCTAAATTGCCTTTGCTTGGAGGGCTTTGTCGACTTCTTCATTAATCATATACGTCTTTAAGGTAAACTCCTTCTCTTTTGTTTGACTGGCTTAAAGGAGGGATTGACGTTTAACATGTGGGTGATCACTACCGGATCGACCCCACCCATGTCTTTATTGTTTCGATGAATACCTCCATGTTACGCTCAAGCGGATGGGAGAACTGATGTCTTCTGGCGGCGGACCCTATGTAGGCGAGGTGTTACGTTTGATCGTGGCGCCACGGCTCATTCTCCGGTGGTCGGGTGGTTACCTCGTCTGTATCGCCGAGCTCGTCCATGTAAGGTTATCAATTGTGTTTTGCTTCGTGATGGCGGTAACATTCAGTATCTTTGGTTTCCTCGGACCATTCTACTCCATTTAAATTGGAAATTTGATACCGTATATGATAAGCGGAGGGAACGACCATATAGCATTGAGAGAGGAACTGCCCGGTAACATATTTGTAGGTGGCCGGCGGGATTTACTATGAGAATCTCATCATTGTTGTAACTTTGGCATAGGGTCTCAGTGAGTATAGCGTACCAATCTAAGGCGGTACTCTTTCCCCAAAAATCCAGTATAGGCGGGCGTTGTGGCTCTGGCTCTCCACTGTACCCATCTTGTCGAGGCGATCCCCGAAAGATGGTATCATCGGCCAGAACCTGTTGTCGACGAGGACCATGTGAATCGTTTTGCTAAGCTACTATGGTTTATCCGCAAGCCGGTGCGTCATGAGATGTTACTTGACCTTCCATGTAAATCGAAAAGGGTTATGGTAGTATCAGTGAGGAAAACTGGATACTGTTGTACTTCAAGGTTTCCCCAGATCTAATTCTCTGTAGTGGCCTTCTTGGTATTTGGACTCTCCACCTCCCACGAGCCTCAGGAGATTGCATGGATTTCTCTAAGGCGGTGATCTTGGGCTAGGATTGATTAACGGGGGTGGTGGTGGCTGGACTTGCTCCCGCCCTTCTAAGGCCACGTATCGGCTAAGATGTCCACGTGGATCAAGTATTCAATCTCCTTTTTTAGCTGGATGCAATCATCTATTCGGTGTCCATGATCTTTGTGGAACTCCATGATTATTTAGTGCATGATCTCTTCTAGAGGGTTTGACTTCATCTGGGATGACTACCTCAGGAACCTTTCATGTTGCACTTCGCGTGGACTGCGACGGCCCGAGTGTCGGGAGGGTGTCGCTGGCGAGGTGAATCACCGTTCTTTGCGGCTCGGGTTGAGGTGGTCCCCTGCGATCCCTAACGTTCCCTCGTCTTGTCGGGGACCGCTCTCTGTTCTCTCTGCTCCTCCTTGGGGATCTGTCCCTGTCTGCCTGTCTCTTGGTTCTCTTTTTTTTTCGCCCCTACTCTTTTCCTTTAAGTAGAAGAGCTTCTTTGGCAGACGGGGGCTTCTTCACGGGTTGATACTCTTCTGTTTTGGCGAGGACCTCGACCATGCTTACTGAGGGTTCTTTGGGATAGAGAACATTAGGTCTTTTGTTGCCTCCCCAGCCACTGATGAAAGCAATAACGGCGAACTACCGTGAGAATATCACACCTTTAGCGACTCAGTGTTAAACCTTTGAACATGTGACCTCATGCTTTCTTGAGCTGTTTATGATGAAGTGATATCTCGGCTTCACATGCGTCCTTGCTCGATAAAGAGTGGGAGAGCGAATCACGATGGAAAGTTACGTGAACAATAAGATGGAAAGGCGGCGGGAATTACATTAAGCGAGCCAATGTTGGGCCTTTAGTGTGATAAGCGAAGGCTGCGCATCGTCTGCGAGTCACGTGTCAGATGTAGTTCCATCCCGATTTTTATGCGATAATGATGTGGTCTATGAGGTCTTTTGTTTCGTCGAACGTCTCGACCTGCGGCGTCGGGAACTGTAGCGAAAGGGGGAAGTGCAGCACCCCGACGGTGAATGGAGATTAGGTTTGTTGCTCCAGGGCGTCCATGGAGACTGGAGCTCGGCTCTTTACCGCTACCTTCATGTGGCTGATTTCTTGCTGGATGTCCCTGAACCTTTGCTCCCACGACCTCTCCTTGTTGCGATCTCGGGGGGTTTGGTAAGGATCTTGCTCCCTGGTGTGGCTAGTTTCTCCTTCTCTATCCTCTTCTCGACGAGGGTCGAGGTGTTGCTCTTCTCGGGTAACAGGGTTTTGGTCTCTTCCGGACTGTCGTGTCTCAGGACAATGCTGCACAGTGAGTTGATTTCAAACTCTTTTCCCGTGATGTTGGTTGGTGACCGCGGAGCGCCCTCCACCTCGTCCATGTGCTTTGCATTATCTCTGCGGCTCCTCGAGAATTAAGTGCATCCATCTTAGCTGGCAGTCTTGCATCCTTGAAGGATTGGCATTGCTCCTATTTGTGTTTTGAGTTAGTCTCATGATCGTTGAAGGATTCTTTATTTGTAAGAAGCGTCGGCATTCCAGGCGGCTCAAGCGATGTGCACTGCGCAAGACTAAATTGGGCATGCTAAGTGGCAGACGGTCGGCTTACTGCAGACGTTGGACTCCTGAAAACAAACAAAAGGATCGCGGGGCTGCTTGATTGCCTCTTCGATTCCTAAGTCAGTTCTTTTCAGTGGAAGAGAGGATCAATTGCTTAGGGAAGGAAGATTGTGCATAAGTCTGCGTACCTTTCACTGATGGGGTGGCCTGGTATTTATAATGGATGATCATGACAACTTTCCCTAGTGGATTAGTGGCGCATTGAATAGTATGTTTCCTAGTTGGATGATGACACTGAATAGTATGTTTCCTTGGTGGAGGATAATACAATATTTTTCCCACTAGGTAGGAGATTTTATTTCCTTATTGTAAACCGATTAATAAGGGATAATTGATGGGCAATAATTGGGAAATATCTTACTTTTCCGATTGGTGGAGATTGGGTGTTTTCCTTTAATACGGATTTCTTGGGCTGCCAACCTTTTAAAGGGGCGAGTTTGGCCCTCGTTTTGGGCCTATCTTGAGGGATTACCTTTCAGACTATTACTGAAATCTGGGCCAGTTTGCAAAATCCGACGTTTGGGAGGCTTGTATCTTGGGCTGTCGCCCGTGTTTCAAACCCCATTAGTTAAGATCTTTATTCTCACTTTCCAAAATAAAACCCATCTTACCGTGAATAAAGGACTAAAATTTTCAATCTACTACAATTCTTATTAAATAATATTTGATGATATCGCTAAGTTTATATCTAAGCATAACCGCAGAATTCTCTATAACTACAAAAATATATTTGCCTGTTTCAAAAAATTTTGCTAGTAATCAAGCACTAGGCATGCAGATTGCAAGGATCAAAATATTGGTAAACACGGATATATCGGAAATATCGGTTGATATTTTTACAAAAATATCGGTTCGATTAAATTTTTTCATATCTTAATTATATAAATGATGAGAATTGATTCATATCTTAATTAAGGTAGATTAAAATCAAATAGATTAATAATTAGTAAATTAGATATGTTATATTTAATATATTATTTAGATATTATTATGTTAAAGAGATATTATTTATTTGTTTTTGTTATTATTACAAATATTAGGTAGATATATAGAAGATTCAAATTTTGTATATTATAATTTTAAATTTTTAAATGATATTATTTTATTTCTTTTCCTTTTCAAATTAATATTTGATTTAAAAATATTATAAGTTATAATGTAAAATAAAAAATAAAATAAAATATTATAATCAATGTAGAAAGATTTATGAAAAAAATAAGCAAGTAGATAAATAATGTAAAATAATATAAATATTCATAAATAATAAGAAAATATAACAAAAGTTTGCACCATGTATAATAGGTGTAAACAAACCACCAAGCTGCTGCAAGTGGGATTGAAAAAATCGGAAATGTAATCTAAAATATCGGCTAACGATATATTGTCGATATTTGGTCTAACCGACTATCGATGGAGTATATCCTATTGATCTCTACCGATAACCGAAATATTCCGAAATTTTGTTCCTTGGCAAATTGGAATGTAGATCAAATAGAAATATTAACTTTTCTTTTTATTAACGTATCTCAAGATTTCATATATGGAATCTAGGAAACCCGCTATGATACCAAATGTTGGATTTCCTGGACATCCCTCAAAAAATCTATGATTTCATATGCAATGTAAAATAAAATAAAATACATACTAATCTGAAATGGAACTTATCAGTGAATCTTCAAAGCAATAACCGATTTGCAGGTTTTAACCACATAATGTAGGCTTTAAAAACAATCCAACGCCTTTTTGTTTTCAGATCTGGGACATAGAAAAATTATCTATCCCTTTGAAATTAGTATGTCACCCTAACCTAAATATAATGTTATATTTATAATAGGGTTTAGTGGACCATTGAATCCACTTACATACTTGGGCCTATAATTAGCCCACATAATTAAAATTTATTCATTAAAGGATAATTCTTGTTAACATAAAATTTAAGTCTTAAGTTCAAAATTCAAAACTAATTAAAATTAATTTATCTAGGATTTTTGTTATTGCAAAAACTCAAGAAAAAATGAATAATCCAAAATAAGTCAAATTATTTATCTAGGATATTCAAAATTTCAGAATAATGGGTTTTTAAAACTAAAATATGTTAAGATCTTTATTCTCACTTTCCAGAATAAAACCCATCTTACAGTGAATAAAGGACTAAAATTTCCAATCTACTACAACTCTTATTAAATGTAATATGCTTGGTCAATGTCCCTTCAAGTTATGTCCAAGCATGACACGGAATTCTATAACTATAAAAATATATTTGCTTGTTTCAAAAAATTTTGCTAGAAATCAAGCACTAAGAGCGTGATTATGGGATCAAAATATCGATTACTGTAGCGGATATATCGAAAATATTGGTAAAATATCAGTGGATACTTTTACAAAAATATCGGTTAGATTAAATTTTCATATCTAATTAATGAAAAACTGATTCATATCTTAATTAAGGTAGATTAAAATCAAATAAATTAATAATTATTAGAATTAAATATATTATATTTAATATATCATTCGAATAATGCTTATATTAAAGTGTATTTATTTGTTTGTTATTACAAATATTAAGTAGATATAAAGGATTCAATATATTGTATATTATAATTTTAAATTTTTTTAAATGATATTATTTTATTTCTTTTCCTTTTCAGAGTATGTGATTTAAAAATAATATAAGTTATAATGCAAAATAAAAATAAAATAAAATATTATAATCAAGGTGAAAGGATTTATGAAAAAATAAAACGAAGTGAACAAAAATGTAAAATAATATAAATATTCATAAATAATAAGATAATATAACAAAAGTTTGCACCATATATAATAGGTGTAATCACTAGCCTGATGGATGGAGGGTGTCACCTTCTAAGTATTTTGGGCAGGTTCAAAACCCCTCAGTATGAAATCTCAAGATTTCATGTATCATTTAGAAAACCATTTCGATACAAATGTTGGATTCTGAGACATCATCAAAAAAATCTATGATTTAGCGTCACGGCGTAAATAAAATCTGTCTGAACAAAATGGAACTCCTGGTGATCTGAAAGCAATAACCGATTTACAGGTTTTGACCAAATAATGAGAACAAAACAATGCGCCTTTTACTTCCCGGATGGGATATAGAAAAATTATCCATCCCTTTGAAATTAGCATGTCACCCTAACCTATATATAATGTTATATTTATAATAGGGTTTAGTGGGCTATTGAATCCACTTACATGCTTGGGTTTATAATTAGCCCACATAAGTTCAATGATCCAACTTAATAAAAACTCTATTTTACTTATCTAGACTTAGTTCTAACAATGATATGATAGAAGAAAATGAATAATGCGGTCATCATTTTTTGTTCCTCGAAAAAGTTTGAAGGAAAGGAAATAGGGAGTATAAAAGTAAAGAAAATTTATAAAAATTTTATTTCATATAGTTGACCATGAAATTTTTGAGCAAATGAAAATTAAACTGCTATGTGCTTCATGTTTTTTATTTTTAAAATTACAATTTAAGTTATAGCTATATTATATAAAAAACTGCAACCCTTACATCAAAATATGAACTCCACCCATGTAAACATAGCCTCGATGTTGTCATTCTGCACATTTTCCACTTTTGTTAAGTTTCGACAACAGGGATTCTAGTTGAGAATTTAGTTTAAGAAATTAATTAGCATTATTAAAATAGTATTAAAGTTCACTTGTAGTCAAAACTTAAGAGCATAAACTAATTTATCATGTGAACATTGATTTGAGAACCTCCCATAAATGAATGAATGCTTTCTAAATTCTTTAAGAATGCTGAGGAAACAACGACGATGGCCCCAATGCACGCTCGAAGAAGGAAGAAGGACAGATCTATCAATAGACAATAAAGTACGATCAAGAAGAACATAAGTAGAAACACGCTCCAGTTGATGTGGAGATGATTGGAAGATAAAACCAGTCGCAGTCTTTCAGAGACAAACTGCTGAATAGAAACGCACCCATCCAAGATGAAGACACCGGCGACTGGCTTTCAGAGGAAGACGATGAAATAACGGACACAGAGGAGGACCCATGCTGTCCCCAAATAAAAATTTCTAAAGAGGAGAATGTCAGAATCAGAAGACCCTGGAAGCAGACATTGATAATTAAACTACTAGGCCGCTCTATTGGATACAAGATACTCCTTGTGAAACTGTCAAATCTCTGGAGACCCAAAGTAGCCATGGATTTAGTAGCCATGAATCTGTCTCATGAGAACATTTACCATGTAGTGTTATGCTTTCATCCCTCGCGGTGTGTTGATTATAACTATGCGAAATATGGTGAACCCTAGATGATCTTTAATCATTACTGATAGATATAACTGACCGAACTTTGACACGAATCAAGTGAACCTACAGAACTTACTAGTTTGGGTACGTATTCCTTGCTTTCCAATTGAGTACTATGATCATAATTTTTTACTGAAGGTATGAGCAAAAATTGGCAAGCCTGTTAAGATAGATGATACGACCTAGTATGGCTTCCAGAGGACATTTTGCACGAATCTGTGTAGAAGTAGATCTTGGGAAACCACTCATCTCAAAGTTTAAACTCAAAAGAAGAATAAGACAAATCGAGTACGAAGGAATTCATTTGGTGTGCTTTAATTGTGGGATGTATAATCACTGTAAAGAAGAATGCCCTTCAGGTCATGACGACGGTGCTTCTGAGCCGGGGAAAGATACCGAAAGTGTAGCAAAAGTTCAAGGAAGTGACCCAGAAAGGAAGGACCCCCATCAAATCAATCCGGAGACTGCAGAAAATTATGGACCATGGATGATGGCACAGAAACGATCTCGCCGACACCAAACAAAGCACCCTTCGCTAAATATGGAAGAACCAAAAAGTGGAAAATAAAGAACAACGGATACCCGATCTCAGCTTCAGAGCCAAGGCAATGTGAAAGGAAGTGCCTCAAGGTTTGCTGCTTTAATCCCAGATGGATGGAGTTTGAGGTTGTGTGTGAATGGGAAATTTAGTTGAGAATGAAACAGAAAGAAAGCCGATTCATAACATCTGAATTAATTATTCACGCACCAGAACAGGAAAATGCAACGTCCAGTTAAATGACTATACACCACCACCCGAGCAACCCGTCCACGTAATGGGATAGAGCCATCAGGAAAGATAGGACGTCAGAGAAAAACTAGAGCGCATTCAGTGAATATGAAGTTTGGACCTCGTCAACCAGGATTGAGGCTGAATTAGAACACTGGGTGGTGAGAGGGACTACAAAGACGGCGGAAATAAGTAGAGAAAAAGTGTCCCATGCACAAGACCATCACTCCTCCTATCCCAACATGCATGATAACCAGTCTTTTGCCATCAGGACCCCCCACTTTTGCCAGAGAAGAATATTATGGAGGAGGAACCACGTCTCCTAAATGAGATGATTGAAGAAGGGATCAGCAATGAAGTGGAAATTTTGAAAATTAAAGCTTGGAAATAAGTGGAGATGACATGAGAAAGATGATTGGCAGAGATGCTATGGATAATTAGTTGGTTTTACATTCAGCTGCAACCCCAAGCTTTTTCTTATGATGAATATTTTTACGTGGAATTGTAACGGCGCGGCTTCGAAATCCTTCAACCGCACGGTCAAAGAGCTAAACCGCCTTTACAAGTCAGAACTCTTGGGTCTACTGGAAACTAAGGTAAGCGGGGTCAAGGCGGCCACTATCTGCAATAAGCTAGGTTTTGACCAATGGGTTAGAGTTGCAGTGCTTGGCTACAGTGGGGGCATTTGGTTTTTATGGAAAGATAGTGTGCATGTGGAAATAATTAAAACTCACCTAATTCATATAAACTAGGTAGAAAAGGAGAAACATCATGGCTCCTTTCAGGTCGTTTACAGCGATTTAATTCCTCCTAGAACTCGCTGGAAGAGTTCTTAAGCAAAAAATATGGGCCTCACACATGGTTGATAATGAGCGATTTCAACTCCGTCACGGCTGTAGAGGAAGTATCAAATCTGGAAAAGTTAGATAAAAGGAGATGTACAGGGTTCTTAGAATGGATTCATGAACATGAACTGATAGATCTAGGGTTCACGGGGCCTCGATTTACATGGAGCAGGGGAATTGATACAGAAACCTTCAAAGGAGCTCGGCTGGATAGAGCACTCTGTAATATGGCCTGGAGACTCCTTTTTGACTCGGCATCGGTACATCACATTCCGAAACTGAAATCTTACCATACACCCATCTTAACAAAGCTTCAAGAGAGCAAACACTCTGCGTCCAAGGCTCCTTTCAGATTTCAAGCTGCATGGCTGAAAAATAAAGAACTACAAGACGTAATCTGCCTCCACTGGAACAACGAGCTAAAATTATCTGAAAACATTAGTTAGACCAAGCTAGCCCTTTCACACTAGAATAAAGAGAAGTTTGGAAATATATTTTCGAGAAAGAGGAGATTATGGGCAAGACTTGAGGGAGTCCAAAGGAAACTAGGCTCTACCAAGGCCTCCGGACTACTAAAACTGGGAAGGAAATTACAAAAAGAACTTGATGAGGTGCTTGAGCAGGAGGAGCTACTATGGTATCAAAGATCCCGAGAGGAGTAGATAGCCTCGGGAGACAAAAATACCAAATTCTATCATGCCTCCACTCTAATAAGGAGAAACAGGAACTAGATAGAGGCTATGAAAGACACGAATGGGAGATGGGTAACGGACACTGATGTAGCTGGAGCTTTGGTGCATGCGATTCTACAGGCCACTTTCGGGATGATTGGCTTGCAGAGTAATCCCATCTCACCTTGTCTCCCCCAGTCACATCAGGACTTGAAGACTATTGGGCTTAGTAGCTAAGCGGAGATAAAAGAGCCCTGTTTGAAATACGCTCCCTTAACACCCTAAAATCAAACGATTCCCTCAGCGTTCTATCAACACTCGTGGGAAATAGAAGGAAATACCCTTGGAAATTTGGTAGGGGATTTTTTCAAATATGGTGAACTCCAATAGGAAGCCAATGACATTTTACTAGCACTTATCCCAAAATTCCACCACCTGGAAACCTTCTCTCAACTAAGACCGATAAGTTTATGTAATGTTGGGTATAAAGTAATTACGAAGACAATGACGAATAGGCTGAAAGAGATTATGACGAGTGTCACTTCCCCAAACCAATGTAGTTTCGTCTTAGGGAAACAAATCACTGATAATATAATTATTTACCAGAAAGTCCTGCACTCAATGCGAAAAAAAAAAATCAGGGAAAGGCTTCATGACAATCAAGATCGATATGAAAAAAGCCTATGACCACCTATCCTGGCAATGCATTAGGGATACACTAAACAAGTTGAGTATTCCAAAGAGTAGGGAGAACAATATTATGCAGTGCGTGGAAACGACAAGGCTGGCAGTAGTATGGAATGGGAAACAACTTAGTTGGATCAAACCCTCCAGGGGTATCCGCCAAGGTGATGCAATCTCGTCGTATTTATTTGTGCTCTGCATGGAAAGGCTGGGACATCTTATTCACTCAGCAGTGACAGGAGGGAGATGGAAACCAATCCAAGTTTCTCGGACTGGCCCTCATCTCCCTCATTTATTTTTTTGCATATGACCTAATTCTTTTTGTTGAAGCTTCAATAGATCAAATAAAGGCCATCTTGGAATGTCTAGAGACTTTCTGCAGCATGTCCGGGCAAAAGTGAGCCTCCAAAAGTCATGCATATGTTTCTCTAAGGGAGTAAGTCACAATGAGGCATCAACAATAGCCCATATCGCAGGTATTCCTATCACATGTAACATGGGACGGTATTTGGGCACCCCATCTATAGACGGGCGTGTAACCACTTAACTTTTTCAACATATACTTGACAGAATTCAATCTAAACTTGAGAGTTGGAAGTCAAAATATCTTTCCCTTGCAAGGAGGCATACTCTAGCACAATCAGTTCTAGCCACAATTCCTCAATATACTATGTAATCAATCCTCTTTCCACGGGGAATCTGCAAGCAAATAGACAAGGTAATAAGGAGATTCATATGGGGAGGCTATGCAAATTCAAGGAAAATTCATCTGCTGAATTGGAAGATGGTCACATGCAGTAAGGATAGAGGGGGTTTGGGAATCTAAGGAGCCCATGAGCTAAATTTGGCTTTCATGGCCAGGTTAGGCCGGAGACTCTTATTCGAGAAGGAGAAGTTGTGGGTTAAAGTCGTCACTAGTAACTATGTCAGAGGGGAACTCAATATGTCAAAACTAGTTAAAAGACAACATTCTTCCACTGCATGGCAGGGCATAATTGAGCCAGCTAACATCCTTTGAAAAGGCTCAAGAGTCAGAATTCAAAATGGTAGAGATACCTTGTTCTGGAGGGATACATGGTTGGAAGATACCCCACTACTGCAGCTAGCCCTACATGCCCACTAGATGTCTCCTACTATAGAGTGAAGGATTATTGGACTAAAGACAGAGATTGGAATTGGGAAGAGTTGAGGATTTTCCTCCCCATGCATGTGCAGAGCAAATTACACCAGATCATGATCCGAGAAGATGATGATGCGAAAGATGATATATGTTGGAGACTCGCTTCAAATGGTTGTTTTTCAATAAAGTCAGCTTATGTTGTGGCAAAAGAAGATATGCCAAACAACCATATGGGTAGGTGGTCCATAATCTAGAAACTCAAGGTTCCCCAAAGCGTTAAAACTTTCTACTGGTTAGTTCAACATGGGAGAATTTTGACAAACCTTGAAAGGCACCAAAGGGGACTCACCAATAACCCCTTTAATCACTTTTGCCCAAGGGAGACTGAAGACTTAAGCCACTTATTTAGGTTTTGCACAAAACCTAAGGAACTGTGGGGACATCTTTTAGAAAATAGGTTATTGATCGAAATGCAGAAATTAAGTTTCCCAGATTGGCTTAAGTGGAACCTTGAGAGAAGGAACACAATTGATGGGGAAGGGAACTGGAAGGAAAAATTTTCAATATATGTTTAATGGATTTGGCGTTGGAGAAATGATATGCTTTTTAACAAGAAAGAGCTGGATACCAGCAATAAGTTGGAAATAGTCAAAAGTTACGTCAGGGAAACCAATTCAACACCAGCAGAACATTGTTATTAAAGCGGAAATTGCATGGATGGTACTTAGTGGGTAGTGTTGTCTCCGAGTCTTGAGTCAGCTGGGTATTGGGCATCTGGCGTATGCGTAATGTCTGCAAAACAAACCAGAAAAACGGCGGCATGGGGGAGGGAGGAGGGGTGGCGAAGCCACCTCTTCGACGCTCAAGTCAGGCCCACTTGTCTCTAAAAATTAGAAACATTTTTGCTTTTTTTTTTTTCATTTCTTATTGTGTGCGATGACCTCCTTTTATCAAAGAGGAAGTAGATGCTTTTAAACAGGAAATAGTGAGATTTCCTCCCAAATCGAGAGGAAAGGAAGGTGGTTCGCATCTCAGTAGGAACTAGTTCTTCCTTTAAATAGATATGTTTCCCGAATGGAGGATCAGGAAGCTTGTTTTACCGGGTGACATCGTCATGATGATTCATGGAAGGGTGTATATTCTATTCGAAGTCCCATTCAGGCTAATACCAGTTCATCCTATGAGGAGAAATGGCGTGAGTATGTCAACTCTCTCCCGGCTAGGGGAGGATATCAAGGCTTCGGCTCTTACAATTGGGTTTGTAGGCCAATCTGGTTGGGCCAGCCCAATTATGGCCTTTTGTCGGAACGGCCTATTGGTTAGAGGGCCTTGACCAAAGCCCATGACACCCACAATACCCCCATTTTCCTGTTTGGGGAGAGGCGATAGATCCTGTTTGGAAAAAAATGAAAACGTGTTTGACCCGGCTATTGCATGGGGAGACGGTAGGCAATCAATGAATTTATGTTATGAATTCTCTAACTTTTGGTCCGCGGCCGATGCTGGTGGCAGGATAGCAGGATAACGAAGTGGGGTTGCTATAAAAGCGGGAGGGTGGTCCGTTATGCCATTGATTATCAGCATTTTTCAACAAGAAAGGATGATTGGGTATTGTGCGAGAATCGGACTTGGCGACTGCCAGGCCCGAAGGATGATTGCAATAGGTCGTTTGACATGCTTTTTCTTATTCACAAGTAATCAGGTTGCATGGTTTGAGTGAGTCAGACCATTCTCAGGAATGGCTGGCCTTTGGAGGTGGTTCTAAAACTCAAAATGGAATCCCTCACATCAGGACACCCCTAGCTAAATCGTGGGCTTTTTATTCTTCTTGAGCCCCCTTTCTATCTTTTTTTTTTTTTTGTAGCGATTTTGCTATTGCTTCTTCTTCCTCTTCATTACAACTCTTTACTTCTTATTTGGCCTCTTGCTCGTATTTGATTCGAACCAAACTATGTAGCCGTTTTAATACGGCAAGCTTAGTTTGTATGCTTTCTTAAAAGTACATGAATGTAATGATGGATGCCGTTTATTGCGATCGATAAATCTTACTTCTTTGACCTTTATGTACTTTGTTCTATCTCTCCCGATGTTCTGCAGCTTTATTTTCTATCTCCGGCGAGGCGGTTCTCGTTTGGCCATTTGGCTAGGTATTGATTAAATCCGGAGAGTGGAGCAGCTTTGTTAGGAATTTGTCAGTTCACGGATAACAAGAGGGCCCACCAATTGAATGGCCCATCATTAACCTATCATAATTTGCCTGGAGGCGGAGCGACCAGCTAAGTAGCTTGGCCCAGAGAATGGGGTCAATGTCGCATTTAATGCTTGTGGAGTCCTAAATGGAATTGGTATGTAGAGAGCCATCATTGGGTTTTTTTTCGTCTCTTATTCTTATCATTCTCGGTTTACCTTCTCCACAGGTTCGAAATCTTGCGGATACATATAGCGACTGTTTTCCGATACGTTCTTCCCGGACGCTTACTCATTTCCACACGCTTCCGGTAATTACTATTTAAACATAGATATAATGATCCCCGTTAATACCTTTTGTGCATGGTTTGGGGTGAAGTGATTCAGAACCTGTAAAGCCAGATTCTGCTAGTTTGATGGTTTTGAGACACAACTAGTTTGATATGTGGCTGGGAACAATATGATTCTCACCCACTCCATTTGTCAACACATTGAATAAGCAGAGAATTAGGAAGAAACTACCAAATTAAGCGAGTCATAAGCAGGTCTACGAAATGAGCAGTTACATAAAGCAAAATCATCTCATCTCTAACTAATGGAAGAGTTGAGAGAACCCTCTTGTGATCCCAGATAACATTGACTTGAAGTTGATGGAAAAAATGGATGATCCACTGCAGGTGGAGAACTACGATACATGTTTTACGGGGAGGACAGCTGTAACGACCGTTTCCGGTCGCCCTGTTCATGGTTTCTATTTGCCCGGGGCTTTCGACATATGCTCGTCCCGATCGTCGGATATTAACGGTTGTAGCATGTTCAAATTTCTTTATACCAACAATGCAAATTTCACTTTAGTTGAGTTTATTTTGTCATGTAAGGTGGGTCAAGAGTGGTGGATTTGTCTATCCGATTAAAATTTCTAGTTTACAATTATATTGGACTCCGATTTACTGGAATGAGCAGAAAGGTGCTCTTTTAGTGAGGGAGCCTTGGGATGAGACCCCGGGTTCACCTGAGCTTCCTTTTAGGGTTAATCAGTGTGATCTTTTCCAGGTGTGTCACATTATGGGTTTAGTTCGGCGTGTATGTGTGTAGGTTTCTATCTGATTATGGTGTAGGTCTGAGAGGAGGCAGGGTGCAGGGCTGGTGGGTGGATTGGAGAGAAACCAGCTTTGAAAGATTAATATTGGGTTTTCGATGAGAACGCCATTATAAGGTTCTCTGACACAAAGACCCAAACTGGCGTTGGCGTGAAATCCAACTTACTAACACCTCCACTGATCCACTCATGAAATGGACTGTCGAGGAACATTTTGTTAAATAATAGATCTTGCGTAATATGACGTGGCAGTCAGCATGGGAGGTACAGGGACAAATGGATCAGATGGTGAACAGGATAAGTGGGGACATAACATTCTGATAGCGGAGGTGTAGATTGGCTCTCAATAACAACTAGACGTAGTAGGAGGTGATGCACAGGCTTTGCCTTTACCTAGCAGGAAAGCACCTCAAAAATACTAAAGTTAAAAGAAGACCGTGGCGGTTGCTTTGACGCAGGCTTGAAGGATTTTATCGCCAGTTAGTCCCTAAATCAAACCCGACCCTCAGATTGAAGAAATAAGAAAGAAGAAGAAAGAGGAAATTGTTGTAGAAGTTACCGATCTAGATTTTATGCGGCGAGGAAGCTTGGCCAGACGAGAAGAATGTTAAATGGAAGTGAATGGCGCCTCTGATATCATTCTTGGGTCAAGCAGAAACCATTTCTGGCTGATGAGTAGTTCGAGAAGAGTGGGCGATTATTCGGTTCGCAGAGAAGCTGAGATCAGACGATACCTTTGGACACAAGAGGCCTTGTCCTAGGGGTGTCCAGCACCTCTGCAGCAAGCAATCACTTCTTTTGCTCTGGTGGGAGCGGTAGGCGAGTCAAGTTTATCTTAAAGGCGAAGCGAAACTTCGAACTTGGGGAATGTCTTTCAAATTCCTATATACCTTTTTCCGACCGGCTCCTTGAAAGGAAGGTATCAAACGAGCTGGAGGCATTAAATACGCCTCAAAATCGTTCGCCTTCCCTTTATGAGGCGAATCCATGTTTGGCCGTCTAAAAGCGGTTGTATCGTTGATGCTTGGATGCCATGGCGCCCGGAGCTATCGTGTGGCGAAGAATTGCTCTATATGACCGTTCTGTGGTAGTACCTCTGCTCAAAGACCCCTCCAACTTTGAGATAATTGAGGATGGGATGCAGGTCATGACAACATATATCAATCATTTGACCGGTACGAATTAGGAGTCCTTATTTATAACACTATGCGCATTGAGACAAAAATGCTTGGCAGCATTCTTAATATATTTCCTCGCGAGCGATCCTTTTATACCAACTGGCCCTTCAGCATCATGACTTTGACTCCAGTGAGAGGCGGAGAGCGGCTTTGTTTGCGCCGAGGCTTTACGATGAGAAGCCTTTGGATGCCTCTTTTGAAGGAGGCTGGCTTTCTGTTCGGCTGGCGGAGTTCTGGAAGCCAAGGAGCTATGGAAAGAGTCGGGCGAACAAGGCCCAGTGCCCGGCGCCGACGACTATAGCCCGGTTAGAGATGCCAGTCATTGAGTGTGAATTACTTTCGGAGCTCCGTGGCGAAAGTGGCTCGCGACCGGGATGTATTATTAACCAGAGGATGCTTGTTTGAGAGGCGGATTTGGCGTGAAGTGCCCAACAAGCCACAGTCGACTGGAGGCCCGTCGAAGAAGGTGGATGAAAGAACAATCGTTTGATGGATGAACAGGCTAGCTCACTGCTAATGGGTGGAGGTTTACCGGGGGCGATTTTCTAGGCTTTTGGAGAGGCTTCCTCGAGAAGGCGACGATGGAGCGGTCGAGTCACTGTGACGGCGTGATCTTCAACTTCAGGAGTATAATTGTGTGCATTTATTACTTTGTATATGTGAGAGTGAACCACTTGATCCCAGTGGGATGTCAGACACGTCGACTCTTCTGACTCCTGAATTTTTTGTGAATCCTCGATGCCCCCCATGTTCTTCATCTATCTTTCTCATGGTTTAGCCTGTTGAGACTTTTGAGGAAGATTTATCGACGAGGATCTCGGTACTAAGGGTAGATAGATATTCCGCCGGGGTCCCATTCGTCAGATAAGGAACGATATTTATGGCCAGGAACTGAGCTTGATATCACTCTCATCAAAGCGTGCTTTCTTTACCAGAGCCATTTATTTATGTTTTTGTATCTTGACATTACGAGAGGGTCATTTTATTTTTTGCTTTTTTGGGTAAAATACTTCCTCTGGTTAGTAGAATTAAGTTAACAGGGTTATAATCAGTCTCGATCGGACGGGATATCTGATACCAATGGCCCGGGATTTTTATCTTTACGAGGTTAGGTGATATTATCCGAGGTCTTGCTGCGAGTAGACAATGGGCCTGAATAGGTCTCCCTATCTTCGTCATCAAGTTCTCAATTAGACCCGACAAGATATTAACTATATTAGAAACAGGATAGGTCATTTCTCGCTATCAAGACTTTAGTTTGTGATTAGATATTATAAGTATGGCCGAACAAGTCATTTCCTGCGCCATCTGGGCTTTAGGTTGATCAGTTAGATGTAAAACTAAACTAGGTCGGACAAGTCATTTCCTGCGCCATCCGGGCTTTAGGTTGACCAATTAGACCTTATCTAAGCCCAGTAGGACAGTGTGATTCCTACTTTGTCAGACTTTAGGTTGACCTGTCAAAGAAAGAAAATAAGACAACATCTTCATTTGATGTGAATCATTCTTTATTGATAACACCTCTTAAGATGTGTGGCGTTCCACATTCTGAATCTGAGAGGTCTTATCAAGATTTGTCTAAGGCGTAAGCCGAGATTCATCATTTCGTGTTGGAATATGGTCGCTTCCAGGTTGGGTTGGGAACTTTCTTCTGCCGGCCGGTCAGTTGTATTTTGAATACTTTCTTGGGTTTAGGTCCCTAGTTGAGCAGTTCAAGGCTTAGCCGTTTATTATAAGAATTTGTCAATCGATGGCATTGGCAGATGACCTTCTCTGGATTCACATTGATTCTGTTGATTCATCATTGTGTCAGATCCTTGATCATTAAATCTGCATTCCCTTGTTTGGGGATATTTGTCCAGATGGTAGGCATACTGATTTCTATGGGGATTATAGCTTCCATCCATAAGTAGTTCTGCAGATAGGGATATCTAGGTTGGTTTGCGAGCGTGTGAAATAAGCAAATCTACTACGGTATCGCCATTTTCCATAGCTAAATCAGTTTCTTCAAGTGTGTGGGGTTTGTTTAAAAGCCTCTACGGACCATTTGCTTTGCGGATACCGCAGGGTGGAGTATAGATTCTTTATCTTCAATTCATGACCGAAGTTTGGATAGACAAGTGTCGGTGGGGCCGGATTAATCTAGGACCAGCGATTGGTTGGGATCTGACAGCATCCTAATATTTTCCAGGATAAACAAAGTGACATCTCCTATCTTTGATCTAGGAGAATGCTTCAACCTCAATCCATTTCTTGAAATAGTGTGGCCACCCAATAATAGTTTTTGCTGGGAGCGTAGTGAATTGGTCGGAGCTATATCAATCCCCAGCTGATGAGGGTTAGGGGCTCGAGATGAAGATCAGATCTATTACTGCCAAAATGCAGATTTGGGAAAGAAGAGACAATTAGATTTGGCCTTCATAAGCATTTTCTATATAAAGTCATGGCCCTCATGGTTGTGATAGTACCCATGAGTATGGGCCCAGGTGGGCTGAGTCCTCTGACCACGATGATTTCCTTATATTCCTTTATGTAGTAATGCTAACACGTAATGACCATGCTCGGGCGTCAGGCATTTCAGATAGGGGCCGCCTAAGG
The DNA here is from genome assembly GCA_016808115.1 of Tetrastigma voinierianum. Taxonomy (NCBI): domain Eukaryota; kingdom Viridiplantae; phylum Streptophyta; class Magnoliopsida; order Vitales; family Vitaceae; genus Tetrastigma; species Tetrastigma voinierianum. The sequence goes on along the minus strand of JAEQBH010001228.1, from coordinate 649,069 downwards.
ATCGTTTGAATAGTTGCCCATCAACTAAGGAAAATCTAGTTGACTGGACTTGAAGTTTGTGGGCCTTAACTCTCTCACCAGGGAGATGGCACAGTAAGCCGATAAGCTGAGTGGTCCATCCATGAGAGGGGATTCTCATCCACTGATTTACTTGTGGGAGGATGCAATTGGCACAGCGGATGATAATAGATAGCGAAATATAGTTTGGTGATTGGCAGGAAGCTGGCCACCAAGCCAAGGCATCGCCGCCGTTCATGATCCCTCGAATATGCCCCAGCTGAGACGAAAAATTTGCTCAAGCGTTGTTTCTTCCCGGAGACACATATTTCACCATTTGAGGGTCTCAGGATTGAATTCTTAGATTACTTGAGCCACCAATTAGAATCGCCGGACGAGGAGCTTCAGGCATCTGAAGTGTTTGCTAAACTGACCCAACTAGGATGGCCTGTCTCGAGTCATTGTCGGAGGCTCATCAAGTCAGGTTGCTTTGTTCAATCTTATCCCCAGATAGAGGATCTGCCTTCTAGTGATGCCCTTTGGGATTTATCGGACGCCCCGTCAATGTTAAGTACGCACCATTCCGAGCTGTCCAAGCGTGTTTTCAAATGGGGGTTACGCTATGAGTGCGGCACATCCATACAAAGCCTTGTCTTGTATTGGATGCCCGTACTAAGCTTAGGTCGATTATGACGAGCCATTCTTCGATAAGTCGGGCTTATGTATCGTGCTTTGGAGAGGAGGTCAGGTTAATTACAACAATGGATCACTTTGAAAATGAGGCTGGCTTCTTAGGCGCTATCTGGAGAATTTAGGCGACTGCTTTCAGGAATGATTATACTTGGTCTCTGCATCGGCTAAAGATTTGTTGACAAAGAACACATGCCTCTGTTTTTCGTTTTCATCTTTTTTGATAAATGCGGCACTGACTACTGTTTCTGAGACTACCAAATAGATGAAGAGAGTTTCACCGGTGTCGGGACTTGCGAGAATCGAGGGTTCAGTTAAGTATTGCTTGATCTAGATAAAGGCCCGATCACATTCTTCAAATCAATCAATGATTAACTCCTTAGGGTGGCAATAAGCTTCAAGCGGTCGATGTAGAAATACTGATGCTTTAGAGGCAGCTAATCAGCCGTCGATGGGTTGCCTCTTTTCTAGAGCGGTGGAACTCTAGAATGGCTTAAGTTGGGAGGTTGGCCTCCATCCCCTCAGGTCATCATGAATCCCGGGGAACTAAGCTTGCGGCCAGGCCTCGAATGCACATTTCGCGAGGTTGGGTTTCATACCATAGGTCTAAGGAGGTGAATACTGCTTTACCAATGATGCGTGATGCAGTCGCTCATGGACTTTATCAACATATCGTCTATATACACTTCCATAGTTTTTCGATGATAATGAAACATCGCAGTTACATCCCGTGAGTGGCGAGCATTCTTTAACCTAAATGGCATCACGTTGTACGCTGTTAAGCCATGGTGATAAAAGATGTTTCCTACACATTGACCAGTACATGGGGATCTAATGGCCTTAGGAGAAATACGCCAGAAAGCGATAACATGCCACTTGCGGCCAGTCGTCGAGCAATCGATCTATCAGGGGTAGTGGGAAGCTATCCTTTGGGACACGCGTGTTAGATCGCATTATAGTCTCTATACTCTCCACCCTTTACCCTCTTGGAACTACCATACGTTACTTAGCCACTCGGATGTTTGAGTTCTCGATAAACCCGACCTTGATGGATTATCTGCTTAGTGGATGATCGGTGGCCGGTCGGTGGAAGTGGTACTTTTTGTGAAGAGTCGGAGGATGGGGAGGAACATTCAGCTTGTGGGAAGCATTCACCGGATCCATCCACCAATTCCTCTCTGAGTGGGTCGACCAGACACGTCGGCGTTAGCCTTCATCTTTGCACACTTGGCAAGGTCCTTTCTTCTTCGATCAGGAGGGAACTAACATAGGTGCCTCTGTCCGAGCCATCTATGAGCATGGATTTCAGGGGATCTACTGCCAATTGATCCCTGTCTTCCAAACTAACCCCGGTGACCGACCTTAGTACTATGATGAGGTTGAGTTTGAGGCGCTCGTGTGCGACAAGGCGATAACAGGCGGCCTAGATGGCTGAGAGGTCTGACCTACGAGGATGTGGTGAGATAAGCGATAGATTGGTGGTAAGTTGGGGGTTTGCTTTCACATGGTATGTAGCGAGTCCGACTCTGATAACATTATATGGACATAAATCTTCAACCACCGAAAACAATACTTGTTGAGTTACTGGTCCTGCCCTAACAGAGAGAGCTATATCACCCACTGTTAGTGTGGTGGCCCCATTGAATCCTGATAAAACTATGTCGGCTGAACTAAGATGACTGAGTAGAACTCTCATCTGTCTAAAGGGCGGGAGATGTAGTAATTAGACCATGTTGCCGGATCAATAAGGGTTTCTGCCTGCGAGAAGTGCCATCACCAAAGTATTATACAGTGCATAATAGGAGTGATGACTTGAAATTTGGGTTTATAAGAGGAAAGGATATGGGGCCATCGATCGGTTGAACGTTGTCTTTCTACGGGGGTACTCATGGTGTTGCTCCCGGGCCTCCAGGCACAAAGTTAGTGGTGGAGTCGGGATTCTAATGGATCTTTCAAATGTGACAATGGCCATGTCGGCTACGGGGGTCGTCTCGATTCCACGGGCTAGCTCCCGAATGAACCTTATGAGATGCGAGTCGGATTAAATCTTTTTCTACGAGAACTTCGAATTTGCTTATTGATTTGTTCATGGTCGTAGTGCTGTGATAGTCACACCTCAAAGACCGATTGTGTTGGTCCTGATTTGCTCACATGGGCGGGGGCCATTTAAAGTAGAGTGTGGTCTCGATGAGACGACCGGTCATGAGGGATGTTGAGGGGGTGAATTAGGAGGCTCCACTTTTTCTTTTCAGTTGTTCTTGAGGCGTTTTTACCCTTTACTCGACTTCCTTTTTGTTCGGGTGGCTCTTTTGGCGGGTTCTTTGCTTTAGGCGATTATCATCGCATTTGTGGCGACCAAGATATTCTCCTCTAGAGTGGGTATTTGTCTGCACTTTATCACGGTTTCTTCCATGGTTGCCCATGGATTAAGAAAAGGATGGAAAAAAAGGTTAGTTGGCACAAGCTTCTTGGAGATTAATAAGACCGCCATCCACACTATAAAGCATCAATTTCTTTGGACAGCTTATCCAAATCTCGGGTGAAACCCAGGCTGGATTAAGTCGTCCAGCTTGAAGATGGATTGGAAGCGGTGATGTTTCCTTTACCCGAACTGAGCGCAGTCTTTGAAATGAGTAGCCCATAATTCGTAGAATGGTGGAGATCCACTTTGGAGCTTGTGGAGACAGACGGCGGGGACCTGACTAAATGCAGAATCACCCACAAGTGATCGTTCTGGCGTTCAGGATCATAGCCCTCGATTAAGTGCCATGTGATCATCAGGAATCGGAGGAGCGTCGTACACAGTGAGCAGCCGGTATGAAAAATCCGCGAGAGACTGTATCAAAAATATCTTGGCCAGAGAAGATGCATGTCATGCGGTCCGACGGGGATAGATGCTGCGTACAAAATGGGGCTAAGCGAGAAAAGTGCTGCGTGAGTGAAAGTGGGGCCACACCCCCCCCAGGCAGGGTAGGCATATGCTCAGGGGCTAACTCCGAATAGTGCCTATCCCTACTGGTCTCTCTTCGCATCCGGCGACGCTTGCCAGCGATGGCCGGAGCTAAAGTCAGCGGAGTAGTCTCTTTACGGACTCGGCTTTCGCATTGCAGGGATTGGTGAGTGGCTGAGGGAAGTAGAGAGCTACTGAAGATAACTCGTCATCCGTAGGTGGATCGCTATGGTCGAGTAGGCGGACTTTGCCCATGTTCGTCGGGTTGCTGGAAACCCTCTTTGGGGAGCTTCTTGTAGGTTCTTAATAGTGATTCAGGTCTCTAACAGTTCGTAAGCGGATCATCCTCTTCTTATGCGGATTTCGCATCTTGTCATTGTCCATCTGTCCCAGCACACTCCTCTTGCTTCACCTCATCTCTTGGCCTTGATAGAAGTAGCCAAAATCTTCAATGAGTTATTCATTGGGTTGCTAATCATGTGATACACTCCAGAGTCCCGGTGGGATGAGGAACTACGAAAATTTCAAGTAAAAGGGAGATCCACTTGGGAGCGAGGATGAACCCCGAGAAACTCTCGCGTCATCGCCTACAGATTTTGTTTGGCGTTTCCCACCAGGCAGTAGCAGTTCGTATCTCAGTATCTGGAATCCTGCGGATCGTCGGAACATACACTGTGCAACAATGCAAACAAACCAGAAAAATGGGTCATGGGAGGAGGGAGGGCGCGAAGCCACCTCTTCGCGCTCAGTAGTTCCGCCATCTCTAGAATTCAGGAACTCTTGCTCGTTCTTTTCCACACCTTAGCCGTGTGCGATGACCTCCTTTTGCTCCAGAGAAAGTAGATCCTTTTAGGTGTAAAGTAGGTGATTTCCTCCCAAATCGAAAGGGGAAAGTAGTGCGCATCTCGCGCGTAGGAACTAGTTCTTCCTTTTAAATACATATGTTTCCCAAATGGAGGATCCCGAGAGCGCTTGTTTACCCCAGGTGACATCGTCATGATGATTCATGGAAGGGTGCATATTCTATTCGGGGAAGTCCATCAATGACATGTTTGAAGAAGATAAAGTCTTCTTGCAGGGAGAATGGCGTGCGGAGTATGTTGACTCTCCGGCTGAGGGAGATATGGGGTTCAGCTCACCACATTGGGTTAGCGAGGCGGTCGGTAGGCTAGCCCAATTATAGCTTTGGACGGGCCTTTTGGACCAGGCCTATTAGCTAGAGCACAGGCCCCAGCCCAGCATCCACAGGTAAATTTGGACTCCTCATCCGAGGATGGGTCAAACTAAACCACCGGATCATGAGTTTACAAAGTGAATAAGCTCGCCGAATGAGGAGGACTCTTGAGAAACAGAAAAGGTGATTGGTTAGGAGGCTTTTCCTTTCATCAAGGGGCTTGCATGGAAGAGGAGGCAGAGTTATGGGCTTTGTTAGTTGGTCTACGAACTGCTTGGATTATGGGTATTGTTAAGACCATAAGTTGTGCATATTCAAATTTATGAGACCATTACTAGAAGACTATAAATTAATCATCGGCAACGGAGCCAAAAACTTGATAAGACCCCAACTGATATATATACAAATTTATGGCACTACTATCAAAGTTAAACTAGGCATTCTAAAATCATGTGATTGCGGCTTTCGTATTAAAGCCAGAAATACATAACTTTGTGTCAGGGAAGAGACAGGTACATCACTAGCTCAGTGAGATTTGTTGTTCTTAAAAGCTTGAAAGGTCTAGAATTAATTACAAAATGTAATAAAGTAGTTCATAGTCAGGATAATCATTTTATGGGTGAAAGAGTGAAAACGACTACCCCGACCTTTCAGTTATTTTATTTGAAACAGTCAGTTAGAGAAAATTTAGTAACCTAACTAAAATTTTAATAACTTGAATCCTACATTTTAAAATAAAGGGAAAAAATTTAAGAAACCTAAATATAGGGTGGACAAAAACCAGACTATTCTTTAGAAGAAGTAGACATGGGATTTCAACTGTATGAAATTATCAATTCTACTTCTACTAAATATTCCCTTTCTACAAGGTTAGAATATGGAATTTGTCAGAGGCAAGGTAGTATAGTTTGGATTCCTCCTCCCAACCATACTTTTCAGCGGTAGAAATTCATGTTCATTTTAAGATCATGATTATAATCAATTACTTGTAATTAGAATTTCTCTATAAGATCATTATTTTCTTTTCCAACACTTCATACCAATTTCGCCCATATTGTAAATTTCTGCTTCCCCAAGACGGAGGCAATTGCACAAGATTTCTACCAAAATGAATGATCTCTCACTCCATAGAATCACACGAAAGTTTTATTTTCTTGATTGATCTCGCTAATAAGAACAAAGATCATTCCTCCAGACTAAAGGAGATCTATTGATTAAATTGATATATCCACTCTTCTTCTAAACCTTGAGCAAATTGAGGATTTGTCTAAGTAACCTTTCGAGCTCATTAGTTCTTCAATATTAGTCTGCATACCCCAAGTAACTAAATCTATATCTGAGATTTCCATCTACGTGAATATAGAGGGGCTCTAAAAATCAAAGTCGGACAATAGTCCTTTCATGGTATTAGCTACTAAGATTGGAACAGATCTAATTTCCACCCAAACATCACCATCCAAATAAATTCAAAACCCTCAACTCAAGAATTTTTTTTCTTATTATGCAGAAAAGACCATAACTAACATCATATCTTTCCCAACAGAAGTTGTCTTCGCGGATTCGATATACATTAAATCTTGTCCGAGAAAATTCCACATACTTTGCATTCAGAAGAAATGAGTTCAGCACTTTCTACAAGTTCATTAAATTCAAACAGTAATCGTAAATGAATTTCAAGATTTAAATTCAACTTCAAAACTTCTAAACAATTTATTGTTTCATATCCAGTAAACAAATTAAGTAGTCCTTATCTAAATCTAATCTACGAAGAAAAGAAAATTAATAAAAAGAAAAGAAAAGAAAAAATATAATACAAAGAGTCCCTCGACTCCCGAGTACTCACAAGTTTAGTCCGATCTTGATTGTGCATCGCTTTCACAGTGGTTTTCTTTATGAGAGCCCTCAAAGTTTATGACCTAAAATTGAGGAGCTATGTGTAGAATCCACAAAAATTCAGCCCAGTTGCCTTCTCTGCTTAACCTAGAAGTTGTGTACATGAGTTTGTGTCTTTGTTTCAAGTCTTTGTTGCAGGTATACGATTATCACCGTCTTAACAAGATCACTTGTGCTCCTTCTTGCCGGTTGGCCGGCATATTTTTGTTGCGACAGTCTTCTTTCTTTCATTATGATAACTCTGTCGCGAAAGATTTTCCTTTCTCGAGACAATATTTTGTGCATTCCTCAAACGGTTATGTCGCAACATCAATCATGTCTTAACTTAGGTTTCGATTAAAGCTTCACGCAGGATAATGTCGAGACCAAGTTTCACATCATAAGGCATCTCTGATTGGGTTATGTTGCAATAACGTCTTGTATTATCTGCATTTGTCAAGACCTAGAAAGTCTGCCATAGCAGAGGCTTATTTGCCCGCGAAATAACTTCTTATTCTGACTTGTTTTGATGTTCGACACTGACTTCTTGGTGTTGTCAATATTTGATATTGTCGCAACCTCGTTTCCGCCATCCATGACCGGAAGCTCTTTTACAATAATTCCAAACCACTCGTTACGTCAGCGACCCAGTTTATTATACCCGCAGCCAGACTTCCTCTTCTTTGTGTCTTCAGAAACCCTTTGTGTGACATACCAAAAGTCTATCACGACCTCGTTTCTCTACCCATTCCTTCAATTTCTATGTTGCAACATTAAGATCCATGTCGCGACATAAATTTATCTTGCCCGCTTAAAGTATGTTGCAACGTTGGGTTCCTTTGTTGCGACCAGACCAGTTCAACAAGTAAGCGTCACCAGTCACGACATAAATTTTCTTGTTGTGATTGAACTTCTTCTTTTAGTGCTCTCTTCTATCTCAACCAGCTCCTTCATGCAGGCGGTATAAAACAAACAGTGGATTTTGTTCAACGTATAGATTCACCTTTTGATCTTTCATTGTAACATATGCTCTTGATCTTTGTCTCAGTTGGCTTCATCCCATTTCCTGTCGCGACATGCTGTCTTTTGTTGTGACATAACTCATCTGCCAATTTTTAGATCTTGTGTTACGACACATAAAATATTATCGCAACACAATTCTCTAGCCATTTGCTTAGACGTTTGTCGCAACACACCAAACTTTGTCGTGACTACTTTGCAATTGTTATTTTCTCTTTCTTTTTCTTCTTTGAAATCTCTCCTTTGAATTACTTCTACAAAACACAAAGTTTATAAATATTTCATAATTTGGCATTAAAATATATCCTAAAATAAAACAAGTCAAAAAAAATAGATTAAAAATATATGAGTTTAAAACATCAATTTATCAAACAATTAGTGGCTGAAGTGATTTCCCGACAAGTTCTGAATGGGCCAATAATAGAGAAATGGTGAGAAACCTTCATAGCAATCTGGTAGAGGAATATAAAGAGATGATGAAATGGAACTGGAAAGTAGATCTCCAACTTATTCCTTGGGAGGCAAATCAAGCAGCAGATTGTCTTGTAAATAATGGTGTGTGGCCGAAATGGGATAGTGACCAGATAGAGAACCCCGCTGAAGAATGTGATAGATGTTTTGTAGAAAGATAAGTCTGGGCTTAAATGGCCTTGGAAAACTTCTTGTAACATGTAAGCACTTTGTGCGTGAAGTTCCCCCACTTCTTGGCATCGGCAAATAAATAAAGCTGAGAAACCGACAAACCACAGCGGAGAGAGGGACTTCTGTCTCATTGCGACATCAGGACCTCAAATCTCAACTGGCTTAGTCCACAGTCATATTAAGTCTTTTAGCAGTCTCTAGGGTTCAACTCCAGTGTCTGTTGCTTGCATATAGAGATTTGCTAGCCTTTTTCTTTGGCGCTTCAACCTATTCATAACCCCTACTTATACCAGGAAAATTCTGTTTAAGGAACTAACACCAAACTTGTTATAGTGTCAGTTTTGTTATGTCACTTGAGAACTGCATTTCAAAATCAGATCAAAGCACAATACATCAATCAGAAAGACAGGTGAGTGGTTATCACATAATCAACATAAATAATAAAATCTCCATGTCCAATTTTGTTTGCCAACAAAATGCAAAAGTGCTCTTAAGTTTTAGGAAGTTTGCATTAAAAATGAACAGAACATCATTGGAGCTGTCAAGTAGCAATTCATCCAGGTATCCAGGTTGGGGATCAGGGCTGGAACCCCTTTAAACATGTTGACATGAACTACAACCCTCAAAGAATAATGGCCCAAGGACATAAATCAGAAAGACAATAAAATTTTCACTGAACTCTGTTAAGAACCTATTTATGGTTGAATTAATGGGCTTACGGTATATTTGACAAAGATTTTGGTAAATTTAGTTCTCATCCATAGTGAGAACTGAGCATCGAGCAATAACGTTTTGCTTATATCACTTTTTACCATTGATAATTATTATCTGCTCTAGCAACAATGGTACCTCTAAATTAGGCCATACAGCCAGCATGTGGAGAGCAACTCAATGTTCAAGGACTTCTCCTTCATCTACCTACACAAATAAAGAATCACACGATAAGTCCCAAAACCTGTTCACAAAAGAAACTTCTCCATTATTCACACACAGATAGAAATTAAATACTTAGTTATATGCATAGGATCTCATTCCCATCTGATCATGTTGCAAAGGTAACAATGGGATCCATAATAGCAATTGATTTTTATAATAAAATTCAAATTTCAGCATTTATTTCATTATCCATTTTATTTTGTTAGATTGGTCTGAGACTTAGAGTGTTCATACTATAATTTGGAATTCTTAGTCTCCCTAGGATTTGTTGGATTTTTAAACGTTTAGTAACGTTTTTTTTAGTGTGAATAAATTGTAATAAATTATGTAGTGTACAGAGAGCTTATTTATTGGCTCTAATTGTCATCTTTATATCTGAGGTTTTTATTTGCCATTAGGTGCAAATTGTAGAAACACAGAGAGAATACAAAAATAGTTGGATTTTTGGGTGATAGGTGAGGCTTTCTTAGGTTCGTTGTGTAAATTTTTGGGGTTGCAATTTCCAGAAATTCTCGAGTTAGTCGTTGTATCTGGGAGGCAGAACCTCCAGATGACACGAAGCACCGTGTGTGGAGCGGAATTTGTTTAAAGAGCGTGTTTCACGGGCCTCGAATCATCTTGTATTCATATGTAAAATTTGGGAAAAATTATATATGTGGGCACAGGAAGCGGTACCTTGCGTTCCATGCTGCATTGATTCGTCTGGCGTACTTAAGAACACTTCGGCGTGGATTTAAGTAACCCGTTTAATTCCGCCATCCTTTGACCAGACGCGCTAACAGCGATCTTTGAGAAGCGTGGCGTGAAGATGGCGTGGCATGCGTCTTATCATCCGGGAGAGAGAAAAAAAAATTTCTCTTCTTCGAAATATTATTTGGCTGCATTTTTGAAAGCAATAAATTAATAGTTTCTTGTTTTGAGCAGAAAATGGCCAATGTGGGGAATCTTCCAACTCTGCTGTAATTAACGCCGGTATGTGATTCGTTGAACCCGCATTGGCGGAGAAATTCAATGGTTTGAATTTAATTGCGAAGATCTTGTTTTTATCGACCCTGCGAACCTTGCGAGGTTTTAGCGAGATCCACCTCAAGTGAATGGATAGAGGTTCTCTCGTGGCGTTTGATGTGTGGAAGAGTTAAACTATACGTAATCGGAATTATGTCATGTTAGTCTAGGCGATGCTTTGTACAATGTTCTTGTGTGTAGAAGAAGGCGACTAAGAGGCGTAAGTCACTAGACAAGAAATATAAGGCTGAGGATCTTGGTACTGAGGGTTTGTCGTGGGCCGATTCTAGATTACAAAATGGTAGACTCTAAAAATTTATGGTCGGTCAGTCACCAAGAATTTCGAGTTAATTCTTCATGAGATTCATTACGAAGGATCAGTGCCAGGTGACACTTTCAAATTCTTTGCTATTATTGAGAAGGTGCCTCTGGGTGGAAGGACTTCAAGAACTACCTCAAAAGCATAGCGAAAAGGAAATGAACGTCGAAGAATTGATTGTCGGACTTGAATTGAAGAAGAGTGATAGGCGTTCGAGAAGGGGTTCATTTCGAGTCGACAATAGGTAGGCGCAAAATGTGATGTATAATGGTAAAATTCATATATGCGTTGGAGACACAGCTTACCAATCAGGCAAACTAATCTCAACTAGGTTATCTCTGGTGACTATGTAAAAGTCAAGGATAATATTGGATCTATTGACAAAAGGTTAATAAATTAGTTGAGAAGTCATCAGGGGAATGGGACTAAAGCCCATAAAATGAAAAGTCATCCAGTGGAAACCCTACCTAATTATTTGGAAGTCCCAATATCTAGGTTCAAAGGGACAAGTAAATCGGCAAAGGCTGGTTTTGATCGCTGTGGGGGTTTAACCTCCTGTCACATTCCTATGATAAACGGTGGCTCTCATTGGAGATGAGGTTAAGCTATGCTTTTAATGAGGATTCTAATAATAATGAGAAATCAGAAAGAAAGGAGTATTGAGTACTCATAGTTAAAAAAATCACCTATGTGAGGAAGAGAGGCGCTAAAGGAGAATTCATCCATGGGCACAATTCTTTGAAACTCTTACTGAGCCCCGGGAAGATGTACGACCCAGCTTGAACATAACGGTGAAGCCCGAAGAATGCCGGGGAAGAGTCACATTGTGAGATATATCATCGTTTAAGCGTCGAGAGGTTCACGGACATCGTGTCTACCTTTAGTCGATAAAGTAAATATATTCTCATAAGGGAAGGTTGAGGATGAAAACCTTCCATCTATGCGGGCTCAGGCTGCGAGCTGCATAACCAGGTTGAGTCTTTATTCTTCGACAGATTGTTCATTCTACATGTGGGGATTGTTGGATTTTTAAACGTTTAGTAACGTTTTTAAATATGATAATTGTAATAAATATGTTTTAAATTATGTTTTGGGACTTTAGTTTATCTATCCTCAAGGTTATCTGAAAAACTTCGCGGTTTAATTCTCGATCAGAAACATTTGTGCACTCTAAATTGTATCATCTTTATATATCACGAGTTTATTTGTATTAGAGGTGTAGTATGGCTTTTGGAAATACAAAATAAGGTTACGATTTATGGTGATAAGTGAAACTCTTAGTTCGTTGTTATCTGAGTGTTATTTAGATTTCAATTTCGAAATTTACCGATTCGTGGTTGTATCTGGGAGGCGAACACTCCAATTAACTTCCTTACAGTGTGTGGAAGCGAGTCGTTTAAAGAAGCGTGTTTCTGAGCCTCGAGTCATCTTTATGTTCATATTCGGTTTGTTGAACGGGTTGTTTATTAATCTTAAAATTTCCTTTTTGGCGTGAGTTTGTAATTTAGAGATTTGCTATCTTGCATGGTGTGTTATATTTATGTAATTTATATAATCTCTGTTTCACTGTGTGTAATTATTATATGAGTTTCTAGTTCTTGAAGCTTTTATGGTTAGGTACAGAATTTATTCATGGTTTGGTACTGAATTGTTTGGATCTTGTGAAGACATTAGGTCTTTTGTCCTCTGAGGAAATTTTGCATCCTTGCTAATGTTTTGACTATAATTCCATTTAAACAGAGCTTAGAAAAACATCATAGCGTTTGTTAAAAAAAATTATCCGCAGATTTTGGCACACAACTGATGGCAATCCTAAATAATAACAATGATCTCTTTCAACTGAATTTCTTTAAGGGAGTTGGATTTTGTTTCTCCCTTGTTTGGCTGTGGAAAGAATAGGAGAAGGGTATAGATCAGAGTTTCTGATCACTAGGGGTGAGATTTAAAAATCCTACTCAAATAGGTGTCATATATCCAAGGGATTGGGAATCCCATCTCATTCTTTGTTTTCCCAGAATAGGTGGAATACGTTTTCCAATCTCATCCTAATTCCAAGAAATAAGAAACTAAACATTAACTACATATATCAATCATATGTTGGAAAATTTTATTTCATTGGACTTCTTACCCAACAAGCCGAACATGGTTTCACTCAAGAAAAAGAACTGAGAGACTTTGCTTTTTTACTTAATGATGAATATAACATTAACCCAATGTTGAATAGAAACCCAATAGTATTAAGTATAAAAGTTATTTGTTTTTGTAATATTGTATTTATATTAAGTATTAGCCCCAACATTTTATTTTATATAGCAAATAAACATCACCCAATTATATCAAAAAAGCTGTTGTTTAAGCTTTATTCTTATGATAAAATATAGAAAAATATTTATATAATAATTTTAACATCTTATTTTATTAACGAAAAAATAAAAATAAAAGCAAATAAAATTAGTATGATAAAATATTTATTATTATCATTGTTAGAAAAATTATTTATTCTGTATTATCTATTTATATATAATTAAAATAGAATATCCAAAATTTATAATTAAAAAATAGATTGATCATAAAAATATTTAAAAATATATATCAGGAAGATTTTAAAATATAGCTTTGTCCTTTTAAAATATGGTTTTTTCTAAGAAGAAATTTTTAAAATTCATTAATAAGTCATACCAAAATAAAAAATAAAAAATAATAAACAAACCGTCTAAATTCTCAAAGCAAATTGCTTTAAAAAAAGCCAAAAACAACGTCCCTAATGCCGTCTTGGTTCGTCTATCTTAGGGACGCTCCCCGATGACGTGATATAAACACACTACCAAAAAAGGGTCCGGCGTTATGGCCAGCCACCTCTCAATGCCAAGTCACCAAAATGATGGAAGAGAAGAAAATGAGGAAATCTGACGATTAGGGTTCACATACCTTTCGTTGGGGAGTTCTTGTTTATACCAATTCATTTTTGAGATTTTATAGAAAAGATAATCTTGTGATTTTGGTGATGAGATCTCTTTTTCCTTAGTAAAGACTAATTCTCCTTGATTTTTGGAAGGATAATCTCATGATTTTGGAAATAAACTTTCTCCTTATCAAAGATCAATTCTTCCTTGTTAAGGGTTGATGTTTTTGAGGCATACCGGATTCGGATGTTAGGAGATCTATAGATAAACATCCCCTGCGCAATTTCCTCCTTAGCATATTTATTTTTGCCTAACCACCCATATGCGGTAGGACGGACGACTAGGGCACTCAGGACCCCAAACGGGTTCTAGGGTATGCGTGCAGTCTGTTTAAAGATGTAGTTTTAATATAATGAGCTATCTTGACTGCTAACTCCGAGGGCCGAGGGCGGTGAAACTGCGCAGACTCACAGACTGATGACTAACGGGCCTAGACCCAAAGGCTATGGTACTCATAATGCCCCCCTTTTTCTTCGACTAGAGGATTATGCTCTTCTAGTCGAGGAGAAATACTATGTTTCGGGACCCCCAGTATGGAAGGGCAACGATTAAGTAATCTTGTATGTTCCAATGCCAATGACATGTGATGTCTGGAGTGGTATGTTGTCGTCTTTTGGGGTTCCACCTCTGCTATATCTATCTCTGAGTGGGGCCTCTAAAGATTATGAGTTCTTGATGGATTCCTCTTCTATCACCTGACCTCTCTTCATTGTTGTGATTCATTCTCTTTTCCCCATTGATGACAGATGGAAGGATGCAAAGAGAGAAAGAGAGAAGAGAAAGAAAGGAGAGAGAGGAGAGAGAGGGGAAGGGGAGAGGGGGGGGAGGAGGAGAAGGGGGGGGAGAGAGAGGAGAGAGGGAGAGAGGGAGAAGAGAGAGGAGAGAGAGAGAGAGAGAAGAGAGAAAGAAAGAAAAGAAAATTAAGAAAGGAAAGGAGGAATTTGTAAGGGAAGGATGAATATCTCTATAGCTATTTATCGTTAATGGATATTGTGTGTTTGAAGATGATGTGCATGTTGGCCCATCAAAATTAATATCATGGATGAGAGGCCTAACTATGCTGACATCACCTTTTTAGGGTTCCTTTCATTTGGGCCCTTGCGTGAAGATTCGGCTGAGGTCATTAACAAGAGACTTTGATTCACAGCGGCTAGCCTTCTTTCAAGGTTCTGCTGGGCTGGGTGCTTGTGTTAGCGCCTTTGGAGGTCGCGACCCAGGTCGAGGTGTAAGGCTAAGATAAGGAGGCCTTTAAATGAGAAGCGCAGTTTCTTTTCTTGACTTCTTCTTCTTCCTTGCACCACCTCTTCTTTTGTTTTTGTAGTATCTTGGCTCAGTTACTTGACATCTTTGTAATGAATCTATCTAGATTGCTTGGATATGTTGTCTTTGTTTTATGTAACTGTTGGCACTGGGGGTATGTGCCTCTTTAATAACATTTGGTTTTTGACATACTTGTACGTCGAGCTTTCTATTTTTCACTCTTTTTTCGTATGCTCGCTAGGGGAGCTCTATGGTTTGAAATTGGCTTTTAAGAAGCCTCTATTGGCTTTTGGGGATGGGCTTTAGTTTTTCTCGGCTGGGATTGCTCTCTAGGCTCTTGATGAGTCTTAAACTCGTCTATTTTTAATCAATTTTTCTGGCTTATTTTTAGTATATTTGGACCTATTTTAATGCCAAATTATGGATTATTCACCAGCTTTGTGTTTTGCAGGTTTTAATTCAAAATTGAGAAAATTCAGCCAAGAAAAGAAGAAAAAGAAACTAATTCTGGCCGATCCTATATGTGAATGAGTTCGGCAATGTTCGCCAAGCATTCAAACAATCAGCTGAAATGCATCAATAGTATTTCTTCTATCGCAACACAAAGGAGTGAATATAGAAGAGGAGCTATGTCGCAACAAAAGACAGCGTGTCGTGAAAAAACATGGGAAGAATGTAACAAGTTAGCTAAGACAAAGAGAGATAATGTCGCGACAAGGTATCTTATGTCGCAACAAGAAATTAAAGAGCAATACATGAAGAATACTGCAACATATCAGTTTATGTTGCAATATAATGAAAAATATAAGAGCGGGAATCTCACTATTATTGGCTGAATCTTCTCTGTACTTAACGATTATTACAACTTGGAAAAGCCTGTTGAGACATTGTATGAAGAATTTCTATCGCGACAAGGTAATGAATGTCGCGACACTGAAAGACAAGGTTTCTGGTCACGGCAAAAGCAAGTCACGATAAATGATCTTGACTTCAGGTGGTGACTGGTTCTTTGACAAAGAGTTGATGTTGCGACATACTTCAAAATGAAGAGAGGTTTAGTGTCGTAACCAGGGGATCTTTTAAAAAACGTTTTAGGTCATGTTACTAAAATAAAGCATGCAGGATAAACAAAGTCCGTAGGACTTTTCCAATATGAAACAAAGATTCCAACACAAAGGAAGAAGTCTTGTCGTGGCCTGCTCACAAAATTATGACCTAGTGTTGGAAGCGAGTCTTGTTGACATAAAAAACTTGGTGCGATAAACATCTACAACACCAATAGACTATGTTTGCAACATCAAAATGAAATTTGCAATAAGAGAATCCAGGTTAAGTGGAGACAAGACTCATCTAAACCCGGGAATCTTGACAATACAAAAACATTGTTCTAACTGGAACCAACGAAATCTTGTGTGACATAAAACTAGATCGCTGGCCTGGCCCCTCGAAAATTGTACATAACAATGTCACAACACAGTGTCAATGTGTAACATAAGCATTCTAGTAAACACACATACAGTTATATGACATAGAATGGATAGAGATGTGGACCGCCTAGAGACAAAGTGTTAAAGAGCCAAAGAAAGATATGCAATAAGCGACGGAGAGACTTTGTCGCGATAAAATAAATATAGTGAAGAGCCAGCATCCATCACACAGCCGGCTCATACACAATGGGCACATAACCGGGAACTAAACTCTGTCGCAACAACACTTTCAAGTTGCGACCAAGAATGCAATCTGGGCCAGAATTTTAGGGATTAACAATGTAACCTCAAAGTTAGGGCCAAAACTTAGGAGGCTTTCTATAAATGAAACATTATGACGAGGCGTCAGTCGGGTGAAAAACCGGAGCATCTCGGGGCGAGGACTCTTTTGTATTATATTTTTATTTTATTTTCTTTTTCTTATTAGGTGTCGTTGCGTAAGTTTCAATTTTTCTTGGACTTGAAACATTTTAATTGTTCAAAAGTTTGAAGTTATTTGAAATTATTTGAAAATCAATTCCGATTCTGCTGAATTAATAAAAGTCTAGATAAAGACAGTTCATTCTTTCAATTGATTCTGATTGCATTGGAAATTTCTTGCCTCAAACATTCGATGTTCCTTTGTGATTCGAGTTTTAGAAAATACAACTTCATTTGAGGAAATATCATTATTAGATTATGGCCTTTCTTGCACAATTAGAAGAGATTTCTTGGATTGAGAACTTTGATTTATTTAGTTATGTGTTGTTCATGAGTGAATTGTTCCCAACAGTAGTAACTATACCCAATTAAGGATTGTTTATTAAGCTCACGATTTCCAAGAGGCCCCTCTGGTGACATAGAAGTTGAGACAGTTCCACGAGCATGGATGCATTACTTAGGGGTATGCTAGACTAATATTGAAGAACTAATGAGCTCTAAAAGATTACTTAGATAAATCATCAATTTACTCATGGTTTGAGAATTAGTTGAGGGAACTATCAATTAAATCAATTAGAGATTTTTCCTTGGTCTTGTGGAATGATCTTGATCCTGTGTTAAATTAAGATCTATTAAAGAAGAAAGGCCTTTACAGATCTCAAGGATGAGACATCATTCATCTTGTAGAAATCTTGGCAATGGCCCTGTCTTGGAAAGCAAGAAATCTGCAGTCATAAGAAATGGGGTATCGAAATATTTGGAAAAAAGCCCCGGATCTTATAAGAAAAGTCATTACAAATGGTGGTTGAACCACGTGTTTGAGAAATGAGACATGACTCTCTAATCAATAGAAATGTATGGTTAAGGGGAGAAATCCAAACTATACTACCTTGCCTCTTTGACTTAAATTCATATTCCAATTTTCATGATAGAATAGGAATTAGATTGTATATTTACGAAATTGATAATTTAACATCGTGAAATCCGAGTGTCTACTTCAGTAATGTCTCTGGTTCGATCCGGTTTAGGTCTAGGATTTTAAAATTTTCTTTTATTATAGATATAGAAATTTAGATAGATGAATTCTTAGTTAAGTTACTAATTTGTAAATGGATGTTCAAATAGTGTAGAACTTGAGTGGTTGGGGTAGTTGAACTTTAGTTCTCTTGATCTACGTGGGAACGATATCCAGACTTATAGGTCCAATTTTATTACTTGTACGACCTGTGCACTTGCAGTATTATGATCAAACTAAATTTTTAATAAAATCATTGACAAAACCATTTTTATTATGAGCATACATGCTCTATTTTGGTCAACAAGTTTTTAATGTCTTTACTAGGGGATAGGTAATAGTCCTTTGGTAACCGTGCGATTTGAATCTCTATATACATAGTTGATTAACTCAGTTTTTCTTACGCTACAGTCCATTGGGAATTAAAGAGAACCACGTAGAATATAGGAGAGATCACCGGTCGCAGAATCAAATTGCCGTCAAAGAGAAAGATTACGGACTATTCCGGAGAGAAGAAGAAGAGATGGGGAGAAATCAGAGGCCTAATACTATGGAGGAATTTTAGAGGCCTATTATCCAAGAGGAATACTCTGCAGTAAGACAACCTGCAATTGAAGCAAACAATTATGAGCTGAAACCAGCATTGATTACTATGGTGCAGCAACACCAGTTCATAGGTCATCGCTTTGAAGATCCCAATGAGCATATGGGAAGATTCAAGGGTGGCTAACTTAGTCAAGGCTGAATGGGGTGAGACCCGAGTAATCATGCTTCAACTCTCCATTTCCAGTTAGAATCTCTGCATCATGGTTTGAGTTATTTGCTAAATGAGATCGAGTGAACACTTGGGAAGAATTGAGCAGGCTTATGGTGAATTTTTTCCTCTAGCTCTCACTATTGAGAGAAGAGGAGAAATAATTTGTCTTCAAGCAAGGGGAATATGAGAGCCTCTACACTACATGGGATAGATTCAAAAGATTGCTGAAAGGTGTCCTATGCATAGAATAGATATGATCACTCATATGGATATTTTCTATCATGCTATGAATTATGCCTCCAAGGATATAATCAATGCATCTTACTGTGGAGCTTTCAAAGAGAAAATGCAGGAGGCATAAGCATGAATTGAAGACCTTGTAAATGCAACTACAAGGCTCCATCGAAGCTTCCGAGAGAAGCGTGACATGTTGAAAGAAATAAGTGCTTATTGGGCTTGATAGAATGTGACCATAGAAGCTAAGCTAGATGCGGTGATGAACAAGGCGGGGAACTTGGGTGAAAGAAGAATGCACCTTTGCACATAGAAGTTCAGGCAATAGAAAGAAGAAGTAGAAGAAGTCTTGAGGAACTAGTTGGAGAGAAAGGCCTACAGTTGAGGAGATGATGAATGTACAAAAACTCATCTATGTTTGAGTTCATTCACAAGTATTTTAGTATTTATATCCATATTCATGTAAAACTCATAATATTTCCTCTAAATTTGGTTTTTCAGGATTTTTGATGGAAAGTAAGTGATTTAGTAATAAAATCTGCAAAATGTTTCTAAAAAGAAAGTTACTCGGATGTCTCACAATGCGTCATTGAGAATATCAATTTTTTTGTATCATTTTTCAGCATCGTGTTAATCCACATTTTACATTCACACCATTCAGAGCTTTCCAGCAGCCTCACTTCCAAATCAGTTCAAGCGAAGAAGTTATATGTCATCAACAAGTTGGAGAAGAAAGCAAGTCCCTTAGCAGATTTTGTACATACTTGAGAGTTAGTAAAAAACTCTGTCGCGACAAAAGCCGGTGTCGTGACGAGTTGGCAACAAACTCTAATCGTGACAAAGCCAGATTTTGTCACCTTGAGCCTATGACAAGGCTTTCTGCAAACTCTATCATGACAAAGCGGATTTTGTCGCAGCGAGTTTCTGCTCCGCTTCATTGTAATGAGAATTTGGTTTGTCTTTGACGAGCAAATAGCTCTTGGGCCTTTTTTTTTAAGCTAAAAACTCTGGCTTTTGGATTCAGCCCATTTCACCAAGAATATAAATGCTCGTTTTGGTTTTTAAGGCAACGGGAGGTGGAGAACACCTCTCATGGGGTTTCTCTCTCTAAATTTCATCCATTTTCTTAGTTTCTTGCATCATTTTGATTTTTAATAAATCTTGAGACGTTTAGACCAGAATTATTATTTCTATTGAAGAGATTTGATGCTATATAACAGGGAATTCCACAATTCATTAATGTTCAGGTAAAATTAAGTCTAAAATCTGAATTTTCTCCTCTCTCTTGTTTCTTTGTTCTTCTTCATGTACTTTCTTTTTGTTTGATTGGTGATGATTGGAATCAATAATGGAAGAATTAAACACCCTCTAGGGGTAAGGACCAATTGTTGAACATTCAGTTTAAGATTCTCTAATTATTTTGTATGTTTGAGATGAATTTATATAATTGAAATCTTTGTTCATATAATTAACTATTTGGAATATTAGTATCTTATACCCAAAAAAGAGTTGTTTCTTGCTTTGATTTCAGGAAGCCCTCAGTAACTTCCCAGAGATGGGAGATTCTTAGAGAAATGCAGGCAGTGGCAGGGTATGTTGGGCTAATATTTATGAGCAAATAAGACTCTATAAGATTACTTTTATATTCGATCACTAATTTTACTCATAGTGTGGATTAATTAGATGATAGTATCGGTTTAATGTTTTGAGGTCTCACCTCAAATTGATAGAATGATCTTGATCTCGTGTTAGCAATGAGCTAATCAGGAGATGAAAATTTTAATTAAGATTTAAGGATGAGATACCAATAAGATTGGAGAAGGCTTGCATAATCCTGTCTATAGAACTTAAGAAATTTTAGTCATAAGAAATGTTTGTGATATTGGAAAAGAAAAAACAATCAGTCTTAAAGAAATTCGATTTTACAAGTAACTAAATCTGGAACTCATGTATCAGAAAGGAACATTGATCTCTTATTAGTGAAATGTATGGTGTATGGAAATCCCATTTTATCTTGCATTGCTCTTGGACAAATCCAGCATTCAACTCACAAATGTTGTGCTTTCAAGGAAATGCAAACTGTTTTGTAAATAATTATCCATATCCCTAGTGCCTCTCTTCATACCATTTAGAATTAAATAGGTTTTTATTTGGTAGATTTTAGGATTAGTTTTAAATTAGTGTTTATTTCAATTAAATTGATTTCATTCCACATATTATTTGGTCGCCTAAATAGTGAAGAGTCCTTGTAATCGGGGTGATCAAATTCCAATTAGAGAGAACCTCAGTCTACTCGTGAGTGCGATGTCGGGACTTTTAGAGTCCGCTGCCTTGTATAGTATGTGCACTTGTGGAAGGGGTTAGTGTTGGTAATACTTTTCATTTCAGTTTTTAGTACACTTACTTTTGTTTCTGTCCAGTTTTTAGTATTTACCATTCACTCATAGCCCATATTTTATATACCACATCATTTAGTCTCGACAAGTTTTGGCGTTGTTGCTGGGACTTTTAAGTTGAAATCACTGGTAGCCATCTATACTAAATTGGTCAACAGGGTTTTTGTGCGTTCGCGAGGACTTTATTGGATAGTAGTAGAGTCATAACTTTGTTTTCACAGTTTGGTCTACACAAAAATCGGTCAACAAGTTTTGGCGCGTTCCTTAGAGGACTATTTAGTCAGCAAGTAGTGGCTTCTACTTTGTTTGCCGCAGTTTGGTCTATCTGGCAATCAGATTCTCTCAAGTTTTACGTCATTCCGAAGTTGATGCGGAGTTCTTTCTCATTGGAAGTTGACATTTAAAAGCAGTGAGATTTGCTAATTTGGGCAATTTTGTTTTGTTTTTGGTTTTGGTTGTGATTTTTCTTAGTTAATTGTTTTTTTAATTAGTATTTTATATTTTATTTTCTTTTGTTTTTCTTCTTATTTGTTGGTACTTATGGAGGAATATTCAAGAGAATATAGACTTGTCTCCATATAAGCTAAGCTTGACTTCCTTATTCATCATTTGGAACCAAGAATTCACAATGACTCACTCATGGAACAAGGAGTATTACCTTATCAAGAGAGTTCAACCCCACATTTCAGGAGGAAGAAGAGTTATCTCTTGTTAAGGAGCATAATTTTATCTACATGGATGGGAATAAGAAGATGATTAGTCTTCATGAGCATAAATTTCCAGATTTAGATGTCTTCCAAGTCAACACTAGTGCTAAATTGAAAAATGTAGAAGCTCAAATAGGACACTTGGTCGAGCAATCAGAAAATTCTCTGGACCTCTCCTAGTAACACTTTGCCAAATCCCAATGAATGCATGGACTCTCCACTGATGAGTGTCACGAGAAATTTGCTATCCTGAAATTTGTGGAAGAAGGTGAAAGTAGGCTAGAAATTGAAAAATGCACTTCTAAAACCAGCAGAATGAAGAGTCATTAATTGGATAGATGATTGAGGTGAATTGAAGAAGGAAGTCGAGTAATGGCCATTGAAAACATTTTGGTGAAAGATTAACACATTTACACCCCCTATGATTTGTAAACTTTGGGCATTAAGGATCTAAAAAATTTGAAAATATTAAAAAAAGACCTTCCTTCACCAAGCCATGGATTGGCATCAACAAGAGGAGCTACGCCTTGCTTGTGGGTGAGGAGAAATCAAAGTTCAATCTTCACCAACCATTACCCAATTAGACGAAAGAACCATGTGTAGAAAATTTTGCGACTTGCTTCCATCAAAGGGCACATGTTTGAGCAGTCCCCACTAAGCATAAATGCATTTACCTCGCATCACATAAAGGGGATTGTTTTGAAGAAATTATGGCTAAACCACCAGCCACAATTAAAGGGGATTCTGAGTTTCTTTCCCCTCTTCAAAATTTGGAAGAAATCATCCTTGAGCTGAATGGTTTACTAGAAAAAGAAAGGTCTTTATCCAGATGGATGATTAATTAAATAAAAAGCACTGACACTTTTCATGAGTCTAGCTATTGAACTCTGGCAAGCAGCTTCTTGAGAAGCGACTGACTAACTAATAAGGATTCTATCCACTCTTTCTTTCCTTTGTCTATTTTCAATTACTTTGTTGCTGTTTTTTTCTACTTTGGATGAAAATTCCAGCATATTTTCTTTGTTTGTTAGAATTTTGAAGTAAATGGTTTGAAGCTCGGCATACTAATATGACTAGTTTACGAGAAGCAGACTATATCAAGAAACATACTAATGTCAAGGTCTGAAAATCTTCAAGGTTTCTATTCAAAGTGGCCAAGACTAGAAAGGGAGTTGGTTTACCAACTCTCTCTTATTCCTTTGCTTTGTTATTCCTTTTATATTCTTTAGACATTTAGGACAATATTTATCTAAGTTTGAGGTGTTTATTTTTGTTAGTTCGTCATGTCACCATCTTGCAGTAACTTTAGAATAGAAATTTTCAAAGTGCTTTGATGTGCTATGGATAATGACTTTGTTTGATGCTTTTCAACACATCTTAGTTTGGTTTATTTAATTGATAAGTTTTTGAATTAATTGAGTTTGCTTGGAGTAGTTGTGAGTCAATGAAGATCGCGACAGACCCTTGAGATATGAATGATGTAAGATAATAGGACTTAATGCTTAATGGGTTATCTCTCTAATAGGCTATTTAGTCATTGGTTTCTCAAAATCCATGTACTTAGTCACTAAGTACCCTTGAAAACAGTTTTGTGATTTAAAGAAAGGTTATGAGATCCATCTATCTTTGATCTCCACTAGGTTTCTAAAACTTGTTCTATCATATCGCTTGAGGTGAAATCTTAGGCAACACAACAATTAAGTAGTATAGGCCATCTATGGAAGATTGTGCCTTTCAGCTAACCGTTAATATGCATATATATTCCTCTAGTACCAGAATGTTGAGCCTTAAAACGAGAAATTCTGTTTTATAGAATAAGTTTGAAGCCAATAACTTCTTCATACATCATATACCTGAGTAAGACCAAACTTCAGGAGGGTTTGAACATAATTGAGAAATGTGGTGAGGAGCAAGTTTGGGAGTTATTTTCATAGAATAACTAATTAGTTGAAATGAGTTAAGTTGAAAATCAAAAGGGTTGGTAAAGGAAGGAGAAAAATAAAAGAAAAAAAAACATAAAAATATCAAGTGTAAGCAAAAATACAATAAAAATCAGGAGGGTAGTATATTATAGTAGCCTTCATACTTTACTCAGCCAAAGTAAATTCTAAGGGGTGTCTCGACACCTAGTACCCTAAAAGGCCAATTGGTGCAGAACTCACGATTTAAAACTCGCTGAAGGGTTGGTATAGAAAGCTTAAGAGAAGTTTTGACATTGCACCACTGCAATAACCTTGTCTTAAAAAAAAGGAAACTACCCAGGTGTTTTGGCACAGAAAGATATAATTTTGTAGAAAGATAATGTGAGAGTAATGGATGATGCCCTAATGATTTTGGGGGTGTAGAGTGTCATTATGTGTGATGGTAAGAATCGGGGCTGAGATTGCAGGAAGTAATCAAATCAGAAAAATATAACTTATGTTTAATTGGATTTTAGCTAAACCAATACTCAACTTCCACCCTTACTTTAAGCCTTATTACAAAAACATAAGATTCATGAGTCATAGGGGTTGTGTGTGTGCCTACATTTAGTGGAGAATAGCCAAGAACCTTCTGAGGACTAAATAATTAAATCTTGGGAGATGGCGTACTTATCTGATTCTCTCAAACTCATCAGCTTGCAATTGTTTGGATAAGGGAAGACCACACACACACACTAGCAGTGAGAACCATGATCTAAAATTTTCTATTGAGATTAATTCACTATTCAAAATCAGATAATTATCTTGATCATATTCCACTGTCTCCTTATAAGGTGATTTCTAGGAGACCTCATCCTTCCCATGAAGCGCGATTACTCGGTTTGGTTAAATAAAAGGGTGAAATAGATATTATAGCTGTTGAGGACTAGCCAACTACTCCTTTCTTTGCTCGAGGACAATAAGCTTTAAGATTAAGGGGTATTTGGTGGTGTCAAAACTCATCTATGTTTGAGTTCATTTCACAAGCTATTTTGAGTATTTTATATCCATATTCATATAAAACTCCATGCCCATTTCATAAATTTGGTTTTAAGTTTTTATGGAAAGCAAGTGATTTAGAAATAAATATACCCAAAATGTTTCCAAGAAGAGTTAATCGGATGTCTCTGAGTGCGTCATTGAGAGATCAATTTTCTGTATCGTAGACATAAATGGTTCAACTCTATAGTTTACATTCTACATTCAAAAGAACCAACGGCCTCCATACTTTGATCAGTTCAAACAAAGAAGTTATGTATCCAACAAGTTGGGAAGAAAATAAAGATCCATATGATTTTATCACTTAGCAATTAGTGGCTTAATACATCATGACAAAACAGATTTATTTACCAACAAAAGTTCGCATAACTAAACTCTATTACAATGACAAAACCGGTTTATTGCGTAGAGTGCACTTGTCCATGACCAAATTTGTCACGATAGAGTTAACAATAAACTTCTTTGTCACGACAATAGACCTAATTGATGAGGCCCGTGACAAGGCTTTTCCTGCGATAAGGCAAGTTTATCATAATGAGTTCTTATCCTTCTGTGTAGCAAAACCAAATTTTAATTTACTGACAAGATAGACTCAAGGCTCTTTGGGGCCTTTTTTAAAAGCCCCAGCTATTTGTTTTGGTGTTTTCAGCCAGTTTCAACTTTGTGATACTCAAATACTAGTTTTCAGTTTTAGACAGCAGGGGAGGTGGGAGAACACCTCTCATGGGGTTCTCTCTAGCCTTGTTTTCTTAAGTTTCTGCAATTTGATTTTAAATAGTCATAAGTAAGTTTTTAGAAACAAATTTTATTTCTGAAGAATTTTAGTCTTTGTATAAATTCGAGATTCCTTCTGATGAATAAAAATTAAAACTAAAATGCGATTTTCTCACTCCTTATTCTTGAGTTTCTTTCTTTAAATGTTCTTTTCCTTGTTTGATTGTTGATAGATTAAGATCAGTAGCTAAAGAACATTCAAACACCCTCTAGGGTGAGATTAATTGTTAGAACATTGATTTAGTTCTCGGATTATTTGTAGTTTTGAAGGCTAGATTTATATAATTAGTGCTGTTCATATAATTAATTAACAAAGTGTGTATCCTTATACCCAAAAAATAGTTGTTTCTTTTCTGATTTCAGGAGGCCTCGAGTGACACCAGATGAAGGTCACGAGTAAAAACTTGAGTACTTGAGAATGTTGATAATACCATGGAACTATTGAACTCTATAAGATTACTTTGATAGATCCCACTAATTTACTCATGGTGAGTTAATTAGATGATGTATCGGTTTAATGTTAGTCTCACCTCAAATTGATAGAATGATCTTGATCCCGTGTTATGATCTAATCAAGGAGATAAAAATTTTATTAAGTTAGGGCAGATGCAATTTAGTTGGAAGAAGACTTGCATAATCTGTCCTATGAGGCAGAATTCTTCAAGTCACTAAAATAGTTTAAATATTAGAAAGAAAACGATCGTCTTAAAGAAGTTGATTTGCAGCCAACTAATTAGACTCATGTCTTTGAAAGGAACATGGATATCTAATTAGTGAAATGTATGCTTCATTTCATGTCATAAAACAAAAGGATTTTGAATCTGCATGAAAAGAGATTTTCTGACCTTGAAAATTTCCAAGCAAACACTATTGTGTTTTGAGCAAATGCAAATTGCTAATAGAAACTTGGAGACTCAAATGGGGCGGTTGTTGATATCATACGGACCAGTCGAAATACATCTTAGTAATCTTTAGAGATCAGTCAAAGAATCTCACCAACACATTAAGAAGCAATGATGGATTGCAAAACTTAAAAAGAGTGTGAATAAAGTATTGCCTAAGCTGGTTTAATAAAGAATAGCTCATACTAGAGGAAGCGACAAAAGTCTTGGAGCGAAGACACTTTGCAACGAGGTCGTAGATTAAATTAAACAGCTTAGCAGGGTAACCCAGCGAAATTTTAATTTTAAGTTTTAAATATAGTTTAATTGATTCAGTATAATTTATGTATTTGAAGTTTTAGTTAATCTGTTAGTAGTTTTATGTTAGTGTTGTTGATTTTCAGGACAATGAAGCAAAAATTCAAGAAGATCCTTATTAAGAAGCACACTGTTTCAAAAAGAAAATATGCAGAAAATAACCATAAGGGGGAGTAATTCTAATTCTCTAAATCTGTATTTAATGACAAGGCATATCTGACGTTTGGGGGAATGTTAGCATGTTTGAATAAAAATATACTCTGAAAATCAGGAAATGGCATATTGAATTAAGAAAAGAGATGAGTCTTCATACTTGAATTGAAGAATTTTGATAGTTTGAATAAGTGTTCATACTGATGTTCAAATGAGTATGAGTGGATGTAGGTTGCTTTGAATGTTTTATGAGAGAAGAAAGAGAAAGATGAAAATTCAGAAAACTTCTATTAATGTCGCAACATACTTTTTCTGTATCGTGACACACTTGAATTAGGAAGTAAATTGAAATGGACGTTTATGTCATAACACAATTCTCCAGTGTCGCGACATAAATTCAAAAGAACACTAGAGGAAAGGTCGCAACATATTTTGCATTATGTGACACAGTTATGAGCGGCTTTATCTGCAAAAATTTTAACATTGTGTGTCGCGACAACTATTTTTTGTTTGTCGACCAGGCATTAATGATGAAGCAGGCCTGGGGCAATGTTGTCACGACGTTAAATGTAGAGGCGAGATCAACCAGTTGGCTTATAAGCTAGAAAAATTTTGAAAAGCGAAGAGCCGCCTTTCTCACAAACTCTCTCAACCTTCTCAACTTCTTACTCAAATTTCCACATTCTCATTTCTAAAACCTAGAACTCAGAAGTCGACCTTCTGTATACGATTCTACCTTACAATTTCAAACCTCAACGAAATCATGGAAGAGTATACTGAGCTGGAAAATCAAACAGAACAATGTTTTCAAGCAAAAGCTGTGCAAGTTGAGGACAGGGAAGATGAGTAACAACGACAAAGGAAAAGTCGAAAAGAAAAGGGGAGTGATGAAACCAAGAAAGAACGGATGAAAGAAAGAAGCGAGGAACTTTATTTCGAAAAAGCGTGACTCTAATAGAAGGAAGTCTGAAAGAAAGAGGCTTCATTGTCGAAAGGGGGTTCAAACAAGTTATCTCTCCTTTTCTTAAAATCTTTGAAAAAAGAGGATGTGATCCTTTGGGTGAACACAAAGAACACAGCAATGCTTAACAATTGAAATAATTCTTGCGAATATAGTAGAAAAAGAAGGAAAAGAGTTTGTAATAGAGGACATTGGGTAGAGTTCAGCTAAGAAGAGATAAACAGATTGTTCAATCTGAGGGTGAAAAATGATGGTTCTAAGTTCAAGAAACAACTAAAAGAACCAGAACACTAGAAAATAGTAGACCTACTCACGGCTAGAAAATGAAAATGGAAAGGGACAAGGAAAACCCTTTTTTATTCCATTGCCAGAGGAGACATGACTAAAGAAGCCAAGGTATGGTTCTACTTTATCGATTCTGTCCTTACACCTTCTAAGCATCTAAGCACAGTGAGAAGAGAGAAAGCAAAACTCCTCTACGCATTCTTTGAGGAGTTCCTGAGATAAATGTCGGAAAAATTATTGAAAAGTCTATCTTGAGTTTACTCTAAAGCAAATGCGAGGGAATGATTCCACACCCCGGCCTGATCGCGGACTACGCATCAAGGGAGTTGACAAAAGATGTATGAGGACCGAAACCTACTGAAAGTCTCCCCTCGGTAGCAACGGGTATAACTAAATGACCAAGAGCAGAGGGAAGAGATAAGGAAAAAGCGAGAGGTAGAAAAGGGGAATAAGGATGCAGGCCGAGCGTTGGAGACGAGCTCAGTGACTTGAGTTCGGAGGAGTCAAAGCGGTCTGGAATGCACCCCTAGAGCTGAGACAAACCCATTATGAACAAGCTGAAAGTTCCGGGCAGAACTGCAATCATACAGAATTGATAGAATTGTTGATGTCTATACGGCAGGAAATGAAGGAAAGAGATAATTAGTTAAAGACACGGCTTATTTCGAGGGGATGAATATTTACAGTGCGAGCTCAAAAGAAGGGACCAAAATTTAGAGAGGATGCCTTTGAAGAAAATGGATGAAGGGTGGAAGCGAAATAAGAAGGATAGTGGAGAACAATCTTGAGAGATAGAGACATTGCCCTGAAGGCAAGCATGGACTCAAGAGATAACAATTGCATGAACAGTCTAAGACACTGCAAACAGAGTTTTCACTTGATGAGCTATGAGATAATAAACAGTAGGACACTCTTGGAATCTCTAGCTATGAGGCAGCGATAACTTACGAAGAGCAATGCCAAGATCCTAAAGCTGAAACTGATGAAGGTGTCCAGCAAGAGAATACCCACCTTACAGAATGCGAATCTCGTTGTAGACCACACACTATAGTCCCTCGATATAGCATGAATACCTAAATTTTTATAATAAAAATTATTATATATTAAATTTATAATTGGGCCAACTTGGGTATTTTTAAAATTTTAGATGAATATTGATTAAATGATTATTGGTTGATAAACCCAGTGAAAAAAGAAAATATGGAAATTGTAAATTAGGACCCTAAGAGGTCAATTGTAAATAAGTTTATATGTCTAAGTGAAAATAGGAGACTTAAATGAAGAATAATAGAGAAATGGAGGGACCTAAATAAAATAAAATAAAGAAAAAGAAGAAAAAAGAGTACACCAAAGTAAAGGAAAAAGACAAGGAAAGAAAAATCCAGTCGGTCAGAAGCTCGCAATAACGTGAGGAAGAAATTAAGGGGACCACGGGATTCACTGTCAATCTATACTTACAGAGACTACGAGTGGGAATACTCTACCAACACATCGGTTATAGTACAGGAGGTCCTTCTAGAGGGCTGATTACTTCTCCATTGCTCCCATTATTGGGAGAAATCATAAGGAGAATGTTGGAGACTTACAGGTGCTTGTTTGATTTGTGGATCAGAGAGCATCGACGAGAGATTGTCTAGAGCTTGTTCATTCTGACTTCCACGCAGGACTGGGGAGTACGGCTTTGAGTGTTACAAAGGCAACAAGAGTGTTGCATCAGGAATTCAGAGACAAGGGACACAAACTTTGGGTAGAAAGCGAGATGGTCATTAACTCCCGGCTAGAGCATATGCAATGAGCCTTGATGGAAGATCTTAGATACTCCATATGTGATGTCGGTAATTTCACTATCTTTGATACTATTGTGCCTGCATTGATAGACCCAGGGTTAACCTATTCATATGTGTGTACTGACATACCCAACTTGGGTAATTTACCGAAGAGTGAAACCGAGTATGAAATCTTGGTGACGAACCCGCTCGGGCATAGTGTTATTATGAACAGTGTATGAATTGTCCCATCAAAATCACAGTATGAATTTTGGGAGATTTAATTGAGTTATCCTTCAGGGAGTTTGATGTAATATTGGGAATGGTAGTTGTCTGGAGAACCACGAAGCGATAGTCATTGTAAATAGAAAGAGTGACCTTAAGGACCTTTGGATGAAGATGAAGTAACTTTCATCGGTGAGAGGAATTCGAATCATCTAATGTGATATCATGACCCGCTAGAACAATGGTGCGGAAAGGATGTGAAGCCTACTTGGCTTATGTGATTGATACGGTAAAGGCAAGGCCTAGTGTATCCGATATCCCTACTGTTAGCGACTTTCCGGACGTGTTTCCGGAAGAGTTACCAGGATTACCCCCACATAGGGAGATTGAGTTTGCTATTGACGTTGTACCAGGTGCCACACCGGCATCCATTACACCGTATAGAATGGCTCCACTAGAGCTAAAGGAATTGAAATTGCAATTGCAGAATTGCTAGAAAAGGGTTTATTAGACCGAGTGTATCACCATGGGAGCTCAGGTACTTTTTGTTAAAAGAAAGATGGTACATAGGCTATGTATTGATGGAACAATTGAACAAGTTAACGGTAAGAATAAGTATCACACCCCGGAATTGATGAATTGTTTGACCAATTAAAAGGTGCAAGTATCTTTTCAAGATTGACTTTGCGATCACGGGTACCATCGGTGAGGAATTAAAGATGCCGTGTGCGTGAGACGGCGTTTGGGATGGCTCTTATGAGTTCCTTGCTGTCTGTTTGGATTGACAAATGCTCCGGCGGTTTCATGGACCTAATGAATCGTTTCGACCGTATGTGGATCGGTTTGTCGTAGTGTTCATAGGCGACATTCTTGTGTATTCAAAAAGATCCAGAAAGTCATGACCCACACACCTTAGAGTAGTGTTAGAGACTTTGAAAAGAAGCGAGTTGTATCTGGCGAAGCGAGTGTGAGTTTTGGAAGAATGAAGTGTCCTTTTTTGGGCACATAGTATCGAAAGAAGAGATCGAGTAGATCCAAGAAAATAGAAATTAGTTCAAGCGGAATGGAAGCCACCAAGAAATGTTACAGAAGTGCGTAGTTTCCTAGGACTAGCAGGATACTACAGAAGATTCGTTAAGGGGTTTTCTATATTTGCGGCCCGGATAGCGAGATTATAGGAAAAATGTAAAAGTATGAATGGAGTGAAAAATGTCAAAGAAGTTTTGATAAGTTGAAAGCATTCTTAACAGGGCTCCGGTTCTTACTCAACCGACCGGCGGTAGAGAATATGTGATTTTTAGTGATGCGTCGCTAAATGGACTTGGATGTCCTAATACGGGAGGGTAAGAGTGGTAGCTGTGCTTGAGGCAGTTGAAGCCGCGTGAAAGGAACTACCGCGCGTGATTTGGAATTAGCCGCTGTGTATTTGCGCTGAAAATTTGGAGACATTATTTGTATGGAGAGAAGTGTTTCATACACACTGATCATAAGAGTCTTAAGTTTTGCCCTCCAGTGAGAAGCAGCAGGACAAGCGAGGATGGATGGGCGATAAGATTATGGTTGTGTGATTGATTATCGGGAAGGCGATGTAGTGGCCGGCCGGCTTTGAGTAGAGGTCAATCTGACCAGCTTCGGGCGTTGAATGCCCATTTGTCGTATATGGCCGATGGTACTGTAGTGGCGAGTTGATGCGAAGACCGAGTTTGTTGAATCGGGTGCTAGAGGCACAAAAGATGAGAGAAAATTTACGCCACGATAAATCAGTTGGAAATGGTAAAGCGAGTTCCACAGTGAAACGAAAATGGAGTTTTTGTATTATAAGGATCGAGGTATGTGTACCCGATTGTAATGTTGAAATCCATACTGGAAGAGGCACATAGTGGATCTTTTGCTATCCATCCGTGCCGCAAGATGTATCGAGATTTAAAAATGTCATTACGGTGGTCAGGGATGAAAAGAGATGTCGAGGCTGGCAGCGAAGTGTTTGGTGTGTCAAGAGTAAGCGAGCATCAAGTTCCTTGGAGTTGTGCGGCCTATTAGAATGCAGGGTGGAAATGGGACC
The DNA here is from genome assembly GCA_016808115.1 of Tetrastigma voinierianum. Classification (NCBI taxonomy): domain Eukaryota; kingdom Viridiplantae; phylum Streptophyta; class Magnoliopsida; order Vitales; family Vitaceae; genus Tetrastigma; species Tetrastigma voinierianum. Next base: position 616,840 of record JAEQBH010001228.1, on the reverse strand, counting down.
GAATCACTATGAATTTTGTGGTTGGGTTACCATTGGCGGGAAGGCATGACTGTTTGAGTTTGGGTTGTAGTAGATTGATTATTCGTCCGCTCCTTTCTACCGGTGAGCGGACTATTCACTTGACAAGCCGCGAGTATATCAGGAAATGGTTCGGTTACATGAGATTCCTATATCCATTGGCCCCGGACGAGATCCAAGGTTTGCCAGTTTTTGGGGAAAATTGCAAGAGGCCTTGGGCACTCGACTGAATTTCAGTACAGCGTTCCACCTGCAAACGGATGGACAATCAGAGATAGTGATCCAGATTCTGGAAGATATGTTAAGGAGTTGTGTGATCGACCTTGAGGGTAGTTGAATTTGTGTACAACAACAGTTTCCAATCAAGTATTGGAATGGTGCCTTATGAGGCTTTATATGGGAGAAAATGTAGAACACCGTTGTGTTGGACGGAATTGAGTGAAAAGAAAGTGATTGGCCCCAGGCTTGATACGAGGCGAAGAAAAGTGAGAATGATTAAGAAAGATTGAAGGTGGCCACCGATAGACAGAAATCATATGCCGACATGAAAAGAAAATATATCCGATATGAGGTCAGTGAAAAAGTGTTTTTGAAAGTATCGTGGAAGAGGTGATGAGATTTGGGAAAAGGGCGAGTTGGGCCACACAGGTTATTGGCCCCCATGAGTGATTGAAAAAGTGGGTCAGTGGCATGGGTGGCATTACCTGGGACTTAGAAAAGATCCATAATGTATTTCATGTGTCATGCTACGGAGGTACCGATCCGTGAGTCTTCGGAGACAATTAATTTGAGACAGTTGACATATGAAGAGTCGGTGGAGATCTTGGCTTCGCAAAGTGAAAGATTGCGGAACAAGAAGATTCATCTAGTCAAAGTATTGTGGAGAAACCATAAAATTTGAGAAGCCACTTGGGAGAGAAGTGAGGAAGCGATCGCGGCAGCGAGTATCCATATTGTTTGACTAAGGTAATTTCGAGGAATGAAATTTTTAAATGAGAGTATAGCATGTGAAAAATACCCTAAATTTTTATAATAAAGAGTATTATATATTAGGAACATAATTGAGCCAACTTGGGTATTTTTCAGGAAACTTTCGATGAATATTGATTAAATGATTATTGATTCCAGAAATAAACCCCAGTGAAAAAAGAAAATATGGAAGTAGTAAAATGAGGCCTAAGGGTCAATTGTAAATAAATTTATATATGTCTAAGTAGAAAATATGAGACTTAAATGAAGAATAAATGGAGGGACCTAAATAAAATAAAATAAAGAAAAAAAGAAAAAAAATAAAGGAAAGGACATGGCATGTAGGAAAGAGAGGAGAAGCTTCCTCTGTTTAAATGCGATTATCGTGATCCATAAGAAAGGGAAAACGAGAGAAAAGGGAGAGTTAGAGAAGTGCTACCTTCTCTCTAGATTTTAAACGATCGGACCATGAGTGCGGGTGAAATGGAGAGGGAAAGTCCTTCCCTAGTGACAAGAGCTACAAAGTAGAGGAAATTTGGAATCGGAGGAAGTTCGACAAAATGTAATTAGATCTTCTCCTACTTAGTCATTTTTACCTAAGGGTTGTTAAGGTGGATTACCTTCCCTTAGGGGAATGGTTGGTTGCATTTTAAACCAAGGGAAGCTGCCACATTGTGGTAGTGCGCATTACCCGGACCTTAGAGCTGATTTTTGGGTAAGAAATAAAGGGAATTTGGTAGTGGGTCCTTCGGTAAATTGTAGCCATGGTGAGACTGATGTTAGGCTTTTGAATTCTGGTCGGGCCACTTGTGGGTAGGAGTTATGGTCTTTGCTCACGAGCAGGTCAAGTGGGTGAGAGGTCAGTCATAGAGGTCGTCAAGCAGAGGTCGGCAGACCTCATGCAGCAGAGGTCAGCAGACCTCATGCAGCAGAGGTCAGCAGAACTCATGCAAAAGAGGTCAGCAGACCTCGTCCTGTAGAGCTCAGCTCGTCCTGTAGAGCTCAGCTCGTCGAGGCATTTCGGCTCACGTCGAGTTAAGTCAACTCGTCGAGGTTATTTCTGGCGTGACCCTCGGCTTGAAGGTCGTATACCAGCCGTTTGAACTCCGATTCGAGTGTTCTTGGACTCTATGGAAAGCCCATTGAGTCAAGAATACATTCATATGCCTGAGTAGGCTAGTAGATGTCAGACCAAGGTGATAGACCAAGTTTACCGAGGTCATCTCAACTCGTCAGTTCAGGTCAACTCGTCAGGATTGACTACGCATGACCTCCAACTTCGGAAGGTCATATCTCCTTCGTTTGAACTCCGATTCGAGTGTTCTTGGACTCTATGGAAAGCCCATTGAGTCAAGAATACATTCATATGCCTGAGTAGGCTAGTAGATGTCAGACCGAGGTGATAGACCAAGTTTACCGAGGTCATCTCAACATCGTCGGTTGGTCGACTCGTCGGGGGTTGACGCATGACCTCCAACTTCGGAAGGTCATATCTCCTTCGTTTGAACTCCGATTTAGGTGTTCTTGGACTCTATGTAAAGCCCATTGAGTCAAGAGTACATTCATATGCCTGAGGAGAATATTAGATGTCAGACCGAGGTGATAGACCAAGATTACCGAGGTCATCTCAGCTTTCGTCGGCTCGAATTCGACTCGTCGGGGTTGATACATGACCTCCAACTTCGGAAGGTCATATCTCCTTCGTTTGAACTCCGATTTAGGTGTTCTTGGACTCTATGGAAAGCCATTGAGTCAAGAATACATTCATATGCCTAAGAAGGATATTAGATGTCAGACCGAGGTGTTAGGTGGGCTCGTCGGGACGAGTCAGCTCGTCGGTTCGAATTGACTCGTCGAGGTTGACTGCATGACCACCAACTTAGGAAGGTCATATCTTCTTACGTCGAACTCCGTTTCGGGTGTTCTTTGACTCTATGGAAAGCCCATTGAGTCAAGAATACTTTCATATGCCTGAGGAGGATAGAGATGTTTGACAGAGGTGATAGATCGAGCTCGTCCAGGTCAGGTCAGCTCGTCAGTTCAGGATTTGACTGCATATGACCTCCGACTTCGGAAGGTCATAACTCCTTCGTCCGAACTCCGATTCGGGTGTTCTTGGACTCTATGGAAATCCCATTGAGTCAGAAATCCATCTGTATATATCCTATTGAATTTGGAACTCATATTAAACTCCGAAAATCAATCCTAACCAAAACTACTAGTACACATGAATAATATTGTTCTTTAATGGTTTTGGAATAGGGACTGACGAGGAGGAGAAGCCAAGCGAGATTTGGGTGAGATTGGAATCAAAGTGCAAAGATTTTGGGTTTGTTCTGCCTCATATTCCTCGTTTCAAAATTTGAAATATTTGTTCTACCGACTCTATTCCTCGTTTCAAGTTTTGCATGTTTGTTAAAGCATATTGAATTGATTTTATTGATTTGAGAAAAGTGATTAATGAAATGTTTGCATATAAAAATTTATGATTATTGAAATAAAACTGTTTATACAAGCGTACATATTGTACTATATTTTGCTATAAAGGATTTGAGCATGTACTTAATAGAATGTTAACGTTCATTTACGCATTAAGAGATAGATTAGTATACGATGAGATTGAATAGCGGTCTTTGCGAACTATTGATGTGTCCTCCGATCAGCGGCGGGCCAGGTATCGGTAGTGTTATTTATTTGATTGTTTATAGCAGGTCGGCCCGAGCGGGACGTGCGTGTTATAAAACCATGTGATACCGACACGCAGCCATGAGGCCGTCTGGTGACTCACACGATATCTATTATGCTCCCGAAGGCGTAGGTTAAATTCATTAGGGCATCTTGAATTGATTGGCATAACTGAATTGATTTGCATAACTGAATTGATGTGCACAAGCTGAATTGAATTTAGGCTTGAATTGATTTCTGGCGAGGCGAATTTGTGACCATAATTGAATTGATTTGAGATTGCGAAATATTGAATATGAAAGTGTATTTTTTTTTATGATCAATGAACCATGACTAATCATATATAAAACAAGTATATGTATCGTATTTATATTGATCATCAGCTAATGATTTGCAAGTTTTGAATTGTTAAATTGCATAATGTGATTCTTAGGCGAGGAATGGATTTGTATGAGCCACTAAGCATGAAAATGCTTAGCATATTGTTTACCAATGCGCGGTCAGGAGTGATAGATAGTGATCTAAAGCGGACCCAGATCGGAGCGTCGAGTCATAAGAAGGAAATTTCGGGTATGCTCCGACATGTGCATTCATTTCATGTTGTCTTTTGGATATTAGTATTTTGTAAAGAAAGAAAACAATTTGCTCTACGAACATACATTTTGTAAATCATTTTGAAAAGGCTTGGATGCCTTCATTGTAAATGTATTTTGTTAAATCATTAAATGTTTATGGGCTTACCCCAAATTTTAGCAGCACGCAAGATATGATTTTGAGTGATTAAGTGATTTTAGTGGCATTAGGTTCCGATTCGGGATCCGCCCAAGCAATTGGGTGGAACATGGGAAGCATACCTCAGTGTAACGAGACTCACCTATACCCTATACTAACCCAGATTCACTTAGAGCAGGCCCTTTTGCACCTTGTACAGAAATAAAAATAAATAAAACTCCAAGAACATTAGGGAAGAAGGAACTTACCCCAGTAGAGGAGGTAGAAGAATATCTAAGGATGGAAGCAACCAAGGAGAAAGGAATAAAAAATTAACAATACTCTACCTTTTCCATCCCTCATCTTCTTTAATATTCCAAAGCCATTCTCTTAATAAATAATATTTTCAAATTTTGTGTTCATTTGTGTTTTTGATTGTTTGGTGTGTTTTAATTAATTTTCTTTGCTTCATGATTGCTATTTGCTTGGGTGAATAAAAAAGAAATCAACTACCTGGATCAAATAGTTTATTTGCTACAACATGTTTGGGTGAAATGACTTGAGAACAATTGTGGTTGTGTTGTATTATTGTGAGCTGAATGCATGATCAAAATGAACTTATTTAATTGATTAAAATAACATAACAACAAAATTCAAATCCAAACAACCACTGATAGATGCATTGTGATAGGCTAATTCCCAATTGGAAAAGGAAGTTGCAGTTTAGCCAAAATGAAGTTTAATGATCAGATTTAGGAAGATGTACTCAAAAGGAAACACAAATAGGGCTTTTGAGACTGCTGTGTAAACAGTAAGGTTAGTAAAAATCCTGAAAAACAATGCACATGATCAAAGTGAGTCCTTAACAAATTATGAAAGATTAGGGACATCTTCTGGGTTCATTCACAGTCAAATAGTCAAATGTCCTAGAACTTGTTAGATTATTAGTCAAGGCGAAATCCTAAGCAATACTACTAACAGGAAGTGATATAGGCCATCTTTGGAAGATTGAGTTATACCTTTATGCAAATTCACTATGCAAATTCTCACTTTAAAAACCTCTATTTTTATCACTTAAAACCAATAAAATATCGAATAAATAAAATAAAATTTTATAATGAAGAAAATGTTATAAAGTAAAATAATAAAATGAAAATGCTATTTTTTGGGGCGTTACGAGTTCCTCGGGATTAAAAGCGAGAAGGACCCGGTGGAGGGCACCGTCATAGAGGAGCAGGGCTCCGTTGTAGAGGAGCAGGGCTGACTCTTTCCTTCATATTAGTTTTGGGTTGTTTTTAAAAGATTTTTGTAAGGTGTGCTACTTTGCCACCAGAATACATATCATCCCTTGTAACCCTTGGCGCTTTTAAGGCGCATTATGTGAAGTCATCATTTTAAATGAAAACCTTTTTGTAGTGACAACTATATGCCAGCTCCTTTATTTTGAAAATGCTAGCAAGTTAATAACCATGCTTGGATTTTTTATGTACCACCAGCACATCAACCATATCTGGATTGTTAAATATGTCAGCAAGATAACCACCATATCTAGACTTTTTATGTACCAGCAGGACATCAACCATATCTGAACTTTTTATGTGCCAACAAGACATCAACCATATCTAGACTTTTAGATATGCCAGTAGAACAACAACCATATCTGGACTTTTTAAAAATGCCAACGGGACAACAACCATATCTGGACTTTTAAATTTGCCAGCAAGACAACAACCATATCTAGACTTTTAAATATGCCAACAGGACAACCACCATATCTAGACTTTTTATGTACCAGCAGGACATCAACCATATTTGGATTTTTTAGGAAGAAGAAATTATAGGTTGTAAGAGGAAATGTGTAAAGAATAATCTTTTATTGATGGTAATATCCTCAAAGAATACACTACTGATAATACTTCTTAAGATGCATGGCATTCCACATTCTAGGAACATCAGTCCCGTCTGGCGGCTTGCTCAACGCATAAGACCCGACGTCCCTACTCGGACCATCGTGTATGGTCCTTCCCAGTTGGCCTAGAACTTCCCGTCTGCTAGGTTGGTAGTGTTTTCAAAGATCCTTCTTAAGACTAACTCACCGGCTTTAAATGTACTCATCTTCACACGCTAGTTGTGCAGGTTTGACAACCTCTACTGGTATGATGTTATGCGAACATTCGTCGCTTCCCAAAGTTTGTTTGTTATGTCTAGGTCTTTGGTTATTGCTTGGACATTTGCTTCCTCATTAATTTCTGTTCGAAATGGTGGGCATCGATTTAATGGAATGTGACCGCTTCATCCCGGTAATATGAGGGTAAAGCAGATTCCCCGTCGACAATTCGGACGTGTGAGCATGCAGAGACTCTGGTAGTTCCTCTGCCCACTTTCCTTTAGCGAATATAAGCATTTTGAGGCTAATAGGAGAGTCTTATTAGATATACCTTGGCTTTTGCCCTCACAGATGCTAGAAATTAAAGTCTGAGGTTTTATCTTGTTTCTTTGAAATTCCTATATACCCTTGCTATCGAATTGTGGCCCATTGTCGGTTACAATCAATTGGGGTATTCCGAATCTGCACACAATGTTTTTCCACATAAACCTATTGACCTTTTTGTCTTTGATGGATGCGAAGGCTTCGACCTCTATCCATTTGCTGAAGTAATCGGTAGCAACAAATAACAACTAACCGAACCGGGGTGGTAGGCAATGTGACTATGTCAATACCTCAACGGGCGAAAGGGCCGGGGGCTGTTATGATTGAATTTTGATAGGGAGATTTGAGGCAGGGAAATTTGTCGATGTGATGGTCACACTTTTTAACATGGGTAGCGATGTCACTTACGCGTGGTCGACCCGATAGTAGCCTTGGGTATGATTTCTATGCGCCCGACATCTTTGCTTGCTTTGGATGGTTTCCGCATATTCCATCGTGGAGTTCTACCAATATGTATTGTCCCTGCTAGTGAGTGAGGCATTTAAGATAGGGCCACTTTGGGATGTGCTTATAATTTATTATTAACAAGGAGAACCAAGGCACGACTGGATCTTGTGGGCTTTGGCTCTGTTGTCCAACAGTTCCCTCGAACTCAAATAGCGGACTATTAGAGTCATCCAAGAATAGCTCGTCTCATTTATTTCATTTACGAAATTGGTGGTGATCGACTGATTACGGCAAGTGAGTACATAAGGAGAACCTTGTTTCTTTTATTGGCAAGGGCTGTGGCAATGGGCGCGTCGTCTGCCTTTTCATTAGAATTTCTCGGGACATGCTCAAGCCGCCAAGATGTGAAGCTTTCCAAACATAGGTTGACTAGACTCACATACCTGGTCATGCACTAGTCCCTTGTCTCATATTCGTCATTTACCTGCCCCACCACCAATTGAGAGTCGCTTCTTATGATGATCTTTTCTAAGGATACGGAGATTGGGAGGTCGAGCCCGGCTATTATTGCTTCATACTCGGCTTCATTGTTAGAAGCGGGGAAATCCAAATGTATGGCCTGTTCTATTAATTCCTCGGTTGGGGCTTCAAGTTGCAGCCCCAGTCCGAATCCCGTCTATGGTGAAGCGCCATCCACATTCAGGATCCACTAGCCAGAGCTATCTGACTTCATTTCCTGTTGAGAAACCTCCGCTAAAAAGTTAGTCAGTACTTGCCCCTTCATCGCTAGACGTGGTTTATATTGGATCTTAGAGACTCGCTTAGCTCAATAGCCAGCTAGAGCCATTCCTCGACATATCGGGTTTATGTATAGTGCTCCTTGGGGAGGTTGGTGGGAGTCTGATGATAGGCGCTTGGAAGTAGGGCGGGTTTTTAGGCTACCACGAGGGCCCGAGTCTTTGTTAGAGAAGGGTATATCTGGTTTCCGCCTCGAACAGGGACTTGCTTATAAAGAATATGGGTCTTTTCTTCCGATGTTCGTCTTCTTTGAATAAAGATGCACTAACGTCTGTCGAGAAACTGACTATGTAAGATAGAGCGTCTCACTTGTTTAATTTGCTTGAGTGGAGGTTAAATTGAGATATTGTTTGATCCTTTGCAAATTTTGGTCATAATGCCAGTTGGCCGACCCGCTGGCTCCTTTAGGGTGGCGAAAAGCAGTTTCACAATACGCCGGCGAGATATGAACCGCCCTAGGGCCGCCACCCGGCCAGTCAGTTGCTCTATCCCTTTTCTAGAAGTGGGGGCTTGGGACTCCATTATGGCCTTGAGCTGGATGGGATTAGCCTCTATCCCCCTCTGTGTTACCATAAAACCCAGGAATTTTCCCGAGCTAACCCCGAATGCGCATTTCAAAGGGTTAAGTTTCATGTCGTGTCTTCGCAATAGTTCGAAGGTTTCTTGCAAATGCATTGTGTGGTCTAGGCTTTCTTTGGATTTTACGAGCATATCATCGATATAAACCTCCATAGATTTACCTATCAAGGGCGGGAATACCCTAGTCACCATCCTTTGATAAGTCACCCTTGCGTTTTTCAAGCCAAACGGCATTACATTGTAGCAATACAACCCATGGGTGTGATAAAGGTTGTTTTCTCCACGTCAAGCGGGTGCATAGGAATCTGGTGATATCTGGAGAAGGCATCCAGAAACGATAAAATGCCATGCCCGGTGTAACGTCCCGGTTCCAAAGATAGAATTAATACGGTATGAAGCGTGAGGCGTACGAATCTCCAGAGTCTCACATCGTGATATTTGGGGATGAAATTAGGAGATGATAAAATTTCGGAACCCGGGATTTATGTATGAGAATAAGGATAAATTAGTAAATGAGCAAAGGGGATATGAAAATCAAAAGTGTAGAGATGGGCTATAGTAGAATTAACAAGGATTCTGATTGCAATATTAAAGTGTTGAGGACTTAAGTGCAATTATGAGAAACTATGGGAGTATAAATTGAGGGTGAGACAAACAAAAGCCATTTTTGTCTCATTTTGTTGTTAAGGTTTCACGTATGAGAGGAAGAATAGAGAAAGAAGAGGAAGAAGAGGAAGAAGGAAGAGAAGGAGAAGGAGAAGAAGTCCAAAAAATCAGGTATGTTCTTGCCTTGGAATCATGGGTCTTTTGATGTCTAGGGTTTTGGTATGGATTCATGGTTTAAATTGCAAGGAATTGAGTTAGAGTTTAGAACAAACCCTAACAAATCTTTGTGTTTGGGTTGTGTATGGATTATAACCCATATTTGAGTTGTTTGGAAATAATTCAGGAAAAGTTTTTGAAGATACACATGTAATGAAAGATGAATTGTGTAAAATTGAGATTTCAAGATGAATTTGAAGTGGTTTTGATGTATATATGGAGTATTGAGTTGATTTTGGTATCAACATATGAAAAAATATGGAAAAAAATGCAGAAAAGCCCACATTCTGGGCATTTTCGGGGGAGCAGTCTCGGTACAGGAAATGCTCTGTTTTCCAGTTTCGACCAGTTTTCGTATTTCAGCCATAACTTGCTCATTTCTTATCCGATTTGAGTGATTCAAGTGGATAATTAAACTAGACTTCAAGGAAAACCAAACATCCAGAAATAGGCATTGTCGAATTCCGACTCTATGTGGCCCAAAAATTTGCTCAAAGTAGGGCCATGTTCAAGCCAAATTCTGGTTCAGTTTTTTAACATAGATTAGCCCGGTTGTTTTGGACGTAAAGTGAGTTTCGGTGCTCCGATTTGGGTGATTCCAATTGGAGAAGAACCCTTAGCACCTTAGTTTCAAAAGAGTATAAAGAACCAGTGTCAAATATGGAGTTAAGACATTGAAAAATGGATATTTCAAAGCGGTCCAGTGTAAAAAATCGGTACTGAGAGGCATTAAGGTCATTTTGTAAAGAAAATGGAGTAATTTGGTCATTTCCTTGGTTCACGTATTTTTAGAAGTGGTTAAATGATATTTAAGTGAATGTGATGTGGTTGGGTGAAAATGAATGTGTGTATGGTGGATTAAATGGAAGTTATGGTTAATGGTTAGTTGTAGTTTCTTGAAAAAGGTGAAAAGGACTATCGGACGGGAAACGGGAATTCGACGGGAAGCAAGCGGGATTGAGCGGTAAACGGTGAGTGTAAAACTGATTTTTGAAAATTGAGTTTTAAAAGTGAAAGATTTTTAAATGTTAAAATGAAAAGTTTAATGTAAATGTTTATATATGTATATTAAATATGTATGCATATGTTAAAGAGCGTTATGAAAGTTTAAAAATGTGTAAAGAATGCGTATGTGTTTAATGATAAAGTAAAGTTTAAATGGATTTATAAATGTATTTTGAATAAATGTTTCTTGATGGTTACCACAACCCCATATAGTGATATAGTGATATCGGTAGAGGTACTTTAAGCGTGTAAGGATTTAGGAGGTAAAGAGTTATAGGTTACTAAGCGGGGAGGGGAAATAGGTGTCTAGAGTAATATCCTTACACGTGATAAAGTCTTTATGACTTGAGCACTGTCTGAGCGTGATTTTCTCCGCAGCGTAGTGGTTATGACTGGAATGAGACTGTCCCTCACCGTCAGTACCCGGAAACTGTTCGGTGTGTTTATCCCCTGGGTTCCATCAGAAAGAAAGAAAGAAAGAAAGAAAGTTAATGCATAAAGTGATTTTGAATTATATAAGTATTTATCATCAGAAAGAAAGAAAGTTTGAGGCATAAATGTTTAAGGCATAAATGGATTTTAATTGTATAAGTATTTATTATAAAGAAAGAAAGAAAGTTTAAGGCATAAATGTTTAAGGCATAATTGGTTTTAATTGTATAAGTATTAATTATAAAGAAAAAGAAAAGTTTAAGGCATAAATGTTTAAGGCATAAATGGATTTTAATTGTATAAGTATTTATTATCATAAAGAAAGAAAGTTTGAGGCATAAATGTTTAAGGCATAAATGGATTTTAATTGTATAAGTATTTATTATAAAGAAAGAAAGAAAGTTTAAGGCATAAATGTTTAAGGCATAAATTGATTTTAATTGTATAAGTATTTATTACTTTGATATATACTGAAAATGTTATCTTAATGAAAATGTACACTCACTGGGCTCCTTTAGCTCAATTTTTTCCATATGTTTCAAAAACATTTTTCGAGGCAAGAGGCAGGTGCGCCGATAAGTACCCTCTGTGCGATGAAGTTGAGCCGTCGAGGAGGCGGCGCATGAACTGCATTATATAAATAGTTTGCATATTTTATATGTCAAATAATTTGTCATGTATATATGCATATATGGATATATTTTGAAAATGAACTACTTAGGAGGTCGGCTTATGTCCGGCTCAAGCCCAAGCTTTTTATAAAACTGTGCATGGAATTGAAGAAGTTTTGAATGTTTTGATGATTGAAATGAATAAATGTATATGGTATATATATTGTGTTGATTGAGTTGTGGACGAGGAGTCCTACAACGGAAGTTGAAAATTGAAGATTAGAAGTGTTTTTAAATGCTTATGCAGGTATTTGTAAATTTGGGAAAAGTCAGAAAAGCCGAGAGAAACTGCGCGATTTTAAAATCTAAGTGTTTGAAAAAGAAAAGAAGAGACAAAAAAAATTTTACCACTTCGCTTCCGCATTATTTTCTAAAGATATGTTAAGGATTGTAAAGGGGTTCGCTCCATGGATTTTATTTGATGGTTTTGAGGAAAAGTTTCTATATCCATTGGAGTCTTAGGGAGTCCCCTCGGGTTCATGAGGTTAATCCGGGTCGGGATCTTTCACCCGGTTGTTGCGTCCCACAATCTAATCTATCCGTGGCAAGGGGAAGCTGTCCTTGGGACATGCTTCGTTGAGATCAGTGTAGTCTACAAACACGCGCCACTTACCACCCTTTTTTGGTACCACTACCACATTGGTCAACCATGCGAGATACTTCACCACCCTTATAAACCCAACTGCTAGAAGATTGTCTACTTTCGTCTGAATAATCTGATGTCGGTCTTGGTGGAACCACCTCACCCTTTGCCTTACAGGCTTGGTAGTGGGGAGGACGTTCAATTTGTGAGAAGCCACCATTGGGCTTATCAGGAGCATGCTCAGTGTCTCGGCGAATACATCAATGTTATTAGTAAGCGCGAGTCGTAGTGTGCCCTTTCTTCATTGGTGGGAGGGCTAATACGGAGTAAATTTCTACAGCTCGTCGACTCCACTTCTTCTAATGGGTCTGACCGGCGGGTCCTTTTCTTCTGTGATTTGGGCGACTATCGCGTGATTGCTATACGGGTGTAAGATCGTCCGGGGGAGGCTGTTCGAAATCACACTTCCCTTTCTATTCATGCAGGGTTAGCTGATAGCATTGTCGTGCAGCCAGCTGGCTACTCAAAAGATCGACTTGCCCTGCGGTTGTCAAATAACTTACCATTTTGTGGTATGTTGACGGCATGACCTTCATGAAGTGCAACCAGGTCCGGCCCACTATGGCATTATAAGGCCCCAGGTCTTCGACGATTGAGAACAAAACCCGTTGAGTGATTGGCCCAACTTTCATAGGGAGTGTGACATCTCCCAACGTGGTTGTAGTTGCCTCGTTGAAGCTAGAGAGGATTCGTTCGGCTGAATTTAGCATGTCAGGAGAAAGCTTCATCTATGTGAAGGCTGGGAGTTGCAGCAAGTCTGTCGCACTGCCTAGATCCACCAGCACCCTATGCACATCAAAACCATTAATACAAAGGGTGAGTACCAATGCATCATAATGAGTCTATTTGTTAGTTAATTAGAAGCGAGATATGGGGCCATCTATTGGCTCTGCTTCCTGGCCGCTTTCTGTATGGACGGCATTCACCCTGGCCTTAACCATGGCTGCCTTGACAAGTTTCTTTTGCTAATCATCCGTCGAGCCGCCCAGTATATAGTTTATAGTTGGTCTAGGTTCCAGCTAGATGGTTGGGCTAAACATGCAGAAATTCTGGCGGTAGGAGGTACGCCTCTATACACTTTGTTCTACGTCAGCGAGATACATTGAGGTGTCTGCCTTGATGAAGCACTAGAAACTTCAAACTCCGGCATCGGTCGATTTCGTGTCCATGGTCCTTGTGATAATCGCATCGCAAGGATTTATTTCTCAGAGCGGGGTCTGCTTGGATAAGCGCATGCCATTTGAAATCCGGTAGGTCGCAAATGAGGGCCAACACTCTTTCATATGAGATGTTTGGGGGGGTGAACTATGGGGGCTCTCTTCCTTTTTGAGACTGATCTCAAGGTCGCTTTTGGTCTCCATTCTGGCCCTTGTTAGTGCGAATGGCTTTTTCCCCACCGACTTATCTTTCTCGGTCAGCTGATTTGTGATCATTATTGTCTGAGTTGCTGTTAGGATATTATCTTCCAATGTTGAGTACCTCTCTGCCCGCCTGTATAATTCTTCCATTGTTGCTGGCAGGTCTAGAGATAGCGAGTGGAAAAAGGGGGTCGTCAGCCCGAAGCTTCTCCTGAAGTTCTGAAGGATCGCGTCCATGTTGTAAAATTATATTTGTTGGATGGCCTGCCCGAACCTCCTTGTAAAATCCTATATGGACTCATCTTCATGCTTCAAATTAGTCTGCAAGGAACTAATGTTTCTTTTCTAGCACACTGAGCACAGGTGTTGTGAGATAAACTCTCTCCAAAGTTCATTGAACGTGTTTATTGAGTTCCAAGGGAGCTTGTGAAACTAGGCTAGCGCAGGGCCGCGCAGCTAGCCGGGAAAACTTTGCATAATAGAAGGTCATTAAGAGCATTCAAAGTCATTGCTTGGTTATAATGGAGCATGTGATCATATGGGTCAGTAAAACCATCAAACATAGTGAAAGTTGGAATGACAAACCCGCGGGGCGGCTCATGGTCAAGGATGTGTCGCCCTAGGGGAAAGGAGAGCATGTCGTCGGGACTTCGAATTGTTTACTACAGGTGGCATGTAGGGTGTGGGCGCTGCACTGAAGGTGGGATATACTGAGGGCGTGATCGGCGCCATGCCCGTGGGTAATGCATATGAGTTTTCGGGCGCGGTGTTTGGCTAGCTCTGCCCTTGGCTTGTTTCTCTCCCTACCCTACGGAGTAGGCCATTATCGGTGGTGCTGCATGCAAGGTGATGCAAGTGTCTCTGGCGTGATCCGACTCGGTTGCTTTTTGCTGGGGAGGGGTTTGGTGAGCTACCAGAGGATAACTCATCATCAGCTGGGATTATCCCACATCGTCGAGGGGACGATGGGCTTCTTTCCGCATGGGTGTGCTTTGTCAAAGTGCTTTGCGCCCCACTATCTTGCGTCTCCTTCACCCCGAATCAAGTGTCTTTTTCTCCTATGGGGCGGAGACGATCGTTTTGCGTTGCGGGTACTCCGGTGCGATCATGTAGTTCCTCCGTGCACGCCTTGCTTGTTCCTCCCGTTTCTTCTCCATATCTTGACGCCAATGCAGGAATTGGTCCTCGGGCGACTGAATCACCGGATTGCTCAACATTTCAACTGTGTCAGACGAATCAGATGTGGGGAGGGGAACCGACGGAGCTATTGGAGGCGAAGGGCTATTAGAAAGCCGTTGGAGCCAATCTCTTGCACGTCGTCAATGAGACTTTTTGTTCGATTCCCACAAACGGCAACAATTGTCAATACGTGGTTCGTCTGTCCTCCGGGGCATCAGTGGCGTGATATAAACCTACAAAAAAATGGGAATTAAACGGTGGGGTGTCGACGCCTCTCAATCTTAAGTCGACAAAAAAATGGAGAGGAAAGAAAAAGGAAATCAATGATTAGGGTTGCATACGTTCCCTCGTTAGAAGTTCCTTGTTTTATCTTTCGGGCATCTTTGATTTTGGGAAAGATAATCTCGCGATTTTGGTGATAAGATCTCTTTTTCCTTATCAAATACCAATTCTCCTTGATTTTTGGAAGGATAATCTCATGGTTTTGGAAATAAACTTTCTTCTTATCAAAGACCAATTCTTCCTTGTTAAAGGTTGATGTTTTTGAGGCATATATCGGTCGGATCTTTTGGGAGATCCATAAACATCCCTGCACAATTTCCTCCTTCGAGTATTTATTTTGCCTAACCACCCACCATTGCTTGGTGAGATAAGCAGATTAGGGTTCAAGGACTGGCTTGAGTTCTAGGATTGTACCGTCTAGTCGGTTCCCGTGTGGTTTTAATATAATGAACTGCCTTGGGCCGTTTTATGTGGCGGGCCAAGCAGTGGGCCTACATGAGCACTAAGCTTATTGACTAGCAAGTCTGGGCCCAAAGGCCATGGTACTCGCACCTAAGTCTCCAATTTGGATTGATACTTTCCCTATTGTAACAGAATAAGAGAAAAATAAACAAAATCCTTTCAAAGTTTGAAACACACCGTTTACAATTATTATTACATAAGAGAAAACAGAGCTATAAGTGGCTGGGTCTCAGCATGATCAGATTTGTATTTCAACTGGAAAACAATTAAACCTATCTTTGGACATCAAACACTTAACAGAGGCTATAGAGCATTTAGTAATTGCAAAAGTATCAAACTTTTGTGAGAATCTACCATCAAGGACTTGTACTCGACGGCTAGCAACAGTAATTAAGAAAAAATTACATCATATCGAAGGACAAAGAGCAATAAATCGATCACCCTCAAGGCCTGATTCAAGTGGTAAATGAACAATAGGGTTATGGGAGGCCTAGCTCAAGTGATAAGCATTATTATATAGAAGTGAGGAAGAATAACCCTCATAAATGAACAATAGGGTTATGGGAGGCCTAGCTCAAGTGATAAGCATTATTATATAGAAGTGAGGAAGAATAACCCTCATAATTAATGTCATCTTATGGTATTTCAAGTACCATCATATATATATATATATATATATATATATATATATATACTCTATATATATATATATATATATATATATATATCTAACTATATATATACTATTACTACATGCCATTACACTTTAAAAATGTATCGTCCAATCTTATTTCAAATTTAATTAACCTAAAATGGGAAATGTCCTAATTATACCTTACTTTATATGCTGTATTTTATAAACAATTAAAATATAAAGGAAAATTTTCATTCAATAAAGTATGTAGACAAAAAGTAATAACAAATAACATTTTGTTTTTCACTATATATTAAAAGTTGGTTAAAAGCATCAAACAAAAATTTTACAACTTCAACCTTGTTCACACATATTGTGTTACATCTAATTGAATATTATGAATTCATCCTCAAAGTGCCCAAAAAAATTACATCTTACTTTGTAGATGCATATTTGCAAAACAATTAGAACAGTCACATATTAGTCTATACTTTTGCTAAAAAAAAATTTGCAAGTGAAATGTTAGGTGGCGTTTGTTTTTTTACATAATGTTAAATATAACTTTTTTTCAACTTAATTCTAAATAGTACTTAATAATATTAAGTATTAAATTGTTTGTTTTTTAACAATGGGTAGTGAGTACTGCAAACTCTCCTCCTTGTTGGGCAAAAATAGTGTTTATTTTTTTGGAATGTGACTTTTTCTATATAGAAAAAGTAAAATATTTTGGCTTTTTCTATTCATAATTTTTTTTAGAAATTTCAGTAATAAATCATTAAAAAGTTAAAAAAAAAAACAAACAAGTTGAATGTTGAAAGCTATTTAGCTTTTAGCAAAAAGCCAAAAAAATACGTCACCTTAGTATTACACCAATTTTTAAAATATCTACATACCATGATGCTTTCAAATTTTACAATTGTTTCAAATTATGAATAGTCCTTTGTTGCACTTAGTTGAACATTTATTCTTCGTAATACCCAAAAATATTTCATCTTATTTCTAGATGTTCAACCTAAAAATGACTAAAACCACAATAGATTAGTATTGACACATTATTAAGAAAAACCTATTTGCAAAAGTAAATATATTTATACCAGTTTTTAAAATATTTACATACCTTCGCATAAGTAAATATGCACAACCTAATATTATACTCGAATCAATGACACTTTTTTAAAACGTCAACTAATCGAACGTCTTTATTTTTAATTTTTGTAGTAATGATATTTCATTATTATACAGATGATATACTTTTTGGAAAAATATATATTTTTATTCTATATATAAATTAAATTTATGTTGTTAATATTCTAAAATTTTAATAATTTAAATAAAAAAGATGTAATCATATAAAAAATAAAAAATCTAATCATATAAAAAAGAAAAAGATGTAATCATATTAGGAAATAAAAGTTTACTTTTTTTCCTTATTTATTTACTTAAGTTTATTTACTATTATTATATTTTTTTAGAGTCTTTAGACTCAATCATTTTATATATTAATTATTATTATTTTTTTATTTTTTTATTTTTTTTTATTTGAAGAATGATAGAGTTTGTGAAATTATTTTTTTATCATTAATTTTTTAAAGTTTTTGTTTGTTTTGACCCACAAACCGTATGAGTTGGGTTGGGTGGCCGAAAGCTAGTCATAATATAAATTTGTCAGATTAGCCCAACCCATTTTGTCTCATGACCCAAATGGACTGCCCTTTTCCGAGCTCTAAATATTAGAAAAGAAAAAGAAATTAGAAACATGACCATAAAGATAAACTATAAATTTTGAAACAAAAGATAGATATTCATATAACTCATTGGATATAAGTGGATATGTGAAAGATCAATATCCCTGAAGTAATTTTGCTCTCTTCTAAGGTTGTACCTTGATCAACATGACAACTAGAGGTGTTCTATATTCTATATCCATGATACAACAACTAGTATCACTTGTACAAATTACATGTACTAATTAACTATAGCCCAAGTCAATTTTCGGTTGAAATACTTATCCTAATCAAAGATTCAAAGACTCGATTCATCCCGTGATCCTCCAAGATAATTTTAAGAGAATAAGAAGAAAATGGAAGAAAAAAGTGAAAAAGAAAAAAAAATTGTTTTAATAAGAATGGAAATATTCCTAATTAAGTTTGAAAAAAGATAAAAATTATTTTTAATTCTCCCCATATAAACTTGAAATGAAAGGTTGTGATCCCATCATCAAATTTTTTATTGGAAATCCAATTGAAGTTATCACATGTACTCGTATAGAGCTTCTTGCATAATTGTGAGCTCATTTCATTTAGAGCTGTCAATTTGAGACCGGCCCACTTAGAATTAGGGTTGTGTTGGGTTGCTCTTTTATTGGGCCAAAAAAACCAAGCCAAATTTTGCCTAGCCCGAATTATTCTTAGCCTAGTCAAGCTGTTCGAATTTACAACTTTGTAAGACAATTTGAGACTAATCAACCCGGAATTAAGGCCGAGCTCAACTACTATTTTATTGGCTAGAAAACTTGACCAAATTTGACCCGACCCGATTTACCCTTGGCTTGGTGTGGACTCGACCCAACCCGATCAGAGCAACCTAAATTGCCAAATCTAATTCCATTATCCTTCTTAATCACAACCAAATTAGGGATGAGGAATGGATAGGATATAATGTAGCTTTCTGTTTCTTGAACCACGTTGAAGTAATCATTTATGAGGCTCTACAACTATTAGGCTATGTTTTGTTCTCGGAAATTTTGAGAAAAAATGCAATGGAAAGAAAATAGGGAGGAAAAGTAGAAGAAAAATGAAGGAAAATCAAAATATAGTTACATTCAACATATTTTTTTATTTTTTATTTTGAACCAATTTTATTTGTTTTAATTCATCAATATAAATATTATATAATTTAAGAACATATAAGTTTTTGTTGTAAAATAAAGAAAATTTGACAGAGATATTAGAGGAAGACAGAAAGAAATATTGATGAGAGAATTGTATTTTTCGAATTATATTACAAGGTGTAAGTGAGGCTCATTTATAGGCTTCTGATACATATATCTAGAAAAGTTGAAAAGTCTTTCATAATAGTCACCATATAGCAACCATAATGACCATTATCTAAGAAAGTTAAAAGGTCCTTCATAATGGTCACCATAAAGCAACCATAATGACCATTATTTGCAGGTTCACTAATCTTCCTGATACATCGAATGAACACAAACTTCAAGATACATCAAGTGAATGATACACGGATCTTTAAGGTACGTCGAATGAATCTTCAAGCTTCATTGGATGAAACATGAACCTTCCCGAGATTGAAGAGTCTCTTCCACTTTCATGAATCTATTTAGTAATGTTCATACTTTTATATTTATTACACTCCCCCTTAGACATTACTACATGATGTCCATATAATAAACTCAGAATGATGAAAAAACAACAGCCATATTCAGGGTACTATATATGCATTTATTTAAACTAATACCCCATAACTACGTAGGAAAAATAGTCAATGAAAAAAAGTACAACCATTAGTCTTTAGGACCTAATCCTCATGATTGTTTTGGAGTTGTCGCTCCCCTTGAAGACAACAGTCTTCCAAGCCTACTCATTCCAATACCACAAACATATTTTTCAAAAGTTGATGTAGGAAGGGACTTAGTGAACAAATTGGCCAGATTGTCACTAGAGCAAACTTTCTCTACAATAATCACACCGTTCTTATGAAGTTCATGTGGATAGAAGAATTGGGGTGCAATATGTTTTGTCAAGTTGCCTTTAACATACCCATTGCTCATTTGTGCAACGCAGGCTGCATTATCCTCATAAAGGACTGTGGGGGATATATCATTTGTCGCAATGCCACACGAACCACGAATATGTTTTATTTATGGTCATAACCATACACACTCTCGTGAAGCCTCATATAAAGCTATAATCTACAATTTTGAGAGTGGTAACCATAGTGTTTAATAGACCTCCCACTTGAAATTACGGTACCATAAAAGAATAACATAACGACTGGGACACAGTGTAACGCCAAAATATCCCTAACATTTTATAATAATTTTATTATATATTGGAGTAAAAACTGTGACGAAACTTGGGTTTAAGGAAAACTCATAAATTGTTAAATTGTGAAATGTGAAGTGAAAATGTGAGCATATGATTAAATATTATATGCTAAAATGAGAAATTGATTGAAACCGGAAATAAACCCGAGTAAAAAAAGGCAAATTTGGAAATTTGTAAAATAAGGACCTAAGGGTCAAGAATAGAATAAGCTTAAATGCAAAAGTGAATTAAAAGATAAATGAAAGTGAAATGAAAGTGAAATGAAAACCAATAAGTGAGAAAAATGTCAAAAATGAGAAATGGGATGTATTATGTAAGCCAAACAAGGCTTTAAGAAAAAAAGAGAAAGAAGACCACATTTGGTCTTGGAAGAGCACATTTGTGCAAAAACGTGTGGAGAGCTTGAGAGAGGAGAAAGCTAGGGTTTTGTGTGAAATCAAAAGATTGGTGTCATTCTTCTCTTTTTGCTCAAGATCTTGCAAGAAGGAAGAAGGGAGAAGGAAGAAGCTAGGGCAAAGAGTTCCAAGTGATTTGAGGTATGTAACTAAGCCCTAGAAAGTTGTATTTGATGTTTGGGTTAGAAAAACCCTAATCCGCCATGGAGTTTTACTCTTGGTTGGTTTAGGATGGGATTTGGATGTCATGGGAGTGATTCCATGTTTTAGTTTGGGTTTGAGGATTTTTGGAGAAAAGCGCCAAAAATGGAAGCGGAAATCACAGGAAAACCACGAGGCTTCGCCGCAGCGAAGGGCACCCTCGCTGCGGCATAGCCCTACGCCGCAGAAAGGGCTACCTCGCCGATGCAAGGCAAGAGGGCCAAAAAGGCCACCCCTCGGGTTCGCTGTAGTGTAGCCTTACTTCAGCCGTGACAAGCAGCGTTCGCAGTAAGCGTCGCGATCTTCTGTACGCCCCGGGCATGGCTCCGCTATTCCGCCGAAGGCAAAAATTTGGGATTTTTTTGTTCAGAGAATCTCGTATTCATTACTTGATAGTTTAAGGACCCTAATAAATTATTAATGGGGGTTCAAATAAGGATGAAACGATGTGAAAAACGTACCGTACCTCACCGCCTTGGCGAGTTCGTCTTTGGGCAGACTTAGTGTCTTAACTCAAGACCGTTAACGAAGATAAATTTGTAATTCACTAAAAATGTTTAATAATTGTTTATCCACAAAGAGTGGCGTAATTGTTATTGACTAGGGATGGGTGAGGATCACCTAACCTAGGGCCCAGAGATGAAGGGAGAGGAAGCAGATAAACCGGTTGTTCATTGGCCTTCTATCCTTATTTCAAGTGTTTTGGTAGTTTACCAAATAAATATGAAATTATTATATGGAATGAGTATATCTTTGAAATGATATTACGAAAGTGTATATGGATTTGAAAATGTGATAATTGAAATGTTTGATGATTAATTGCATGTAAAGATTGTCGAATTGTAAGCAATTAATTCGATTCTTGACATCTTAAATTGAGCGGAGTATGACAACTTGACATGGAGGGATTTCACCGAATCAGTCATGAAGGCAACCCGAGGGTAATCGATGTCGAAACTTGGAATGATGCGCGTCGGCATCCGTCATGATGGTGTATGGCGTGAAGAAATGTCCCGCAGGCGGGTTCTGTCGACATCGGAATCTTAATGGCATATGGCATTTTAAATACCACATGTCGGGGTGCATGTCGACATCAGGCATGATGGAACTGAAATTGTGAAATGTGTAAACGCATTACCAAATGATAAAAGGATGGGATTATAGACGAATCCGTCATGAATGTAGACATAGACAAAGTGAAATAACGAACTTTGTGAGTGTGAATGGGATTTGTAAACTAAACACATCTTTAAGAGTGTATGTTTAAATCTCATGAATTGAATTGTCAAATGATTTGTTGCAAGTGAAAATGCCTATTAGATATGATCAATGATTTGTGAAGTGAAAGCATGCAAAAATGAATAAGCATGAGTATAATTTGATATAAAAGGCATGGTTTTTATGATAAATGCATGTCATGTTGGCGAAAAGTGGAGATATAACGTGTAGAACCCTTAAGCATAAGTACTTGGCGGATGGATTTTATCTATACGCGAGGTTTCGAGTAAACGAGAGCGAAGGCAAGATCAAGAGCGCGAGTCATGAGTGAGTTCACGTATAAGTATATACCCTGCCATATGCATATCATTTCTTTTGAACATGTGGCATTTTGTGAACAAAATAGTTGAACTCTAAACTAATGTTTTGTATATCATTTTGTAAAGGCATGATATGCCATTTTGTAAACAAATTGTTTAAGAGTAAATTTTTATCGGCCTACCATTTGAAAATGCTTCCGTGTAAATAAGAACTCTAAAATAAAATGACGTAAATAAAGCGTTTTGATAAGATAAATAAAAACGGTCGAAGTCATGGGAACTTTGGATTCGGATCAAATGGGTCGGTCGGAGGCGAGAGATTCGGTCATGGAAATTTTGAAAGAAAATTTAATAAAGCGGTAAATTAAAAATTATTGAGCATCCGAAGCTAGGTTCGGATCATGATCGGTCGAGCCCAGAGAAAGGGGTGCTACACCTAGTGTTATGGGGATCAGACATATGGTCAACATCCAGGAAGTAGCCTATGATATCATATCTTAATTTCTTGTATAAAAAAGTAAACGAAGATCTTGTGAACCTTGAAGATAAGAAAAACTGTGGCAATGCCATTCCAATGCCTCCTTGTAGGAAAAGTACTAAACCTTGCTAGCAAGTTTACTACAAATGCAATATCAGGCCTTGCAATTTGCGAGATAAAGTAATGCTCCAATGGCACTCAAGTAAGGAACTTCTGGTCCTAAAATATTTTCAGTATCTTCTTTAGGTCTAAATGGGTCCTTATCCACTTCAAGGAACCGAACAACCATTGGTGTGCTAAGTGGATGAGATTTATCCATATAAAATATCTCCAAAACCTTCTTCAAGTAGGTTGACTGGTGTACGAAAATTCCTTCAGGGAGGTGCTCGATCTGCAAGCCGAGGCAATACTTAGTTTTGCCTAAGTATTTCATTTCAAACTCCGTCTTTAAGCATGAGCTAGCTTCCTCAATTTCCTTACGTGTTCAAATAATGTTTATGTCATCAACATAAACTAAGATAATACAAAAGTCATTCAGCTACTTTTTTATGAACGTACAAGGATATGCATCATTATTTATATATTCTTTTTTCATGAGGAATTCACTCAGTTGGTTTTACCACATCCAACCCAACTGTTTTAGACCATATATTGACCTTTGCAATTTAACGTTATACATGTTGAAATTGTCATTTTCTTTTACCTCGGGAATCTTAAATCCATCATGGATTTTTATGTAAATATGAGCGTCTAATGACTTTTCTTTTATTTAGCGAGTCAAGCTCATCTTCAATTGCATGCTTCCATCTTACCCAATCTGAGTGCTTTTGGCACTCTGCTATTGATAGGTGCTTTTCATACATGCTTTTATACCACTAATCACCTATCAATCATATGGTACTATGGTGTTTTTAAGGGCTATAATGTTTAATTTTATCATCTTATGGCTCTAGGTACATTTTGAAGCAAAGAGAGCATAATAAGGGTCAAAAAGATGAATTTCTGGGTCATACCATGACTTCAAGCATGATATGGATGGGTTCTAAATTTCTCAAGCTTTTGAACGAGTCCAAGATCACCCAATTCGAAGTTCAAACGAAAAAGATACGGCCTCGTAAAGTTAAGGGAGGATTTTCCAAAACACAACATGCATCATCCCTCAAAGTTTGTGCATTTTAAGTCTACCCAATGGCTTCCAATGACTCCAATATTGATACAGATAGATTCTACTCTCTCTTAGCTTTTCGTAGAGACCAAAATCATCGCATTTGGAGGTCAGATGAGAGATTTATGATCGTTAGAAGTCAGAAGGTCAAATCTGAATTGTTGATACACTCGGGTTCGCCAAGGCAAAGTAAACCTTCACCTAGGCGAAGCTTGCCTTCGCCGAGGCGAAGAAAAGAGCTAAAATGAGCACATTCTGGTTCACCAAGGCGAAGGACCCTTCGCCTAGGCGAAGAACATTGGGATGGAACAGTAAATGTAACATTTTTAGCCCATTTTCCATGGAGATAAATATATGTATTTGTTACATTTTTAGGGTTCCGATTTTTGGAGAGGGAACACCCTCTTAGGGCTTCTCCTTCCTCCTTGGTCTTGAGCCATTTTTTTAAGGTTTTAGTTTTTGTTCATTTCCACTTTGTTTGGAGCTGATATTGAAGATCTAGCTCATTAGAGGAGCTCTTACAGCTGTGGTGTAGAGTTAGAGACAAATTTCACCTTCCATTTGTTTTGTATCTCTAAAATCTACTATATTTGTAAATCTTTCATTGTTATATTCATCTTAAATATGATTTTTCTTTTTTGGATTACTTGGTTGCAATGAGTAGCTAAACATCCTCTAGGGTTGATTGCTTGAAGTCGATGCTTGGTTTATATATATTTTATGATGTTTTTGTGAACTCATGCTTGTGTGGATGTTAGATTGAGTAGTCCTTAGGATTACTAGGGTTTTAAATAATTAATCCATACTGAGAGTTGGGTCCTCGATCCCCCATAATAGGGCATCCTTGGTAATGCTTAGATTACGCCCTAAAATTTGGTCCCGGGTCTCTTAAGGTATGAATTAGTTAATTGAAATACTAATTAACTTAATTAAAGAAATCTAGGAA
This sequence comes from Tetrastigma voinierianum, assembly GCA_016808115.1. NCBI lineage: Eukaryota > Viridiplantae > Streptophyta > Magnoliopsida > Vitales > Vitaceae > Tetrastigma > Tetrastigma voinierianum. The sequence goes on along the minus strand of JAEQBH010001228.1, from coordinate 591,927 downwards.
ATTAGGAATTACCTATCTTAAGCGGTTTCATTAGGAGTAGCACCATCTCAGCATTATAAGCGAGGATCGTATGGATAGAGAGGGTGATCGATCAGGAGCATAATCAGTATTTTCATATTGTATGGGTGAGGTGACCAATGGGATTCGGTGGAGAATTTACCTTAAAAGTATCGCATTTAATGACTAAATGGTTGCTGAATGTCTGGCGGAGTTGGTGTGAGAAATTGAGGGGTGACATGAAAGTGTAACCTCATATCGGATTCCTTGGACATGCACAAGTGCATGTTCACTTAATCAACACTTAATGGATATAATCCATAAATGCATCAATTGAAACAATCAACCCTAGAATATTTCCTTGAGTTTTATCCCCAATATTACTCCATTCCTTATGAGTGGACATTGATTAAACCCTACTTTGTTTTCTTTTATTTTCTTTTTTTAGTTTAGTTAGATTGAAAATATTCTCCCTCTCACCTACAGTCGCTCGAAATAGTGAGCGACTTGATAACCGGTGATCACTCATTAAAACCGTACAACTTCCTGTGGGGATCGATATCTGGACTTGTTAGTCCACTGTGTTACTTGTGCGACCCGTGCGCTTGCAAATAATCGCTATCGAGTTTTTGGTGTTGTTGTCGGGGACTTAACTCAGTCTTTAGTAGCTACGCCAATTACCAAACATCTATTGAGTTAGGTTCTGGATCCAGATTATCATTCAAGATAGTAAGAGCAATTGTATAGGCAAATATCTCGTCGATGACTGTAATATTTCTATTATATGTTTCTCTCATATTCACAAAATTCATGGCAACTTCTATATTTACATCAACCAAATCCTCATCATATCCCAAAATATTTTGATATAGTGGATTCATGTGATCGGTATTATGATTATTTGACGCGTCTTGAAATGCTCTTTGGGGATTTTCATCTTCGGGACTGATCTGCTTTTAGAGGTCTTAAGTGCTGAGTTTCTTTATTAGATTTTGTTTCCAAAAGATTCTTATCTTTGCATCGGTAGGTCTCCCACGCTGTAGTTGAGTATAAATATCTGCTATCCCTTAGGGACCTCACTCTTTGTGGTATGTTTAAGCGGTGTATATGGGATTTAGTCACTCCTTTGTAGTCGGTAAATGCATCCGGCATGTGCCACTAAAAAAATATTACCAGAGTTAATTATCTTTTTTAACTTCTAGCTCAATATGACTAGTGCGTGGATCAAAATGTTGAAGATCTTTTACATTCCATGAAATTTTTCGGCATTCTTTTAAGTTTTTGTTCTTATCTTCCCCTAATGTAGGAAGTAGTCTTCATCGAGCCTCATCTGGAGTCAATACCGATAAGGATGTAAATTGATCCTGACTGTTATGGGTTCTAGGTATTTAAGAATGAGCCAGATTCATAGCCAATATATATACTAAGCTTTCTGCGAGGGCCATAGAGGTGCGTTGTGTGGTGGTGATATAGGAACATAGGCGCACATCCAGGTCGCGAATGGGAAGTATTTGGTTCTTTGCCATATGCCCATTTGTAAGGGAATAATCATGTGATATTGTTGGCGATTTTTACGCAGGCGTGTGTATCTATCTGTGTGCAATGATTAAAGTCCTTATATTGATCCATAGAAGGTGTGGTTTGAGCGAGGATTAAGTACCCCGACTACTAAAGTCATTCACTATTTGAGGGACTCGATGACTTGGGGAGAATGTTTTCTAAACTAAAATAAGAACAAAATAAAGCAAAACAAAATAGGGTGTGATCAATGTCCACTCACAAGAAATGGAGTAATGTCGGCAATATAACTCAAGGAAAGATTCTAGGGTTGATTTTCTTCCTTGATGCATTTATGGTTTATATTCATTAAGCGTTGATTAAGTGAACGTACACTTCTGTATGTCCAAGGAATCCGATATAAGGTTTACACTTTCGTGTCTCCCCTCAATTACTCACACCAACTCCCTATTCTCCTTTCGGTCCATCTAGGTCATTAAGGATGGTACTTTTATAAGGCAGTGTTTTCCTTGAGAATCATATTGGTCACCTCTCAGTCCATACAATAAGACTACCCGAATTACGCTCAGATCGATCACCTCTCGATCCAAACGATCCTCCAAAATGCTGAGATGGTGCTACTCCTAATTAAATCCATCTAGTACTAGGCATTCCGATTCCTAGACTTCTTTCATTAGGTTAATTAGTATTTCAATTAACTAATTCATACCTTAAAAGACACGGGACTAGATTTTAAGGAGTAATCCAAGGTGTCACCAAGGATGCCCTAGTATGGGGATCGAAGATCCAACTCTCAGTATGGATTAATTAGTTAAAACCATAATAATCCTAAGAACTATTGTTTGCCCTTTGATTATATAGACTAAAACCCCTCAAAATTAACATAATTACAGGAACCTTACACTCTCTTCTTGCATACATGTTGTTAAGGTGGATGGGCCTTAACGGAATAAAAGGTTCGCTGTGTCGAGGATTGAAATTTTGGAGTTAAGTCCCATGTTACAAGTCTTGAGTCATCTGAAGTAGTAAAAATTGGATGTAAGTCCAGGATATCATTACAGTTGATAAGAATTGAAATCGGCTTCTGACTCTTAAGGTCCCTTCTTATTTGAACTTAAAATGGATAATATGAGAGTTTAATCTAAATTAATGATCATTTCTTGTAAACTATTATGTAACTAGAAATAAGTAGTAACAACAAAAAAATAAGAAGCAAAATTCTTGGGTGAATCAGTTTCTTGTGAGAAATGAACACTATCAAAAATCTTGTAAACGATCAATTCTGCATTAAAATGCATTGCTACGTTCTGCGTGGATTTGAATTTGTCGAGATTGTGTAACAATGCCATTAGTTTCTCCATGTTTGCGGCTAAAGTCTCCTTCTTTTCTCAAGACAAGGATTTAACCGATACTTGTATTTTGAGCTTCTTGCAAGATGCAAGGTATTTTCTTTCTCAATACTTCATACCATTTCTTGAGGCCCAGATCTTTCTTGCTTCCACTTCTCGGGTTTTAAAAATTTCTACCATCAGTGATGACTCATCCTTTAAATCTAATGGTTCTTCCCTTCCCTTGATTAGATCTCAGCTAACACGAGGTTGGAAACTCCCCTTTAGATTAAGGTGAAATCTCTAATTATTTATATTGATAAATGCTCCCCTCCAACATCAATTATGAGTGAAAGGGAATTTATCGAAATGAACCCTCAGAGCTTAGTAGTTCATCAATGATAGTCTAACATACCCATGAGTAGATGCCTCAGAGCTCTCATGAATCCTCGAGGCTACGTGTCACGCGAGAGGGCATCTGCAATCGGAAGCCCGAGAAAGCACGCTCCTTGAACCGATTATTCGGTACTATCATTGGGAGGCCCATTAGGTTCAAGAACTACAACATCAATCAAATAAATCTCAATCAAAAAAAAGAGTATTTCTCTAAATTACAAAGAAAGAAGAGCGTAACTAACGATAAAATCCAATCCTAGTGAATTGCGTTCTAAATCTTGCATTCTGACCAACAATAGATCATTGATCAGATTCACCCACTGTAATTGTAATGTACTGAGAAAAATGAATTCCAGAAATTTGTCTAGGATCCATTAATTTCAGGCAGCATTTGTATTAAGAAAATCAAAAGTTAAATCCAGCTTCAGCATTTCTACATCGTTCGCAGATTCAGATCCAGAAAAAGAAAAGAAAATAAAAATCTACTCTAAAATATACAATGAGTCCTTCTCCTTTCCGGTTCACGGGTATCGTGAAGCGGAAGCTACTTTACTATTCTCCAAAGTCTATTTATAAGCTGTCGAAAAGAAAATGGGCCTAAAAAAGCTCAAGTGGATTTTACTAACGAAAAGAGAGCCAGTCTTGTCTCATATCGACCTATGTCCTTTGACACAGTTCTCTCATTTGTACTACTCATCCGATTCTGACACGATAACTTAGGTCGTGACTTGAGTTCTTCTGTTGCCTTAGGTAAGTAGTCCAGGCATCAATTATGGTCCGCGACCTTGTTGGCAGTTATTTTCAAAACGATGTCGCGACCATAGTTCCATGTCAGCGACCTCCGTTCCTTCTTCCTTTCTTACGTGCGTCTGACCTCTCGAGTTTTGGTTGCGACCACATTTTTGTTGTCACCGCTTCAATTTTGATGCGGACTTCTTTTTCCTTGTTGTATTGTAATACGACCTCGGTTTAGGTCGCGACCACATCAACTGGTTCTCTTGCCTTAACTCTAGGTCGCGACTTCCTTTTAAGTTGTTTGGATTTTTAAACCCCCTTTCGGTACTTCTTGGTTGCGACTAAATGATTGAAATTATAACCTCCTTTGTTTTTACGCCTTCATGTTCTGTGAATTTAAAGTTGACCTTAATGCCCAGTGCGACTAGTTTTGATATTCCTTGCCTTTCTTACATGAGTGCCAAGCCTCGATTCTTGGTTGCAGTAGGTTTCTTCATTACACCTTCTATTTTTAGGTCCACGACCTCTCAAGATGGTGTCGCGACCTCATAGTTACTTTGTTTGAGATTTGCATTGGTCAGTTGCTCGAAAACGCGTGGTCGTGACACGGATTTTTGCAGTAATTCCGGTGTTTCTGGTCGCGACCTAAATGATTGATCGAGACCTCCTTGGAGTCCCTTGACTGTAAAGTGGTCGACTTGATTTTCTTGCGGGGACTTAGTTTGGCTTAGTTTCATGTTGCAACCTGAGCTCCATGTATTGTGACTTTCAATCCAGTTTCATGTAGCGACTTTGAACAGCCTGTCATGACCTCAAGTGGAGTCCTTCATTTAGGCTTGGTTGCAACTTCCAAATTTTCTTCTAGCTGGGAATGCCTCCATTTGTGGCACAAATCAGCGGATCAACGTCGGCCTCGGTGGGCGTTACGACCTCAGTTGTCTTCAATTGGCGTCGTGACCTCAGTGTGGTGTCGCGACCTAAGATTCTACCTTGAATATTTCTGTCGTCTCAGCCACGATTTCTTGGTCGCAATTTCTATTACTGGCTACCTTAGTACTTCTAGTCGTAGCCTCAATTTCCAGTCACAACTAATTTGATAAAGCTTTCTATTTCTCTCTCAAAACTAATCTTAGATGTGTTGACACGGAAATAACTAAGGCGACAGGCTTCTTGTTGACTCAATTTTAGTTACGACTTCTTTTACGCTTTGAAATTTTGCTTTCCTTACGGTTTCTTTGGGACCTTTGATTACACTGGCAATTTTACTTAAAAATTGAATTTAGATGAATGTATCCATATTTCTACACATGAATCTATACTTATCTTGCAAAATATTTCAGAAAAATGGATTAAAATCAAATGAGTTTTTGAACTCATCAACTACACCAACTAACATTCACATAAGCATGAATTCACAAAACCATTCTAAAAGATATATAAATTAAACATCAATTTAAACGATCAACCCTAGAGGAAAGTTTAGCTACTCATTCTGACCTTCACAAATCATCAAAATCATTCAATCTATACATCTGTAATGAAATATATGAGAAGAGGAGAGTTAGAGATACAAAACAAATATATGAGATAAGGAATGATCGAGAACTACGGCTCAATGTTGGTCCTCTAGTTGATAGATTCTTCAATATTGCAAATCAGAAATAAAATAAACAAAATCACAAACCACAAATTGATTCGAGAAGAAGAGGAGAAACCTAAGAGGAGGTGTTCTCCTCAACAAATTAGAAATGTCTATAAAATATTTACTTATAAGTAATGAAAAATGGGCCAATGATGAGCTCAAAAATTGTTTTTTGCTGGTCCAGCCAGTCTTGCTTAATATGATTAACCAGAATATTACTCATTTTGGCTCTTTTTCCTTATTTGCGACGAATAGTTTCCTTCGCCTCGGCGAACTTGAGATGTATCAGTGATTCATGTTGACCTTCGACACAAGCAGTCATAACTCTCTCAACTGACCTCTAAATGCGATGATTTTGGTCTCTATGGAAAGCTAAGAGAGAGTAGAATCCATCAATATTAGTTTTGGAGTCATTGGTGTCCATTAGGTAGACTTAAAATGCCTGAGCTTTAAGGTTGTGTGTTGCAATGTGGTGTTTTACAGGAAATCTTGGCTTCACGAGAGTGATTATCTTTTCATTCGAACTCAGAATTTGGACTATCTTAGACTTCGTTGGAAAAGATTTATAAGTGTGCATGAAATATAAGATTGAATCCACATGGAGATGGTAAAACCCAAAAATTCATCTTTTTGGTCCTCTTTATGCTCTCTTTGCTTCAAAATGTACTTAGAGTTATAAGATGATAAAATTAAGCATTAGAGCCGTTAAAAACACCATAAAAGCATATGATTGATACTTGATTAATGGTATAAAATCACCTATCAAATAGGCAGTAGGCCGGATTTGAATTAGATTAGCAGGCGTACAAAACCACATGCCCCCAACAAGAGATAGGTAAGTCGGAATGTTGTAACAATGGTCTAGCAATTAATTTGATACGCTTAATCAATGACTCAGCTAGACCATTTTGGGTGTGGACGTAAGGAACTAGATGCTCCACTTTGATACCTAATTCCATACAACAATCATCAAATGCTTTTGATGTGAATTCACCGACATTATCCATTCTGATGGATTTAATTGAATAATCAAGGAATTGAGCTCTAAGTTCAATAAGTTTAGCAATAAACTTGGCAAATGCATTATTTCGTGTGGATAATAAACACACATGAATCCATCGAGTGGAAGCATCAATTCTGACCATGAAATATTGAAATGGTCACGTCTTTAGTGAATTGGTCCACATACATCTCCCAGTGAATCGTTGAGGAAAATAAAGATTCTATTCAACTTTAGATACTGAAAGGTGTGTTATGAGATTTTCCCTTTGCCTGACTTCACAAATAAATTTATTTACATAAGGGATTCTGCTGCTTGGCATATTATGCCCAATAGAATTGGTCAAAATCTGACACATCGTGTTTTGCCCAGGATGACCCAATCGCTCATGCCATAATTTTAATGAATATGGGTCTTTAAATTTTAAACTCATCGTAACATTGTGATGAAAATGTCTGATGTATGTATAATATAATCCTGGAGAGAAAGAGGGAAAGCTTTTCGACTATTTGCTTCCGACATCCTATTGATCGAGTCATGAGGAGATATTCAATATCACTTGCACAGTTCGGTTTCAATGTAGATTCGATCGGATGTCATAAAGCCCCGAAAGGAATGAAAGAGTGTGGATTATGGATATAGTAGCGCATCATCAATAATCGGAGTTTTGTACCATAGGAAGGATTAGTGAATTTCTTAGAGCCTTATTAAGCATTATCGTTTAAATTGTAGTAACACTTGCTAACTACTCGGTTAAGAGTGTGGAAAATAATTTTCTATCTTTAAGGATAGTGTGTGTGGTAGCACTACCTACCAAGCATAGAATATCCTCAGTCTTCATGAGTTTCTATCCAAAAAATTTTTGATGCTCTAAAATAGGAAAAATGAAAAATAGAGCATTAATATAAATCATAACAAACTAAAAAAACTAATATAGATGATGAGTGAGAGTCGAAATTAATAGAATGTAAAAAAACAAAGAACAAACTTAAGAAACAAATTGTTTGATGAAAACATAAATCTCCAAATCTTAGATCAAGCACCGAGAAATCGTCATTATCGACATTCAGGGTAAGTGTTCAGCTTCCAGGCAAACAAGCATGATGTGATTCACCTTGAGTAGCCTTCCCCTTTTTGTCCTTTAGTATTTTTTATATGCCTCAACCAAGTGTTTAGGTGTGCGGCATGTGCGAGACTAATGGCCATCACATCCACACCTATAACAATCTTGCTTTTGATTTATAGTTTTCTTAGTTGAACGTGGTTTTTGTGGAGGAGGTTCAACATTGTTCATGCCCCTTCCATGGCCCTGAAGCCAATCAATACTATGATTACCCTGACCTCGATCACCTCTATGAGACCAACTAGTATTTCCTCAACCTCGTATTGTACTTGAGGGAGGATTATGTTTGTTTGTTGATAAAAGCGATCCTTCAAGGATTGCCATAAAATAAGCGGGTCTTTTTCAATAAGATATTCATTTTTGAGGTCTTGATTGAGGTGGTGACGGAGGAAACTCAACGTTTTTTCCTTTTGGGTAGTACACGTCAAATCTAGGACAATAGTTTCCGCCGTGGGGAGGTAGAGGTGAATTTCGTCATGTGAAGCTCAAGTCAAGTAATTACTGCCATCTAGGGTGAGCTCAGTAAATTCCCTCGTTGTAATGTCAAACATTTTCAAAAGTCTACAATTATTAAAATGAAAACAAAGATAAATCAAATGTAAACATAGATACCATAAATCATCAATATCGACTTCATTTGCCGGGCGATAGAGCACTCGTGCTAATAACGTGTTGTAAAATAAAGAAAAATTGACAGAGATATTAGAGGAAGAAAGAAAGAAATATGGACGAGAGAATTGTATTTTTTGAATTATATTACAAGGTGTAAGTGAGGCTCATTTATAGGCTTTTGATACATATATTTAGGAAAGCTAAAAAGTCTTTCATAATAATCACCATGAAGCAACCATAATGACTATTATCTAGGAAAGTTAAAAGGTCTTTCATAATGGTTACCATAAAACAACCATAATAACCATTATTCTGAGGAGTTCACTGAATCTTACATCGTGAATCATGTGACTTGAATCATTAATTACAGCATCTGCGAATGTTGATTTTAGTCGGATGAATGCTTGAAGGTTAAATTCGGATGAAACATGAACCTTCCCGAGATTGAAGAGTCTTTTTCACATTCATGAATCTATTTAGTAATGTCTATACTTTTATATTTATAACAGTTTTCCAATAATTTTATTTATATTTGATTTTTATTAAGATTTTTCATTAGACGCATAAACATAATAAAATCATTTTCTTCAATTTTTTTTTCTCCTTATTACTTTTCCGGAAATCAAACACAACCTTGGTTTACAATTGGTTATGCATACTTGAATAATTTAATACCCTTTATACAATATGCTTCTTCATTGACCTTGTCAGCCATGGACTCATCTTATTATCTTAGTTTGCTGCTTAGTTATTTCTTGTTAGCAACTTCTAAGTTATTTCAATCCTGCATGCTTCTCTATTCCATGTTAGATGGGCCACCTGTCCAACCTTGATTGGCTTCTTTTCTTCTCTCTAGCTACCCCCATGAAACGATAACGATAGAATCTCCATCCAATAAGGCCCAAAATTTAATGGCCTGTTCTGAGCCCTTTCGAAGTCCTAGCTAGAATGGTAGGCCAACCTTTGGTGAGGCACCACAATCATGGGCTCCCGATTTTACAACCTTAATAGTGGTGTCTACTCCCCTCAGTTGGGAGACCTAAGCTCTCCCATTAAAGCTTACATATTCTTCTAATGTCAGGATTTCTTGTGATTAACAAGGATGAATGTACATTAGATTTACTTTTGCTTGAGAAAATGGGACAAAAGTCATAAGTCTCGACTCTTGAGTGCTTTATCCAGTATCAAATGAGAGCTGAGAGCCACAAGGAAGTAGAACACCATGAATAGTAAATACATGAATGTGATATACCAAAAAATCTGTGGTTCCTAGTCGAATAGGCGATAAAGAAACTTTGCTGTTCATTATTATTAAATTACCACCCCCAAGTCAAGTTGGTGCTAGGGTATATGTGTTTTGTATCCATTAAGTAAAGACGGGTTGTAATTATATAAATGAATTGATTTTATTTTAAAAAAAAAAATTTGATAGCCATGATTGGTTGATTCAATTTGCACACACCTAAACTAATCCATGAGATCATGAAGTTAGAAATCAGGTAAATCATTCAATACAAACAATACTCCTACTACAACATTGAGCACGCTCCTCCAATATCTAAACAAGTTCCTCCATACGCTTGGCTAATGCACATCATAAGAAGATCAATATTGGGGAATTAAGGGCATCAAGGGGAGCTAAGATGGGACATGTTTTTGGACATGGAAAGTCAAGGACTGAGACTGAGGCTTTGATTGGGGGGTGGGGAGTTCCTTTCAGTTACATGAGAGCAGATGACAGGGCTTGGCCTGGCGACTCACGGATGCCAACTCCAATTTGGCTTTCACATGGAAATTATAAGAGTACTAGAAAAACAAAGAACAAAAGAAACCAAAATGGGCTAATAAGTTTGAGGTTGACTAGGAGATGCTCTGTTCAATCAAAACCCAAAGTACTGCCTAGTAGATTCCTCATTTCACTGTCTTTCATCCCCAACCTCTGTATTCTACTTGAGAAGTCTATAAACATCTTCATTAGCACTTATGCCTGCATCCTCTTGAGAAACAAAGTCTGAAGTGGGAATTAAGGTCCAAAACCAATGTTTTTAAAATTAGATTAGACCAATCTGTTCGATTGATCGAACCGTTGACCGATGAACCTTTTGATTTAATCCCTTTTGGTTCGGCCCCTTAGTTCATAACCAATTGACAATCGAGTCAGATCTTAATCCCTTGAACAAATGGTTAAACCTATGAACCAATTGAATCGAGCGATTTTATTAGAATCGGACTGATCAAATTTTATCCTTATTGTTAGTTGGACTATTAGGTTTAAATATAAAACATATTTTATTTTATAAAATTTAAAATATTACTATAATTACACTTATACTTAATACTATCAAATATAAAAAATAAATATTATACAATTTTAATTCATTTGTATATATTTTAATTTTTTATTATTTTTATTTCTAATAACATATAAATTATATATTTATTAGGTCACCGATTCAACTCTAATTCCATCATTGATTAGATGAATCAATGATTTTTAAATGTCCCTAACTCGATTCGGTTTTAAAACATTGCTAAAACTATCTCTTGCGAAAGTGTTATGAAATGTGAAAACGTCTGAGAGAATATCGATTGAAACGTTAAAAAAAAATCAATATAAAGGTTTACGAGGGTTTTAACGTGGTTGGCCAAATTTTATCTACATCCATATATGAGAGATAATCTCTTCACTGTTCTTGAAAATACAAAGTACAAGATTAGAGTATCAAAGTATTACTATGATTAGGAAAAATCACAAATGACAAAACCCTAATATGTCCATATCTTAAGAAAATCATAAGTAAAAACCGATCGTAATGTAGCATCTGTTTCACGGTTTTCCATATATACGTAATCTGTACTCATAGCATAATATTTATGAGATATTCACAAGTTTTTGCTTTGTTTATAGAAAATGCAATATTGTAATAATATAACAACTAGAAATTATCCTATAAAATATTTTTTTATAAAAATGAATTAATGCAAATTAAAAATTTAAGACATATTCTAACAAAAAAAAATATGTTAAGAGGCAAACCCAACCATGTCCATACAGTATGGGACTTTTTCTCTTGCAACCCCAACCCAGAACAATGCCACCAAATCACATACACAATCATTTCTGTACCATAGAGTAAAAAACTTCAGATTCATTTCCCATCTTTCCTCCACCTCCTTCAAAGGTTTTTTTTTTTTTTTTTTTTTTAATGGCTTCAAGAACAGAGAAGATAGGAATCATGGGGTGTCAGATCAAATGGGTGAATATGTTGACAGCTATGTGAATGTGCCCCTAAAATTGAAGGTGCCTAGCTAATAATTCTAGTTAAAAGATATAGGTTTGTCTGAATACAAATCCAGAATTGCTAAGATCTGATCCTATAATAAGATAACTTCATACTGAAGTATGAAGTAAATGACAGAAGTGTCATTTCATTTTGTTAAAATACAAAGGAAGCTGATCTTGTAATATCTAAAATATTCAACATAAAATTTGCACTGCATAGGAAAAATGTCACACATCTTTTCATGTCACTCTCAGAGGAAAAAGAATCATTCATAATTTTGGCTTGAAGGTTGAAGCCATTTCCATTGCTTTTGTCCCACTAGGAGAAGCTAGCACATGTATCAAATTATCAATCACCATCACCATTACTACCTGAAATCATCAACTCACTACCTGTTTTTTTTTTCCAGCAGAGCTTTTCATTGAGGTAAATGAAAGAATGTAAAGAAATTAATAAATAGATATAGAACCCTCGGAAGCTTGACTCGAGTGCTAAAAGATATAGCTCAAATTTTTATAAAAACTAAGTACTATAATAATATAATGTAAAGTGAATAGATGTAAAAAAAAAAAAAAAATACTGAGTTGTCCTGATAACCAAATCCATTGCTCAGATTTTCTTACTAAATAAAGAAAAACATACAAAATTGAGCATAAATGAAAATGTAATCAGTCACTTACTGCACTGAATTCCACTCTCACCCCCACCACCTACTCCTCAAGAATGCTTAGGTCAGGAATAAAATTAGTATATCCCTGCACCCTCCATGTTGTTCTTGGCGAATTTATTCTGAAATTTATGATCTTAATTTTAATTATAATATACGTAGCGGACCCAAAAAATAAGTTGAGGGGAGTAAAAACATTATAGTTGTGTTTGGTTACCAAAAAATATTAAGAAAAAAAAATAAGGGAAATAATTTTCTAATGTTTAATTATCTAATAAAAAAATTAGGTTGTACTATAAAAAGAAAAAAAATAATTTCCTTATGTTTAATAGTCTAATAAAAAAATTCAAAAAGATAATCAAATATAAATAAAATTACTTAGAAACTTAAGTATTTTAAAATTATTTAATCTTTATATTGATAAGTTTAAATGAATAAATTTGATTTGAGATAGAAAATAAAAATATTATATTATATTAAATTCTATTTTTATTTTCAATGGTTTTTTTTTCCATCTACTTTTTCTTCTTATTTTCTTTTCTTTGATTTTCACTCAAATTTTTCGGAACCAAACGTATCTATAGGACCTTAAGTTTTGTTCTTGGGTCAAGTTTTTTTCCTTTGTGAGATGTTTGGAATCATAAATTGGAAAGTGAGAGAGGGAGGGATGTCTCCCTTGCCTATAAAATGGAGAGTCTCCAACCCTTGAGGTGGGAAAAAATTTGGAATAATGAGCTTCTAATTAGAAACCTAAACTTGTCTATAAATTTTTATTTATTTTAAGAGATGATAGATCATCTCCTCAAAAGAAGAGAGGCTCAAAACTCTTGCAGTTTAAAAGTTTTAATAATTTGATCTTGGAAGTTCCAATTTTGGGAGGCGATCCCGACTTTAGAGATAGTCTCGACTTGGGAGGCGACTAGGCTCGGGGAGCTGTCCCTCTACCAGGTAAGTTCCTTCGACTTTCTTTTTAGTTAAGAAATCTTTTTTTTTTCTTTTTTATAGTTATTTTATTGTTTAATTAATTGTCTTGTACATCTATTTAAGTTATTGTTTTCTTTAATTAGTCATTTAAATATATTATTATTATTTTATTTTCCTTATGAGTATATTATTGTTTTTTTATTTTTTAATTAGATTGATTGTTGATGCTTTTTGTTTAATAATTTAATTCATTTTACTTAATTCATAAACCATCACCTACCTTTGAACTATTCAAATTCTCAAATTTAATATTTTCTAATTTTCAAATTTCAATTTTTCAAGTTTCCAATTCCCAAATTACTAATCCCCAATTTCAAAATTCAAATGCCCTAATTTCAAAATTCAAGTCCCTCAATTTCTAATTTCAATTTTTCAAATTTCCAATTCCCAAATTACCAATTCTCAATTTCAAAATTCAAGTGCCCTAATTTCAAATTTCAAGTTCATCAATATCAAATTTCAATTTTTCAAGTATCCTAATTTTCAAATTTAAGTCACCCAATTTCCAACTTAAATTTCCCAAATCTCAAATTTCAATATTAAAAATTCTCGATTTCAAATTCAAGTGCCTTAATTTAAAATTTTAAAGTCCCCTAATTTCCATTTTCAAATTTCCAATTTCAAAATTACAATTACTCAATTTCAAAATTCAAGTCTCCTAATTTCTATTTTTAAATTTTCAAATTCCAAATTGCAAATTTCCAAATCTATAAAATTCTAAGTTTTTTTTTTTAATTTCAAATCCCAAATTCTAAAATCTCAATTCAAAGTTTTCAAACATAAAAATCATTTCAAAATTCTCAATTTTCAAACTTCAATTTCAAAATTTCAATTTTAAATCGGTTTTTAAAAATTCCAATCATTAATTCTACAATTCTAATAAAAGGGAATCTCATGGAGTTAATTTGTGTAAAAAATAAATGGGCTTAAGTGAGGTCCAACATTCCATGTATCTTTTAAATAAATAATCTAAAGTTGGACCCGACATGTAAGGGAGACTATAGGGGTGTTATGGCTTGTATTTGTACATTAAGCGATCGTAACGACACTGTAATGTAAAACTCAACTGATTGAATGTGATAGTTTTTGAAGATTAGAGATCGATGATAAGCGAGGTAGATTAAATTTAAGTGCTCAGGACGTCGTTTGGACATGAGTGGAATTTTCGAAAATTATGTAGAATCTTACTAAGGAATAATGATTTTTCTTATTATATATCGAATGGAGGGTTTCGCGAAAGGAATTTATTAAGAAATTTAGGTTCATGAACTGTAGTGATATTTAGAAGAGAATAGGAGTTGTTCAAGTGAATGATGATTTGGGATCGAATTAGGAGACTAGTTGAAATTTTGGAGTATGGTAGAGAAATGTCTCAATGTCAGGAATATATCTTAAAGGTAACGGCCGAAATAGAGTGAAGCGGGTCGCTTTGGATGGTTTCGGGGTGATCAGAACATGGTCGGGTGTAATAATACGTTATTGTCCAAGTGCAGATTTTAATGATTTTAAATCAGTTTCGGTGATTTGGCTCAAGAAGTAATGAAGGTTAATTAGAATATTTTATGTTGAGGAATTTAAATATAGGCGACCATAGAATATTTTGACATATATGTCCGATATATATAAAAGCAGTCAAAGTGGCTTGGAGATAAAAATGCAGCATAATGGAGATATTTAATTGTATCTTGCCACGTCAATGCTTTGCTTTAATGGCTAAGTTATGATTTAAGATTAAATGACTTGGTCTCATAAAAATGGACCTATGAGAGGCTTAGTTAAAGGGGTAATTCCTTTACAATAACCAATTAATTCTTTGACTTAAGGGTAATTTTGGAAAGTTGGAATTTAAAAAAATTAGGGATTTAAGTCTCCAGTAGAGGAGATCACGTATGAGAAGGAAGAAAGGAGAAAGAGAAAGAAAGGAGAAAGGAGAAAAGAGGAAGAGAAAGGAGAAAATCAGGGTTGGGGAGGTGGGTTTTCTTGCTGTTTTTTTAATTTTTCAAGTCATGAAGTGGTAATCAGGAAGGCCAATAAGAAACAAATAAGTTTTCATGGTGGGAAAGTTAGGGGGTTGATGTTTTCCGTGTTAATGTCTTAGAATACGGTATGGATGTTAAAATTGATGATGGTATTTAAGGTTTTAATGGTGCTGAATTTAATATCAATTGAGAAAAGCCATGGTTTAGGTTGGGTTTTGACAAAATCAAGTGAGTAAGGGTTGGGTTTGATAGTGGTGGTATTGTTATGTTGAAATGGGTATAATGCGTCGGATTTACAAGTGTGTTTAGAGTGAAAGAAAAAAATGGAAGAGAAACCATTTGGTCGAATTTTGGGCAGCAGTCGAATACAGGAAATATCCTGTTTTCGTTTTGACCAGTTTACATTATTATTTTGTATAACTTGCTCAATTTTGATCCGATTTGAGTGATTTAAGTGGCTACGTAAAATAGACTTGAAGGAGGAACAAAACTTAAGAAAAAGAAAGGTATCGCAAATTCTGATCCCTAAAGTGGCTAAATTTACTCAAGAAAGTAGGACCATATGTAAGCCACTGTCTGGTTCTCGGTACAGGAAATGCTCTGTTTTCCTGTTTCGACCAGTTTTCATATTTTTACCATAACTTGCTCATTTCTTATCCGATTTGAGTGATTCAAAATTCTGGGTAAAATAGACTTCTAGGGAAAAAATTTATCTGAAGAAGGAAGTTTATGCAAATTTTAATCCCAAAGTGCCCAGAAAATGTTTCAAAAGTCAGATGTGCAGATGTTCTGCCAAACTGAGTCATCTGTTGTGCAGATTGTGTGTTATGGTTGAGGGCTTTAGAGAAGGAATTTTAAACTGAAAATTTAAAGAGAGATGTCATTGGATATATAAGGACTGATCTGGAGAGTTTCATAGAGAAGACCGTTTGAAAAATTTTGGGGTCAAGAATCTATAGAGTATTGTTGGAAAGGGTTGGCGCGAAAATGAATGGGGAGTTTTTAGTGCTTAAGGGTAATTTGTTCATTTGAGCGTTAATGAATGTGTATGGTGAGACAAAATGGAAGTTATGATTGGGTGTATGGTATTGGTTTTCTTGAAAAAGATTGAAAAGGACTATCGGACGGGGAAGCGGGGAATTCGACGGGGAGGAAGCAAGCGGGTTGAGGCGCGATTGTTGTGAGTGAAATGATATTTTGAGGAATTGGGTTTTTGAAAGTGAATGGTTTTAATGTTAAGCTGAAGTTTAATGTAAATTTTATGTAAATGTTAAGGCATATGCAAATGTTTTATCTTGCATTGTTTTATCTTGCATCAATGCATATATTTATATGTGTATTAAATAATAGTATGCATATGTTAATTATTATGAAAGTTTAAAAATGTTTAAGAATGCATATGTGTTTAATGATAAAGTAAAGTTTAAATGTATTTATAAATGTATTTTGAAGAAATGTTTTTTACTTGATGGATTTACCCTAAACCCCTATGACTGTTATATGATGATATCGACAAGTACTTTAAGCGTGTATGGGATTTAGGGGTAAGGATTATAGGTTACTAATACTAAGGGAGATAGGTGTCTAGAGTAATATCCACACGTGATAAGTGCTATGGCCCGGAACCACATCTGGCGTGAGTTCTCACGCAGTGAGTGGTTATGGCGGAATGTGTCCCTCACCGTCGGTACCAGGAAGCTGATTAGGTGTGTTTGTCCCACAGGGTCCATCGGAAAAGAAGAAAGAAAGAAAGAAAGAAAGTTTGATTTTAAATAATTTAAGCGTAAATGGATTTTAAATGCATAAGTATTTATTTAAAAGAAAGTTTAAGGCATAAATGTTTAGGTATATAAATGGATTTTAATTGTATAAGTATGTATTATTTTGGTATATACTGAAAATGTTATTTTAATGAAAATGTGCACTCACTGGGCTCCTTTAGCTCATTCTCTTCTACATGTTTCAAAAACATTTTCAGGACCCAAGGCAGATGGAGTGGGAGTCCTCCGGGTTATAGTCAGTCGGCCCAGGTGATGAGGCAGCGTGATTTCATTGTATATATAATTTTGCATGTGTTCATGTGGAGAAAATATTTTGTTATGCATATATGTATATGTATAAAGTTGAAAAGGAACTACGTGGGCTTTGATCCTGGAGTGGACGAGGTGCGTGGCGGTGCGACTTAAGTCTAAGGCTCAAGCCCAAAATGTTTTTGATAAAAATGTGTGTATGGAATTTAAGAGGGTTTGAATGTTTTGATGATTTGGAAGTAAACAAATGTATATGTATGTGTATATTGTGTGTTGATTGGGTTGTGAAGTCCTAATATGGAAGATATAAGAGTGAGTTTATAAGTGTTTTTAAATGCTTTTATCGGGTTTTGTAAATTTGGGAAAGTCGGAAAACGGAGAAACTCACGCCAATTTTACGAAAATCCAAGTGTTTGAAAAGAGAAAGAAAGAAAGAAAAAAAATTTGTCACTTCGCTTTCGCATTATTTTCTAACGATATGTTAAGGATTGTTATGCAAGGTTCGCTCCATGGATTTTATTTGGCTTGTTTTGAGGAAAGTTTCTATATCCATTAGATCATAGGATCCCTAGTTCATGAGGTGTCAGGGTTGGGATCCTTCAACGTGTGGTATCGAGCACGGTTTTGAAAATGTTATAAGATTTGAAAATTTTATGTTCCTTATGATCGTTTTAATGTTTTATTTAAAATTATAAATTATTTATGTGATTTAAAATCATATATACGATACATGACATATTGAATTTAAATTCACTGAGAAAATCGATCAATCATGACCGACCAGCCACCCGGGAGAGCCAGGGCATTAGTACCTGCCACACTGTAAATCTTAGGGGTTTCATTTGTAAGAGTACTAGATCTTTTGAGGTTGGAAGGTCTAGACAAAAGGAGTCTTGGACTAATTTCCAAAGATTCTACGGGAGGAGGGATAGGAGAATAGTGTGATCATAAAGTTGGAAAAGAAATTGTAGGCATGTGTGAGAGTCCCTCATCAACACCTTAGGAGGAATATTAATGTAATGTAAATCGAGACTAGTCCAAATGGGAATTTATTAAGTCGGAATGAAAATCTGTTACTACTTCAGCATGGAAATGATAATGTTCTACGGGTTCAAGCTTGAGGGATGAGCAATTAAGGGGACATGGGAGATCGATATTTCGAGGAATCGGTCTCAGATGATTGTTGAAAAAAAAAATCTTTTTGAAGAGAGCGATTAATGATAGATTAATCAATTGTAAATATGAGGTCCCTTATTCCAGAAATGCCATAAGTCATGTATCAGAGAGTTAGTCATGTATCATTGCTTGAAAAGTTGAATCGATGATAAAAGATAAAATGGAAAAACAAAGGTCCATTATCGTGGCTTGAAGAGAGGTTTCTTTGTAGGTTTAGTCAGGAGATTTGGATGCAGTAAAGCGTCGACCGACCCACGATACGGCCAAGGTAGTAGAAGCCGCAATTAAGGATGAGAGGAGCATGGGTTTGAAATCCCGGGCCTCTGTAGTCAGAACCGAGAAGCGGAGTGGGTCGATGGGTTTAGGGAGGTTGATGGCAGTGGGGTTTATGGTTATTTATCTAAACCTCCAATTGAGTTATATTAAGGCTTTAGCTATTAGATTTGACATGATTCTAGGTTGATTTTGCTAGAAATTGAAAAGAAAGAATGAGATTATAAGGATTGTCAATTTAGGTCAACGGATGTTAATAGGTGATGTGGTTTGATTGGTTTAGTGATTTAATGACATTACTTGAAATGCTTGAAGGAATTAATGGAATTAATGGAATTAAAGTTGAAGAAGAAAATGAGAGATGAAGGGAGGTTGAGCCAAGAAAGGGTTTAATTGGAAATGCATTGGTTTGATTTAGTTTAAGTAAATCAATGACATTGGATGAATTATCAAATATAATTTGTTGAAAGAAAATGGAAGAAATTGAAGAAATAATTATGAATGTGTGACATGTAGGATTTGACCACATTAGGAGAAGTATGGAAAAGTTGAGGTTTCCATTAGGAGTTTTAAATCAATTGAGTGATTAAGTAATGGAATGTGTTAGAATTAATGTTTTAAGAAGAAGAGGTGATTAAGGTATAAATGTAATTTTTACTTCAAAAGGTAAAGGAAGATTTATGGTTTTTCACTTTGGGATGCTAATGAAGCTGATTTAAGGCTACTGCCAGATGTTGTCATGAGCCTTGATTTAGTGGAGCCGAATTGGATAATTGAGACTTTATAGTGAGGATGTTCCAGAGCCTGACATTCGAACCTGATGCGGGCATTCTAAGTTCCTAGTCATGTGCCATTTGGACTTACAAATGCCCAGTACTTATGGATCTCATGAGCGAGTTTTTAAGGCACTGCAGATCGGGGTTTGTTATCGTATTTATGGAGATATATTGATCTATTTGAAGGCGGTGGAGAAGAACATCACGAGCATTTGGGGATGGATTCTATGAGCATTGCAGAGGAACATCGGTTATACGCAAGCTCTGTTAAGTGTGGGTTTTGGCTGTGATTAATCGCCTTTTTGGGACACATAGTTTAACGAAATTGGTGTCGATGGGTCGCGAGGAGAGGTGAAGCTATGTTGAATTGGAAACCTCTGAGTGTTACGGAGATAAGAGGAGTTTTGGGTTTGAGTTAATGCGTAAGTTCGTTGAGGGATTTTCAAGGATAAGCGGCATGCTGACTAGATTGACAAAAGAAAGAGGACCCGGATTACATGGTCGAGGAGGCTTGCTTGTCGGCGAGTTTCGATGAGTGAAAAGAGGAGATTGATCCCTAAGCTCTAATTACTCACATTTCCATCGACGGGCGGGATGGTTTCTGTGTATTGTGAGTACCTAGGCATGGTATAAGTTATGTATTAGTAGTAGAATGACAAGGTGATTGCATATGCTTCTAAGCGATTGAAGAAGCATGAGCAGGAATTTTCCTACCGAGCAGAGTTGTAGTAGCATTTGCCTTGTGGATATGGAGCGTTACTTATGGAAGTACGTAAGGATTTTGGATTATGGAGCTTCAGGTATCTATTTACGTGAAGGCCGAACATGAGAAGAGGGAGATGGATTGAGCGGTCAAGGAATATAGATGTGTATTGAGATATATCATCATGGAAGGCGAGCGTGTTGCAGTCTCTCTAGTAGAAAGCGTGAGTTCACTATCGCGTGAGGGCCGTGCGTCTTCCTCGTCATAGAGGCGAAGGTCTCACCCAGGTGTGAGGCTGGAGGCCCGACAAATTCAGGTGCATTGTTAGCCACATTTCAGGTATGTCCTGTAGTGATAGACAGGATTAGAGAACTTCAGATTCAGGATCCACAGATAGTGAAATTTAGGTATAAGGCGTCCGTAGAATGAATGCAAAATTGAAGAAAATGGAAGAATAAAATAGAATAGTTTGTAGTATAATTAGGCCAAAATGGAATGAGAGGGGTCGAGGTAGTTTTAGTAATTTCATTGTTTCAGATGAAATCCTAGGTTTACCTCCACCTGCGAGTTTTGATCGGTTCTGAGAATGCCCTTGGATTAGCGAACTGATCTGACTTCATCCATGGACCGGATGGCCCATCGAAAGAGAGGGTGCATACGGACTTTTTAGAGAGGATAATACTTAGGGCATGTGTTATGGAGTTTAGGAAAATTGCAGGACACCATCTACCCCGGGGGGTTTACGCCTGCGAGTTATCAGAGGGCTGTGAGTGGCCCCTTATGAGGCCTCTTTATGGAATAGAAAATGTTGAACTCAGTCAATTGGGAAGAGGTAGGTGAAAGGAAATTGCAGTAAGATTAGGAAATTGTCAGTGACATGTGATAAGGTCAAGGTTATAAGGGATAGATTGAAAATTACAAAGCCAATGAAGAAAGTTATGCGGACAATAGTCGTAGAGAGACTACAGTTGAGATGTTGACGAGTCTTTTGAAGATTTCTGGAAGGTGTGTTGAGATTTGAAGAAGCGGTAACGAGTCGGGTATATTGGACCTTATGATATTATGAGCAAAAGTAGGACCGGTAGATTATAAGTTGAAGTTACCCCCAGAATTATCAAGGATTCATGATACATTCCATGTGTCGACGTTGAGGAAATATAGCCCAGATCCTTCACATGTATTGACAGAGCAACCAGTGGAAATACAGGAGAATTTGACATCTACGAAGAAGACAGTCTGCGAGATCCCTCTCGATAAGTCGAGAATACTTCTGTGACAAGACTATTCCATTTGGTGAAGGTATTGTGGAGGAGTCATACGGTGAGGAAGCTACATGGGACATGAGGAGCGGATGAAGAGGCATTATTCCCATCTCTTTGATGCGAGGAATGCAGATGTTTTTAATTTCGAGGACTGGTACATAAGGAGAGTGATTGTAAAGCCCTGTACGATTGAATGTATAATAGTAGTTTTGAGGCGATTAGAGGGTCCCGATGATAGAAGCGAGGGTAGATTAGAATTTAGAGTGCTCAGGACGTCATTTGGACATGAAGTGGAGCCACTAAGTGTAACCAAATGCCACTAATGAATAATGATTTTTTCTTATATCTAGAATGGAGGGTTTGCAAAGGAATTTGTAAGAATTTCAGTTCCTATGACTTTGAATGATATTTAGAGAAGAATGAAGTTTGAGTGAATAGTGATTCCGATTTGAAAATTCGGGCTGCGTTGGGAAATTTTCGGAGGTGGTAGAAAATCGAAATGTCGAATATATCATAAAGACTAACAAAACTGAAATGAAGTGAAGCAGTCTTTGGATAGTTTCAAATTGTCCGAGCGTGGTCGGGTAATAATCGTTATTGTCCGGTCTGGAGTTTTAGCCTGATTCTAAATCAGGTTAGGTGATTCGAACTGAAATTCACTTTGTGAAGGATTTAGTTAGAATATTATGTTCAAATTCAAATATAGACGACCATGAGATATTTTTGACATATGTCGATATAAAAGCAGTAAAGGCGAATATGGAATAAAATACGCTGCAATGGAGATATTTAATTGTACTAACTTGATCAAAATCTTTCTGTAATGGCTAAGTTATGATTAAATAATGGGTAATGACTTGGTCTCTAAAAATGGACCTATATGAGAGCTGTAGTTAAGGGGTAATTCACTTCTGACTAACCAATTGAAGTGCTTTGACTTAAGAAAGGGTAATTTTGGAAAGTTAGATTTAAAAGCGAGTGGGTTTTGAGATCTCCCAGATAGAGGAGATCACGTATGAAGGAGAGAGAGAAGAGAGAGAAAGAAAGGGGAGAAAGGAGAAGAGGAAGAGAAAGGGAGAAATCCAGAGTTGGGGAGGTGGGTTTTGCTTTGTTTTGAGAGCACCAGTGATGCTGAGTGGTAATCAGGGAGAGAGGCAAAGAAACTCAAGAAACAAGTAAGTTTCATGGTGGAAAAGGTTAGGGTTTGATGTTTTCCATGTTTAATGTCTTAGAATACGGTATGGATGTTAAATTGATGGTATTTAAGGTTTAATGGTCTTTAGAATTTAATATCAATTGAAAATTAAATGGTTTAGGTTAGGGTTTTGACAAAAATCAAGTGAGTAAGGGTTGGGGTTTGATAGAGTGAATTGTGTGTTATGTTGAAATCGTTATATCTTTGTCAGTTGAGTGTTTAGAGTGAAAGAAAAAATGGAAGAAGCAGCGTTTGGTCGAATTTTTTGGGCACTTGATCCTCGGTACAGGAAATGTCACGTTACATTTTGGCCAGTTTTGGTATTTGTATAACTTGCTCAATTTTGATCCGATTTAGTGATTTAAGTGGCTACGTAAATAGACTTGAAGGAGAACAAAACTTAAGAAGAATGTATTGTGGAGTCCTGATCCTAAGTGGCCCTAAAAATTTACTCAAAGTAGGACCATATGTAAGCCACTGTCTGGTTCTCAGTACAGAAATGCTCTGTTTTCCTGTTTCGACAGTTTTCACTATTTTTACCATAACTTGCTCATTTCTTATCAGTTGAGTGATTCAAAAATTCTGGAGTAAAATAGACTTCTAGGGGAAAAGTATCTGAAGGAAGTTTATGCAATTTTAATCCCAAAGTGTAGAAAATGTTTCAAGTGGGCTATGTGCGAATGCTGTTCTTGCCAAACTGTGAGTCATCTGTTGTGCAGATTGTGTTATGTGGTTGAAGGCTTTAGAAAGGTACAAACTAGAAAATTTAAAAGTGTCATTGGATATCTCAGGATGAAGATCTGGAGGTTCACTAAAATTTTAGGAGCCGTTTAGAAAAATTTTAGGGTCAAAAGTCTATCATTGGAAAAGAGGTTGGTAGAAAATGAATAGTTTTAATTAAGGTAATTTGAAGTTAAATGAATGTGTATGGTGGATTAAAATGGAAGTTATGGTGTAATGTATAGTTGTGGTTTTCTTGAAAAGATTGAAAGGACTATCGGATGGAAACTTGGGAATTAGACGGGGCCTGGCCAGGTTGGGTGAAGCGTGAGTGAAATGATATTTTGAGGTGGGTTTTGAAGTGTGGTTTAATCCAAACTGAAAGTTTAATGTAAATTTTGTAAGTAATGTTAAGGCAGCATGGAAATGTTTTATCTTGCATTGTTTTATCTTGCATCAGTAAACACTTAATATTATTAAGTAATAGCATGCATATGTTAAGGTATTATGAAAGTTTAAAATGTTTAAGAATGCGCTATGTGTTTTAATGATAAAGTAAGGATTTAAATGTATTTATAAATGTATTTGAAGAGAATGTTTTACTGATGGTTACCATAAACCTACTATGATGTTATAGTGATATCGTAGGAAATGCTTTTAAGTGTGGGTTTGGGAGTGAGATTCTAGTTCTGCAGAAGGAGGAAATAGATTGTAGGAAGTAATATCATTTAATGATAAGTGCTATAGTGGAGACCCTATACAGCGTGGTTCTCATGGCGTAGTAGTTTATATTGGAGATATGGCCCAATATGCGTGATGCCCAGCTGTTAGATTGTTTTATTCCCCAGGTTCAGGAAAGAAAGAAAGAAAAAGAAAGAAAGAAAAGAAAGAAATAAAAGAAAGAAAGTTTTAGATTCTAAATGTTTAAAGCATAAAATGGTTAAATGCATAAGTATTTATTTAAAGAAAGTTTAAGGCATAAATGTTTAAGGTATAAGTAGTTTTAATTGGCATAAAGTATATGTATTATTTTGGTATATCTTGAAAATGTTATTTTAATGAAAATGTGCTCTTGACTCACTGGGCTCCTTTAGCTCATTCTTTTCCTATATGTTTCAAAAACATTTAGGGACCCCAAAGACGGAGTCTTGTAGATGAAATTAAATCGATTGAGTGGTCGGCCCGGGTGATGAGGCAGTGATTTCATTATATATATAATTTTGCATATTGTTCATGTTGAATATTTTGTTATGCATATATGTATATGTAAGTTGAAAAGACTCTACGTGGGCTTTGATCTGGACGAGTCGTAGGCGGTCGAAACAAATCAGAGCTCAAGCCCAAAAATGTTTGATAAAATGTGTATGGAATTTAAGAGGGTTTGAATGTTTTTGATGATTTGAAATATGAGTAATATATGTGTATATTGTGTTGATTGGGTTGTGTGAGAGTCTAATATGGAAGTATAAAATTGAAGTTTATAAGTCACTAAATGCTTTGTAAATTTGGGAAAGTTCGAAGGAAACTACGGCCCAATTTTGAAAAATCTAGTGTTTGAAAAAGAAAAAGAAAAGAAAAGAAAAAAAAAAATTATCACTTAAGCTTAGCATTATTTTCTAAAGATATGTTAAGGATTGTAAAGGGTTATTTCAGTGGATTTTATTTGATGTTTTGAGGGGAAAGTTTACATATCCATTGGAGTGCGGGGAGGATCCCTCGGGTTCATGAGGTGTCCGGGTTGGAAGGATCCTTCGCTAAACTAGATAATTCTTATAGACCTACTTTTATCATGAATGACATTTAGGGTTTTATTTTTATTTTGTTTTCCATTTTAAATAAACAAAGTGGTAGCGACTCCAAACCATTTTCTAAAAATGGTTTCAATAAAAAACGAGTCTCGCCTTTTAAGTGAAAGCGCATAATAGCAAAAATACGGGGTCCTGAAACCATAAAGAAAATCAAATATCAATAAAATTACTTTTTTTTTGACAACATGTAAATAAAATTACTTAAAAAACTTAAAAATATAGACCATGTTTGGCAACTAGAGAATAGCCGATAGCTTAGATGATTATTATTAGTTGATTCGAGCAGCTGATTTTATTAGTTGTTTCTATAAATATGTTTAGTAAAATTTAGTTGATAGCTAATAGTTACTTAATTATGTAAAATAACCAATAAGGACATTAATACAATTTATTGTTGAGTATTTTTTTTTGTTAATAATTTAGATTTATAAGGTGGATTTATTATTGGAAATAAGGTATACTACCTATTGAAGGAGATAGAAAACATCATTTACAAAAAAAAGATTAGTCATTTAAAATTTTAAAATATACAAATTTCTTGAGTTGTTAATTTACAAAGTATTAACCTTGTAAAAATAAGATAAATACTATTGGTTATCGATGAGTTGTGAACAAATTATTTTTTGTATATTAGTGTTAATCTATGTCATATTCTAATATGTTAATTTATTCATAGTAATTAGATATATTAATTATTGAAAATATGGGGAATTGGCTAGTGAGGAATATACTCGTAGGGTTTCGTGTAGAAACCTTAGGGTAAGGGCCGAGTGAGTATTGACAACTTTGAGGATTGTGTTTTCAACCTTCATTATATGTGTCAGCACATTTAAGAAAGCGGCTTGCTCTGCTCGTTTTAAACGGATTAGACCAATCGTTGCTTGTGAAACGATAACGTGGGGGTTTGAGTAGTCAATCATCTAAGCGGGTCCAATCCTCTAATTTTGACGCAAACACCCTCCATAATAGGGCCATGAACAAGAATTACTTAAAAGCCGTAGATTCTTGAAATTATTTCCATCTTTATGTTAATGACTCCCAAAATAATAAATTTTGTTTGAAGTACTAAGTAAAAATAATGTTCATCTTACCTAACTCAAGTGGTAAAGCATTCATCGTTAAAACAAATATAATGGCATATGGAGAGGATTTCAGGTTCAAGTCCCAACGAGACAGTTTACTATCTTGAAACTAGAGTGTATAAAAAAAAGTAAGTAAACATATAGTTTTTCAATCAATTATACCTTGAAACATAGGAAAGGTTGATTTACAAATCTAAAATCATTTCATTACTTTTAATTAATCATATATATATATATATATATCAATTTTATATTTTGTTAAAAGGAATTACCATACTATAAATCTAATTAAGGCATGTATGATGAAGATAAATATTTTTTTAAAGCAAATATCTTAAGAATCTTTATATTTATTTATTTTAAAATTTTAAAACAATTTTGTTGTTAAAATTGTTTTATTACTACTTCAAATAAAATTTAATTATTTTCAAGATTTAATTTCTAAAATTTTATTATGGATAAATGTTTTGCTATTTTTTTTATAGCTCAACACTTTAGTTATAATGTAGTAAATTGTCTTCACATTGACTCAAATCTGGGATCCCTCTCCTCTAGAGATGTGAGTCGAATGACCAGAACTAGTAGAATTTGGGCCGTATCGAGGCAGTCCAAATTTGAATCTTCGAACAATGTGATTAATAGCCCAACTCGACCCTTATTCTAGGTGGACCAAGCTAGCCCAATGAGTCGGGCTTAAATTATCACCTTTGCTCTTTTTCCCTAAATCTCTTGTCTTTTTAAAAGCGCTCTACCATGAACTAAGCATGATGAAGAAACCATTTTCTATTTACAAGTAATTAAAATTATTAAAAATTATATTTATTAATTTATTTTATCAATAATTTTATATTATATATATATATATATATATATATATATATATATATATTAAAATGTTATGTTTTAATATATTCAAATAAATATTTAAAATTATATGAAGCTAAAAGGAGAAATATAAAATTACATAGATGTGAAATTATGATTATTTTTAGAATAATATTATCAAATATATTTCATGTTAAAATGATTATTTATTTAAAAACACATTTAATGCCAAGTAAATTGTTATATAATTATGGCAAACATAGAAAATGTTGAATAGTTGATTAGCATATCTACAATCATTTTATTACTTTTTACTTTTAATCAATTAATTTTATATTTTGTTTAATGGAATTATCATATTACAACTGGACATTGTGTTGTTACTACTGGTTGTTTGAATGAGGAGAATAATGGAACATTTAAACAAGATAGGATCACATGTCAACATTTAAGCATGCATTTAATAGAAAAAAAAAACGAAATGGTTACCTGGATTGATGCCATGAGAAGCCATCATTTCAATGCTACTCTTGTTCTCAGTACCTTTCTCAGGGTGCGTGATGGTCGGAATGAGGGATCGATGAAACTACATTTTTTCTCCCCAAGATTCGATCCCAAACGATGTAGATGCTCCCAAGAAAAGGGAAAAATGGGATATGTCTGTCTCTATCTCTCACACATCTCTTTATATATATATATATATATATATATATATATATATATATATATATATATATATATATATATATATATATATATATATATATATATATATCACACTTTAGTTGGACCCTTGACAATGGGCCAATCAGTAGAAATTAAGTTGAACCCATAAAAATCAAACGATAATATGTTTAAAAGCCCGTTATGGTTCTAATTAAAATATGAACTAACAACGATTTATAATATCAAATTGTTATGTAAGTCCACGCATAAAAATTCCAACTAATTCTCAGCTTGAATTTAAATAATCAAACATCCTGTATACATATAATCATAAATCAATGTCTCATAGAATCTCATCAAAACAAATAATCAAAGCAATCATAAATGCTTCATTGCTTGATTTATAGAAAAGTACAATAATAGCAATCCTTCAACAATAGCATAGTATTCTGATGCCAAAAAATGGCTCCACTAACTTAATGCAACTAGGCTTCCAACAGCCCGATTTGAGATACATGTGTTCTGAAACATAGCGTGGGTAAACCTTTTGTTAATGGATCCCGTAACATACGTGGACATGTATTCAATATCAATAAGGGCTACGCCACTTTCTCATATGAAATAGAACTTTACATCAATATGTTGGAGCGAGAAATACTCACAGTGTTCTTGGAGAAAGCCGTAACTCTGAATTATCACAAAATAATTTCAGTGGAATCTGAAGTGGGTCGATAGCTCTAATGTGAAACAAAATTCCGCATCCACATGGCAGCAAGCCTCATAACATGCCTGCCCCCGCGTCTCTGCCTGTAGTTGAGAATCTTGCATGGGGTGTTTGCTTGACACTCTTCAGTCCTGACTCCTCACATATCATAAAATATATGGCTGTAGTGGATTTCTTGCATATCTGCATCTGTGCGTGAAATGAAAATCGAGCATCTCACAAAACCCGACCTTCTCAGAGTAAGGTGGATGCGATATGTCAACATTGAAGTCCACTTGTAGTTCCTTGCAAAATACTGGGCGCCCTTGATGCTTTCAATGTTTGAGCCTCGAGGTTATCAAGTACCTTCCAGACAGGCCCATGACAAAGCAATATCGGGCGTGTATGCGGGCATACATAAGGCTGCCACAAATGAATGAGAATGGTCCTCATTTCCTGCCATCATCATTTTGGGGACAACGGAGCGCTTTGAAAACTTATCACCACTTCCTGAATTGGCGCTCTAGTAGATTTAAGGTTACGCATATTGAAGACCTCTCTTCAATATCTATGACTCTTTGAGATGAATTTAAGCGCTCGTTAGCCACATCACGAAGAATCTTTGTGCCCAGAAACATAAGCCTCACCAAGATCTTCATGTCCATGGGTTGATGACATGTGCTTTGTCTCAATCAACAGGAAATTCGGGATCATTTGATGCAGTAGTATATCATCAACATATAAAACAAAATATCTTAACTACTCCCACTTGACCCTCAAATATATGCATCTATCAAGCTTGTATTCTCTTTAAAGAAAGCCATTTTGGTGATAATCTTATCGAACTTTAGATACTGCGCCTCGAAACTGTTTAAGACTTCATAAATGGACTTATTGAGCTTGCAAACTAAATCTTCCTTTCGACTTCTACCTACAGGTTGCTCCATGTATACACCTCCTCATCAAATCACCATTCAAAAACCTTATTTGTCTTGACATCATCGATGTAGCTCAATCAAATGAGCTACTATGGCCATAATCACTAAAGAGTCTTTAGTCGATACGGTGAGAAGGTTTCTTTGAAATCAATTCCTTCTCTTTGACTATAACCTTTAACCATAAGTCTAGCTTTTCTTTCTACTTTCCGTTAGAATCACGTTTGGTCTTAAAGACCCACCCACACCCATTGGTTTACAACCATGTGATTGATAAAGTCTGACTCTTCCGTTCATATGCATAAATTTATTTCATCATCCATGGCTTCTTTCAAGAAGTGAATTGAGGACAATGAATTTCTTCGATAAGTATTTGGATCGAACATCATAACCATCATACTCATGCTCTATGAATAAACCATATAATCATCGAAATAGGCTGCCTACGAACTCTCACGTGATCTTCTCAAAGGAATCTCACTAGGCGGTGTCATCACTTGAGGAAGACCGGTCCAATTTGATCACCATGTTCTCGTTAGTGACTTCTTTGTTGGACAGCTAAATTTATCCATATGGACATGAGATGTAGGAAGAAGATGGCATACTCTAAGAGGTATCTCTGCGAGGCCTGAAAATTTGGATGAGCATCAATTTCATCCTCGAAATATACAGCCTGTGCGAAGCTTTCGATGATCCCGGTGAGCGATGGACAATAAAATCTAGAGCCCCCTTCGATGCAATAATATGAAGAAACCACTAATGGTTCTAGGATCAAGTTTCTTTATTTGTGGGTTATGAGACTAACCTCGACCTTACATCCCCGAACATGGAAATGGTGGCCAGGTTTCTTTGCGATATAGCTCATAAGGTGTCTTAGGCACGGACTACTTTGGGCACTTGATTCAAAGTATATGCATGATCCTTAAAGCTTCACCCCATAGAAAATGCGGTAAGAGAATTGCTCGACATACCTTGCTCCATATGTCTCTAGCGATGTCGCGATTCCTCCTTCTATGACCCACGTTACATTTGAGGAGTGCACGGCATTGTATATCTACGCATTAATGCCACATTACAACAGAAACTTAGCAAATGGTCAGGATTCGTCAGTCTCATCATACTCTTCCATAATACTCATGCCTCTATCGGACTTCTACGACTGTGGGCTCTATTCTTGACTCCACCTTAGCCTTAAGGCTCTAAACACATTTAGAGTCAAATTTCTCATGGATTAATTCAACATAACCAAATCTAAATCATCAATAGAGTGATGAAATATTTATAACCCTAAAGGCGGTTGGTGTCAAAGGACCATATATGTGTGGATCAAGTCTAAAGTCTTTCACTGTGATCTTCTTCGGTCTTTGCTGTCATCTTCCCCTTTAAGCAAACCACACAAGTTTCAAAATCTGAGAAATCAAGATTAGAAAGCACACCATCTTTTACCAATCTCTCTAATCTTTGCCTAGAAATATGGCCTAGGCGTTTGTGCCACAACATGGAAGAACTCAAATTCATTCTAGCACGCTTGCAACCAACAACAAAATTAACTGAAGATGAATCACACTAACAAACCATGATCATGGCTTGAGACAATAAGATTCCAAACAAAACACCATTACCATTAATTTTGAGTTACCAAAAAATACTCGACTTTTCCATCTCCAAAGTGAAAGAATAACCAAGTCTATCGAAAGACTGCAATCCAGTTCCTCGAGTGAGGGTATAAAAGCACCACATTGTGTAACAACAAAAGAAACCTTTATGTGATCAATTTCGAAACTTTATCCATGCCCAAAAAATTCACTTTTACTTTGGCAGAAAGCTCGCACATATACACACATTCTTCATGCTTTGTGGCTTCATACATTTGTCATCTCTTGCCAAAATTAGTGACATGAATAGTAGCTCCGTTATCTAACCACCAAGAATTGACATGAACATCAGCAATATTTGTCTCAATCATGTTTGCATTCAACTTAATCATAACAACAATTTCACCTTTCTTTTTCTTTTCCTAGCCAATTTTTAATTTGAAACAATCGGCTTACTTGTAGCGATCTTATGGCAAAAGTTGCACTTCCCAATTCTCACTCTTTAGGTATTAGACATGTGCATTAGAGAGTTCCTTGATTTGAATTCCCCTTTCTCTTGAAGCTGCTTAAAGCCTCCAAAATTCTTGTGTGGGGTTTTTCTTCACATTGCCGACTTGATCGGTTAAGGCAAGGAGTGAGTCTCATTTTTAGCGGTGAGACTTCATGACACCTCTGATGAACCTCCAGTGACTCTTCGAGTCCATTCTTCCCTTCAAGGCATTGTATGTCAACTTCCAGCATCAAAGGAAGCAGCGGGGGAAGAGACTCAGTATCAACCATTTGAGGAAATTTTCCTCCAACTCCACTTTCATCTCATTTGCCTTGTTGAAGTAGTGCCTTAAGCTTGATGATATGATCTCTACTTTCCAGGCTCAAGTAATATCACGTAGTTGTAAAAGCTTTAAATGAGTTGTCATTTACCTTATCAACCTTAGTATAAATTGGCCTTCACATATTCTAAGAAGTCTTTGGCCCTTTCCGTCTTTGTAACATTTTTGATAGATTTATCCGTAGTGTATCTCATCTTGAGTCAAACATGACTCTGTTGGAATGCTCCCATCTTTGTAAATGATCTTTCATCTATAAAGCTCTCATTGGTGGGCTACTTGGTTCATCAACCCTCAGCCAAAGTCCAGTTTTGCGAGTCATATGCGATTAAAGGACTCAAACCATTCTTCAAAATTATTTCTGAGTAAGAGTTTGATGACGAGACAATTGCGAGAGAAATGCTAGGATTACTTGCTTAGGTGAAATATGAAATTAATGATATGCGTGTTCTGATATCATGCCATTTGCTGTTTCCATAATTTCTTAATTTAGCAATAGCTTGGAATTAAAAATTCCACGCGATAAGGACAGCTAATTAAATATTACAACCAAGATGTACTAATTTTATTCACAGAGAATGAAAGAAAATTAGTACGGTTCTATAATATACAATTAATTTCCTTCATCAATCTAAGCATCCTACCAAGCATTATTATCATCGATAGGACAGAGATTAAATCTTAGTATGGATCTTAGTAATCATGATAACCGGCAACTAAATGTGGGAGTAAAAAATGACATATATAGGATTTTTGATAGGCAACACATATATGTTCATTGTGTCATGATAGGGTCAAATATTTAATTTGCACAATTTGACACACTTGGAATTGCGATAGGCAATCACACAAGTGTTCATTATTGTCATAATAAATTTAAATAATTAGCAATTGACCTTGGACAACATTATTGAAGTAAAAGAATTATGTCATAAAACAATGATTATAATAATTGTCTAGTAAAATCAATTTTAACAATTTGCATAATCCAATCCAAGTATACAGAATAAAGCAAGCAACAAAAAAAAATTGATTTTTTAATTATCATGTTGACGTCTGTCGTATGGCCATTCATCTTCTCCTCCGTATGAACCTGTTAGTTACGGAATTTTTTTTTTTATTATTATTATTTTGAACTGAAATACTTAAATACTTAAATTTCCTTCAATACAAACCCAAGAATGCACAAAAAAAAAAAGGGAAAAAACGCATAATAGCAAGAACCAAACAAGCCCTAATTTTCGAAATACCAAGATGAGCTCCAAAAACCACAAAAGGTAGGTTTGCTCAAACAACATTCTCTACGCTATCCAACCTGTCGGGCTTGAAAACCAAGAATAAACACCAAACGAAGAGAAAAAAAAAAATGGCTTCCGTAACCAAAAAAAACGAAGGGCCAAAATAACTAAGTGCGGCTTAAATGTCTTCCATGCCGACTACGTGCCAATTAATGGAACATTTAAACAAGATAGGATCACATGTCAACATTTAAGCATGCATTTAATTAAAAAAAAAAACGAAATGGTTACCTGGATTGATGCCATGAGAAGCCATCCTTTCAATCTTACTGCGATGTTCTCAAAAATTTGCTCCGGTGCGTGATGGTCGAGAATGAGATGAGGATCGATGAGCTCTTCCACTTTTCTCCCAAGATTGGTCGAGCCGAAATGTAGATACTCCCAGGAAGAAAAATAGGATATGTCTATCTCTCTCTGTCTCTCACACATCTCTTTATATATATATATATATATATATATATATATATATATATATATATATATATCACACTTTAGTTGGACCACTTGACTTAATGGGTCAGTCAAGTAAATTAGAATTGAGCACATAAAAATCAAACAATAATATGTTTCCAGCCCCATTATGGTTCACAATGCAAAATGAACTAACACTGATTTATAATATTATCAAGTTGATTATGTAAGTCCACACATAAAAATTCCAACAGAGAAGACAGGAGGTTCAAAAATTTGGAGACTGTTGGCTGCATATAATTATAAATGGAGGGGTAGTTTGTAGAAAATTAATTTTAATTGAGGTGTGTTTTCATAACATTGTTTTTAGGAATTTTATTTCCTAAAGTTCAAGCCCAATTTCTTCATCGAGAGGTTCTTTGGAACAAGAACAGCAGAGATAACAGGAGGAAGGATGAAGAGAAAAATATGTATTCTCAACACCAGCACATTTCTCATTTTATAGGAAAACCAAGTTATAATAATTTGGTTTTAATTTAAAAATATGGTTGTTGACCATTAAGGCTGGAAATTAAAGCAAAACCGCTATGAATTGAATTCAAAAATTGATGTTAGGATTTGAATTCAAAATGACGGTTTTGAATTGAAGAAACTTTTTGGATTTATTGAGATTTTATGACCTTGACCATTTTGATTTTTAAACAATCAAAAGTCAAACAAAACAAAATTGATTTGAAGCGAATCGAATGTGTTCCATTGATATTCATGGGGCTCGGTGGGGGAAGGGAGTGCCGTGTTTGAGTGACAAGTGTTGGGCCCAACGCTTAGGGCTCATATTCCACAAGGCTTCTCATGCTTTCGATGCACATAGGATTAGACATCCGTTCTAGATCCTACACATGATTTTTACCGTTTATATTATGGAAAATTCTTATCCTTTATCCATGTTCATAAAAATCTTTGAACATATTAATTTTCAATAATTTGAAAAATAATTTTCTATCTATGTTATGTAAATAATTATAAATCCAGCTCTCAATTTTTCATATAAGGAACAATGGGCTATACGTTGTTTTAACATTTTTGCACTTAAGAAAATATGTCACGCCCAAAACCAGGTCTTGGGTGATGATCGTTATTTCGGACCTTAAGTCTAAAGACTTGATGCACGAAACGACACAAAACTTTATCCCTTTATTGTGACTGAACTAGTTCCATTTATCGAAAACTTGTTTAGAGCAAAAGCGCAACATTCTACTATCTCCAAATCTCAAATCAATACTAACAAAAATTTTCCAAATCAACGTGTAAGTATGAGCTAACATAAGAGTCCAAAATAAAATCCATGTTCTTACCAAAATAATATAAACTAAATAGTCTAAATTAAATTAAATTCATCCATTAAACAAAAGATGGTCAACAAAAGGGGAGAGCTTGAAGTTTAATAAGGTAAGTGAATGCAATTATGAATCAAATATCTCAGTTTGCTTACAACAATAGGAGATATCATATTTAAGAATATTCAACTGCCATTATACTTGAGTTCATTTAAATACGAAGCGTTTCGTATTGAAATCAAACATTCAAATCAAAGGTTTTCTTTCCGGGCAACAAATAGCAAATGGCACGATCATGCGAGGACTTTGAATGGTATTTATTATAAATGTTATTTTAAAGTTAATGTCGAATAATATTATTAATCTTTAGTAGCTTAGCAAAACCGCAGAAACTTATATTCAAATCATTTACATTCTCCATCAAAAAATGCAAAGGTCAACAATAATATCTCGTTGACAAGGTCAAACTAACTAGGGTAAAAAATATACTTAAAGTTCTATTCACAAAATAAAATATCTCCTTACAATCATACGCAAAACATAAAATCCAACATATTCATTTGTACAAAAAATAAAACATTTAAAACAATTGCATTACTTGTTCCCTTATAAGCAAATTCCAAGATCCACAGCTAACCCAGAAAATCAATTAACCACCTATTCATCTAAAACAAATAATAAAAGAATTTATTAATTTATTAACAAACAAGCCATTTTTTTCAAAATTATTTTATTATTTTATTAATTATTTTCTAAAATTTTATATTTCAAATAATTATTTTACTTTCTACACAACTTCTTTTTTTCTATTACGGCCCTATCACAAAGACAAATTATTGTTTTAACCTTTTTTTTTCAAATCCATTTATGCATAAAACACCATAAGGCTTTTTTTTTTTTTTATTCTTTTGATTTCCAATTTCAATTTATAGTTACTATTCTTTTCTCATTCTTTTTTCTTAAGGTAAATTGTCCCCTATTCTCTTTCTATGTATATTTTTGTCTCGTCTCCATTCTCAATGCAATTTCATTACAATTCCATTAATTTTTTTTTAAAGAAAATCATTTAGATCTAATCAAACCATTTAAAATATTCCTTGATCTGTTGGAATTTAGGAATGGACGTTCTGGCACAGTCATTTTCGCTTTGGATATGATGTTTTAGGTATTCTTGAAATATTCTAACCCGAAAAAACTCAAAATTGTTCAAAAAAAAACAAAATCATCTATAATTGATTACTACCATAGTATCATTTTATCCGAAAGAAATTCGGGAAGAAAATACTCACCTTTAATGACCTTCTTCAGTCTGGTGTGGAGATTCTATGGTGTAACAATCCTATGTAGATATAAAACAAGGGTTTTATTATTATTATTTTTTATTTATATTAGGGTTTCACAAATGAAATTACTAATTTACCCTTTATTAGAAAAATATAAATTTTTACATTTTTGTCGCTTGGTGTTACAAAATACTTCTATCATTGATCGTGGATATATTTTGTCATTTATTATGGAAAAATTATTATCAGAGTTCAAAATATATTTAAAAATATCACTTTCAATTAAACATATTTTTTTCCATTTATTATGGAAAATTTGTTATTTGTGTTCATAAAATTTTTGGAATATATATACCTATTTTTTTGTCATTTATTATAGAATATTTGTGTCCGTAAAAAGCTTGAAAAATATTTGTTTCATTTCCACATTCATAAAAAACCTTAAAAATTATAAGTTTCGAATATTTTTATGCAATTCGTATGATAAGTGTTATTTGAAAAAAACAATGAATAAGGATGAGAGGGATCCGGGTTCGAGTCATGGGGAAAATTTACAATATTATAATTAAAATGTTTAA
Organism: Tetrastigma voinierianum; assembly: GCA_016808115.1. NCBI lineage: Eukaryota > Viridiplantae > Streptophyta > Magnoliopsida > Vitales > Vitaceae > Tetrastigma > Tetrastigma voinierianum. Next base: position 555,179 of record JAEQBH010001228.1, on the reverse strand, counting down.
CTATAAAAAAAACATTTTTTTTGCGATTTATTATGAAAAAATTATTATCCTTATTGATAATTTTTTTTAGAAAATATCAGTTTTCGAATATTACACATATTTACATAATTTGTTAAATTGGCAAAGGTATTTATGTAAAAAAAAAAATTGACAATCACGTGTGCTTTCTATATTAGTGTGTATATATATAGTCCACATTTATAGATTATTAGTATGAAAATGAAAATTTTTGTTGGAGAATTTTTACAATCATAATAAATGTTATCTCTTAATTTAAATAAAAACAATAAGGTTGTGTTTTTGTTTCTAAAAAGTGATAAAGAAAAAAAAATTAAATTCATTTTTTATATTTGGTTGTTTAATTAAAACTTTTATAGAAAATCAAATATAAATAAAGTTTCTTGAAAACTTCTATATTCTTAAATTATGTAAATGAGTTAAAATAAATAAAATATGTTTTAATATATATATATATATATATATATATATATATATATATATATATATGAAGAAACGGAAAGTCTCATATTTGTTTCGATGCTTTAATTTTCCTTAAAGTAAGGTCATTAAATAATTTTTAGTTACAATGTAGAATGTCAGGTTTTTTTTTGTTCAACTATTTAATGTAGAAGTATTTTAAATTTCTAAGAAAATTACCTATATATGTATTTTTCATAAAATAATATAAATAATTTTTAATGTATTAATTATATTTTATATTTGGGTAAAGGCGAAAAAACCTGTTTTCCCAAATATCCTTACACCTTAAACCTTTTTTTTTTGTGCGATCCACACTCTTTCTCCTTTCTCTTTCTCTCTCTCATCCTCTCTTTCCTCTTTGATCTTTCTCTCTCCTCTATCGTTTTGTTTTTAATTTTCTTTTTCCTTCACTCTGAAATTTTTATGTTTATTTTTAAAATCTATTAACTAGAATTTAAAATTTATTAAATATAAATAAATTATTTGTAAATTAAATCTATTAAATGAAAAGATGGATGAGTTTATAATAATATTTTAATATTTAATATTATTTCAAATTGATGGTTCCCAATATTTAGTATTAAATATTTTTATTTAAAAAATAATCTATTTAACATATTAAGTTAATAAAAATTAAAAAAAAACCAATGAATAAGTTAAAAAAATAATCAAATTTATTTTAAAATGTTAATATTTATTTATTTATTATATTAATAATTATTATAAAATATATATTTATATTAAAGATATTAAAATATTTTAATTAAAATCTAATTTATTTTAATGAAATTAAAATACTGAATAGTTTATTATATTTTAAAAATAAATTTTGATTTTCACCAACTAATAATTTATTTATATTTAAAAAATAAATTTTGAATATTTATATATTAGATTTTAAAATTTTAAGAGTTAAAAATCGAAAATTTTAAAAAAAAAATTTGGCTTGGGCTTGGGACTAGGTTTGAGTGAGAGGAGATGAGAAGAAAGACATAAGGGAGGAAAGAGATAAAAAATGATTAGAGAGGGAAGGAGACAGGGACCTCCACTACCCCCATCAAAAAGGTCATTTTGCTTTTCTTCTTTATTTTAAAATAAAACATTTTAAGTACTAATAAGAATATAACCAGTAAAAATCATTAAATTTTTTAGGTTTGTTGGTTTTTCACAAGAGTAAATAATTGTTTTCATTTAATTTCATGAAGGAAACTATAAAAGAAATATAATTGAAATTTATTAAAATTTTATATGTTGTAAAATTATTTAGTCTTATAAATAAAGAAAAGTAAGTAAAATGGGTAGGACGAAATATAAAAAATAATTTATTAAATTTTAAACTCTTTTTAAATATTTTTTTTCTTTTTCTCTATTTTCATAAAAATTTCCAAAACCAAAAAAATGGAATTAGATGGATGATCAAAAAGTAATAATTTTCGAAATGAAGCTAAAAAAAATAAATGATTTGTAACAAAATATAAAATGGGAGCAACTGCTAGGAAGTGAGAAAACCACACCCTTCCCCCCCACGTACACCCACGGTTTCGGAGCAGCAACCAGGAAGGAGTGTTCTCAGATGGGACCCTGGATATACTGAATTCATATATATATATATATACATACATGACATGACACGACATGGCATGACATGGATATGTGGTGGAAGTGGCACTGGCGCTGCCCATTCACTCCGCAACCGCCTTCTCTCACTATAAATAATCCACCATCTCCTGAGTTATTCTTCTCAGACTCGTAACTCGTAGCTCAATCCGAGAAAGCGATTCAACTCACAATGATTGAGTTCTCTCTCTCTCTCTCTCTCCAGCTCTTCACCCTATTTTCTTGCTCTTCTTCACTCGCTTATCCTTTTGGTTGTTATTTATTTGTTTTTGTTGTGCAGAAGAAGCAGAACAAGAATGAGGGCGAGAAAGAAGAAGAAGGACAACAAAGGAGAACAAGAAGGAAGACGGCCTCATCACTGTTGTGAAGGTGGACTTGCACTGCGAGGGTTGCGGTTCCAAAGTCGTCAAATATGTGAAGGGTCTGGAAGGTATGCTTGCTGCCTACTCCTTCTGTCGAAGATTTCATTGTTTTTGTTTTTGAGGTTAATAGACGTGCCCTGTTTTGGTTTGGTTTCAATTTCGATTTTCGGTTTTTCTTCTTTTGGAAAATTTTAGAGTCCAGATTCGATCTTCTTTTTTTTTTTTGCTTTTCCGCTCTCATTTTCATCGTTCTTTTACATCATTTTTTTTTTTTAATTTCTTGTTAAATTTAGGTGGTAAAAGATTAATCGATTCTTCATGATTTGTTCTATTGTTTTGCTTTTCATTTTCACTTTTATCAATTTTCTACGCAATAGAATCCAGAATCTTCTTGTTTGCCTTTTAATTTTGACGATATCTTATCTAATTTTGTGTCTCTCTCAGATCCGGTTTCGCTTTCTATTTTGAATTTGGCGTGCTTTTTATCTTTCTCTTTCCTTTTCTTTTTCCTCGGGAATTGTCTTATAGAAATAGAAAACCGGAGAAAGGTAGAAAATATTTTCGATTAGATTATTCGAAATTACTTGGACGGCTCTGAAATTGTCTGTTCAGAGGAGGCGGGGAGGTGCAGAAGGTGTGGAGAACGCGAAAGCAGACAGCGACACTAACAAGGTGACAGTGGTCGGAAAAGTGGATCCGTCCATGCTCCGGGAGAAGCTTGAGCAGAAAATGAAAAAGAAGGTGGAACTGGTGTCTCCGGCGCCGCCGAAGAAGGACAAGAAGAACGACGACGGAGGAGGAGACAAAAAAGCTGAGAAAAACAGAAAAGCCAGATGACAAAAAACCTAAAAAGAGAGGAGTACTGGCCATTCTGTAATAAGTGTCCACGCCTCATTTCCTACTTTTCGTTCAAAATTCTAAACTGCGCGTTTGGCGCATGTTGAATTCGGAACGCATAAAACCAACACTTCATTCAAAATTGACTGAAGAATCCGTTCCTTCAAGCAATTGACTGATTTTAGCAACCGCATTTTTTAAATGTTTTAATTATTAAATTCTAGAGAGGTATCTGAGTTAGCAGTTCCCTTTTATTTAAAATTTAAATATACTACTTTCAGACTCCGGTGATGACGGCGGTTCACAGAAGATGGATTTGCATTACGCAGGATGCATCGAAGATTCAGCGAACGGTTTCCAAGACCAAGGGTGAGATTAGCACTTCTCTTCCACTATCCGATACAGATTGCTCTTCTTATCATTTAATTTGACGGAAGGTTAACGCGTTTTACAGGTGTTGAATCAAGTCTATAGACAAACAAAAGAACCTCGTAACGGTGACGGGGACCATGGACGTCAAGGCTCTAGCGGAGTCCCTCAAAGACAAACTGAAGAGGCCCGTTGAAATAGTTCCACCAAAGAAAGACGACGGTGGCGGTGGCGGTGGCGGCGGCGGCGGCGAGAAGAAAGGCAAAGATGGGGATAAGAAGAAGGCTGATGGTGGAGGGAAGATAGAAGAGGGTGTGAAGGCAGAGAACTATTCCTTACATGAGTCGATGATGCCCGGATACGGTTTCGCCGTCGGACCCGGACCGGGACCCGGTCAAATCTACCCTCCTCATCCTCATCCTGCTGCTCAGATGTACGCACCTGGATACGGATTCGGATACGGGCCTGGATACGTACCCGGGTATGGATACGGGTATACGGGGCAGCCGGTGCCCGCGCCACAGATGTTCAGCGGCAAAAACCCTGTCCTTGCTCAGTTGAGAGAGAGAAAGTGGGTGGGGAAGTTGATACCGACATGCCTAAGAATGCAGGGAATAACAATAAGAGCAAGATATCTATAGAAGATAAGAAGAAGAATGTACAAAGATGTTAGAAAACAGAGAGAGAGAGAGAGAGAGAGAGAGAGAGAGAGAAAGAGTTGGTGGACCAGCCGGAAAGGCTAAGCCGTTCCGGAGTCGAATTACATTGGAATGGTTGGTTGGTGGGTCTTTTTGGGTCTTCCAATTTCTAGCTGGCTTGAAGTTTGGACTCTCAGAATTTGATTTGTTTTAAATTGGTTATTGTTTTTGACATAGTAATATGAATGCGTGGAATTTTGGTAGTATTTTCGTGATAAAATAATTGGTACTGCGGTTGTGCACTTGCTTTAGTAGGGAACAATTTTTACTAAAACCTACGTAAAGGAAGGAAGGAGGCCAGGGTCCCCCCCTGTAGGGCAGGGGATGGAAACCAGAAACCAGTTGGAGGTGTGCGGTAGGGTAGTGGGTGGGTAGTAGGAATAATGCAGAGTGTCACATTCTACATTCTACAATGGTGGCTGCTGCTTAATTTGAATAATATTAGATGGAGGATTAGTAGAAGAGAGAAAAAGGAGAGAATAATAATAATGCACACGAGAGAGAGAGAGAGAGAGAGAGAGAGAGAGAGCATAGATTTTAATCATTTCAATTTCTTGTCCCCTCTTCCCAACAACCCCTGATTAAATATTGGGTTGCCTTTTCTTTTCTCGTCTCACTAGATATTTTGTTCTTTGTAATGTTCTCTTTTGAAATATTGTTTTTCCCTTCTAATTTATGATCCTAACGATCGTCGTGTTCCAAACCAGCTAATCATACATATGTATATAGTTAAAATATAGAGATGGTTGGTTGATGGTTGTAATATTTTTAATAAATACAAATGTACGAGGAGGTGGGACCATATTTGAGGAGTTAAAGAGAGGAGGACAGGGAGAATGGAGCAGCTGTTAGCCATTGCCTTTGCCTCCCTCAGCACTTAGCACTTAGCAGCGTATGTCGTGTGGCCACTATTTTTAGAGTGTATATATTTAGGTGGTGTCTTATTTACAGCTTTCGTTTGTCGTTTTTCACGTCACTCATGCTTCCATTTCCCCAAAATGCCCTTCTACGTCCCCACGTAATTACGCTGGACCCCATAACACTGTACGGCTCTCACACCCGTCTTAGTTATACTTATTCCCCATTGCTTCTTTATACGTTCAGGTCCAGGTCCAGGTCCATGCCCAGGCCTCATTTGGTGCTGACGTCCACATTAGTTGCCAGAACCTTCCATGACAATCTAACCCCTTTCCCCTCTCTCCTTATTTTACGGGTGCCTACCCTTGTTTTATTTATTTATTTATTCGTTTCAATCAATCAACTATATTATATAATAATTTTGCTAAATCATTATCCTAAGAATATGTTCCTCTTGGCCCTTGTCATGAATTTTGGTGCCCATAAACAAAGAAAATTAAAATAAATGCAACCGTGATATGCAGTGCAAGTGTTATTGGTTCTTGAGTCAGGGTCCGAACCAACAGCCCACTGTTGGGCAATTATGAAACACCCTGTTTTTGGACTTTTTTCTTTCAAAATTATTGTATTTGATTAAACATTGAATGAAAGAATCAAGTGGGTAAAATGATTAAATACATAGGTTAAGCTTATCTGCAAGATACCTTCATGATTATACAGTATGAACAATAGGAGGGTGACAAGACCCAATTCCAAAGTCCAAAAAAGAAGAGACATAAAGTCGATGTAGGGAATGATGGGTGAGGGCATTGTAGTCATTTTACATCATAAATACGAAAGACCCTACCACAAGACATGCATGTCATCATGCTATTACTACCATGCATGATAACATCCATACCCATGAACATGCACATGCCTCTCTTTTCAGAGAGCAGAAGACTAGGAAGCTTCCGAGAGGGAGGGAAAAGGGAAATTCCAAAAGCTAAAAGGAAAACCCAGAAAAAAAAAAAAAATCACAGTGAAAAAGGGGGAATTCATGGGAGAAGGGACTGAAGTGATTTCCCCCTTCATGAGGTGAATGGAAAATAGACATGTGTGGCGACTGAGGACCAATGATTATTATTGTATTATTATTATTATTATTATGATAGAACTGAGAAGAAACCACATGAAAGAGAGAGAGAGAGAGAGAGAGAGGAAATAGGCAGCCATGGAAGAATATTCTTCTGCTTACCTGCTGCTAAAACTTCTCAAGCCAAGTGGTCAACCTCATTCAAATACTTAAGGAGTATAAATTGAGTAGTTTATAGAAGAAAATTTGATGTTATGGGAGGGATGGAGTCCCCACATGGATGTGAATTGAACAAAAGGGTGTTCCTTTCTTTTCTTTCGTTGAGTGTTTGGATGTCATGATTACATGACCTCATTGCCCCCATGTGAGGATGTGGAAATGTCAATACATTTTCCTTTTCTTGTCTCTAACCCAATCCCCTCTGTTTCTCTGTGTTTTCATCAAACCCCCTTTAATTTTTTTAACCTTTTTTTCTATAACAAAGGTAGAATTTTAATCAAACCTTCTTTCTTATCCACTTGACTTTCTAGCTTTGGACCCCCAAAGTCTCCCACACATATCTTCAACTTCACCTGACTTCAATTATATTCGTTTTGAAAAAATCATTTTTATTTGTTTTTGTGTAAAATACTCTTGAACAATAATTGGAAACAGAATGTGGCTATAGAAAACAATTAAGAATAGTTTCTAACACAAATATTAACAATGATAAATCAAAGTCAAATATTGCTGTGGAAACAACATAAAGATAGGGATTCAAATTTCAAGCAGCTATCCTGGATATGTTTGAAATCAACATCAATTAAACCACCTAATTTTTAAGTACATAATATTTTCAATTACGAAAATGACTTCACATGCAATTGTTTCCTTCTCTTTCCCTTATCTAATGAACTACCAGCTAGTATAGTACCACTACGTATTCATCTCTACATGGCAATTTCCTCATTTTTCCAAACAACCCTCAGATTTTTTTTTTGAAAGGAACAACCCACAATTTCTAACTACCTATAATCCATATATAATATCGTATCCATTTTTAAAATGCAGAAAAAATTGCTTTTCCTTTGAGTTACTTGGGCGACACGTTTGGTAGAGTACTAAATTGTAGTTTTGTGGGGATGATAATTAGAGCTAGAGAATATAAATTATTTATAATGAGTCGTGATACCTAGTTGTAGTGCAGCGACTTGGAAAAGCAGAAGCATGCATGAAAAGAGTCTTCAAAAGCTCATTACCAATGGCTTTTGCCCTTTTAAATAAAGCAAGGCAAAGAAAAGTCCAAGATCATTTTTTGGTTGATTGCAACACTACCTCAATAAAAGCAGACATCATCCTTTATATTTTTGAAACACCTTTCTCACGAAACAATGTAATCTTATGGTTGATTCTTTAAATATAATTACCATTACTATTGGTATTTTAAATATTTTTTCAGTGTGAAATATGGAAAAAAAGAAAGGTGATTTGATTAAAAGACCTTTTATAATCTCAATTTTGAAATTTTGACCCCCCATCCATTTTGCCTGATTTTGATAAAAATATATTTATTTTCTTACAAAAATAACCTCTTCTTGTAATAATAGAATGTAAATACATGAGATGGCCTTTGAAATGGGTTATTTTTCAATTAAAAAAAATATAAGAAATATTTATTCACAAATTTAGAATTATTTGATGCCTTTAAATCAAATATTTCTAAACATAATTTTTAAGGGTAAAAATAAATATTTCTCAAGGGTAAAAAGAATCACGGAGTGTTGTTAGGAAGGAACAATTAGGTAGCAAACAAATTGAATTTCAAAGGAACTGTAGAGAAAGCAGAGAAAAGAAAGTAGTTGAAATCTATACGAACCAAGAAAAGTGGGGGAAAAGAGAAAAGAGAGAAATTCATATGGGGCCTACTTTTATCTTTTGGCTCCTTTGGTTTCCACATTCTGGTATCATCAAATAATCCTAAATGGTGGTACCAAAAAAAACGCAAAAAAGAGATAAAGATACATCAAAGATTAAATGGGGGGCGATCTAAAATTACAGGTAATAAAGACGACATTCCCATTAAAACTTGGAATTTGGAGATAGAAAAATCAATATGGATTTGATGCGTCTGAGGCACTGAGGAGGCCCAGCAGCAGCGTGGGAGGGAACCGGGAATCTTCACGATTGAGTTATATGACCTGAAACCCAAGTCCTCCTTGGCAGGGGGCAGTACAATGAAACGCGCAATGAGGCAGAGGCAGAGGAGACCACCGACATGGTCATGAATGTTGGTTGAATGCGTGTGTACCTGTAGGCTGGAAGCTGTTGCAGACCATCTAACAGGAAGGAGTAGAGGCCAGAGAGGGGTCCTTTTCTTCAATGTATCATTATTATGGCCATTCTACTACTCCAGTAGTCCATTTCCTCCTTTCATCAATCAAACAAACAAACAAACAAACAAACAAACAAAACTGTCTTATAGATATATAGTGATTAGAAAAGGACAATGGGGAAAAAGCGAAAAAAGGAATAATTTATGGATAACTTGGTCTAGGAGGGTGGTTGTTGTCATCATCAAGGATGAGTTTTATTCCATTGTTCTTAAGGGCATTGACAACAGCCCAGATCTTGGTGCGATTCTGGAACCCTTTCTTCTTAATCTCTTTGTTTACATCAGCATGGATTCCTCTTCCCTGTCCCTCTTCCAGGCCCTCCACCTTCAGTCGCATAGCCAATACCTCTCCAACAACTCCTGCGGCCTTGGCATTGCAAGACCGGCCACACTCTAAAGACCCCTTAATTGCGTGTTCTACTGTCGATGCTGTTGCAACAATCCGCCCATTGTTCCTATCTACCACATTTGCTGTTATGTATTTTAATGATATGAATAGCCTCAGCACATACCTCTTCAAAACTGTCATCCCCTGAGAGCAGCAAAGGTTTTATCCCAAAGACAAATGTTGATGACCTGAAAGTTTGGGGTTTTTTTAGTAAGGTGTAATGGCAATAAATAAATAAAATAAAACAAAAATTCTCACAAAAATAAAATTTAATATACACCCCTCTTCCTTGATTAGCTAAGCTAAAGCTAAGATGACCTAATGGGATGGTCTAGTGACACTCAATATCGATGTTTTATAGTGCTAAATTAGTAAGAATTATCAAGTAAACATTACAAATTTTTTTCAGCATCCATATTTTGTTATAAGAACTTAATGTGTTTGATGTGTGCAAGATGGATCATTGGAGCTAAGCCTGGAGGTTATGATAACCAGTGAATGGGTGATATCAGTCTGGAGCCTAACAACAAAATCAGCACAAGAGACAAAGATTCAAGTTTAACTCATAGTTGGTGTGATTGATCAGCCGTCTGATCAAATCCTCTTTCCGGTCAGTACATTCCAGATAGGTCCTAATCAGCACCATGGCTCTTCTCACCCCTATGTTCTCCTGTGAGACTGCAGATATACAAATTTACCAAGAGTATTCACATTTGCTCACGGTCTCACAGGGGGAAAAGTCCTACTTTAACAATTGAACCAGATGCCCTGCTTGATGAAGAGCATGACCCTCATCAAGCTGTTTCTGCCTCATATCAAGTATGGAGAGACATTGCATACTGTTGAGAATCAAATAATATTCCCTAGATATTCTTTGGTTTATCTCCTACCTTTTTTCTACATTATCCTCCTTCCTTTTACACTTTATTTTGTTTCCTTCTTTGTTCCATTATTTTAGATTATATATAGGAGTCTCTATACTAGATAACTCACTCATTTAATAAAGAAAAGCATTATTTTCTTCTCTCATTTCACATAGCATCAGAGCCATGGAAGGTTTGGATTAAGGTTTCGTCGTGTTTTCTCTTCTGGCAACCCATCTAGTGGTCGTGTCTCCCTCCGCCCATCCCAGCTTCGTCACGAGAAGCTCCAGAACCCTTTGTCTCTATCAGAACCACCTACCTGCTGGAAAATTTTTCCAGCAAACTTTTTCGACGACTGCTCCAACTCCAGCCGATGACACCACCATCAGGTGTGTCGAGACCTGATCTACCAGCTGAAAGAAACTCCAGCATCAACCAGTCGACGACACACCTCCACGTGTCGTTTTCCTCTCTAGCGTTGTTCTCCACGTGCCAGCGCATGTGGGCGCGTGGGCCACTTTCCGACGACGGGCCTCCACCTACAGACTCACCGACCGCCACGAGCACTTCTAGACCCTTGGTCCTTCCATCTGAAACTTGCAAAATGTATTTTGCCATTTTTGTCTCAGCGGACTTTGAAACCCTAGTTTTCTACCTGCAACTCCTCCTCTTATTTTGCAGGGATCTCGACATCTTCGAGGCTCTCGGGGAGTTGTCCGGTGCTCTCCCGAGAAAGGTGTGTTCCTTCCCACAGATCTCTAAAACTATGATTTCTGATTTTCCTGGCAAAGTGTTCACCAAATCTCTCAAGGTCTAGAATTAAGCGCATTTGTATGAGCGATGCATTTAGCACATATCTTAGGGCTTTGAAGGAAAATGTTGAGAATCAAAATATTCCTAGATATTCTTTGGTTTATCTCCTACCTTTTTTCTACATTATCCTCCTTCCTTTTACACTTTATTTTGTTTCCTTCTTTATTCCATTATTTTGTATATATATAGGTGTCTCTATACTATGTACTTCACTCATTCAATAAATAAAAGCATTCTTTTCTTCTCTCATTTCACATAGTAACAAAGCCATGGAAGGTTTGGGTTAAGGTTTCACCGTGTTTTATCATCCAGCAACCCATCTAGTGGTCGTGTCTCCCTCCGGCCACCCCACCTTTGTCACGAGAAGCTCCAAAATCCTCTGCCTCTGTCAAAACCACCTACTGTAGAAAAGAATTTTCCATGAAGACTTTTGACGACTAACATACACCATCAAGTGCGTTGGGGCCTGTGGCACGATCACCATGAAAGAAACTACAACATCAACCAGTCGACGACACACCTCCACACGCCGTTTTCCTCTCCTGCGTTGTTCTCACGCTCGGCGCATGTGGGCGTGACCCGCTTTCCAGCAGCAGCCTCCTACAAACTCACCAGCGCGAGCACTTCTAAACCCCTGGTCCTTCCATCTGAAATCTACAGATGTGTGTTTTGGCCATTTTTTATCTCCGACAGACTTTGAAACCCTAGTTTTCTGCCTACAACTCCTTCTCCTCTGATTTTTCCGAGGATCTACGACATCTTCAGGCTCTCGAGAGTTGTCCAGTGCTCTCTGAAGGTGTGTTCCTTCCCACTAATCTCTAAAACTGTGATTTCTGATTTTTCTAGCATACGTGTTCTGAAAATCTCTTAGAATTCGAATTAAATACGTTTGTAATAAGGCAGTGGAATTTGACCTATATGCTCCACCTTGAGGGGGAGTGTTGAGAATCAAATAATATTCCCTAGATATTCTTTGGTTTATCTCCTACATTTTTTGTACATTATCCTCCTTCCTTTTACACTTTATTTTGTTTCCTTCTTTGTTCCATTATTTTGTATATGTATAGGTGTCTCTATACTATGCACATCACTCATTCAATAAAGAAAAGCATTCTTCTCTTCTCTCATTTCACACATACCTAGAGCACAATTATTGAGCTTTGCTCTAGCAACCAACTCGATTAAAGACTCACATTGATATAAAACAATTCTCACAATGCTAAAATATTGTAGAAACTTGGATTCCAGTAACTTTTCTATCAATAACTTTTCTTACAAGCCATTCATTAAAATGAAAATAACAATGGAATTCTGAGGAGACATCCTGCGCCGGGCTCGATAAATATTCCCTTCATTAAAAAAAGGAACCACACCAATTAAATAAGGACAAGGCAAAAAAAGACAATTTCCCAAACAGCCCCTCAATCAGTTACCACCATCCTTGGCTTTGGCTTTCATGGAGTAGACCTTCAGGGTTGGCCTTCTAGCTATGCTCTCAACACACACCATCACACAAGCCCTAAATGTCCTTTTGCTAAAAATAAAACATTGAAGGTCACATACAACAATGTCAACCTAATGTACCTAAACCAAGAACATGAGCCAATGGAATAAACAAAAACCACAGTGACATACAAGCTCAGGTGACCCATGATGGCCCACTCTACCTAAATAGGACAACTATAGGTGCCTACTGAAAGGCATCTAGTCTACCTAAATAGGACAACTATAGGTGCCTACTGAAAGGCATCTAGTGAACACGAACACAAAAAGCATAGGACAACTATAGGTGCCTACTGAAAGGCATCTAGTCTACCTAAATAGGACAACTATAGGTGCCTACTGAAAGGCATCTAGTGAACACGAACACAAAAAGCTCAAGCACAGACTATCTGAGCTATGTGCGATTCTTCTTCTTCTTCTTCTTCTTTTTGGTTAGGTTTAAAATCACTAATCCAAACGACATCGTTTTGGACCTAGAGAGGCCAAAACGACGTCTTGGACCTAGAGAGGTCAAAACGACGTTTTCTTCTTCTTCTTCTTCTTGGTTAGGTTTAAAATTGCTAATCCAAACGTCATCATTTGGACCCCGAAAGAGCTAGCGAGCTATTCTTCTTCTCTAATTCTTCTTCCTTTTGGTTAGGTTTAAAATCATAAATCAAACATGTACGTTTTAGACCCAGAGAGACCAAAACAACGTCTTAGACCCAAAGAGGCCAAAATGATGTCGTTTTGGACCCATAGAGGCCATTCTTCATTTTGGTTAGGTTTAAAATCACTAATCCAAGCATCGTCATTTTGGACCCGGAGAGGCCAAAACGACATCGTTTTGGACCTAGAGAGGCCAAAAAAAAATTAGGGTTCTTGGCTTCTGATACGTAGAAGAGAGGAAAAAGTAGATGAGGAAGAAGAAGGGTCAAAAAGACGCTGGAGGCTTGAATGGTAGAGGCCGCGGCAGGGAGGGCTTTTGGCGCCTCGGGAGGCCCGCGCCTCTTTATTTGCTAGTTGCCACCTTGGTGAAGTCGTCGCCGGATCGAAGCAGGGGCCCGACCTTGTGCATCACATGCGTGTCGTCGCCTAAGCATTACTCAGCCCGCGCCCAACAACTATGAACACAATTTAAATTTACTTACCTATTACTCATTCATTTATTTCTATAGCGATCACATAATCAATTAACGTTCACAAAAATAAATCACTTGTTGATAATAGAATCTCTTTGGTGTAGCAGCAGGTAGTTTCCATTTGATCATTAACTCGTATGATTGGTCCTGTGAATTTAATAAATATATAAATATATAACTGGATATTGGAAATATGAAATTCAATGCATAAAATCACATTCCCAACACAAATTTTATACAAATAAATGAAATCAATGTCATATATGTTATCTTTAAAAAATATAGACCTCCCCAGTAACAAATAAAACCAAAAGCTTTGAAGAAAATTTTTGAATTTGTTCACAATAGGTAATGAGAATGCCTCAGACCTAAAATTAATCTATCCGAAGCTGACAACCAAATTCAAAAAATCTGTCTTCACGTAACAACAGTGAACAGTCATAGAACAAACAAGCACTCATATTAATTCATATGACTTATTAAGACACTAGAATCCTAACCATGATTCTGGATTTCAATTTGTTTCAATCTTGGGTGGTAAGAAGAAATTAGAAGGGAGTATTAGTTGACTCACTAATTTGAAAAATATAGAAAAAAGAACATCCAATTTTATATATCAGTTTCATCTTCATCCAATAAAATATATTTTAAGATAGATCCACTTTTTCATAAGTTAGATAATCAAGAGAGATCATGAGAAGGATTGTAATTAAAGATACAATTTGTTTTTCAAAGAAAGTTATGATAGATATGATTTGTTTTTGGAAGAGAAAAAATAGAGTTTCTAATATTTGAGAGCTCCAAGGTTCTAATATTTTTTCTATTCTTTATAAGGATATTAATTTTTCCCCCTTTCCCAGGGATTTAGAGCCAAGTCGAGCAAACCACAGAAATATAGTCTCTTTTATTTTCCTATTGAAAAAAAAAAGAAGGATCAAACCAGAGATCGGATTGATACTTGGAGAATCTTTAGGATTTCCAGTAATTGAGAATGAAGTTAAGATAGCTGCATGTTGTATGAAATTGAAATGTTCAATGGAAAGAATGGTTTTGGTCTGTGGAAACTGAAATTTGTGACATTGTTGGGAAATTTTGGATCGGATGAACTACTTCAGGATGAGGAAAGCGCCAACCTCATATTCTGATAGAGAAAGCAGAGATACTCAAAAAGGCAAAGATCACAATTATTTGGAGTCTTAATGATCAAAGTGCTTAGCAAAATGTCAAAGTAATCTTGAGCTACAGCAATTTTTCAGATACAGGATCAATTGTTCATGGTTAAATCTTTACTCAGAATTTACTAGAAGCAAAAAATAAAATAAAATAAAATAAATAAAGAAGAAGAAGGTTTAGAAGGATGAAAGGAAATCAATTTCTGAAAGCATCATTGAATTCACAAATTGATACTTTGATCTTGAGAATCTTGAAGTAAAAACCAAAATGAAGATCAAGTTGTCACCTATTGAACTTTACAAAATTTTTTATCAACTCAAAGAAGCTTCAAGACATGACAAACTCTATTTAGGGGTTCATTTAATAAATACACAAATTCCAAATATTTCATTAGTTCCTTAACATACTCACAGTGATTAATGAGGGTGAGTACCTTACCATCAATTGAATTACGAATTTGTAAGAAGAGACAGGCATCATCCTCCAGTCGTTGTTCTTTCGAAACATCTGTAGGAGGGTCCTTATCAAGATGACTGGCCAAACGAATACTCCTCGGATAGAGATGGATTGTTTTACTCCACCCGAAAGTAATCGGGACCGCCGCTTTGTCCTCCGCGACAGAGCATCATCTGGGACCACTTCGCGCATTGAAAGAAGCTTTTATCTATCAAGTACCATTAGAAAGCCAAGGAAATAAGTTAGTGACAAAGCATACTCCGTAGATCAAGGGCAATTAAACTTCCAAACCCTAGTCCCGCAAACCCAAACTAATGAAGAAACCTCCTACAAAAGCTGCTACCACTTAAAACTTTGAAAAACCCTTTCCAAAGGATCAAACAAGGAAGACAGTGGTCGAGGAGGCTTGCCTACTACCGACGACCCTAGTGGAGGAGGCACACTGCTAGATATCAGACAAATTTTTCCTTTATCAGCTCACTGCACGCGAGTCCTATATATATAAGTCCAATATGTAATGTAGAGATAAGATTTATTATTCTGTGGAAATAATAAAATTAGGAATTCTCTATTTTTCTCTCTTCACATGGTATCAGAGCCAAGAGAGAAAACCTAATTTTTGGGTGATCGTGTTTCATTCCGATCTCCTTCTCCGCCACGGATCTCCTTCTCACTCGCAGCTCAGCCAAGAGCCGCCACATCGCGCGCAACTTTTCTGAAGCTCTTCCGCCGAAAACCACAGATTTCGAGGCGCACGAGGCCGATCTACCCGCCGGTGGCAACCCCCGCCGGGCAACCAAGCACACGCGCCGGCCACGCTGGCGCCTTCTCCCAAGAAGCCATTGGCCCACGCCGCCGGCCACAGGAGGCGCAGGTGGGCGCGTGCCTTCTTCTCCGGCGACGAGACTCCACACATAGGGTCGTCCGGCGCCGTCTTGGTCTTCTATCCCTCCAGCGGTCCAACCCGAGCCCTCTCATCCACCCTTGGGCCCTCATCTCGCCATCTTCCGTCTCATCTTCGCCCCAACAAGAAGTGAGCCAAGCCCAGATCCGTACTACCCACCAACAAAGAATAACAACAACAATCTCCTTCCCACCGTGGTACGGACAGCAAAATTATTTACAAGGAGCAAAATTTTTTATGCAAAGGAGCAAATACAAGATCCTCCTCGCTGATTCGCTTTCTTCAAGGTGGGATCTCTTCGACCAAACGTGGTTCAATCTCCAGCTATGGATATGGCAACTAAAAATTTATTTTTACTAAGTATCTCCGATCTCCTACTATCACATCGAAAAACTGACGGTAGTGAGAATTATCTCTCCCGAAGGTCGCCTTCGTGGGAACTCGGGTTCACGTGGGATGGTTACGAGGATCATCTTATTACACCGGAGGATGATATACCTGGTGTCTACAAGGTGCACTGGAAGAAAATAGATGCACAACTATGTAGCGTATTATGGCAAAATGGCTGATCCAAAATTTTGCTTCATCTTCTGCCATAAGACATGTTCTGGGTTTTCGAACAGCCAAAGCTCTATACACGAATGATATCCAATGCCTTTATAAGGTGGCTTGCATTGTTACATCCGCCAACAAGACATGGATCTTATCTTAATTATATCGCTGACAATTTCTCTAAGGAGGAGTTCCCCGACATCGATGCTCTTACTAGTGACGTGCCAGCTCAACAAACTGTGCCGACAAGTTCTTTTTATGGTCCTTACTCCTACGCCTCCGTCCTGATTCAGGACCGAGATCGATTCTCGCGCCCACGGCCCCGTCCCGATGATGTGTTTGCTCGCCTCCTCCGTATCTCCTCCAATACGCACTTCGCCATCCGATAAATTTCTTAGATTCTTCCGTGTTAGTTTCTCATACTAACCTTCTCGGGAGGACGCTAGCTGTATTCTCGAGGTCGAGGACAACGCCCTCATCGCCCTATTGCAATAAGTCACACACCCGCGGATCGTTGTTATCGCTGTAATGGACGCCCTCCCGCACTACACACGTGGCCCGCCTTCTCGATCGACTCTCGCCGCCCTGCACTCAGCTCCCGCATCTCGGTGTTCCCCCCACCGACAGCTGAGTATGATGCCTCCGCGATCGCCCAAGCCGCTTCTATCGCCTCTCGCTCGTGACCGGTAATGCTCTCCGCCGCCTTTACTCATACATCTTCGACCCCTGGATTCTGGGGACTCGTGCTTCCGATCACATTTCCTGTAATAAAGATCTTTCTCTCTTACTACTACCCCTATTTTACCCACTCCATGCCCTTAGCTAATGGTTCTCAACCAGGGCTAGTTGCATTGCCTGCCTATCCTCTCCTTCCTACCTCTCACCTCTCTGGCCCTTATACTCCCGAAAGTGTCCTTAATCTTATTTATCAAGAAATCACCTCAGACTTTTAATCTGTCGATTATTTTTCTGATAATTTCATGACTAAGTGGATCGGAGTACTTTGTTATTAATCGTACCTGACGTGAGTCATGTGGCCTCTATCAATACCACTCGCAATCATCTCCGCAGCCATGCTTCCACCGATGTTTCATCCTCATCCACGTCTGGGCCACCTCAGTCTTCTAAGTTCCGTATGACGGTCCTCGCTTTTCCACTTTGTCGCCACTCGCGTGTGAGTCCCACAAATGGGAAACATACTCGTGTCTCGCCCCGCAAATAGCTTGCATAATCGGGCAACATCTCCTTTCGACCTTGTCCACACCGATGTTCAGTCCTTTGGTTTGGATCGCGCCTACTTTAGCTTTCTCGTGATTTCCGTTACTCTATCGATCATTCTCGACGCATTCGTTATTTTTAATAAAAACTGAAATGGTGCTATTTTCATTTTCCGTAAATTTTATACTCAAATTTACCCGCCTAATACTTATTCGTGGTGTTATGATAATGCCCGAGAATATTTTCTCGCACCCTTATTTCATTTATGTCCCAAATACGGGATCTTCACGCCTCTCAGGCTCATACTCCTCAACAAAACGGGGTATTCGAACGAAGAATCGTCATCTTATCGAGACAAATTTCGTACTTCCTTCCTCCACTATCATGTTCCTTCGTTGGGGGACGCCGTCCATGCTCTGTTATTTGATTAATCGATGCCCCTCATCCTCAGACATGCTCGTATTCCTCATTCACTTCTTTCCCTCGACCAACCCTTTTATTTCCCTTCCTCCCTGCTGTAATACATTTCATTTGTTCATATTCTCAATTCTGGTGACAAGACAAGCTACCAAGGCCAATAAATGCATCTTCCAGTTACTCCCAACTTCGTAAGGGTTATCGCTGTTATTCCCCGTGACTCATCGATACTTTCTCTCCGCCGATGTCACCTTCTTCTCGGCGACTTCTTCTTCTCCGAGTCTCTTCCCAAGTATCAAGTCTTACCCCCTTCCTATCATCTCCTCGCCTAGATTGATGATCTATCTTCTCGCCTCTTCAGTCTATCATCACGCCGCCCCCGTGCTTCGTTGCCTTTCCCTTCGCTGGCGCCCGTCGCATCCACTCCTTCGCAAATTTTCTCCACCCCTGGGCCGCCTCATATCATGACTTGCCCATCGCTTCGAAAAGGTAATCGCCTACTAGCAACTCTCATCCTATTTTACAACTTTGAGGTTACCATCGATTATCTTCCACCCACTCGCATTTGTTTCTACTATTTCCACCGCTTCCTAAGAACACCAATGAGGTGCCTTCCCAACCGGCCGGGCGACAGCAATGGTAGATGAAATGGTCAGCTTCCTCGCGTACGACCGCACTGATCTATTGCTTTGCTAGTTGGTAAGTTTCCTGGGTCATTTGGCCCACATTTCGCTAAGGTCGGGTCCCGATGGTCGCTGATCGCCTTAAGGCCCGCTGTCATAAAGGATATACCAAAGTTTATGGTTCTCGATGATGGTGACACTTTCTCCCCGCCGCCAAGATTGCTTCGCCTCACCGCTTCCATGGCCGCTATGTGTTCCCGGTCGCTTTCAAATGGATATTAAAAATGCCTTCCTTCACAGCTGATCTCGCCGAGGAGTTTATATGGAGCAACCAATTCGTTTGTCGTCAGAGTCCCATGGTGTAGTGTTACGCCTCTATATACTACAATCTCCCTCGAGCAATGGCTCGCCGCTTTAGCTCCCGCTTTTGTTCAAGAATTTGCATGCTTCATAAAGACACTGGTAATCATCTCGCTTTCTATCATCATCATAACTCTTTCAGGCGTTGTATTTATTCGTTGTTTATGTGGATGACATCGTCATTACAGGCAGTGATCAGGATGGTATTCATAAACTAAAGCAACATCTTTTCACCCACTTTCAAACGAAAGACTGGGAAACCTACTTTCGAATCAGATACCAATCCGCTCGTGTAATTCTCTCCCAACTAAGTATGCTTAGACATCTTCGAAGAAACCCATTGTTGGGGATCAGAACCACTGGACATTCCTATGGATCCTAATGTCAAACTCAGACCAGATTGTGGGAGTCTTTCTGAGATCCCGAGATATCGACGACCGGTAGGTAAACCGAATTATCTCACCATTACCTCCACGATATTTCCTTTCTCCGGTGAAGTGTTGTTAGTCAATCTTCTGCTACCACCATGTGATTTACGACGTCAGAATCCGTGATTCTTCTCGATTATATTAAAAGTACACCAGTCAAGGTGTTATACGAATGAGGTCACACCTGTGTTATTGGTTACCGCATGCAGACGTGGGTCGGCTCACCTACGTACAGACGCTCCACTTCCTGCACTGTTTACCGCCAACCTAATATCCCTGGGCAGTAGTTAAAACAACACGTACTTGCCAGATCAATACCGTTCGAAGATCGAGCTATGGCCTCGCAACATGTGTGAACTCATATGGTCGGTGACACTCCTCCAGGAGTCGAGATTTGAAAGGATGAACAAATAAGCTCATCCGTGATAACCAAGTCGCTTGCATATCAAGGGCCCAATCCGCCTTCCATGAAAGGACCAAACATCAGCTCGACCGCCACTTCATTAGAGAGAAGATCGCATCAGATGTATAAATACCAGTTTTATTAATTCAAATGATCAAATCACAGACATTTTTACTAAATCTCTTGTGTCCTAGAATTAAATATTATTTTCAGAATGTTCTTTGCCAAGATACGACATATACGCCTTCCACTGGAGGTGAGCTATAGATATTGTACGCTCTTTTTCCTTATCGGTTTTATCAGACAGGAGTCCTATATATATAAGTCCAATATGTAATGTAGAGATAAGATTTATTATTCTGTGGAAATAATAAAATTAGGAATTCTCTATTTTTCTCTCTTCACAACATCAATGTTGGCGGCCCCATGTGCCTATGGGAACAAAGCCAAATTTCTAATGACCACGTGTGAGCCTTCACGCGCCATGGTCCAAACATCGACTTGTGGCTTCTCCGTCATTCATTCTTCCCGGCGGGCGTGTCACCCCACTCCCTAGTCAAGTGTTTCCAAAAGAAGAACCAAACACCCCCCAAACTCTTCTCTCCTTCCCCCCGAACTTCTTCCACTTTGCTCATATCCGAGCCCTAGGCTCTGATACCATGTAGAAAGCAATGAAGGAAGAATTGGAGGAGAGAATTCCTTATATTTTTCATTGATCCATTATGAATATATATACAAAAGCCAATCTAACCTTCCTAATAGATTACAACTCTATATGACAAGTTTCCTAATAGGTTACAACTCTATATGTAAAGCAGATATATGCTATAACATAAGTTATGTTGTCCAGAGCTTGGAAAGACAATTACCAATAAAGATGTTATTTATCATGAAGAAAATATGGTAGGCCTACCTGGAAGCTCCACTGACCAAAGCAATTCCTATGATGAAAGGCAATTTGCAGAGATTTAGGTGAGCAAACTGAATGAGAAACCGAAATGTAGCTGAAAATACTCAAGATCCATGGAAAACTAATGAAGCTGACAGCACAACAACACCACATACCTAAAGCTAAAGGACTATCAGTTGACTAGAGACAGAACTGGAAGGGAAATGAAAACTCCACAACATTACACGCATACTGATACACAAACACTTATATGTATTTGGTAGGTTACACATGTGCAGATATCAGAGCATATACACAGCAAATAGCTGACAAAATTGGAGATCAAGATCCTAAGTCATCGAGTCAAGCCCTGGCCAGCAAGGATTCTTTGAGGTGCCATGAGGCAATGACTGAAGAAATGGATCCACAGCAGAAATTTGCTACTTCAGGGTTAATCAGAAGCCCAAAAAGGGTGAAAATGGTGGGATGCAAGTGAATATCCAAAAGCAAATTTGGAATTTGTAGTGTAAAATCAGCTTTCTACAAAGCAGGGTTAGTTGCTTGGGGCTTTAGATAACCGGAAGGGGTTGATTGTCACCAGTTGTCAAACACACCTCCAATCAGATTGCTTCTGGTCATGGTAGCACATATGACTTGGAATTAGAACAGACGAATGTTAGGACTGCTTTATTGCATGGTGACCTTGAGGAGGAGACTCTGAGGAATAAGCAGAGGGTTATGCATCTCAATAGCTTGGAAATCATATGCCTTTGTTGAAGAAATCAGTGTATGGTCCAAAGCAAGGGCCATGACAGTGGCACAAAAGATTTGATAGATTGATGATAAGCAAGGGGGTTTGTAACAGCTTTGATGTATGGTATGTATTTTCTCAAATTGGATAAAAAGGACCATGTTTACCTACTGCCATATGTTGATGGTATGCTCTTGATCAGCAAGGAAATTAGGCAAATCAACAAACTCAAGTTACTTTTGCAATCAGAGTTTGACATGAAGGATCTTAACTAGGAAGCAAAACCTGGGTATGTGGGATAAAAGGGAAAAGTTCTCGAGGAATAACTGTTTTTCAGAGTGATCACACTATAGTATTCTGGAAAGGTTTGGAATGATAGATTGTAATGCTGTTCAACATATTGCTTTTTACCGATAAAAATAAGCTTAAACTCGTATTGCAGTTCACCTTATGTTATCACGGTAGACTAAGGCCGGAAAGATGAAGGTATAAGTTATTTGGCTGCAGTGCCTTATTCACATGCAATTGGGAGTCCTATGTATGCCATGATCTATACAAGACCTAACATAGCATATTCAGTGAACATAGTCAGCAGAAATGTGAAAACTTGAGGGAAAATTCACTGGCGGTCAGTGGAATAGATACTCAAATTACCTCAAGGGAATTGCTTTGATTGTGTTAGAAAAAATGAAATAATACATGTTCAGGATAAGTAATCAAATGTTATGTTGATCCCACCTATTGTTGACTCGACAAGAAAAGGTCATTCACTTGTTTTGTTTTCACTGCCTCAGGGTAAGCAATTAGTGGAGTTTAATTTCAATCGAATTGTTGGTTCTTCAACCACTGAAATAAGGTACATATTGATGCGTATGAGGTCTAAAAAGACGCCCTCGTTGGAAAGGCATGTAAAATGATTAGGGTTTGAAAAATGTGTTAAAAAATGAAAGCCAATAATTCAAAATTTTCCACAATAGAATTGACAAGTTAAAGGCATTCAAAGAGAAAACATAGCCTGCCCTCTGTTTGATTCCCAAGGCAAAAATTGCCCATTTTTGGCGATAGCATTGACAAGTTAAAGGTGTCCAAACAGAAGCTGTCACCTGCCCTCTATTTGCTTCCCAAAAAAAAAAAATCCACTTAGCTCAATCATGAATTTTGAGTGATATTCTTCTGTCTGATGCCAATGTGGAGCTTTATGAAACACCTTCTATATTCTCGAACCCTCAATTGAGACGATTTTACACCTCAAATTTAAATTTATTTTCATGTTTTTCCTACCATTTGTTTACAAAGAGAACAATCCAAATAACAAAGACAGTCAATCTAACAAAAAATTTCAGTCTGAGTTGTAATCTTGCAATAATTTCACAGCTACTCAAAACAGGAAACAGTTGGTTCAAACTTCCAGAAATAGCATTCCTGAGTTATCAAGCAGTTGGAATGAAATCCAAGGCCTATGTTTGTTTGCTAAAAAAAATGAAGTAAAAACCGCATTTTGATTCCTAAAAACCCAAAATAAACAAACAATTAAGTCATATGGTATCCTCAAGATCTGGAAGGTGAAAATTTTATTTCATTTTCTCATTAGTTTCTCACCATCCAAAAGACTCTATGTAACCTAGAAGTCTATGGATTAAATTGGGAATTGAGATTGGAGAAGTATCTTGAACTCAGAGATTGAAATACTACATTTGGAGAAGATATGATTGAACACTTTTGTGTGAATAGAAATATGAGCTTCTGGTGCTGCAAGCAGACTAATTTCTAATATGGGTTGAGGCTGGCCAGACCCCAACTAGGCATTGGGAATCCATAATAGTGCAGAAGGTAGAAGCAAATAGTAGAAAACCAATAGGGATTCTCAACTTGAATTTTCAATTGCGGAGTTGTGGCTTTATTAATTCTACCCAAATCATGACTATGGATTTCTCAACTCAAAACCTGTCCCTTTATTGTCTCTTCAGAATTCATATGATATGTCTCATATAAAGTTATAAAGCACAAAATTCAAATAACAAAACTCCTTACCTATATATCAAAGGAGTCCCTGTTCTGGACATACGCTATGTTTGCAAATACTTTGAAGTTTTTTTTAAAGAGAATAAGACAAGGATTTCGGAGACAGGAAAAAGCAATAAACACCATTCACTTGAAAATTAATAAAATTAATTAAGTAAAAAATTATATACTAAATATAAAAATAAGAGGATTTTATAGACTTTTTCTCTTCCGTAGGTACCCCTATTAAAATATTTATTTTCCTTCATATGCTAATATGCATTATTTCTCCATAAGACTGGGTCAAGCACCTGAGCATCTTCAGCCTTAAGAATAGGACCTGAGCATCATCAGCCTCAAGAATAGGACTTAGTTGTAGTTTGTTTTCAATAAATGGTTGTAACTTCTTCCACATTTTGTACACAACCCGTTGCTATTTTTTGTTGTTTCTCAGAATTCTCACTTGGCTTTATAAATAGCCTAGAGTCAGGAGTAAAAGGGTATGCAAAATAACCCGCATTTCTTCCCCTTCTCCGACCGCTTTTCTTCTTCGCTACCAATAGCTCCTTATCAAATTACATAACATTTGGTATCAAAGCCAGGTTCTATGGACACCGCCGGTTAATGCCGAGTTTCGCAATGAAGTCAATAAACTTAAATTTCACGAGTCCACTGACCAAATCCATGGTAAATTCTCCAAACTGCTTTCATTAAACTCCAAACCATGCGAGTCTCACAAAACAAAGACCCATTGATAATCCATTCGTCTACCGAAACCTCCCATAACCGCTCTTCCCAATACTCAACAACTACCCCGGATCGAAACCATGCACATTTGAAACTTTCATTCCTAAATTAACTGAGACGATCCAACAGCCGGATTCTCAAAAGCCGAACAATGTTTCATTTCAACAATGTGGCTCTCGACCAACAAGTCTAACTTGCTTCCTTTCCCTCGAAGGTATACTCCAACACCCCCTTGAATGGCTAAATCAAGTTCAAAGGTCCTTTAAATTGGAGCGAGCTAACCAAGGCCTTGTTGCTCCGCTTCGGCCCCACCAACTATGAGGATCCCTAGGAAGCTTTAACCCGCCTCAAACAAACTTCAACAATTGCTACTTATCAAGAAACCTTCGATTTCACATCGGTCAAGGGTTACTTCAAAACTACTCTTTGATCGATGTTCTTATCATGGACTCGTGACGTACATACGACTAGATGTCAAACTCAAACATGCACCTTAGCCGACACCATTGGAGCTACCCGCCTAATTGAAGAATGCAACTCTCTACAAAAAAAAAGGGAGCAGTTACTTCTGTCCCCAAGTGGCAGCCTTTACCCCACGATATGCTCCAAACAACACAGCCAGAGTTCTCGGACCCCCACCCACACCTAAGGTGGGTCAACCTTCGACCATCGCTACAATACTATTCCGAAGAATTACCAGTCAAGAGGCACGAGAACGATGCGAAAAAGGGCTGTGCTACTATTGCGACGAGAAGTTTACTCCGGGTCACCGCTGTCAAAAACCCCAATTGTTTATGATCGAGGAACGCCATTACACGATCCTGTACCATTACCACGATCCTCTCAAGAACTGATGATATGTATATTTTCCATAAGATCGGGTCAGCACTGAAGATCTTCGCTTTACACAGATCAGTCACCAGAATAGGATTGTTACTTGTTTTCATTGGCTGGTTGGGGGTTTTTTCCACATTTTGTGCCACAATCTGTTGCTATTTTTTGTTGTTTCCCTTAGCCAAGAAGAAGAAAAACAGAGGGTCAGAGAAGGGAAGAAATCTGGAGTTATTTTCTGCATACCCTTTATTCCACAGCTCCTAGGCTATTTATAAGCCAAGTGAGAATTTACAAAGGGAAACAACAAAAAATAGCAACAGGTTGTGGCACAAAATGTGGAAGAAGTTACAACCATTTATTGAAAACAAACTACAACTAAGTCCTATTCTTGAGGCTGATGATGCTCAGGTCCTATTCTTAAGGCTGAAGATGCTCAGGTGCTTGACCCAGTCTTATGGAGAAATAATAAATATCATATGCCACGTATTTATTATCAAAAGAATGGAATAAAAAAATACTCAATTTATTGTTTAACTGTAACAATCATAAAAAAAATTCAACTTTAAGATCATAATAGATTCAATCAAAATGGTATTTTGATACCATAACAATACAAGATATTGTTTACTGATAGTTAATTTTATAAAATTTATAGCTTCGGCCATCCAAAACGAAATCCTAGAGTTCAAAATGAAGTTAAAAGGATTCAAAGACATCATTTACCACTATTTGGTTTCCAGAAAATAGAGCAAAAACATTAAAACAGCATTTTACCCGTACCTAAATGAAATAATTACCCTAAAAACAAACAACGTTAATCAAACAAAATTTTCAGTCTGAGCTGTAATAGAATCTGAAAATGGCTCCAGGAGGTAAAGAGCAACCCTAGAATCAAAACTTCCAGCAATAGCATTTCCAAATTATAAAGCACTCAGAGTGATGAAAAATAAAAGAAAACCATATCTCGATTATCCTTCTCACTTTCGTTTCCGCCAACACTCGAAATAAAACAAAAATTCAAATTAACGAAGCTACGGGAGAAAATATTCAAGATTCAAAACATCATTTTCCCATTATTTTTTCTCGGCATCCAATTTTTTTTATCCAACCTAGAATCACTAATGAAAAGTGAAGAAGACATTGCAAGAGTACCTTAAACTCGAAGTCTCGGAGATCGAAGAAAATCCGGTGCCTTTGTAGCGGATGCTTCCGCGCTCGACGGAAACGCAGTTTTTTTGTTCAAATTTCAACTGGGCCTACATGGAATCTGTTGGCTATTAACGGGCTACACATAGGCAGGCCCATATTTTGAACTACAAGACATTTGGGCTGTAGGCCTATAACTGGTCCGATGTTAGTTTTGTCAAGAATTAGATCAAGCGGTTTTATAAGACCGTTAGATAGATCTATGAACTATGTGAAACCTTTTAAGATTTTCAATGCACAGTTTAACAGTTTAAGTTTAGTTACAGCTTTTTGAAATTTGAAAAAACAATTTGATTTTATAAATTTATATAGTTTACGTATAACCCTACGAACTAAACGAAATAAAGCTAGCAGAGGCAAATTGCAGGTGCAAGTAGTTGTGAGACCTGGGTGGGATGCCAGCCGGATCGATGGTGGCACCAGAAATTGAGGGCAGCTCAGTAAAAATGTATCTAACTAGGTGGGCTGTATAAAACACTGTTCTTAAGAATTTTATTCCTTTGAATACAACAGTTCTTTAGAGATGAGCTCTAAAATAGGAAAAGCATATGAACATAGTTATTCCAAATTGCAAATGGAAAGAAAGATGGAGATTGAAAATTATGGTTCAACATCAGAACCCATTACAATTTATAGGCAAACCATTGGTTTGAAATTCAAACTTATTGTTGTTGGTCATTAAGACTAAGAATAAATTCAAAACAATTATTAATTAAATCCAACAATAATTGTTAGAATTTGAATTTAAAATGGTTGTTTTGAATTGAAGAAACTGTTTTTAATTTATTGTGATTTTATGACTTGGACCGTTTTGATTTTAAATACTTAAAAACCAAGGTTTTATTTAGGCAAACAAATATAAATAAGATTTAATTTACGTATATTAGCAAGATTATACTTCTATGAAATCAGAAGATTTCTTGATCAGAGCACCTTATCATCAACACCACACATCACAATTTTTGTTATTCAACGCCGTTGTCCGCATCAGTCACGTGTACGCCCGATTATTTCATAAGCGCTTCTAAAAAAAATCTCTAAGTCATACCACTTCATATGAGCGCCCCATCACACTTATATGTGCGATTTCACTAAGTGCACACTACATTTATAATGCACTACCCATAAGGGATATGAAATCATTATGAAAGATACTCATCATCTCAAATTACATTCAAAGACACATAACCACAATCTAAGTAGAAGGAACGCTTTATGCCACGTGGGCGCGCTTAACAGGACAGCAAGCACTGTTATGCCCGTGGTTAAGAACCTTCTCATGATTCCAACATAAAAGGCCAAGTCTCAGTTGACCTTTAATCCTGGAAAAGTAATGTCCCATTTCACTCGATATTTCAAAATTAATTTCAAATACAGTCAAAGGATCGACTAAATTCACTTATGACTTTACATAATCACGAAATAATTTCATCTTTCAACAAAGCTGCTTAACCTCATGTCTTAGACGAATGTAAATATGTTTTTCCTCCCATTAAATGTTTTATCTTTGCGAGATCGAGATTGCAATATCTATCATTAATGATGCCAGACAATCAAGGTGTCGTCAGATTCCTAAAGGAATTCCTGATAGAAAGTTCCTTAACCACTAAGCTTCTTTATCCATAGATTCAAGAGCTATAAATTCTGATTCCAACATAGAAGTAGCGATGAAAGTTTCTTTAGATGATTTACAAGCAATAACATCACCTCCTAAAGTAAAGACATAACCACTTGTGGATTTTATCTCATCTGAATCAGACATCTAATTAGAATCGTTGTATCCTTCCAACACAACGGGAAATCCACTATAGAGTATACCATAGTTCATGGCACCCCTTAAATATTTCATTAGTCTAGCTAATGCACTATAGTGATCATTATTGGGATTATGTTATGTACAGATTATTAAGTATTTTATCTACTTAATCTACACACTGCATATGTTATGTCTAGTTTAGAAAAGTTCATCAAATGCATTACACTCCCAATAATTTGTGCATACTCGAGCTTAACCCACAAAATCACCTCAATTTTTCATTAAATGGGTGTTAGTATCACAGGTACTTCGCTGCCTGCATCGAAATGTTCAAACCTCGGTGCGATTTCAACCTACTGCCTTTGATAGCATTATGCTCATCACCCATCCTATGATTTCACACCCAAATTACCTTGGGCTTTCACCTACATCTTCATGTCAAACTCTGTGCTTTGAAATCTTCGTACTATGTACTACAATCAAGCTTAGTGCCAAAAATCAACATATCATTCATGTTGAATCAAATGATTACATCTTTTTTGTACACTTTGTATATACACATTTATCCACTTCAATAAATAAAAACTCGTTTTTCAACAAAGCATTATCAAATTTCTCATGTCACTGTTTAGGTGTTTGTTTTAAACCATATAGAGATTTGTTCAATTTGAAAACTTTATTTTCTTGTCTAGGTGTAATACAACTTTCAAGTCAGAATATCGTAAATTTATTCCTTTAAATCTCCATTTAAAAATGTTGTTTTAACATCTATTTGATGGATAAAAAGTTTATGAATAGAAGCCAAAGCAATCAAAAATACAAATTGGAAGAAACTTAGTAATACAGAAAGCAAACATATCAAAATAGTCAACATTTTGTTTTTGTGAAAAACCTTTGGCTACTAACTTAGCTTTGTATTTTTCAATAGAACCATATGGTAAATATTTTCTTTTGAAAATTCACTTGTAACCAATAGGTTTTGTTCCTGAAGTTAAATCGACTAACCCACACGTTTGATCCTTTAAAATAGAATCAAACTCAATTTTAATGGCTTATTTCCAAAGTAATGTGTCAGGGGAATAAATCGCTTCAAAATAAAAGGACGATTCATTTTCAATCAAATAAGTATAAAATTATTTTCAAAAGAAACCTCTTTTCTTTGTCTCATCTCTTCTCAACCACATGGCAGCTCTGTCATCTACAAGAGTTTACACATGCTCATCATAAGCTTAGTGTTTTCTATATCATCCACAATTATGGGATGGATGAGAAATTCTTTCAAAAAAGGGAAAATATAAAACAAAATTCACATTTTGTCTCAATAATAGTGTTACATTTTTTAACATCACTTTTCAAAACAAGAAATCTATAAGTTGCACTATTACTAACATACTCAATAAACATGCAATCATAAGTCTTTGAACTGTGATTTTCTCTTTTAGCATCAAGTAATATAACCCAAGAAGACACCTCACACTTAAATATTTAAGGTTAGGCGCATTTAATCTTTCTATGCACCCATATGTGTCTTACCAATTTTCTTTTATGGAATTTGTATATGACATGTAGACAATATGGCTTCACCCCACCCCATAGATTATCAGGAGCTGAAGCACTAACAAGTAGAAAATTCATCATCTCTTTAAGAGTCCTATTCTTTATTTTAGCAACTTCATTTGACTCGAGTGAATAAGGAGGAGTCACTTCATGAATTATTCATTCATTTTCACAATAATCATTTAAAGGGATGCATTCGCCCCTTTATCAGATCTAATCTTTTTTATTTTCCTATCAAGTTGATTTTCTACTTCAACTTTATAGCTTAAGAACATATCAAATGCTTCATCTTTATTTATAAGCAAGTAAACTCTAGTGAACCTAAAATAATCATCAATGAAGGTGACATAAAATTTCTTACCTCCTCTAGTCATAGTTTGTTTCAAATCTTCTATGGAATGAATGTTTCTACATTTTGTTTTCTAGAATGGAGTCACATGTCTTTCTAGTTATCTTATAAGTGACACATATTTGACATTTATATTTAAGTTGAATAATCAATATTATTGATAAGGCTTAGAGTTTGCATTTTCTTACATCCACTACTAACATGTCCACTCCAAGATGTCATACATCATAGGAATCAATCGGTTATGGAAAGAAGTTCCATTCATAACTCATAAATACCGGAAAATAAATAAATTTTAAATACCATAAAACCCTTTTTCCCTATTAAAGACATTATTTTTTGTCATTACAATCCTATTAGATTCAAATTACACTTTAACCCCCACTTTCCCAATAGAGCAATTGAAACTAAATTTGCTTTAATATTGGGAACATGCAGCACATCATTCAAAGTTGGAGTCTTTCCCAAAGAGAGCTTTAGCATGACTTTGCCTTTTCCTAAAACTTGAGCGGTGTGAGAGTCACCAAGGTAGACAACCTTTCGTCATCCCTTATTGGAGAGTAGGAGGCAAAAGCATCTTCAGTTTCAGACAAATACGCCTTGTCAAGACCAGAGTCTACCACCCACCCCTTGAATCATCATCATATTAGCTTGTGAAATAACAATAGTTATTATACATTCCTTCACTCAAGTTGCTTAGAGGATTTCCACTGCTTTCCTGCGTCTTATTTCTTTTCTCGCACTTGGTGCAGATAGCCTAGTTTGCCACAAAAATAACAAGTGCCTTTTTTTTTTAAAGTATGGGGGTTAGAAATTCTCAGTTTGTCATCGGTTGCAGTTTTATGTTTATACCTGGGTTGGTTCGACCAAGTTTACTTGCCTCGTGGCTATCTATTTCGCTGTCATTGTTTTCAAGGTCAGATTCCTATGATGATGGAGTGATTAGACTCACTTGTTGACACCGCTTATGCTCGTGGTTTTCTTGTCTGTTGCTCAGAGTCACTTCACGAGTCAGGTAGTTTCTCTATTAATAATCCTATTACAAACAGTTCTAGTAGTTCTATTTTTTTCAGCCCTTAGTTCCTCCAACAATTTGTGGTACTCATTGATTTGGAGTTTTATGTCCTTGTTGTCTACCATCTCCCATTTGTAGTAGTTTCCTACAACAAATTGTTGCTTGCCCACATCCTCAGCAGTGTATTTTATGAGCATTGATTCCCATATAACATTTGCTTCCTTGTAGGCACAATAGACATCAAATAATTCATCAAACAATAGACATCAAATAATTCATCAAATAATTCCTTGTTCGCGTGTGTCCACGCCTCGGTGTTGGCAATCGTGTTTTCAGTGGATAGCAATCATGCCACTCCATGCATACCAAGAGTGGAATATATGCGTTCTTGCTAGAGTTTGAAATTATGGCTAAAGACACACTTCAATCTCGAGACGTTTCCAAGAAAGCCACAGTAGACAGAAGCACGGTGGAACTAAGGGTGTAGATCAGGGAAGGGCTAGGATTGGGACTAATGACCGATAGAGAGCAGTGGAAGGAGTCGCAATGGAGGAGTCGATGTAGTTCCAACAAGTAGGGTGGATCGTAGCATTTATTTCTATGGTAAAATTCCTAAGAATGTTATAACTCCAGGTTGTAGAAGGCCGAAACCAAAGAAAACAATAGTAGCAAATGGGAGAAGGTGCAGGAATCTAGAGACTGGTGGATGCTAGGTCTGGGATTGATGGTGTACTTGTAAAACTGGCGCCACTCAGAAAATAATGACTGGTGCCATAGAAACACTCATTCTATGAATTTTATTTCCAGATACAATGCTTTTTCTTAGGATGGAGGCTCTGAGTAGAATAACAGCAGCTTAACACAATTATTCCAAGTCAGAAAGGAAGAAAGATGGAGATTGAAAAGTATGTTTCGACATCAAAATCAGTTCCAATTTATAGGCAAACCATTGGTTTGAAAATTCAAACTTATGTTCGTTGGCCATTAATAATAAGAATAAATTCAAAACTATTATGAATTAAATCCAAAAATAATTGTTAGAATTTAAAATGGATGTTTTGAACTTATTGTGATTTTATGACTTGGACCGTTTTGATTTTAATTACTAAAAAAGTCTCAGGCTTATTCATGGGCAGGGGGTGGGGGGAATCCATTGATCTACACTGAAATTGGGCTTTCGACCTATTTCTTGTACACGCGAGGCCTCCCCTCTTCTCAAGTCAAGTATAAGCTCATAAATGAGTTTTAGTATATAAACCAATAAAGACTCATGTATTTTTTTCATGTGGAACAAGATATTTTTGAAAAACTATTCTTTACTAACAGTTTATTCATTAGTATATCACTTATATAATTTTTGTTTTTAATACACTTTAGTTTTAAGGTAGTAAACTGTATCCACTATGATTCAAACATGAGACCCCTCTTCCTATGCCCTTATACATGTTTTAACGGTAAACTATAAACGCTCTATCATTTGAGTTATGCATAATGGCTATATCACTTCTATAATTAATTGTACATCAAGATGATTTAAATTAATATCATACATCTCACTTAGAGGACTCGGTGTTTTCATCTTAATCTCTTTATATTTTATTTATGTGAATATTAAATAACTTTCATAGTATCATATTTTTATTTCAAAATATTTAAAAAATAAACTTCGTTTTATTTGTTTATACCATTTTATATTTATATTATTTTATATCATAATATTAAAGCACATTTTCATTTTAATTATATTTTACTGTTTTTGCACATTTTTCTCATCTCACTCTTAATAGGCATTTTAATAGTTAGAACAACTTATGTTATATATGAGTTATTTCACAAAAATTGATTTTTAATTTATTTTTGTGTTTTATTAGTCTTCAAAGTGTGATGTGTCAAATACTAGAGAGAGCTGGTTTTCATTGTATTAAAATTACTTACGCCAGAACACTTTTGGTGTGTAGGTGATTCAATAGCAAAGTAGATTCAACTACAAAAGATCAAATCAAACCCACTATTGTCAACATAATAAAATTGGAATCATAAGTATTGAAATATCTGAATATCAAATGTATAGATCAGAACAATTCATTATGCTATTAACCTGATGAGAATGTTACAGCCATCCTTGGGGAGTTTTTAATGAATTGATTGTGTGTTCTTATTGAATGGAATGTTTGTCGAATTAATAAAATAGTCTCCTCAAAATAACTACAATGTAAACCTCTAAATTTACTTTATTTTTATTCCCAGAGTTCTCTCACTCCTTTCCGTTATAATAGATGGGATTTTGTACATATTAGTCAAACAACCCATCTACATCTTTCAATGCTTTCTCAATGTTGGTTCACATATATCCTAATATCAAATGCAGAGATTTTAACGAATTCACACTATATTAATCTACTACGCCATCCTTTAGAGTTTTGTCGAATTTGATTATGTCTATCGAATGTATCGTCGTCAATTAATAAAATGGCCCTCCTTTCAAAAAAACTTACAAATGTAAAACCCCACTGGTCTATGATATTTATCTCTTATGTTTCTCCTTAAATTTTTCCATAATGATGGATGATTTTTTGGTCATTATTGGTCTAAAATCACCTATCTACATCTCTTTTTATCAAGTTTTTTCTCAATAAAATAGTCTTTCACATATATCTGAGTTTTTAATTTGTTTTTTCGTGATTTTATCGTCAACTTGTTGCGGCTGTTTGGTTGTGATCTTGATATGACGGTTGGTTTTTCATCATCTTATTGCAACATTTACTAGTACATGAGCGATTCATTTGATAAAACAAATTCGATCAAACATGTGTGACAAATCAAATTATTGGCCACAATACGTTTAATCCGTGATTATAAGTGACAGAAGATATAAGATTAATCGCAGAGGCTTACTCGATCCATTATGCTGTTAATCCGAATGCGCTCAATTCTTCAAAGTTTTTAACAAATTTCCCATTTATGTGTATATCAATATACTTAGTTTGAATTAATAAAATTATCTCTTCAAAAGAATAATATACAATGTGCAATCAGAGATTGAATAAACTAATTATGTCGTGGAATGGTTTGTTTTAAAAAATATAATTATACTATTGTATAAGAAAATTTAAAAAAAATTACATATTTTTTTTAAAATAAAATAATTTTATTAATTCAAACCGTCAATACATGGATAGGAACAAAGACACAAAATCATTAAAACCCATAAAGGATGAAATAACACCTATATCAATAACATAATAACTTAGCTCAAAGCTTATAAATTTGATAATAGTAAACTAAAATACCTAAGACTCAAATTTTGTAACATATTGATGATCATAATATAATTTTTTGCATTTGATCGAATATGATTTACCCATATGAATCCCCATACACAAATAAAACATCAACATTCTCCAAGATTGCGAATGGGAGAATATGAAACAAAACTGACAAAGATGATGAAACAGAAAAAATCAATATATGTAATGTAGAGCACTACTACAAAAAGAGATCAATAGAAATAGGTTTTAGAATTGTAAAAAAATTACAATTTATTTTGAATAAAAAAAATAATTTTCATGGAGAAGCCCATGTGTCAAGTTTATATAAGTTGATAGTGCCTAAAAAATCAACCCATAAGCCCAGAACGCAAGTGTGGACCCTACTCAATCCACTCGCCTACACACTCGCTTAAAATGAAAGAAAATAGAAGATTTTCTAAGTGAAAATCCGTCTCTATGAGAATCCGCTTTGTTTCTTTGAATATTGACTTACTTTTATTTTTATTTTTATTTTATAAAGGGGAAAACCAAGTAAGAACAAAAAACCCCTATGACTCAGCAAGATGGAAAAAGCGGCTACTAAAAAACTAGATCAGTCCAGGATCGCCATCATCTGCAAGGTAATCTTATATGAGGAACTTATAAACCTAACCCTGCCTGCCTACCAATGAATCGGGTATGTGGGAGCATATGGGTCAAAGATCAAATAGCCTCCAGATATGATGACTCGAATCACACCAACCTACTCAAAAGATTCAGAATATAAAACACTTCAACCAACTAAACAATGGGTGCGCATCTATGGTCCCTATTGGCCACATAAGAGGTCAGTCAACAAGCTCAAATACACCACAAATGTCAAAATCCAAACACTATGTACGCATATGGAATACAAATATTTGAACGCCCCAAAGACAGACTCGAGTCCCTAAACCATGAAAGGGTGAATAGGTAGGGCAAATAATACATCATACATCATGCATGTAAAACCAAATATCGGATCTCATACCAAAAGAAAGGAAGCAGGCTGAAATGAGGTAAGTGGTTTGCTTACTTTAGCACACATTCATTTAAAATCCCACAAACTAAACCATACTTACCAATCCCACATTGCCCACTACCCCACTTTGTTCAAACTGAAACTGAACTCAGACCCTAAAGGCGGCCTACAGGTTCCTTAGAGCAAATAGGAGCATGCCATAATAGATTAGGGCTTAAAACATGCTAAAATAGGGGGCTACCTATGAGTCGCTCTCGCAGACAACCTGGGTTGAACTTATTTCAACAAGTCCAAACTATTGAGGTACTCTAAACTTTGTCAGAAAATTCTCATACAAGTAAGGAATCTAACAAAACAAACGATGCATGATTCCGAGCCCAGATGAGTGAGAACCAATCGAAACACGACAGTGGTTCGAAAATGTGGCTGCACTGTTTCACCATTTTATGAAATGAAGACCATGGACTCAATCCAATTTACAAACGATGCAGCTGCTCCAGATCCCTAGAACCAAACTGAAATTCAGCTACCTAAATCCCGTGAACTTAGCTGTAAATTCAACTACATAAAGCCTTTAAATAAAGCCACTGTTCCTAGAAAGTCATGCCATTCACAAAATGGCCCAACACAAATTTCTGGGAATGAACCCAAGTAACCATTCGTATAAATTCTAAGGGCTCAAACCAACCCCAAGGACAAGAGACAACCTTGCAATCACACACCTACATCTTGTCAAATAATCGAACCCGCTTATCCAACCTAAAACATAACCCAAGCTACTGCTTTCTAAAACTTAACCCAATGAACCTGCTGGTTCGCTTTCCAACCCACCAAACTTGGTGGAGAAAAGATCTCAAAACTTCGGGAACTCTTCTCACGTGAGTCAAGAATCCAACAAGACAAACGAAGGGCAATTCTGACTGTGAATGACCAAAAACCAACACAAACAAAGCAGTACTCCAAACCGCCGTCTTCAAGAACCGAACCCAATGAACCGCTGGCTCGTTTCCACTGTCCAGCCGTGAGAAAAGATCTCAAAATTTTTCATAACCTTTCTCACAAAGTCATGAATCCAACAAGACAAACAGAGTGCAATTCTGACACTCGAATGACCAAGAACCAATACAAACAAAGCAAAGTACCCAAACTGTCGTTCATAAATCGGTTCAATGAACCTGATGGTTTGCTTCCCAACTGGTTTAGCCGCTTGAGAAAAGATTCGTGGCTTTAGAACCTTTCTCACAAAGTCGAACTTAAACAAGATAAATAGAGTGACTTCAATCTTCGTAATGACCTAAGAACCAACACAAACAAAGCGAAAGTACCTAACCGGCCATTTCAACAAACCGAACCCAATGAATGTGTCGGTTTGGTTTCCCAACTCAGTCCATCCCATGAGAAGAGATCTCAAACTTGCCTAACCTTCCTCATAGAGGTGAATCTACAAGAGCAAGATAATTCGACCTCAATGACCAAGAACCAATACAAACAAAGCAGCGTACCCAAACTGCTGTCCTCGAAAATCAACCCAATGAACCAGCTGGTTCGGTTTCCCAATCGGTCCAGCCAATTGAAAAAATATCTCAAAACTTTTCATAACCTTCCTCATAGAATTAGGAATCCGACAAGACAAACGGAGTGCAATTCTGACTCCGAATGACCAAGAACCAACACAAACAAATCAAAGTACGCTAACAA
Source organism: Tetrastigma voinierianum (assembly GCA_016808115.1). Lineage (NCBI taxonomy): Eukaryota > Viridiplantae > Streptophyta > Magnoliopsida > Vitales > Vitaceae > Tetrastigma > Tetrastigma voinierianum. The sequence continues at coordinate 518,218 of JAEQBH010001228.1, read as the reverse complement.
GAGTCTGCAAACAACAAAGGCAAAGAAAAGTATAAAAGAAACGGGAGAAACATATAACTTTCGTGACCGTAGGATCTCACGACTATCCCCCCAAAGAAAACAAGAAAAAAGCTCCTGCTTTCTTCTTCCATTCGCTGATTTATATTAGAACTTAATTTCAAAATCTCACTGACTTATCTTACCTTGAACTGAATCAGCTCCATCAACATGGGATACACACCCCCATTAATGCTCTTGCATTCACGAGGCTAGCTTAACCTTTTTAGTTTTTTCCTTTTTTTTATTTTATAGTTTGCTTCACCACTAAGAATCCATATGGATTCATGGTGTGGCCTAAGAACCCAAACTCAAGGCCCAAAATACCCAATATTGCCCAAGGCTGAAGCCGAGCTTAAGGCCCGAACCAGGATTTAGCCCATAATCACAAAAATCAGCGCCTCCAACACAAGCCGGCTCGACTAACCTGTTGAACTGATGCCAACCAAAGAGAGCTTCATGATAAAATTAAATTTTTACAAAATGTTCCTCAAGAATAAGGAGACCAATAAAAACGGCACAATTCCAACTGGATGAGGGAGTTATGGATCAAATGTTGAGGAGTGTCACAAACCACCAAAAACAATGTTGAATATGTATCACCGATGAACTACCAAACTGATCGTCAACTGGGCTGACAAAAATTAAGAATTTTAATAGAAACTTCCCTTTGGTGAATAAGAATCCAACACAAATAAATCCCACGCGACGATTTCTCGAAGTTCATATATATCGATCGAAACAAATAAAAGTGTTCAGACTCGACATACTTCAATAAACTTCGATTAAGCTAAAACCTCGTGGGGTCTTACTATTTCCATAAAACATGAACATAACTAAAAAAAGGCTACCATGACACTCTAAAGAACTACATAATGCACTCAATGGACCATACAGTCACCTGAGGCTCGGAGACAGACAAAGCCTAAAAGGGCCCTAATGGTGTTATATGAGAACGATGGGTGGGTGTGACACCCATAGGATAAATGCAAGTGCTGAGGGGCAAAATTGAAGGTCTACAACAGTGTAACACCCTGAAATATACCCTCACCAACACATGTTGTGGTGTAATAAAAGCCAAATTTGAATTTTTTGAAAATAAACGAGAGAATCAAATTAGTACTCAAATCAAGGGTAAAGCAAAGAATTCACCAATATGATATTCCAAATGTCAAGTAATATAAGAAGAGTATATATCCAAGAGGAATTAAGAGAACAATGTGTAAATAGAAGAAGAAGAAGGATTTAAAATGCAAATTGAGAAACTTAAAAGCAAGAATAGTAAATGGCTGAATGGCTCGCGTTTAAAATTCTTAGATCTCGGATGACGAAACGGATTGCGCCGTTGAATTTGTCTCGCTAAATCTAGCGATTTAAAAGCCTGGCCAAATTCGAGACCATCGGAATATTTACGATTTTCCTGGTGATAGTCACAAATATTTCAAGATTTATATTTTTATAATTTAAAGTCAAATGATATGGCTAAGTTCATTTAAAGAAAGAATTAAAAGAATAAAAATTTGACAAAACTAATTCGAATGAAATAATATGAGCTATGGATCCAAATAATAATAATAAGAATAAAAAGAAAAAAGTTGGTCTAGGACAAAATCACGAGGGAGAGCTTAAGAGTGAGAATAAATATATTTTTTATTTTTTTTCTTTCTTTCTCTCTCTCTCTCTCTCTTTTGATAAACAGTTTCGACGCTCTGAATTGTCACAAGAACAAAAGTTCATCTACTCGACAGCATGAGATGACAGACCCTTCCTATTGACAGAAATTCGCCTAAGAATCTACAAGAATCTCCCAAACTGGGCCACACTATAAAAGCACAGCTTGCCTAAGCCGTTAAAATCGAAACCCGTCTTTAAAATGCAATATAAAATTTGTATACTTTTTCTATCAAAACTGCATTTAGATTTAACGAAAATCCCAAGAAGATAACGATCGCATGGTGGCTGTCCAATATGCAAACACTTGTATAAAAATATTACCCCCAACATTTTCCCAAAAATCCAACTACAAACTTATAAAAGACCTCGTCCTCATCAAAATATAAGATAAGGATCAATCCAAGATAATTTCATCGCAACCTGTTTTTCAAAACTATGCACATGATACAAGATATTTACATACAAAAATGTCACATTTTAACTTTTACACGCTTATTTGCACCTTTATCTTATATATAAATACAACACAACGCCTAGGATCGAGAATCTCGAAAAAGTCTTTCATTTCACCACTGCACTAAAATTATTTAAATACAGAACCGCGGAGCCAAAACTGCCTGAGTACTATAAGTTCTAAATGTCGGTTGGTTGGTCGTATGTACCTCCCAAATGAATATCCGTACGTAAATGGTTATAAAACTGCTTATGAGAAAAAACCGAAGCTTTGCTATGAAAACTATTTCAAATTAGCCGAACTATTTCACATTAAAACTCGTTTCTTAAAACTATTTCACACAAAACTGCTTTCAAGGTTAATGATTCAAAGTGCTATACTAGAAATCAAGTACCAACCACTCGTGGCCTATTTATGAAATACCCTGACGTGATGTCACTAACCTCGGGACCTGCACTCCAGAGCGAACCCCGAACACTACCCGCTTCCATCCTATCTCTGAACACTACACGTGGATCTCTATAAACATAATGGAACCCTGAATCAAATATGTCTTATTTTTAAACTTAACCAACACCTCATCACCATGTAACTAAGTCTACGCCATTATATACCCCGAATGTGCGCAGAGGCGACTCACTATATAAATATATACTGCATCTAACCCCAATCAATGACTGCAATATAGTTAGCTTCATAATATCTCATAACCTTGCCATGCACAACCGAAATATATCCATCTGAACCCAATGTGCGCATTCAGTGGGTTTTAAAACTAAATGAACCGTTTCTTAAATAATTTAAATCAAACTTTTCCGCTCAAAAAGATAACAAGCCAGGAGTAAAAAATAAGCTTTATAAATTTATTTTCAAAGACTTACAAACTTCAGAATGTGAAACACTTTCGCTTTTTTAAAACGCATTTTGAGTACTCACCTTTTTCCTCGACTAATTTCTTTCAAACATTGTCAAGCACTCTAGATTCTCGTCTGATGTTCAAATCGCTTTCACAATCCATACAAAGATTTAATGCCTGATCCAATCATGAACTATAAAAGACATATGATCTTTCTGTAGTTAGATTATATCGAATGAACCTCGATTCTAACAAAACTTACGTTAGTCCATTTTGATAATGACATCGACACATGATGTGAAATTTACCAAAATGTCCTTACATAAACATACTCATAAAAACTATCTATTTTAACAAACTTTTGACTAGCTTTATTTTCCATAGAGTTTCTAAAACACCAAAACATTTCAAAATTACATCCGACTGTCCGACTACACTCTAACTTAAACCCGAACGCCCAAAACATTCCCGAAATTCCGCCCCCCGATCAGCCTGAACACATTCTAAAAATTCCTAAAATTCCTAAACTCACTAAAATTTTGGAACCGAAGTTTACGACCTTCACGCTTTCTAAGGTACTCTAATACATAACATTTAGGGCTTCTTGTAAAATAACACAAATAGGAAAATTTATACCTCTCAAGTATGACGAAATGCTAAGCTGTGCCTACACGCACTTCCTCGTCACAGAACCAACTCGCTTTATACTCGACTCTAAAATTTACTATCCGATTTTCAGAATCCGAAAAAGAAACAAAGAGAAAATATAAAAATAAAAATCGCCTCTCTGTCTCTCTGGACGCTCACTTATCCCGTCTCCCCTGACCGTTTGACTTTTGATTTTTTTTTTCTTTTTCTTTAATTATTATTATTATTATTTGGATAAATGATTTTTATTGCCCCATTCGGGTCCATTTCTGCTTCGAAAATTTTTATTTCTTTTCAGTTCACTTTTTGTAAATGAACTTAAATCAAGCCACTTTCTACTCCGAGATTTTTGTAAAAATCTCATCCTAAGCTCCAAGATTTATCATCCATAAATCGTAAAATATTCTAACCTGCCTCGTAATTCAACGAATTTTTTCGGGTCACTAGATTTCAAGACGAATTTAACTACGCAGCTTCGCTTGGCCATCCGAGACGGTGGTAATTTTCTTATACTTCTCGAACTATTAGCGGTAATTTATTATTATTATTATTATTTTTTAAAATTCCATAATTGGAATTTCTCAATTCTCCACTTTTTAATTTCAAAAGTTCCATAATTATTTGAAAACTTTATATTTCACCCTTAAAACAACTTTCAAAATTCCCATACACACTAAAATAATTACAAGCCTCAAGCATTACATATTACACATACCGCACACCCTGGACTGGGTGTTACAATACACGCGAGTACCAGTACACGATTTCGCTGAGAATTCAAGTAAGAAATTCGGAAAATCCTAAGTTTCGATATTTTCGCATCTATGGCGTTTCTAATGTAATTATTTGACCAAGAGTATTAAAAGCTGATCCATCGCATCACGAGCTACGCTACAGAGACATCAAAATCTGAGTTTCGGCCAAACTCCACGAGGTAAGGAATTTTCTCATTTGAATAAAAAGTCATGTAATGGCATAAGTTGTTTTATTTAATAGTTTGTAATTTAGGTTCCAAGATTTTGAGACCGACATTGGAAATTTTCGACCGGATTTTCGGTAGCTCTGCATCATATCAAGGATATAAATTAGATAAAAGTTAATGCTAATATATACTAATATACGATACGATACGAATAGATGAATAATATGAATATAGAAATATATGAAACTAATATATGATAGAACCATGAGATTAGAAAGTATACGATTAGACAACACATGCTATAAACGCACAAATGATGCGAAAATACTACATGTATGGTAAAGAATTATGAATACAAGAAATTGAAGTTAAAAGATATATGAAAAATGCAACATATTTAAATATATGGCATTGTGAATATTTGAGATGACAACAATGTAATAATATTTTAATAGAATAGATCGAACATAATATCATACATATTCGCTAAAGAACCTATATGATAGACAGATACGCCTATAGGATATAGTCATTGCAAAGATACAATGCAGATGATGATTTGCGCCCCGCCGCCGATTACATGATCCCATTCGGGATCATTACACGCACCCACTGGGTCATACGTACAGATCATCGGCTCAGACAAATGACAAGATTCCATTACGGGCGTACATGCATCACTATCCTATTGCCAGCGATAGTACCTTCGGCATGCGCTTATTTCGTATCCGCTTTTTAAGGTATTTGCATACATGAAACTTAAAAGAAAAACAGACAAGATATAAATGAAATATATATAATATATGATATATAGAAGCATAAACATCATATGCGACGATAGTATACAAGCATAAGAACAATATAAAGATGACGTGATATGAAATATGACAAGATACGAAAAGTACATAGTACATGAAAGCATATGAAAAAAGACAACAATTGTATGTTGGAGCTGAGGCGGAAAGTACAAAGCACAATATATGAGTGTTATGCAACAAGACAAGAGTGAGGAGCATGAGAAAGATATGACCGTGATATATTAATAAATAAAGTGTCAATGACACTAAATGTATACACGATGGGATAATATGAAAGTACAAAGATATGAAAAAAAGATTAATATGAAAATCATAGTAAAATATAGTATATGAAAAGTACAAGATAGGGAATGACAAACATGATGAGATTCCCTCTCGAATATGTCGTGAATGTCGATTCTATAGTCAGAGTGAAAACGCAAATGTAAAGAGTATATAATATAAGATCGATAAATATATGATAAAACAATATGTAAGAAATGACAGCATAGGCACGTGTAGCCACTACATGAAAGGAGACATGATATAGGTACATGATAGAAATGATATATGCATAGTACATAGAATGTAATAAGTCATAGAACTGAAAGATGAAAAATACTAGAAACAGGTGAAAGACAGATGAAAGCATACAAAAGTACCATATATGAAAAGTATAAGAATGTAGATAAAAGTATAGGATAGTATAAGATAGGTTATATGAAAGTATATGAGATATGAAAATATATGATACAAGAAGGCTAATAGATACGAACACATGAAAGTAAAATGAACATGAAAGCATAGGAAACTTGCAAAGAACATGATACAAGAAATAATATGAAATACCAAGATATTTATAGGTACAAATGACAAGAAATAGGCAAAGAGGTGGGATAGATATGATAATTATAGTGACATATGCACATGTTGAACCATGAAAGGCATTGCATAAGATGATTTAGTGTTAGCCATAAGTATATGATCTCGTATGAGTATAAGAATGTATTCGACAGCCATGGCGCATCAATGTTATCGGGTCGCCCATGTATATGTTTTCCCACTCAAGCCAGTTTAGCAGGCTGAATCCGTAGGTACAAAAGCAAAAGATACATAGTATGATGATTACATTCACATCGCAAGAAGATAGCCATCTTCGTAGATATATCACCACTATCAGAATTTCACATTTATATACTTTGTAATAGCCGAAATCAGAATAAGACAAGTAAAGGGACTCTAGTATATGTGTATAGAATATAATGAATGCCACATTGGTGGTATGTATAACGATATGTAAAAAGCACTTTGTTATTACAGAATGCATGAATGAGTAAAGACAGCGCCACCCTGGAAGAAAAGAAAAGAAGCCTCAACACAAGCCATGACACTCGCTGACACCCCATCGGGTGCCGAGCCTGGGAGTCACAAGGTGCCCAGTGGAAAGAACTCCTAAAACAGCCTTGACATCCTCCGTTGCCCAACCAAGAGTCTCACGCGAGGACTTGCCCATTTATAACGCCCCTAGCTATTCTTAAGGAGTAAGCCCAGAGCCGAAACCAAGCCTGAATAGACGTAATCCGTGACGAGATAATCCACTCCTACTAGTTGAGCCGTGAGAAAGGAAAACACCCCACCTTCATGATTCGATATCTACCCATTACGAGAGGCATCTCCCACGACACTGCCTCTAATTATCCCATAATATTCGGCTAATGATAAGGAAGAGAAGATCCCCTACCCACTAAGACAGATCACCATCAAACAAGGAAAGTCCTCGTGATCATCCACTATAAATACCGAGTAATCCCACTGGAAGAAAAGCGCACGTATCATGCGCCCATCAACAGCCGAATTCTTTACTTTCATGTTTAGTTAAACTCGACTTAGCATCGAAGAAAGGTCACAGACACCTCGCCGACCGCCCTTTCGCAGGCCGCAGCGCCATGCGACGATCCGACCTAATCCGGACCGACCAAATGACCCCAAGACGCTCCCCGTCGTATCGACAAAGCACCACCATAAGTTTGATAATTCTAAAACATATTCATTTTGAGCCTCACCTCCAGAGAATATTATACATAAAAAAATTCACTTAAACAATTCCACATTTGCATTTTCAAATAGGAAGAGTGCAATGGAGATTCACTATTCACATTTCTATATGTGGAGATATAAATATTAGTTAAAAAGTGAAAAAATGAACTACAAAGTACTATTTTTTAATTTTTTTTATAACATTTGGAAATATAAATTGTGATTTTGAAGATGAATTTAAAGATTATTGATAGGGAGTTAAAAATGAAAAAAGTGAGCCCCTAATCTTTTAAATATAGAGAAGATTATTTATTAATTTGTTTGACAGTCTGGTGTTTCAGATGAAACGACGTCGTTCGGGGGCCCGTTTCAGAGTCCAGTCCTGTTTAGCGCACCAGGTAGGTGATCTGACCCAAAAATCCGACATATTGCTATTGGGCCAGAGACGGGATTGTCCCAGCAGGAGGATCTGTCAAATGAACTTAACTATTATTCCCCAATCATCCCACCCCAACCTGAGATCTACGGGTTCCTCTCAGACGATCAGGTTTCTTCATCTATACTCTGGCTTTGTTTGATCCGCACGCGATATTTTTTCGATTTACGACTAGTTTTTCGGCGTATTAAGCGCTTTGCGCGATGCGCCCGACGCGAGCAAGAAGAAGGCAGCGGCGAAGAAGGCGGCGGCGGCCGCCAAGAGGGGAGGCAAGGCAGCTGCTGCCGCATCTTCGAAGGCGGCGGCCGCCGATGTGCAGAACGGCGTTGAGAAGATGGCCGATATGAAAATATCAGATCGGACTTGTACGGGTGTGCTCTGTTCGCATCCGCTTTCGCGCGATATTCGGGTATGCTGTGATCCGATTACCTTTATTTGTTAGATTACTTTAATTGGATTTGTAAACTCAGGATATTAATAAAAAAGGATTTTTAAGGTTTAATGTTCTTGTTTTATTTATACTGTGACGTGTGGAGAGTATATTTAGGTTTTAGTTTAGAGTAAGAGGTTATATTTTGAGGCTCTTAGGTTTGTCTGACTGCCAAGATTAGAATTCTTAGATTTGGAATTCGAAATTCTTTTTGGACGTAGACAGAGATCTGTATCTATTGGAAGTTAGGTGACATAATTTAAAAAATTCTTTCTTTAATGTTTGGAAAAACTAGATCTTGAGAACCATCTGAAAACCCCAATTATTGTTGTTCCTGCAAATGGTACTTGGAATGGTAATGAAGGAGTGACTCATCCACCACCATCATCCCATATGTTTTAGCTAAAGTGATTTCCAGTTCAATTTGAGGAATTGTTTTCGTGTGTGTACGCAATTCTAGAGTCTCTTAACTTAAGTTCCGAAGCCTCTGATATACCAAATATGACTTAACTCGTTTCCTGGTTTGTGCAAATTATTAGACAAAATTTTCAGGATACATTGTTGGATTATTTTCTAACCTTTGAAGATCCATGTCTTTTTGTAGAATTATGGCAATATTTTTGTTTTTGTCACTGGTCGTAGGCAAATTCTCTCTGGAGAATGTTGCAACATGCATTAATATAATTTTATCGTTATTTTAATTACTTAATTTAGGAAATTTGGGTTTTCCTTCTCTAAAGCATTAGATTTCTTACCATGGTTTTTTTAGATAGACGTTCAGTTTATTCAAATATGATTTTCTTCATTCCTCAGGCAATTATAGGTTTCTTGTTTTCTTCTCTATTGAATTTGTCTACAAGGCAAGTACAACCAAATATCGGGTATCTAAACAAGCTGGTGCTGATTATGCAGCCCTAATTTTACTAACGTGGGTTGTGCTCAATAGATTAGTTGGAATCTAGTTTGGCCAAGCTTGTTCATGCTTGTTCTTATCATGTCCATGATTTATTTGCTTGATAAATGGAGTCACATGAGTTTGAAAACAAGCCATGGTTGCAGTTGGAGATCTAGCTTGATGTCTAGTTCAGCTAATTATTTTGAATATCTTGAAAAAAACAGCTTTGTAAACTCGTGATGCATGGTTAGTTTGAATTTAAACTCGTGATACATAATTGGAGTCACATGAGTTTGAAAACATGCCTTGGTTGCAGTTGGAGATCTATCTTGATGTCTAGTTCAGCTAATTATCTTGAATATTAAAAAAAAAACAGCTTTGTAAACTCGTGATACATGGTTACTTCGAATTTAAACCGGTGTTAACTCCCCCATGTCTAAACTTGGGATTGCCTTTCGTGTCAAGTTCTGATGAACTAACGAATGACGTAACCACTGTGTCTCACAGTGTAGAGACACTTAAGATCCTAGATAAAAGTGTATTTAAAGAATCTTCATGAAATTCATTTAAGGCCACATATTAACTGTACAATCTATTCTTAACTACACCCAACCCTCATGCCAAGTGTATCCAAATTCTGTCTGTTCCTGTTCATGTTATACCAAGTTACGAGCCATGTTCTCTGTAGCATGTTCTTTTGTAGGTATTGAGTGCACTTTCGACTGTTGTTGAAGCAATTGATCTGTCTGAATGTTAGTAATAAGCTATAGGCACTGAGGTGCACTGGGAAAGACTTGGCCTTGTAGATTTTCTGAACCTGTAAAGGTCCTTTTTAGGCAGAGGTGTTTGTTAGCTATTTAGATGGAATTTGAAGCAACTAGTTTAGACATCCTGTTTTGGTGCTTGTGCACTGCCACAACTCTTGACTGGCTTTATTTCGTATTATTATCATTTTATATTTCAATTTTGGAAAATGAATTGAGGCAAATGAAGGGATGAGTGATTAATAAACGTCTAGCCTCTAGACAACCCTTGAGGCCTACCTCAAGTGGTGAAGAGATGAGATGAGATGAGATGGGGTTAGGGGGATTATAGGTTCAACTCCCAATGTGGACAAAAAAAGGGAACAAATATTTACCTATCACAAAAAGCATCTAGCCACTAGATGGTTGGACCCAGTAAAAAATGTGGAGGAAAAATTCTACAAGCTTAATAGATGGATGTCTAAAAACCTGATCTCACATGCATGTGTTTATCAAGTGGATCTCTGTTGTATGGTGATCTATTTTTTTAATTTTATTTTGCAAACTAAATATGAGACCAAGGGTAACAAATTTCAAATGAATAGCAGAACCAGAATGTTTTTAGTTTTATGTGGTCGCTTATATATCACTAATCGCTTTTAGTTTTGTAGTCCTTTCCTCTATTGTACAGTCCTTTGGGCACCCCTTGTTTACTCCCTGTATACATTAGGATTGTTCCTTTGACTTATTTTTTCTAATGATTTGCTGCTCTTTCACCTATAAAAAAAAAAAAAAATTGAAAGTGAAATATTCACTTATTAAAAAAAACTTGAAAGTGAAAACTTAATAAAAATAAAAAAACTCAGAAGTGAAGACCATTTATTACCATCTTTAATATTTTTCTTATATTTTGTTTGGCTCCTTTGCATTATTTTGGTTGTGTTTGAGATGTCAACAAATTTATCATTTTGGATTATTGAATTATTTATTTATTTTTTTGTGGGGTTGGTTTAGGTTGGGTGTTTGGGTGCGTTGAGAGGTATAGGTTAAAGAGTTTAACTTCGTTCAGTTTTGTGATGAAAATTTTTGTTTTCATTCGATCTGTACAAAGGGCACCATCCATGCCCGCAAAGATGAGATGTACCAAAGTTATTCAAAGTTTTAGTATTAAGGATTTTAAATTATATGGTCTAGAATAACTTGTCCTTTCCAGTATTATCCCCCTTAGATGTTTTAGTTGTTGAGTCCCGAGGTCTGTAATTGTCTATTTTGATGGACATATGCACAACATATAAAGGTTCTTAAAATGGTATGAACACTCCCATCATAGTGAGTCTCACTTTTAGCTTATTGTTGCTAGCTTGGTGCACCTAGACGAGCGCCTAGGCGAGCAGCTGGTTCTGTCACCAGGGGCATCCTGCCAGCTATGTTACCAGGGTTTAATACTTGAACATTCTCTTTTCTGAATATATCCAATACCTTCATCCTTGTGGGTACTCCCGTGGAGGAGGTAATATCGTGCATTAAGAATCCTCTTGATACATATTATGTTTAAATCTCATCCCTGAAGCTGTTTAATTCTCTGTATAAACTGGGTTTTTGTGCTGGTTGCAGATAGAGTCTTTATCAGTTACTTTCCATGGCCATGATCTTATAGTAGATTCTGAGCTGGAGCTCAACTATGGCAGGTTTGTTAATTTCACTTCTTGATTCTGCTTGTGTTGTGAAATCACTTAGTAGTTTATCGAGTCTCATTCATTGTTTTCTATCCTTTCCAGACGATATGGTTTACTTGGACTGAATGGGTGTGGAAAATCTACTCTCCTCACTGCAATTGGGTGCCGAGAACTTCCCATTCCAGAACACATGGATATCTATCATTTAAGCAGAGAGATTGAAGCTTCTGACATGTCTGCACTTGAGGCTGTTATAAGCTGTGATGAAGAGAGGTTGAAACTAGAGAAAGAAGCTGAAGTGTTGTCCGCACAGGTATGTTAAGTAAATAATGTTAGCAACTCCAAGCTCCATCTTTCTTGGGCATTCTGCCTGACTAAATAATGTTCGTGCTCAGTCTTTGTTGGGCATTCTGCCTGACTTCCATATTTTGTATTGGCTTAGGATGATGGTGGTGGTGATGCCCTTGATCGCATATATGAGCGTTTGGAAGCCATGGATGCAGCAACTGCAGAAAAGCGTGCTGCTGAAATCTTGTTTGGTCTTGGTTTTAATAAGATCATGCAAGCAAAGAAAACACGAGATTTTTCTGGTGGATGGAGAATGAGGATAGCATTAGCCCGGGCTTTGTTTATGAATCCAACCATTTTATTGCTTGATGAACCCACTAATCATCTTGGTAAGTTTTCCTAGCATTTAACTTTCATGAAGATTTGGATACATCTAATCTTGTTTTGCTATGTTAGTATTTTTATTTTATTTTTATCATTTTTTATGTATTTATGGATTGATGTAGTGGTGCATAGGTATTAATAGTGGTTGTTGGATATTTATTATTTCCTTTCTTTCCTAGTTCATACATCACTTTGAATTTACATTCATATAGTTTCAGAGGGTGAAAGGCACACCTAAGGCTCAAAAATTTGCTCAAAAGTCTGTTAAAGCTGAGGCACAACACATAATAAAGATGCACACCTAAGTGACGTGAGCTGTGAACTTGCTGCATATGGATTTTGTTGAAGTATGATTAACGATCTAATTCAATTAATAAAAGAATTAAAATTTCTATCATTTAAAGAGAAATTCAATAGAAAGTAATGAAATTATAAAAATTTCAATATACAATTAGAAATTCCAAGTAAAAATGTCTGAAAAACAAAAATAAAATCAACAAGGTGCATCTTTTAAATAAGTGGATAGTTCACTTATAGGCTTTTTGGAGTGGATGGCCTCACGTTGAGGGTGGTGAGGTTTTTTTGTTCTTTGGCTGTCTATAATACAAAGTATACCTTGCTTGTCTTTTGTATCTTTGTTTATCTATAAAATAAAAACATGTTTTTTGTCAAGTGAGACTTCATAATTAAGTAGTGATTGCGTTTTGGGGCATTTTAAACTATGACTTGCCATCTTAGGGGAAACATTTTTTCATTTGTTTAGTGATTTGGTGTTCATATTGATGACCCAATGACGTCATCAGTCGGGATGCCTAGATGGTTAGGGCGATGCTAGGATGTGTGATATAGACATATGGACTTGGGTTCATTCCTGCCATTGGTTGGGATGCCTAGATGGTTAGGGCAAATCTAGGGCGTGTGATATGGACATGGACTTGGGTTCATTCCTGCCATTGGTTTGAATGCTTTGTACTACCCGGTGCTGGTTATGGTAGCACCCCAAGATTTGGGTCCACACCCATGAAGGACTCAACATATCTGATTCCAGCTGAAGGGAAGGAAATAGGTTCCTATTTCTACAATTGGTGTTGTTCTTGACAATGCATGGTCTTTGTTAGATTGTATATTGTTCCAATGGGTTCAAGGAGAGATTTTGCACCTGATTCAGTGTTTATGTTCCTGGATGTTCATACTCGTACAGAAATTTACGACATCTGTTCCTTCATTATTCTTAATTGGACGTTCATCCATTATACATGGAAAGGAGGGTGCTGATCTTGTTCTGATGATAATGTGTTCTCTTTATTATGCTTAATTTGCTCTGTGTCATATTTTGTGGTTGGGGACTGACAGGTGATCTGCAACTGTGATTTTTTTTGGTGCTAAGATTTTTCATCCGTTATATTCTCAGTTTACAAAATTTTGGTCAAGTTGTAAAATGCTGATAATGAAGTCTAATTTTTCTGGTAACAGATTTAGAAGCTTGTGTCTGGTTGGAGGAGACATTGAAGAAGTTTGATCGCATCTTAGTTGTGGTTTCACACTCCCAGGACTTTCTAAACGGTGTCTGCACAAATATTATCCACATGCAAAACAAGAAAGTGAAGCTGTACACTGGTAATTATGACCAATATGTTCAAACCCGTTCTGAACTGGAAGAGAATCAAATGAAGCAGTATAAGTGGGAGCAGGACCAGATTGCTTCAATGAAGGAATATATTGCCCGATTTGGTCATGGATCAGCAAAACTAGCTCGCCAGGCTCAGAGCAAAGAAAAAACACTGGCCAAAATGGAGCGTGGTGGACTCACAGAAAAAGTGGTTAGAGACAAGATTCTTGTCTTCCGATTCACTGATGTGGGGAAGCTTCCCCCACCGGTACTGCAGTTTGTGGAAGTGACATTTGGCTACACTCCTGATAATCTTATCTACACTAACATCGACTTTGGGGTAGACTTGGACTCAAGGATTGCTCTGGTGGGACCCAATGGGGCTGGTAAGAGTACTTTGCTGAAGCTCATGACTGGGGATCTGGTTCCTAGTGACGGGATGGTCCGGCGGCACAACCACTTGAGAATTGCTCAGTTCCATCAGCACCTGGCTGAGAAACTTGACCTGGAAATGTCTGCTTTGCTATATATGATGAGAGAGTACCCAGGGAATGAAGAAGAGAAGATGAGGGCAGCGATTGGGAAGTTTGGGTTGACAGGCAAGGCGCAGGTGATGCCAATGAAGAATCTGTCAGATGGTCAAAGGAGCAGGGTGATTTTTGCATGGTTAGCATATAGGCAGCCTCACATGTTGTTACTGGATGAACCTACTAATCATTTGGATATTGAGACGATTGACTCGCTGGCTGAAGCACTGAATGAGTGGGATGGTGGTCTGGTTCTTGTTAGCCATGATTTCAGGCTCATTAACCAGGTGGCCCAGGAGATATGGGTGTGTGAAAATCAAAAGGTCACCCGCTGGGAGGGTGACATCATGGACTTTAAGCAGCATTTGAAGAGCAAGGCTGGATTGTCTGATTGAGAATCCGGATATAGGAGGAGGATGGATAAGTGGCGGCTGTCACCATATTATACTAGTCTCTTATGTTGGATGGATTGCATTGCATTGGCATTGGCATTGATCATCTCTAATATTACTCTCTCTCTCTCTCTGCCCACGACTGGTCCACAATGATGCATCTGGTTGACGTGTGTGATCTATCTATCTCCCCAGTGGGGTTGTGATATTAAAGAAATGAAAGCGGCAAAACAAGTGACATCGAGGCAAGCGTTATTATTTCCGTGCTGTGTTTTGAGATACCTCTGTTTGGCTTATTACTTTATATTATTAGGGAGAGATGATTTTTACTCCTTTACTAATTATACACTACCCTTTATATATGTTCTTCTTGGTTATAGACTCAGAACCAGGAAATACCTTTTAACAACGTGTTTCCTCTCTGTGAACCTCCTTTTATCATTGTGCTTCATTCATTTTGAATGATGACATTACGATGTTATCCTATTTTTTCTTGTTTTCGTTTTTTGTTAATCTCAATGGAACATTCTTGTGCTATCTACATGTTATGTTATGCCGATCAAGAAATCTTTTTGAAGCTTTTGGTTTGGCTGGAAGAAGGAACAGGTACACGAATTTATATACAATGTCCACCACTGTGGATGAGGACTGTCTAAAGCTGTTTTGGGGGAAGTTTTCGTATTTGACAACTCAGGATAATTTAAAACAAATATCCAACACGAGAACCAGGTTGGAGTGAGAATAGAATACTTGTATGCAAATTGTAAAGTGATTAGATGTCAACAAAAAAACAACAAAACAAATAATTTTTTAATCATGAAACGGCTTATAATTTCTAATTAATCACTTTCTGAAAATTTCATCTGGTCATAATTTTTCATGTTGATCTTTTAACTGTATGCAAAAAAAAAAAGTTTAGGATATTAATCATTCATTATTTGGGTTTTAAATTTTAAATTATTCTTAAAATTTGTTTGATTAAAAGATAGATTAATAATTTTTCTATTTCATAATTTTGGGCCTATTTGGTTCAATGGTTAGTTGGTGTTCATTAAAAGTATCAGGAAAATAATTTTTTCATATTTGATTTCACTATGAAAATATAAAAGTTAATAAAATAAAATATTTTCTTTGCACTTTTATTTCCTATATTTTTTTGTATTTTTTCCTTAGTACTTTTTGGGTGTCAAACAAAGTCTAAGACTTCGTTTCAAACCAAGAATCGAAAATAAAATGTAAATAGTGCTCATGAACAAAATTTTAAAAATAAAAAAAGATTTAAACTTAATAAATTAATTATATATGTTTATTCAAACTCGTTTTATTTATTTCTCTCTATTATGATTAAAGATATGATTAAACTTAAATCTTTTAACTCATATGCGATCAAAGTTTGGTTTAACACCACCTTTTTCCAATCAAATCTCCAAAAGTTCATAGAAAACTTTATTTAATTTGTTTGATTTTCCATGTGCAATATGGAGACTAAGAAAATATATAAAATTTTGAGAAAATTTTACTTTATTTGATTCTCTTTTACATTTTTCACATTAAAACAAACATGAAAAAAAAATAATTTTCTTTAACATTTTTTTTTCTATTACTTTTTGGTTCCTAAACGGAGCCTAAGGTTGTGCGAAAGTACTAAGGAAAAAAATATTAAGGAAAATGATTTTTTCATATTTGGATGTTTAATGAAAATATAAAAGAAAATAAAATATACATAAAATTATTTAAAAACTTAAGTATTTTAAAATTATTTAATCTTTATAATGACAAATGAGAATAAATAAATGAGTTTGATGTATTAAATAAAAATAATTCATTAATTTTTTCCTTCATTTTTTCTTTTATTTCATTTTTCTCTCAATTTTTTTTTCTTTTTCATCAAATTTTTGAGAACCAAATATAGTCTAAATTAATATCAGGAAGGCCAAAGTAGTAAAGCATAAGGGGGATCTACATCACGCTCAAGTGCAACGCCCCCTGAAATTCTAAAAAGTGTTTATAAATTTGAAAGGAGAAAATAATTTTCCAAAATTTCACGATTTGCTCCCCGAGCCCTATATATATATATTTCACTTGATTGCTTTCGTTTATATATTTTGAATAAGTTATTTAGGTTTCAAAGTTTAATTACTAGTGATTGATTTTTTTGAAAGGAATTTCTAGTGATTGCTTTAGTTTATATAATTTAAATATATTTTATAATGTTATCTAGGTTTCAAGTTTAATTTCTAGTGGTTGATTTTTTTGAAAGGAATTTCAAGTGACTGCTTTAGTTTATATATTTTGAATATATTTTATAATGTTATTTAGGTTTCAAAGTTTAATTTATAGTGATTGATTTTTTTGAAAGGAATTTCAAGTAATTGCTTTAGTTCATATATTTTATAAAATGTAGTAGATAATATATATATATATATATATATATATATATATATATATATGGTTCTTAATAAATGAATATCATTCTGCACATGAAATAAAATAAATTAGTAAAGAATATTGATGAGCACATTTGAATATACATGTTTTGATTTGATATTTAGATGAATATCTTAATTCATTACAAGGATATTTATTTTATTTCACCTTATGATAAAATAAAAATACTTGTATTAGGATTTTAATTAATAATAAAATAAAAGTTTTTAATTACCATAATAAATCCTAAAATATCTCATAATATTTAATATTCCTTAAATTCAAATTTTAAATAAAAGTATCATGAAGTTTTTAATAAAGTCAGGTGGTATATTCATTAAAATATTTTTTAGGTTAATATGTGGAGAGAATTATAAAAGATAATTTTGATATTTAATAAGAGTCTTTAAAAACGCTTATGATTTGTAGTTTTTCTTATCAAGTAGTTAGCTCCTAATCAATTATTAGTAGTTGATTAGGAAGTCTTTGGCAACAAATATAAGAGCCGACAGATCGAGTACACCTGGGCCACTAGTGAAGCGCTTTTCGATTATTTAGGTATATTATAAGCTTAAATACTTAATTTTCTGAAAATAAAATCACTTAATCAATAATAAAGCAAAGGGTATGATGTAATTTACCACTATGATCTAGCCAATATAAAAGTGAAAGATTAGTTCATATATTGAACGCTTAAAAAATGAAATGTAATGTAAGAAGTTATGACGCAAAGGCAATTGTAGTGTTTCCATTAAATAAAACACATGAGTCAAGGGCTTAAATGTAAAATGAGAAAGTTAAAAACAAAATGAGGCTTTTGATCAGCCAAATGATAGGTTTTATGGGAAGATCAAAATATCTTATATTTTGGTCTCCAAAAGAGAGAGAACCGGGAGAGAGGGAGAGAAGAGAAGGGGAGAGGAAGAAGAAAAGAAGAAGAGAAGGAGAAGAAGAGCAAGCAAAGCCAAATTAAGGTATGGAACTTGGATTTATGGACCTAAGGAATTCTTGTATGAATTTCCATATAATTACATGACAGTAAATTTTGCCCTAAACTTAGTGGTTTGTTAGATGTCATCCTAACCAAAGTTTCTGAAAATGGGTTATAAAACCTCAGGGGCCTTGTATAAGAGATAAATAGAAAGCATGTTTGAGTTCAATAGAGTTCATAAGAGTGTATTGAAAGAGGATTTGAGTATAAATGGTAGACATAAGCATGAATTTGGAATACTTGGTGCGTGTGAAGATAGATTTATCCATGGCCTAAAGTGCATGAAAAAGGAGAAAAGATGCACTGGGCATTTTTCAGCGATGTGTACAGTACACTTTGAACATGTACCGGTACACTTGTGTTCCCACATTTTGGCCAATGTATCTAAGACACATTAGTGCCAGATTCGCACATCCCTCGTTTCCGTTTTTCCTATTTCGACCGCTTTTAGATTTTACCATAACTCTCTTCATTTCTTATCCGATTCGGAAAGGATTCTAGTGGCCAATTAAAATAGACTTCAAGGAGAATCAAACATAAAGAAATAGACATCACCGTTCTGACTCTAAGTGGCCCAAAAATCTACTCAAAGTGGGGCCATGTTCAAGCCACCCCGCATCGCTGAACATAGAGTATCCGGGTTACTTCGACGTATCTTGAGTTCCGGTGCTTCGAATTGGGTGATTCCAGTTGAAATAGAACCCTAGCACCTTAGCTTTGAATGAGTACAAAGACTCACAGGACAACATGGTTAACACTCGAAATGAAAGAAAACGAAATAGTCCCGAGTGTAATGACGCTGGCAAGAAAATGCCATAATTTGAATTTGATGAGTAAATTGGAATGATTCCAATTATTAAGTAAAGGATTCATAGAGGAACAAGAAACATAAATATGATATGAAACATGAAAACGAAATGAAATATGGAATAGCGAACATGAACATGAACATAAAAGTAATTGAAAGTATAAGAAAAGGACATGTATATGCAACGATATGATATGATAGGTATAAGTCACATAAGATATAATAAGATATGATAGGATATGTCATAAGATATGATAGTCTAAAGTACATGAATGATAGGCACATAGTGAATATAGATTATATGATGCAACATACGATTTCACACAAACGAATAGATGGACATGATAGAAATATAGGTAAGTATATAAAATGAGCAAAGATATTGACAGGAATATGTAAATGATATGAATATATGATAGACATACCTGAATGAATAAGATGGTTATGCTAGGAACACATGATAGAAAGCGCATAAATGATGTTAACGATAGAAAGGAATAGTGACGACAAAAAGATAAGAATAAGGCATATGTACATGAATGATAAAGACAGAGTTACACGACAGAGTAAGTAATACAGAACGTATATGTAACACTTCAAATACCCAGCAGCTTTTCGAACCTGTTTAGGGTATAATAAAAGTAGAAGTATTTATCCGAATGTAAGAACGATAAAATAAAATAAAGCAAAGAACTTGGAAATTAAGGGTAAATTAATAAATACTAATTCATGACCCAAGCGTCATAATATAATAAGTTCATGCCAAAGTAGGAATATGCATAGTTAAATTAAAAGTAAAAGAGAGCTGGAGGACCAAAGAATAGCTATAAGAAAGACATAGAATAAAATAAGGAAGAAAAATATGGAACAAGTATTTGAGGAAAGAGGGAGGAAGTTTCCTCCTTGCAAAAGTTGAAATAAAAATGGATGCATCAAAAGATAAGACCAAAAATAAAGATCTCATTTTGCCCGAGAAAAGAGAGCAAAACGGGAAGATGAAGAAGAAGAAAGAAAAGGCAAGAAGAGAAAAGAGAATCAAGAAAGAGAAGAACAAGAAAAAGAGAGAAGATCACATGTATGGAACTCGTGAATATTTGTATGAATATATGTCTGGGTCAGTATGGAACTACGAGTATAGTTTTGTCCCCAAAACTATGTGAGTATGAAACTAGTTTTGAATAAAGCTTGGGGACATGGTTTAGAACCCTATCTTGTGTATGGTCAGTTTGGGAACCCTAAACTCATTTTCGTGTAGGCTGAGTTGAGTAAGAGCCTCCAAGACTCCTAGATATGCTTTGAGGAAGGTCTAGCTGCAAGTCGAACCCGTAAATTTCCTTATTTTCAAGTAATAATACGGTGGCAGCCGGATCTTAGAACTGGTTTTGGGTCAGAAATTAGGTAATCAAGAGAGTCCTTCTAGTAGTCTTGTAGCCACATCAATGAACTCGACGTTAGCTTTTGAATTTCTCAATCTCGACTCTCAGACCAAGTTATGGTCTTTTACTCGGAATACCAGAACGCGAGGGACAATGCACAGGTCGCCGAGGTCAAGAGATTATGCGCGAGGTCGCAGACCATGCAAAGAGGTTACAGCCCTCATCCGCAGGGTGTCAGCAGAGCCACATGTAACCCAACAAAGCTTCCATCGTAGAGCTCACCATGTAGAGCTCACCGCATGTAGAGCCTACCATCCCGCAGCCCGGCCCATGTAGCTCGCTTTGCATTTCGTCCGTGAGCCCAACTCGCCCCGCAGAATTTCAGCCGATGCAGAGCTCAGCTCGCCCCGGCGACCTGTCCTTAAGAGCCCGGGCCGTCTCCAGAGGTCAACTGTCACCCGGTGTCACTGTCAAGACTGACGCGCATGACCTCCAACTCTCGAAGGTCATATCTTCTCTTCGCTTGAACTCCGATTTGGTGTTCTCGACTCTATGGAAAGCCCATTGAGTCAAGAATACATCCATGCCTGAGAAGCTATTAGATGTTAGACCGAGGTGTCAAACTGAGTCGTCACTCAGTGCAGCTCGCTGGCCCGCAGTCACTGTCAAGACCGACGCGCATGACCTCCAACTTCTAAGGTCATATCTTTTCGCTTGAACTCCGACGGTGTTCTGCCCTATGGAAAGCCCATTGAGTCAAGAATACATCCATATGCCTTGAGGATATGATGTTAGACCAAGGTGTCACTGAGCTCGTCACTCAGTGTACCGTCGCCCGTGTCACTAAGACTGACCGCGCATGATTCCAACTTCCTAAGGCTATATGTCCTCGTTTGAACTCCGATATGGTGTTCTGACTCGCAGAAAGCCCATTGAGTCAAGAATCATCCATATGCCTGAGGAAGATATTAGATGTCAGACTGAGGTCGATCATTCGTCACTTCAGTGAATGCCTGGCCAAAGTCTGTCAAGATCGACCGCGCATGACCTCAAACTCGAAGGTCATATCTCCTTCGCTTCAACTCCGATTTGCGTTCTTGGACTGCACAAAGCCCATTGAGTCAAGAATCCATCCATATGCCTGAGGAAGATATTAGATGTCAGACCAGGTGTTAGACTGAGCTTGTCACCAGTGCCCGTCGGGCCAAAGTCACTGTCTAGGTTGACTAATGCATTTAATCTCCAATCCTAAGTGTCATATCTCCTTCGTCCGAACTCCGATTCAGCGTTTCTGAGACTTACAAAGCCCATCAAGAATACAGCCACATGACAGTATGATACAAAAGGAACCTATATTAGGTCCAGAAATAAGGAAAACAGGCGTGATATGAACAAGAAATAGCAATATAAGTAGATTTGATATGGTAAAGGAACATGTAAGAAAGAATAAATTATAAGGCATGAAAGATGAACACATGATAGGTTATATGCAAATGCTATATGCTATTATAAGGATAGAATATGATATGAATACAAGAGTGAAGAGATGGAATATGAGAGCTAAAACATGAACTAAATGTGGTTATAGAAGAAGATATATATGAAATGATATATATGTATTATAGAGAATTATGAGAAACTACAATATGAAGCAAGCTACGTATATGGAAACGAATATGCATTGAAGTAACGAGCAAGATATTTACATAAGCAATCATGATAATAATAGTTATTCATAATTATAGATATGCTAGAAAATATAATAAAACGGATCGGGTCAGGTTCACCAAGTGAGGGATTAGTCACATGCCAATGTGAGAATAAGTCCGCAAAGATATTAGTTCTATTAGGAAATCGGGACCTGCTTCAGTCAATGACATAGATCCCGTTTGATCAAAGCAAAGGGTCACCATAACGCCTTCTGGCCTCATTAATGTAGTCATTGTCTCGTACAATGATGATACCTTCGTATAATATTACTAGCATAGGTCATCGCTCAGATAGTTGATGATACTCTTCAAAATAATATTACATCGGCATAGGTCATCGTCTGCATAAAGTGATGATACCTTCGGTATATACAAGGATTCTGGTACAAACAGCTAGTTTCCCTTTATCCACTTTCTAAGGTTTATGCGTGAGTTAATGAACATGTTAAAACGAACGTAGAGAAAACATTTATTACGATATGGTAAGATAAGGATCAAGCATGCAAAGGATGACATAAGATATGTTACAAGTGCAGAAGCAAAGGTGTCAATGACACGAAAAGTATATGAAGGCGCAGTACATGAAAGAGAAAGTAATATGGAAAAGTATAACAAGAAAACAATATGAAAATGTGAGTGAAAATAGCAGCATGAAACAAGAGCATGAATACAAAAAGTATGGAATTAATACATGATAACAAGATATGCAAATAGAACATAATCACAGATAAGGAAAACAAAGATATATGAAAACAAGATATATTACGCATATGATATCAAAGAGCATAAAAATAGAATTAGACTGTTGATATAGTGTATAAGCATGAAAGTATTATACGATAAGAATATGACATGCACAAAAGATAGGTTGCGTGATATAAATACCTTAAATGAATAGAGGAATAGATGCATTTAACACACAGAAATACATAAGTGCTAAGAACGATAGAGCAAGTAAAAGATGACAAAGCACAGAATACAAAGAAGTGATGTATGGTGAGATATGTCAAAGATGTAGAATACTATTACTTAACAGAATGTAAAGATGATACGTAATAAAAAGTTATACGATATGCATGTGATATATGAAATGTATACGTAAGGCTTCGGTGGTCGGGCCACCATGGGTGGTTGTCCGCTTATGTTCCCACTGGGCGTAAAGCTTAGCAAGGGTGCCCAACTGCAGTACGGCGTAAGACAAGGATAGAGGATGTGACATCCCACATCGCCAGAAAGGAGCCAACTCGTATGCGTGCTCACCTCATCGCTCGCCGACCGACATGTTTTGTATTAGAAAAAAAATGTACATGTATATAAGTAAGTGACCAGATAGTGGCTATAAATGTCGAGGGACACCACCCGCGGTAGTTCTTTTAGTATATGAAAAATAATTTTTGTTACGCGTAAATTGTTCGTATAACTAGCTGTGTACAAGTTCAAATTTCGAAAGAACAGTCAATGAGTCCTGCAGATAGTCTCGCACCCGACGGTTTTTCGATCCTGCTATGGCTCTGATCAGAAAGGGGGCGTGATAATATGAAATACAATATAAAGGCATCTGACAGTAGAAGCATGTATAGGAAAGTATATGAATATAAGTGTATATGATATGAATATATGAATAAGTAAAAGTATACATGATAGAAATATAGAAAGTACATGAATATTAAACTCGATAGAAACGCATAAAGAGAAAAGAATATGTATTATAGAAATATGAGAACCGTGAATACGAAACTACGTGATATGTGAACGAATACAAGAGTAAAGTAATGATAGTTATATTGCTAAATATGATAACAATAGTTATTCAGCGCTTATGAGATATGTACATAAACGACAAAGCCGATTGTCCGCGAACCCGTAGAAGGATAGATAGGCATGCTTAGGAAGATACATTTGTCGCAAAAGATATACATAGATGCATATCGAGGCCCCGTTTGGTTCGGCGGACATAGATCCCGTTTTGATCAGTGGCCCCGCAAGGGTCATTAATAGACAGATCACCTGTTGCATAAAGTGGATAGTATACCTGTAAAATCGGAAGAAGATATGTAGTATGTGGTCACCGCCTGCACAAGGATGATACCTTCCTGTATTATCATACGTAGATCATCGCCTCGCACGCTGATAGTACCTTCTGCACATTATAGTTATTTCCCGTATCCGCTCCTAAGGTATTTGCAGGCATGAAAATAAAAGAAAAAGAAAAGTATACACAAAGGAAATGCATATGATATGATATGATATGAGAAGCATAAAGATCGCTATGCGAAGGAAAGTATAGGATACATAAGAGCAAGAAAAGTACAATATGACAGGTAAAGTATATGAAAAGCATATGAAAAGTATAGTATATGAAAAGCATAGTATACGAAAAGCATAGTATATGAATATCATATGAAAATATATGACAACATATGCAAGTACATAAAAGAGAAGGCCATATGAAAAGTATAACAGGAAAACAATATATGAAATGAACAGTACATGAATATAGGTATATGAAAATAGTACATGAACAGTACATGAATATAGTATATAGAAAGTACAAAGTATAGTACACGAAAAGGATATGAAGAAGTAAAGTATAGAAAGTAGATAAAAGAGAAAGGTATATGGAAAGTATAGTATATGGAAAACATAGGAAAATATAGTACATGAAAAGTATCAGATGAAAGCATACAAGAGTACCGTATATGAAAAGTATAAGAAACAGATAGTGGTAGATAGTATAAGATAGGTTATAAGGAAAGTATATGGATACATGCACAAAGATACCAACATGAAAGGAAATGAACATGAAAGTATAGGGAAATTGCAAAGAACATGATACAAGAAATAATATGAAATAGACTGCGATACGATATGGCTAAATGACAAGAAATAGGCAAGTATATGTGATAGATAAGTAATTAAAGAGATGGACGATACGTATAAGCTAGCGAGCGCCGCCATCGCGGTTGTCCATGCTTATGTTCCCACCTAAGCAAAGTTTAGCATGGGTGTTCAATCCGCTGCAGACAAAGAAGAAGACAAGGATAGAGGACAGGATATTCCACATCATTAAAGAAGGTCGACTCAGAGATAGGTGCTCACCAGCGCTGCTTCCGCAATCTCTGATGTTTTGTTATAGAAATTGTACATGTATAAGTATTTGTATATGTAAAAGGGACTCTGTATATGTGTATAGATTGTGATGGACACCACTCCGGCAGTTCTTTGTATATGAAAATGATTTTGTGTTATTACAAATTGTTTGTATACTAAGGTGTACAAGTACAACTTTTGAGAAAGAACAAATAATAAGAGTCCCAAGATATGCGATAGTATAGATAGCCCTGCGCCTGACTTCGTTCGATCCGCCAATCGGCCTGACCGGATCAAGATCCGGGGCGTGATGTAATTAGCTATCAATCCCACTAGCTCAACCAAACAAGACCTTAATCTCATGGAGAGCTAGGATTTTTCACTTGTGGATTATGGAAGCTTGGTATTTGAACTAGAGGATGAAAATAATTGTTTTATGTACAAAGTATTATTTTCTTTTTAAATGGAAACAACTATTGCTTATTAATTAAAATTTGTTCTATATTTCATTGTGTTTTTAAAAATTGAAATGGTAAGCATTGACCAACCAAGAACCCTAATCTCCTTTTTCTCTTGACTCTTTTTTTACTAGCCACATTTCCTTAAACAAAGAGTGATTTTTGGCTATTATTAGCCTAAAATCACCCCTTTGTATTTGTTTACATCATTTTCTTCTCCAATAAAGTGGTTATTTTATATAGATCAAAGTTTTTCATTTTTTTTTGTTTATGATTTAGTTGTCGTTTTGGTGTAACGTGTGGTTGTCGTCATATTGGTGCGATGTGTGGTCGTGTCATCTCAATGACAAGAAATCAAATCAATAGTCATCAATTTGCTACAGAACTAGAGTTATAGGTATTATAGTCATAATAGTAATTTCAAATATGTAGGTGTTGTATTTATGCTTTAGAAACAATTTGAGCCGTTGATCAAGAGCCGAAATTAAAAATGGGCCGTTAGATCCTCATGTTAACTAATTAGTGACAAATGCCATTAATAATTGCTTAAGAGGCAAGAAATCCAATAAGATATGAGTTAGGTTACTTGATAGGCAAGAAACCCTATCAGATAGAGATTGGTTGCTTATTAGATAAGTAACCTTTATAAGGCCGGGGATTTTGAGTCTGGGCACCCCTCCTCCCTAGACCTTCGTACATTCTCTCTAGGCCCATAATACATATATGGGGTATTCTCTTTCTCGGTCTCCGACAATTAGGCACGCCACACGATATGTTGTAACTAGAATGTTTGGAAAGTCCCGTTTCAAGAAAGCAGAAACCCTAAGGATGAAGATAGTTTATCACATATCTTATTCAATTATGATCCAGGCTTTCGTTGTACATTTATCCCAAAAATTGGTATTAGAGCTTAGATTGAATTGGTGTGTGGTAAACGAATTCTATTGTTTTGCATGTATATTTGATGTAATTGTGCCTAGTTCTATGTTTCATGTTATTTATATTTTGTATGAATGAATATTTTATTTTGGCATTGATCCATGGTAGAAGTTTGATTGTATTTTTTTTTGGGATGTAACTTAGAGGCTAATCATAAGATTAGGTATTTGTCCTTGATTAATTAATTTATTTTTTGGATAATATTAAGTAAATTCGGATTTATTGGATAATTATGTAATAAGTACCCAAAAAGGAACTACTACATGTTACTGCTCATCAATTTTCGTGTTGATTGAAACCTTGATTTGATGGGCTAACACCAGAATCATGTAGGGGACATAAATAGGGCTAGCAATTTGAGTCCGACTGACAGGGCTAGCCCGACTAACCTAAAATTTGCTCTAATTTTATTGGTCCGAAAAAATCGGGCCAAATTCGATCTGGCCCGATTTACCCATCAGATCAATCAACATTGGGTCGGACTGGCCCGATTGCCAAATAAATTTTTTTTTTTTTGCCTCCCCTCACTTATCCAAACGCTGCTTTATTGAAAAAACAAACCCCACTCAAACCTTAATTTATTTTACAAATCTTCGATTCTTCATCCGTAAAATCTGAGAAGAATATATAGAAATAGAGTAAATAAAATCTGGGATTCATCCTCAACGGGTTGTTGTTGTTGTTTAGAGATTGAAGGAGTTTCAGGAACGGAGAGTGTTTCTTGAGGTTTTTGCAGTTTAAAAATGGCACCCATTTTCAACTGTGCAACCTCGAACCTTCTGTGTGCGAAGGATAACAACATCTTTGATGATGCTGATTACGACGCTGGGGCAGAGGTGTTTGAGACTGTATGGCATCATCGAAGTCGTAATCAAGACAAGAGCTTTAATGGGGAAGAGTTGTTCCTTGGGTTCCCTGTTCAGAGCATTGAGTGTTTGGCTATGGTGCTTGTCTTGGTATGGGGATTTGATGGATACGAGAGTGTTTCCTGGATCTATATGTGCTTGTGGATACCATTACTCTAGGTATATTTGCTAGCATTTAATTTCAGGTTTGATGGTTTTTCTTTCAGATTTATCAAACCATTTTTATGTTTTTTTTTTGTGAATTTTTTTTATAGCTGAAATTAAAGGAAGTCAAAAGGTTTTCTAGAAAAGGGGGGACGGTGGTAGTTTTGTGGTGGCTTGCCAGATGATGGTTCTTTGGTCTCATCATTTTTTCTCTTTAAGGAAGAAGATGAAAGGTAATATGTAAATTAATCTTGGAATCAGTTTTTTCCCTGCTTTCATGGTATTGAGGAATTATATTCTTTCAGGTATTTTCCGCGCAATCAAAGAAGCTTTATTTAATGTTCTACAATTCAATGGCAGGGAAAGGAAAACAAAGCAAAATGTTGTATAATTTTATACCTGGCGGAACAGGGCTTCAAAACTCTCGAGAAGCAGAGGAGTGTGATGAAAGTACAACCTATTCTAAATTACAATTATTTGATCTAAACACCATAGTTGCAGCCACAAACAATTTCTCTTTGCAGAATGAACTTGGACATGGTGGTTTCTACTCAGTTTATAAGATAGTGAGTCCTTCTCAAATCTATGATGATTATTAAAATTGTTGGACTTTCTTTCATTGCACAAACATTAGCTCATTATAGTTGAATTTTCCCAATTGTGAATAATCGAAGTCGTACCACCATTTGCTGGCCGTTGATTATTTGACGAGGCTTAGGAATGGGGATTTGGACATTGGGGCTAGGCACGAGGTCAGCTGGGATTGATCAGAAGAAGGGTGAATCAGTTCAGGCAATGAATTTCTAACACATAGGGCCAGGGCCGGCCCACCAGCCCCAAGGGGTCTCCTAGGGCTGGTCGGGCCAATAAAATGGCAAACATATGGGTTCAGGGCCTTGCCTGAGCTCAATCTTTGCTTTTACCGATGCTGGCTCGTCAGCTCGACGCATGCTCGAATTTCTAGTTCCCAGATACAAAGAAGGGCCTATGGGAGGGCGACGGTCATTTAAGACTCGCACGAGCCCAATACATGCCACCCAAAGCTGACAAGACTAGACTCACGCCCGTCTGAGGGTGGGGGCACAGCTCCAACTTCAATTGCCCAACCTACGTATAATCTTCCTCTTCATGATTTACCTCCTAGTAAAATTTCGTGGCAATATGAGGTCTTTGTAGTGACTGGTGACGATTTTAGTTTTTGGCTTCAGACACTGTTTGGGGGCATGTACAGACTTGGGTTTCGACGAAATTTGACCAGTATGTTCCTTATATGGTTTTCTACCCCTTTGTAAAATTTCATGATGATCCGAGCTTTCAGGCGGACTGTGGCGATTGGTTTCTCAATTCGATGATGTGTGGGGCGCGCAACATCGGATTTGACAAATTTTGGTCGCCTGAGTTCCTGCGTGGTGATCTACCTTTCCCGAAAATTTTGTGATGATACATGTTGTGTACGACGATTGACGACGGTTTTGGTGCTCGACTTATGAAGGGGATTAGATAGAGTTGTGTTGTTTGGGCTTAAAAACCTTAGAAACCAATTCTAGCTTGGCCCACAATTCAAAGAATTTCAAGACCGGATGAAAAGATGGATTATGGGCCAAATATCAAGTTAGGTTTATCCACATAAACTTGCAAGGCATGCCTTATTAGGAAAGATGTATCAAGTCACCACATACGAAGAATCATTGGAAGATGTTGATGTACAAAAGTGGAAAAGGGCAATGGATCGTGAAATGGAATTTATGGGTTCAAACTTAGTGTGGTCTCTTATAGAAGCTCCTAGCGGGGTAAAATTTACTAGAAGCAAGTTGATTTACAAGAAAAAGAGCCATGGTAAACCATGTGTGCATAAAAGATTCAAGGCCCATTGGTAGTCTTCCCTATTTTTTACGTAGATGACATCCTGTTAATTAGAGACAATGTGAAGATGTTGTCATACATAAGGGGTTACTTGAAATAACATTTTGATATGAGAGACTTGGGTGAAGCTAACTATATTCTAGGAATCAAACTCTTATGAGACCCGAAGAATAAGGTGCTAGCTCTGTCCCAAGCTTCCAAAGGGCTGCTCTCGCACGGAGAATTATGCTCCTTCCACTCGATCACTAGAGGTGAGGGACGCCACACGTGCTGGTGACCTATTAACCTGATTTTTTGGTATTATTTGGGACATTTTCAAGCATAGATTCATAAGTAACATAAACTTGTTTCAAAAAGCCAGAATTATGGAAATTCGATTACAAATCATAACTTTAAACTACCACCATAAGGGTGTTTAAAATGTCCTATACATATATGCCTGATTATATAACTACTTGTATTCATACAAGTTTCATTATAACAAAATGTTACATTTACATTTCTATTACAAAATCAAAGCAAAAATCAAGGTCCTATATATGAGTGACCTCTAATGTCAGGTCGCCTTCGCCGAGCGATATCCTCACGACTTCTTCAGAACCTACACGGATGAAACACCCGTACTAAGCTTCTATCTTAGTGGGAAAACAGAGTAACATATATGACTACTTATAGTGATCTTCAATTCCAATATACATGCATATATAAATATTTCATGTATCATATTATTCATTTCTCCCGTAGGAATACATAACAAAAATTTCATAACAGAAGGTACCCATAGGTACACTATAGTACATAATTGAGATATGCCTTAGCATCAAAACCGATTATATTTGTTTTCATATTGTTCATTATTCAGATACTTTTTATATAAATGTTTGCCTGCATAAACTAGTGAAAATGAATAACAGGGACACGGTACAATAGGTATCTGTAGGTACAATATAGTATAGAACAGGAAGTGACCGTAAACGAAACCCACTTAATGGCACCAACAGAACAGAAGTGCTAAGTAGCACTAAATAGACGTACTAATTAGTATGAAACATACGTGCTGAAAGCACTGGTCCCTATTTATTCACTATCCGATCTTAAGCAGACATACAATTATATGTGTTTTAGAGTATTTTATTCAGGTCTTAATAACATTCAAGTAGTTATGTGACCCAATTGCAAGAATTCACACCCAATTTCTAACAATTACATTAATTCCCCCATTTGCTTAGGTTTGTAGAAATAGAAAGCAAAGCAAGCAAAGAAGAGGTCAAACAGAGCAAGAATACAAAGCCTGCCCCGAAGCATTGGTTCGCTGAGGCGAAGGGGTAATGGTTAGAAGACTGTCTCGGGTTCGCTTAGGCGAAGAGACAACAACCAAAAGGAAGACACACGGCCTTCGCTAAGGCGAAGGGTGTTGAGTTGGAACGTAAATGTCGTATTCGGCCATTTTCACAGACAAACTAACTCCAAACCAAAACAAACTCAAAACCAACCTCATACCCAACTCAAACCAACCAAAAACACATTTACGGGAAGAGTTAGGATTTTTCCTAACCCGAATTATCTTGAAAGCTTCAACCTAGCTTCCTTTTTCTTCATTTTCTTTCTTCCTTTCCTTTCATTCTCTTTGCTTCAACAAGGAGAGCCAAGAATTACTGATCGAAACTAATTTTGGGTCTCTCTACACAACCGGGTGCCCTAGCCCTTAAATCCCAAAAATGAGGAATTCCCATTCTAGAGACAAGTGTGTTGTCTTATGCCCTTTTTGCCTCAAGTTTTTAGCCCTTTGCTATTTAGTCCTCCTACTTCATTAAATTTGGCAACTAACTTATCAAAATTCTATAATGGTATACTAACTTCTTATCTTATGTCTTTTGAGTCCTTAATTGGAAATTTATCAGTTTACCTTTTTTCACACTAAGCACTTAAATTTCCGGAAAATACAAATTTGACTTCCATTATATCCTAAACATGTCTTAAAATTACTAGAGTATAATTTGGAGTGTTATAAGAATTACAAGAGGGGATTTCCACCATTTAGATATGGAATTCATTTTTCTAAGGGACAATTACATAAAACTTATGAAGAGAAAGAACTCATGAGTGAGAAACCTTATGCTTTGGCTATAGGTAGTCTTATGTATGCCATGTTATGCATCGGGTGGGATATTTGCTATGCAGTGGGAATTGTAAGTTAATACAAATCAGATTTCGAAGAACAACACTAGACTATAGTGAAAAACATATACTCAAGTATCTAAAGAGAACGAGGGATTGTATGTTGGTGTATTCCAGTGGGAGTTTTGGAATGCTTACGGACTTTGATTTCCAAGGGATATTGACTATAGTAAAATTGCATATGAGGAAAACCTAGTAAACCCTTTTACTAAGCCCCTTCCTGAACGTGTGTTTGAGAAGCATGTAAATCAAGATGGGTCTTGTAGCGTCCTTTAATTTACTTTAGAGTAATCGGGAGTTCGTTACATCTAAGCCCTAGGAGCAAGACTTTGTAATTTCATTTTCTAATTTTAATGG
This sequence comes from Tetrastigma voinierianum, assembly GCA_016808115.1. Taxonomy (NCBI): domain Eukaryota; kingdom Viridiplantae; phylum Streptophyta; class Magnoliopsida; order Vitales; family Vitaceae; genus Tetrastigma; species Tetrastigma voinierianum. Next base: position 486,208 of record JAEQBH010001228.1, on the reverse strand, counting down.
TATGAATTTACACGCGTTGTTTCACATATAAGGTCCAGATTAATTATGCAGTATATGATCATATAGACACATCCATAGAAGACATGGTCATAGGTTCTCCTAATTAGTGAATTGTCCCACAATTGATAAATAAAATTGAGCACTTTATTTAGACTATAATATTCTATGAAATAATTTGTCTCGGTTATTATAGAATATTAGAGTGAGTTATGTTATACTCACTTTTAGAGTGTCAAGAGAGATTTAATTAAAGCCGCACATTTTGCAAAGCACTAAATCTTAGACAATGTTAGTTATGCTATTTTTCTTAATCCTGATTATGTTATAAACATGTAGTTAAGTGATTATTATTCTTCGAGTTATCAATAAGTGAGGTCTCATTTTAAAGTCTAATACCATGATGATTTGAGAATAATGATTATTTGACCACCAGAGTTTATGAGCTATACAAAAATGGAATTTGTATGAAATATCATCTTAATACGTTTTCTAAGATTAGAGACAAAGACATTGGCCAATGCGTTGGATCCATTAGAGAAACTGATAAGTTAAGAAAATAAATAATCAATCGATTGACAGAAACTCTTCTCGATTAATTATTGATATTTTACGAAGGAAAAATGCATTTAATATGTACATTATTAATCTTGGAGTTCATATCTGGGCTTTTAGTGGAATAATACCAAATAAGATAACGGTTCCAGACTTGCTTTTGAGCAAGTGGGAGATTGTTGGATTTATGCTCTAGAAACAATATGAGACGTTGATCAAGAGCCAAAATTTATAATGAACTGTTGGATCCCCAGACTAGCTAATTAGTGACAGGGCCCATTAGTAATTGCTTAAGAGACAACACAGTAAGGCAAAAGTTAAGTTACTTGATAAGCAAGAAATCCTATAAGACACAAATTGGTTGCTTGTTAGACAAGTAACCTTATAAGGTTAGGATTTGAAGTATATAAATAGATCCCTTTCCTTAGGACCTTCATACATTCTCCCTAGGGCCTTTACACACATACGTGGGTATTCTTTCCTCTGGTCTTTGGTAATTAGGAGCGCCCACACGGAGATCTGTTGTGACTAGAATAGATTGGAGGGTCTTGCGTCAAGAGGTTAGTAAACCCTAAGGATAATGACGTTAGTTTATCACACATCTTATTTAATCATGATACAGGCTTCTATTGTACATTAATCCCAACAGCAGGCTCAACTATCTAATATATAAACTTTGAGCTGACTCATTATGCTATTAACCTGAATGTTATTTATTCCTCTATGATTTTTAACAATTTTGATTCTATATATCGAAGTATTGCTAATTTGAATAAATAAAGTTATTTTTCTCTTAAAAAAACAACGCCCAAACAGATGTGTATTTTTAAAACCTTTTTTTATATCATTTACCAAACAAGTTCCAATATTGTTAATTTGTTTTATGTTCTCTAAAATGGTACTTGGAAAATAAATGAAAATAATTAAAGAGGAGGCATGCTTTATACTTATACATAACAAATTGTTTTTAATTTCTTTTAAAAAAATTGTTTTTAATTTTCTAATGGTTGAACCGTTCCTGTTTTACTCTTTTTCCTTTTATATGGTATGGCCCTCTCTGATTGTGGAGATTTTGGGCCAACTTTCAAAGTTCCAATTAGCTGGAGAGAGATTTTCGTGGGCTTTCGTTGACCGTTGAGTGATAGAATTTTTTTTTTTTTTGGGTTCTATTCAGTGTTCTTCGACTTCCGATCATCTTTTCATTTATCTTCTATCCAAAAATCAGCCCAATCCCTTTGTTACCACCACTTATCCGTTTGGGGTGACGGTGTGGGCCTACTAAATTTAGTATATATATATATATATATATATATATATATATATATATATATATATATAGATATTAGGATTTTGGGGTTTTATAAATTAACACCCATAATATTTTAATCTTTTATTTAATTTTTAACATAGTGAATTTCTCCTCATTTTTTGTGGTTTTTTTTTCCCTTTTTGTTGTTTGTGTTCTTCATTTAACCATTCATTTGATCAAAATTTTAGGAAAATACGTAAGAATTAGATGCATGTATCATCGATCAACATTTTTTTCTTCTATTTTGGGATATGTGAGATTAATACATGCAAAGTAAAGAAAGTGTAACAAGTGAACAACAACCAACTTTAGATTTACTAATATAAGAGTATGACTTTTTAACTTACCCTTGAGATTTCAGTATTCATTAACTTCTTTTGTTTTTACAACTATTCACCTTACATTTTATGTTGTAATACTTAGGTGTAGCAGTCATTTCCACAATAAACTTTTTTATTTATATATTTATTTACATCTACTTACTTTACATATTATATCGTACTCACTCATTCAATTTTAACTACACGAACATCCAGAGCGGCTCATCACTAATTAGGATGTCACAAAAATCTTGTGTACGATATAAAAGTATAAACGAGTACATGTCTTGATCATCCTAGTAAAAACCATATGAGAGAGTAAAACCATATGTCTTGATCATATTTGATTTATATATATATATATATTTGTGATTTTAAAACATGTTAAAAATAACTTATAAATATTATTAACTACAGAGGAGATAATCATATTTCTTTTAACTTAACCTAACGATCTCAAGTCAAGAACCTATGAATATACATACTATTAAGAAAATACATAGAGACGTTTATAATAAGTCACTATAAATAGAAGGTATCATTATACCATAGTATCATCTTATCTACTGACATCATAGAGGGTACCAATCGGTAACACATTTGGAAATGACATCAAAGTAAATTAATTGGTAATACATTTGGAAGCAAATAATTTTAACACCCTTTCAACACCTTTCATGCGGCCCCTACCAATGGTCCTTGCTGACTTTCAAACAATCAAACGAAAGATTCAAATCAAGAAGAAGAGTATTAAACCTTAATCTCTTATCAAATCAAGTTCTTACATTCATGTTAAACTACTAACTCACCTACAAACTCGTTCGTAAGATTTCAATTTAATATGTAGTGATAATGTGTTTAACACTTGTAAAAGATATGGTTGATTAACCCATAAATTATCTAAAATTATAATAATAAATCATTTATTCTAAAATTATCTAAACAAAATATATTAAAATATGCTTCTCTATCATTTATTTGGAAAGAGTTTTTTTTTTTTTAAGAAATTTTTCAGTATTTATAAATATTACAACATAAAAAATTTATTTCTAAAATTGGACCAATTAAACAAGAAATAATATTATTATTTAAAAATAAAGAAATCACTTTTTATTCAAAAATTATCTAAACAAAATATATTAAAATATGCTTCTCTATAATTACTTATATGAAAATTAATTATAAGATTATTTAACAATAATAATACATAAATTTATTCCTGTAATTATGGAAACAAAATATATTAAAATATTATTCTCTATAATTTATTTGGAAAGAGTTCTTATAATTTTTTAAGTATTTATAAATATTACAACCTAAAAAATTTATTTCTTAAACAATTGAACAATTAAAGAAGAAATATGATTATTATTTCAAGAAAATATGTAATAAATCATTTTATTCCAAAATTATTCAAACAAAATATCTTAAAATATTATTCTCTATAATTACTTATATAGAAATGACTAAGATATAAATTATTTTATTATACATAAAAATTCATACTTTAGTTTGTAGATAAAAATGAACTTATTTAGTTTAAATACATTAAATTTATTTATTATGTAATATGAAAGAAATCTTTATATTATTTCGTTGTAATTATACTTTATAAAAAAAAATCTCATGGGTTTATGGATGCAAGAAAACATGGAAGAAGATGATGGTTGAGGTTATACAGTAAAATTTTATATATCATTGATATGTAAAAATAATAAACTTTTTACATTATGTTCCTAATTAGTAAATATAATAAAATGACCATCCAGTTATAAAATTTAAAATTTTGTAATGGTGTCATTTTTAGAAAACGACACATAAATCTAAAATAAATAAAAAATCAATATGATGACATTTTTCAAAAAATGAAACTATAATCTAAAATTACCACCCTCTAGCTATTCCAACACATTTATTTTTTAATTTCTTGTAGTGTCACTTTTCTGAAAATGACACTATAAATCTAAAACTAGCATTTTCAATTATAAATCTAAAAGTAGTATTTTCAATTAAATATTTTTTATATGATGAGACACCTTTATAAACTTTAAGTTATATGGTGTCATTATTTTAACAAATGACACAAAAAATAGTGACACCATAAATTTATTTTTGTAATAGTGGTAGTTGTGTTATGTGATAAAGTTTTACCACCTATGATCATGTACCTTGATTTTTTCCCTTCTACATTTAAATGTATGTTGTTCTATTGATATCCTTTGGTAGGTAGAACAAGACTTCTTTTTTTAAAGAATAATTTTATTAGTTCAAACATAGATAAAAATACAAATATCAAATCACTAAAAATCATAGATGATGAAACAACCTAGGTTTATAATATAATAAATCAACTCAAAGTCTACAAATTTGATAATATTATAGTAACTAGAATATATGATTTCAATTGTGCAACATACTGGTGATGACCACTATTTGCTTTGTTATCTTGTCAGATTGTTTGACTAGATTACACACAAATAAAACATTATAACAAGACGATAACATAAAATGTTTGTTCCAATAAAACGACGAAAATATGAAAAAAAAAAAAACCTAAATCTATTTGGAATAATCATCTTATTAAGAAATAGATTGATAGAAAAAAATATGAATGAGTAATTTCAAGTCGAGAATAACAAAAATTACCTCTTCTTAGTTAAAGAAGATGAGTGGCTAGAAAAAAACATATTGAGAGAAAATGAGGTTCGGTCAAAAAGAGTTATCGGTCATTTGCATCAAGACTTTTGCATCTAAGGATAATGGATTTTGAATTATTTGCAATGCTATACTTTCATCTACGTGGATATTGTTCATTTAAACTTAATTAATTTTGTGATTTTAACGTACATTTCCATAGCCAGGGAAAGTCTATAAAATATAATATTATAAATTTTTTTCTTATTTGACATGAGATATCAAAATATCAATTCGAGTTATATAATTGATTGGATATTATGATTTTTATTTTAAATTTAATGATCAGAAAGGGAGCAAATTTACCTTTTCATGCATGTGCTGTTTTTTTTTATGGTTATATGGATTTATGATATAAAATTACTCTAAAAGTACAGTAGCACCTATTTCTTTGTTGTAAACAATAGGTTTTTTCAATAAAAATAAAATGTTGTGGGTCACAACATGAACAAAGACAGTTTTTTTTGAAGCTATATATTAAAACTCCATTTAGCGCTTATACTGATTGAAATAAAGGTGGAGGCCACAAGACAAAGAATGGCCAAAAGCCCGAGTCCAATGCCCCCCGCAAAGGTATACAGCACACATCTTGCCATTCGACTAATTTAATTTGTAAAGCCTAAATATAAACACACCACAGATTTTCAATTCAAAGTTAGAACTGCTTTCATATCAGCTTTCTGTTTACCATTTAATTTTATTAAATAAAATCAAATGCATTTCACTTTGAAAATTCGCATCTTCTTCATCTTATTTTCCTCTTTACCAGCACTACCTCCAAATAAATTCCTACGACGTTGTTATACACACACTCGCCCTCGATTACGCCCAGACCAATCGTATCTCCCGCTATCGCTACATGCATAGTTACTTATTACACTTTTGCTCCACACCACTACCATTGGCATCGCTCCACACCACAACCCGTCGTTGCTCCACACGGCGGGCCATTGCTCCACACGATACAACTTTTCTTCTCATCGACACTACGCAGCCGCCCATCCTCGCCTCGCAGCTGGCCATCTACATCATTTTATTTGTTGCTACTGGATTGATATTTATTTAACATTTTTATGTCATAAAAGAAAAAAAAAATCCAAACTAAAAACAACTGAAGGAAAGAAGGGAAAAAAAAAAAACACAATAATAAAAGTTATGAAAAATCTTGAAGAAGAAAGTAAGATAGAATTAGCTAACTAGGAAAAGAGAAAAAATGATAATACTATTTTTTAAAGTAAACATGGGTTGTTTGTTTGTTTATTTTTAGAAAAAGCACAAGAGGGAAGAAACAGGTGTCCGTTTCGAATTCCGAAGTTCAATTATGGTGTGCGTCAACTTAGATTGTGTAGGTACAACATTATGCATCACACATTTTACAACAGTACTACAACCTTAGCTGTCATGTGATAAATAATTTAACTGTTAGCATCCAGTGGATCCCACTAATGAATGCTACCCAGACTATTTTTCAGAAATAAAATAACTCAAAAACACCATTAGAATTCATGCATTGAAAATTTTAAACTGTCAGCATCTAGTGGATCCCACTAATGAATGCTACCCACTATTCTTCAGAAATAAAATAACTCAAAAGCTATGTATATATATATATATATATATATATATATATATATATATATATATGTACTTATTTTTTGCGAAACCCTTGGAAGTACATGCATATATATATATATATATATATATATATATATATATGTACTTATTTCTCATGAAACCCTTGGTATAATATGCATTGAAGTATTTTTGATCTGAAGCTGCAAATTGAACTCGTCTGAAAATCTAGCACACCTGTTCTCTTAGTACCTTGTTTTAGAACTGTTTTTGGAAACAACTTCTACTTTAAAACATACTTATTAGTATAGAGAATGACCGATAATTAATTGTCATGTCGCCATTAATCAATTGGCGAATATATATCTACAAGTTTTAACCCAACCGCCCTAATAAATTACAATTCTATAAGATAGTTTCCTAATGTAAGTATAACTTCTACGATAAAAGAGTTTATACGCTATAACACTTTCTCAAGTCGTGGTTGATGATATTACGCCCAACTTGTTATATGATAACTGTCCTACCCACATTTAAGGCGATTTGTAAGGATATCACTCAATCGTTTCCGCCACATATCCAAAGTATAATCAGTTCGAATTATATTTTTCTCACGAATGAAATGACAATCCATCTCAATACGCGCATGAAACGCTGTGAACACAAAATTAAATAATACGGGCAAGACCGATTATCACACTAGATTTACGAGATCGGTTTTTTCATCACCATCATCATATTGATGAAGCCATTTGATCTCACACACCTGGATTCAGCGCACGTCAATATCGACTTTAGTGACGATCAAGAGACAACACTACGTTTACCTTCCACGAGACTAGATTATTTCAACAAACACACTGGCGGACCTCCGTCTCCTTGCGATCCTCGCCTAATATGCTAAAACTCCAAATCGCTGCTATGCCCATGATTAATGTATAAAATACCACGCCCCGGCGCTTCTTTCAAGTAACATGTATCATGCTCTCACTGCCTAATGATCGCATCATTGAGAGGACACGCATCGATTTCATAACATCGATTGAGTGGGTAATATTGTAATCGAAGTTACTATAAGGTAATTCAACTTCCCAACTCGTCTTATATACCTCTCATGATCATCAAATGTTTCGCATTTTCTAGTAAGGTGTACGTCTGAAACTATAGGGGAACTGCATGACTTTACCCCTAACTTTCCAGTCTCAGACAATAGATCAAACACATATTTATTTTAAGATAAGAAGATTCCACAAGCCATTTATAACTTCAATGCCTAAGAGGCCCTGAAGCATCTCTAAGTCCCTTGTATGGAATTGGCTATGAAGAAAGGACTTAAGAGACGACGCCTTAGAATACTTCCATTGATAATAATATCATTCACATACACTACCAATAGAATGATACTTGAACTGGAGTTCCTGTAGAAGACTCCGAGTGGTCGATTTACTCATGCATGCCACCTCAACGACTCGACCGAATTCTACTAAATCACACATAGGAATCTGCTTTCAAATCATACAAAGATTTCATGGCATAAACTTTCCTATCTCTCATTGAAAGCAACAACCCTGGGAGTTGCTCCATATACACCTCCTTCAAGGTCGCATAAAGAAAGACATTCTACTATAAAGCCGCTGAGATCCTTAATGGTGTTAAAATGGTGAAATAAAAAGTCAGAATGGGACGCCCTCACACAGGGAAAAGTGTTTAATAGTCCATGCCATGCGCGCCCGAGCGTACCCCTTAGCCACAAGTCGTGTTTTCAATCGGTTAAATCAACCACGATTAACTAACCCGCAAAAACCTAACGACATCCAATGACTTTCTTCCGAGCAAGTAACTATACCAAAGTTCCGGCAAATATCATATTTAAAGCCGATTTCTTCCAATTGCAAGATACGCCAATCAGTAAGGGAGAGCAAAGCCTCACAAATAGTGTAAGAAAAAGATATAGAATCAAGAGATGCAATAAAGGAACAAGAGGAAGATGACAAATGATGATAGAAACAATGAAGAGATTGTGCTAGTATTTGATGCTTTACCTTATAGAGAGCAACAAAAGATCATCATTCGACTGGATTTGATCACATAACCAAAGGTTTGGACTACGTGCTGTAGGTTATGACGCGAGAATATACCCGAGTAATGGTGAGGTTTAATAGATCGGAGCCAGAGTAGGAGTCGGTGGAGCCGGTGAGGCGGTCAGTGTGCATCAACAAATCATCCTCTTCCCCGATTTAGTATTAGGAGAAGAAAGGAAAACGGGGTAGTCTCAAAGAATGTAACATTAGTAGACTCAAAGTAACGTCAAAGAGTGGGACAATAACACCTATACCCTTTTTGAACACAAGAATATCCCACAAAGATACACTTTGAGGACTTTAGATCAATTTTAGACACTTGTGGACGAACATCTCGAACAAAGCATGTGCATCTAAATACTTTGTGATCAATAGGAAATAGCGAATTATTTGGAAAAAAACTGGTGGTAAGAAGTAGCCTAATTAAGAATCGACGAGGGCATCCTATTAATAAAAAAACAAGCTATGAAGATTACATTAGCCCAAAAATGTTTAGGGACAATCATCTAGAACAAAAGGGCTCCTCGATGGGCCTCAAGAAATGCTCATTCTTTCTCACTACTTACATGAGAGAAGTACAGACAACACACGAGGCTCAGTGGAGAATCCCATGTCAGAACATTATACCCAAAGTCTCCACAAGTATCCTCGCATTATCACTTCTCAATGTTTGAACAGAGACATGGAATTGTGTTTGAATCTCAACACAAAAGGCACTAAAATAAGATAAAAAACCCGTAAGATTCTTTCATTATAGATATCAAAGTCGTATGATACGAGAGAAATTGTCAACAAAAGTACCAAAATACTTAAACCTAAGTGGGAGACATAATCGACAATGACCTTTTAATCATCGAATTTAACTAACCTTAAAGGATGTTTGTTTATTGGACTCTAGGACTCAAACACATTATTAGAATTTAATATATTGACATCACCACAATTCAATGAGGATAGTTGAAAATCGAGGATATAACTTCTTTAATGAGAGTAAGATTAATCTAAACGACAATGTAATTTGAATAGGTAACAACCTTAACATGCAATAGACTTGTACCTTCAGGTTAAGGATGAGATTCTTAGACTGTTCTACCAATAATCCGTCACGCGAAAAGATCCTGAATCAAACAATAATCAAGAAAGAATGAGATACTGCAATTAAGTATACAAGTGAGTTTACTTATAGAAATTAAATTAAAAGAGAATGGTACGTAAATCCTAGAACGTAGGTCAAAGCGACAGAGAGCCAATAATTGTCCCTAACCCAAGGACGTAAGATGTCAATTCTATCCGGCAAGGGTAATGCAGAGGCAAGAGTGAGACTGAAACATAGTAAATAAACTGGAGTTACTTGTCATGTGGTCGATGGCATCAGAGTCAATAACCCATGTGGAGGAAGAGGAAATAAAACATGTGTGGGTTTTACCTGACTCAACGAGTGTAATGATAGAAGTAGATGCATAGTAAAGTGATTTTTGATAATTATCAGACTGAAATCTTCGATTTTTATTCTGCAACTTCCTACAATTCCGGCGTAGATGTCCTAAATTATGGCAATAATGACACACAACTCATTATGAAGTTTTCTGGTTAGTCATAGTAGCAGATCTAACTCAAACAAGTCTCCGAAAGTCCAAAAAATACTAAAAAATAGGATCTTGTAAGGAAAAGGACCACCTTTCCATGAAAATGTGAAACCCCGAGAAAATCCAATTTTCTGAAAAAGGGCAAAATGGTCATTTCGGTAAAAATTCAAAATCTTTCTAGATCTCAGATGATGAAATGGATTTCACCGTTTGAATCGTCTCGCGAAATCTAGCTACCACGCCGACTCTCACGCCCGACCTCCCTCGAGAAAGTCGAAATTTCACGCCGAGGCATCGTGCCCAAAGTAAAGAAACGTGCTCAGAGGAGGCGTAATATGCGCACAAAATTCACCTACTACACGTGCATCTACGCGACGTATGCTGCATGATTAGTGAGAGGGTGAAATGAATGGCTTAGATTAAGCCATGTGTCAAAAATCCAAAACTTAGGGACATGGAGGGAATTATTGAAATGTTTAATTGGATAAAGACAAAAGATGAATAGTTTTTTTCTTCAAATTGAAGAAGAAAACGTGCAGAAGGGCTGGAATTGATGTAGTAGGTTAGTGTTTCAAATTCCTTGCAGAGAGGCGAGCCGACTTCTTTCTAGATTTCCTCATTGCTCTGGACAAATTTGTCGACCTTTGAGCCAGTTGTTAAATTGCCCACGCGGCGAGGGCCACGCGTGACACCGATTCTACAGCCCGACAACCCAAAGAGGTGGGTCTTCTCCTACTTGTGTTATTATTTGGCTAAGAGCCATGTGAATGGTCAGTGACATTCCGATAGCTTTAATTAATGCGGTTTCTGGCCCTTCAAAATACTGAACCGAGTGAGAAGATCCTTGTAGGGCCGTGAACAACGGTCGACCCTAGGTCTCAATCGCTCACTGAATTTTTGTGTGATTTTCAGGTGTTTGGGTGATTCAAATGAATTACTTGATTGGTTAATTAGTCCATTTGAGCTAATTTAGGTGTTATTGGTTGCAAATTGAATAACATGATTTATGGAGTTAATTAGTATATACATGTTTATACTAGCATGAGTTGTTGAATTGGCTTGAATTAAAATGTTAATGCATGGAATTTAATGTGTTAACATGAGGTTGAATTATATAAAAATATAATTATGTGTAAGCCATTGGAAATGAATTGTAATTAGCTCAAGTGAGCTAATTTTGATGTTATTGATGTGAATTAAATAACATGTGGCATGTATGTAAATTTTATTAATATATGTGTAAATGATATATTGACATGTGTGGTTTGGAAATGGCATAATGCATTCCATATGCATCGGGGCAACCTATAAATTTAGGTGTGAGTGCATGGCATGAGAGAAATGAAAATGATGTTTTTCTCGCATTTGGCTTAGGCATGTGCGAGGGCGCCAGAGACTCAGACATGCAGATCGGGGCATGCGTATTCAAGTAGATAACGATTGAATGTGATTGTTGCCATGACATGTGCACTTAGCGTGAAAGTAACCCATGTAGTAAATTATCACTACGGACATTGCTCACCTTTGGGTCAGGACCATTATTTCGTGCAATGTGATTGTTCCTAGAAGACGACGTCATTAGAGGCCGATTTTTTAGAAGAAAGTCGGATCAGGGCTTTGATGTTTTCTCGTATAACATGTATTAAAAACTTTAAATTTTGATATGTTTTGGTTAAGAGTATTGTAATAACTTGAACTATTGGTATATAGTTGATGTAATTTTGTGGAGTATTGATGCATGGGCCCAAGTGGCCATTTTTACTTTTGCACATGGACCAGCGGTGGTCATTGTTGATCGCTGGGGACAAGTTTTGTACCTCGGGCAGCAGCTCCCGTACAAAGGAGACTCGCTCTCGATTGCCAGGAATGGTGTCGGGTTACCCGACATCCATGAGTATTCCGCGGGTTGACGGGTTGTCAACGGGACCCTCGGGAATGGGGCGTCACAGAAAAACACCACACCTGAATGTTTTTAGGTCCTAAAAACCACAAATCACCTCTTAATGTTACTGAATCTCGAAGGAATCAAGGAAAGTAGGAAAAAACTTTAGGAAAACATGGCTGTTGGGCATAAAATCTTTTGAAAAACACTATTGTAGGCATCAGATAAGGGAAGCGGGTGGCTGGGGAAGATCGTCGGTAACCGACGATGTTGGAGGAGGAGGTGTGTCTTTGTCGAATGGCCCACGCGCCCTAACGCGCCAACGCATGGGGAACATGGTTGTTTTGCACAGTCTAGGCGTGGGACTCACGTGCGCCTTTTTCAGCCACCGAACTTGGTGGCTAAGGTTGCCGGAGGCTGACGCACCTTCCTATGGGGTTGGTTTCTCCCATGCTCTCCCAAACACTTTGTTTCAAAAAACACACCTTCCGAACCCTAGGTTCCTTTGAAATTCCTTCAACAAAATTTGTCTTTTTTTTTTGGCGAATTCAAGTCCTAGGCTTTGATACCATGTAAAAAGAAAAACAATAAAATTGGAGGAATGTTATCCACACAAGGAAAGACAATATATATATATATATATATATATATATATATATATATATATATACACACACACACACACACACAAATCCACACACACACACACACAAAAAAACACACAAAAGCCAATCTAACTTTCCTAATAGATTATAACTCTAGAAGATAAGTTTCCTAATAGGTTACAACTCTATATGTAAAATAAATATATGCCATAACAGACACATCAAAACATTTTTCTTTCATTTTTTTTGTAACTGTAGGTGTTCGAGCCAGTTAGTGTGCACCTTGATTAATCCCATGGTCTTGAAGTTAACGGTCAGGTAAACTTTCCTTGCAGGTGTTAAATAAAAAAAATGGTTATTTTGTCATTTTATCATTTAAGGGTAGAATAGTCATTTGTGTTGTGTTATCTTCTCTTTATGTTTTTAGTGTTTCCCTATTTCCATTATTCATTGCTTTGTAATAGACATTATGGATGGGTATTGAATAGAGATATGGCTTGCATTCTTCTCCTCATTCTTTTGTTCTTTTCACATGGTATCAGGGTAGATTTCAAGGAAAGAAATTAAATCTAAAACACAGTTTTCACGGATCCAACTAATTTTTTTTGGTGTGATTGTACAATTCTTTTCCCTGTGATTGTACAATTAGGGTTTCAACAATTTTGATCTTGGATTCTTTTCGGCTTTTGAATTTGTTCTCTTCCACAATTGTTCATCTCTTTGCAATTTGGTATATTTTTTGCCCTTATTTATTTTGTTTCTTGATCATGGCTAATGAAAGAGACATTTCGCTTCAATCTATGAGTGTGAGGTTGAATGAAAAGAATAATTCGTATTGGAGTTATGTGACGAGAAATTTTCTTAAGGGTAAAAAATTGTGGGGATATATTACCGAACCTTATGTGAAACCTAAAAGTACAGATAAAGATTATATTGCTAATATAGATACTTGGGAAGCAAACAATGCAAAAATTATTTCTTGGATTAATAATTATGTCAAGCATTCAATAGGCATACAATTGGCAAAGTATAAGACAACAAAGGAGGTTTGTGATCATTTGCAGATGCTATACATTCAATTAAATTTTGCAAAATAGTATCAGTTGGAGATTGACATACAAGCTTTTCAACAAAGGAATATGAGTGTTTAGAAGTTTTATTCTGATATGACAGATTTTTAGGATCAATTGGCTCTTACAGAATCAAATGAATTAAAGGCGTGTGGTGCCTATATCGCTCATAAAGATGAGCAACAATTGATACAGTTCTTGATGGCTCTTCGTAGTGATTTTGAAGGACTTAGAGGTTCAATTATGCATCGTTCTCCATTTCCATCTATTGACTCAATTGTGAGTGAATTATTGGCTGAAGAGATATGTCTTAAATCTCATTATGAAAAAGGGAATTCTTTCTACTCCGAATCCTTCTTTATTGTCTGTTCCTTCTAAGCCTCCCGTTAATAGTAAGAACAAGACTTACACACGGGTTGCTTTTGACGAGTGTAGTTTTTGTAACCAAAAAGGTTATTAGAAGGCTTAGTGTCATAAGCTAAGAAACTAGAATCAATTGCATCAACAATTTTAGACTTGGAAGCCTAGCAACCAAACACAATCTCATGCTAATAGACCACCTCAAGGCTACAAACCACCATAGTGTAATATCGTAAGAGTAGCCACATCAATTCCTTTCATCGATCCTAGTACCTTGGTTGAGCAATTTCAGAAGTTTCTCTTCTTATAGCCACAAGCTTTGTCTATCTTCTTCTATAGGTCAATTGACTCACAATTCTTTAGGTATGTTGTCTTCTATGTGGATCTTGAATTTTGGTTATTTTCATCATATGTCTCCAAATTCTTCTTGTTTTTCTTCTATGTTTCTTTTGTCTTCTATTCCTGTTATGACCACTAATGGGGCACTCCTAAACCTTTAGCATGTGTTGGTTATGTTGTTACTCATAATTCGTCTCTCTTTCTCTCTCTCTCTCTCCTCTTGCTAAGCTGATTATATTCCCGAGAAACTCGCATTGGGCCATTATGTTATGTTTCGCCAATCTAGACATGATAATTTAGTCACATTTTATCTTCTTCCTTCTTCTCGTTACGCAAGATCCAGAATCTCAAAGTTGATTGGCAATGTTACAGGAAAGGGGGATTATTATATGTTCTGGATGAGTTAAAAGAGCCAACTGTTGCTGCCTGTGTTGATTTGTCATCTTTTCGTTGGAGTCTTTCTTCTTCTAGTTTTTATTTATGGCATTCTCGTATCGGTCATGTTTCGTCTTCTCGTTTGAAATTTTTGGCGTCCATATGAGCTTTAGGAAAGTTACAAACTCATGCTATTTCTGATTGTAGTGGATGTAAACTAGCAATTTTTTTAGCTTTACCTTTTAATCGAAGTGTTTATGTTTCTTCTCCTCCCTTTGATTTGCTTCATCTTGGATGTAATGAGCCTTCATGTCTCCAAAAGGAGGGTTCTTAATATTATGTTTCTTCTATTGACGCATCATACTCATTATCGTTGAGTTTATTTGATGAGCTATTGTTTTCAATTTTTTGAGTATACAAAGTCGTTCAGATTTTGTAAAAAACTCAACATTCTATCATATCAAATGTTTTAGTTATGATATGAGCGGGAAATATAATTCTAATAAATTTTTTGAGTTGCTTGCCTTAGACGGAACAATTCAACAAACTTTGTGTACGGATGCTCCTAAACAAAATGGTGTAGCTGAAAGAAAACATAGGCATATTGTTGAAATAGCTCGATCTCTCTAATTATCTGCTTCTATTCCTAGAGTTCTAGGTGAAGTTGTTCTATCACAGCTTAGATTAATTCGATTCTTTCCTCTCATATTTCATGTATTTCTCATTTCGAAAAAGTATACGAGTATGCTCTAGATTATTATTTCTTTAGAGTTTTTGGATGCATTTGCTTCATTCTTCGTCCTCATGTAGAACATAGCAAGTTGTTATCTCGATCTACTATTTGTGTCTTTCTTGGTTATAGTGAAGGTCAGATGGGGTATCGATGTTTTGATCAAACTACTAAGAATCTTTATGTGCCTCGTCATGTTGTTTTTCTTGAACATATACCTTTCTTTTATATTCCATTTTCTACTCATGACTTGACTAGATCCAACCTTATCCGCATCGATCCTTTCTCTAAGGATTCTGGTAGTTTGTCATCTCAGGTTTCTAATACTTTAAATTCCACTTCTCATGTTCTTCCTCATATTCCTTTACATTATACTCGACGTGTTCGTGCAAGTAGTTCTGCAGGTATAGACACTTTGCTTTTTCGGACACCTGATGCTCCCTCTTCTCCTAAAGTCTCCCAATCTCCGTCTGAGATTGTAGATCCACCTCTACATCGATCCACATGCATTTGAAGTCCACAAAGTCACTAGAGTTTTCTTATTCTTGTTATTCTTGGATCATTTACTCTTTAGATTCTATTCCAATTGTCTCGAGCCTTCTTCCTATAAAGAGGCAATTCTTGATCCATGTTGGCAACAAGTTATGGATTTAGGAATCCTAAGGCTTTACATAAGATATATACTGCGGATTTGCTCCTTTACCTCTTAGTAAAAGTGTTGTTATCATTCGCGAGTATTAAGATCAAGACTCGTTCTTATGGATCTATAGAGTGATTCAAAGGTAGGTTGGTTGCAAAATGATATTCACAACAATACGAAATAGATTATGAGGAGACTTTTTCTCATGTCGCAAAAATGGCTATTCTTCGTACTTTTCTTGTAGTAGCTTCAGTTCAACAATGGTTTCTCCCTCGCTTGATGCTAAAAATGCCTTCTTAAATGGGGGATCTTCAAGAAGAAGTTTATATGGAGCCCCCTCCTAGTGTTTCTCGTGATTTTAGGTATGTTTGCAAGCTCAAGAAGACATTATAGGGTCTCAAACAAGCACCTCCTGCTTGGTTTGAGAAATTCATTTTTGTGATCTCCTCTCTTGGATTTGTTACTATTAGTTATGATCCGGTCTCCTTGTTAAGTGCATTGATGCAAGTCATATAATTCTTTTTTTATGTGTTGGTGACGTGATTATTACTGGTGATGATGTTGATGATATTTTAGTTTTGAAGACAAAATTAGCTAAACAATTTGAAATGAAAGATTTGGGTTCTCTATGATATTTCTTTGGTATTGAAGTAGCCTATTCTCCTAGAGGTTTTCTTCTTTCTCAATCTAAATATGTTGCAGATATTCTTGAGTGAGCTGGACTTACTGATAATCAAACTGTTGATAATCCAATTGAGATTAATGCAAAGTATTTTTCGTAATGGAGCCCTGGTCTATCTAGGATTGGCTTCTGCTATGATATTGCTCATGTTGTTTATGTTAATAGTTAGTTTGTCAGCTTTCTCCTACTATAGTTCATTGGGTAGTTATTCTTTGTATTTTGCGATATCTTCAAGGTATAGTCTTTCAAAGTCTTCTACTTTCATCCACCTCTTCTTTAGAGTTGCGTGCATACCCTGATGTTGATTATGACAGTGACCCCACTAATCGTAAGTCTGTTACTGGTTTTTGTATCTTTTTGGGTGATTATCTTATTTCTTGGAAGAGTAAGAAACAATCCATTGTTTCTCTATCTTCAACTGAAGTAGAGTCTCATGCTATGACATCTACTACCAAAGAGATTTTTGGTTATGTTGGTTACTTGCATATATGAGAGTATTTCTTTCTCATCCCACTTATATGTATTGTGACAACTAAAGTGCTTTTCAAATTGTCACAACTCAGTTTTTCATGAACGAACCAAGCATATTGAGATTAATTGTCACCTTACACGTCATCATCTCAAGCAGGGCACAATCACTTTGCTTTTTGTTTCTTTTTCATTGCAATTTGTAGATTTCTTTACCAAGTAGCATTATGTTTTTCCATTTTCTTTTCTAGTTGGAAAACTCTTGATGCTTGTAGTAGCCGCATCGTGAGTTTGAGGGGGGATGTTAAATAAAAAAGGGGTTATATTGTCATTCTATCATTTAAGAGTAGAATATTATTTTGTGTTATATTCTCCTCTCTTTATGTTTTTAGGGTTTCCTTCTTTCCATTATTCATTGCTTTGTAATAGCCATTGTGGATGAGTACTGAATAGCGATATGACATGCATTCTTCCCCCTATTCTTTTGTTCTTCTCACAATAAGGTCTCTAATAAGCGACCATTGAGGAATAAGCCTTACACAAAGCCAATTGAGCTACCCCTAAGAGTTCAAAGCATTTTTCTTTCATGACAGTTAAGAAAGTATAATGTTTTAAGAATATATTTTAAAATTATATAGCTGTAAACAATAATTAAAAATAAAATATATTAATACAAATTATTATTTTTAAATTTTCAAAATATAATGCATAAAAGAAAATATTTCAAATAGATTTGTAGTTTAATCAACATCAAATAACTATTTTGTAAAGCCATTGAGAATGACTTATCAAAATGTTTCCAAACCTACATGTTATTGTTTTGTCTCAACCATTATTATGAAGGAGACCTTACATTCCTAGCAGAGCCAGATAGGCTCGGGGGTGTTAGTGCATTGCATCATATTATCATCTTATTTTCTATGTATTTTAATAATTTTGATGATGATTATTAGACTTTTAATGTTTAAATATAATTTTGTTGTTAGTCAACTTGAGGAAAAGGAACAAAAAAGCCAAATGCAGAACCAAAGAAGACCAAGAAGCCACAACACACAACAAGTATCTGATCTTTTGATTTTTTTGTATTAATGGAGGCTTCAAATGGCTATTCTCTGCCTAGGAATATGTTCTAGAGTTTAAGAGATTTCCAACGAGTCCAAGCACACCCAATTTGGAGTCCGGACGAGAAAGTTACGATCTCAAAAGTTCACAGTAAAGTGTAGATGAATAGTGCGTGCTATAACATCATTGTTCACATGCCGTGACAATCGTGGCCTAGATTCCACAAATTAGCTATTTTCGGACTTTTTTAGGGCCTATTTCCCAAAATACTATAAATACATGTTTTTTAGACTTATTTAGGGTTTGACTTGGGTGAGATAACACCCATTCTAGGGTTTCTCTCATCCTAAGCTTGAATTACTTAGGGTTTCTAATTTTTTGTTTATTTGAGGAGAAGAGAATGATGCTTTCACTTCCAAATTTGTTTAATCTCTTCCCCCTTTTGTATATCTTTCTTTTGATAGTTGTAATTCCTTTTCTAGTTATGTTTTAGTTAGTTTTCTTAGGGCTTAGATGTAATAAAGACTTGTTTATATGAATATCTCTTAATTTCAGTTTATTTATGCTTTATTTTCATATATGTGTTGAGTAGTTCATTTCATTCTCAATGCTTGTGAGTAATTGACTAATAATTGCATGATTTGTGGTTCGATTCAAGATATGAGAAGTAAGAATTGGATTAGACCATGGATGAATTATTATTTCATTGTCATGAGATAGAGATATAAGTAGATTAAAAATGTGGTATCGTGGATTTAATGGGTTTAATGCACCTTTGGAAATTCGGCGCCGAGCGGTAGATGCAAAATACTAGATCCTACGATATCATGAAGTTATCGAGAGAGATTTACATATGCATTAGTGAAATCACTATTAACATAATGAAATAGACATTAATTGATTGGATTAGGAGGTTCACATAAGCTTAAATTGGTGAAATTTATTCCCTAGGGTTTTAAGTCTCGAGTCTTTGTTAAATTATGATTCTTGCATGTTAGTTTAGTTAAATTTGTGTTTTAATTTTTTACAGATTTTCAATCATCCAAATAAAGCCTGCTTAGATTTTTAGGGGTTGGTAACACAGCCAATCCCTCGTGGACGACATCTTACTTTCACTTTATTACTGAGGAAGGACAAGCACTTGTGCACATAGGCGAATTATTTTATATACATGCATTCGCGCCTATCAGGGGGCATTTGCCCTCATGAATTTTTTTTGAAAAATATTTTCTCTTATTGCATCCAAACCTAAGTCCTAATACCGTGCCCACCGCTTGACATGTACAATTGCTAAGCCATTGGATTAAGGCTTATGATTGTTGATTTTTGCAAAACTTTTTTATTTAGGCTCCATTTGAAACCCAAAGATTCCATTTGGAACCTGAAAAGTGTCAGGAAAACAGAAAAATACTAAGAAAAATGATTTCTCATGTTAGGTTTCATGGTGAAAAATATTTACATATTTTAAAAATTTTTAGTCCTTATTTAATAGAGAGAAATAAATAATGAGCAATGTTTTAAAATGTATTCAATACTAAACTTAATAGTTAATGGGTTCACTGCCAGGGGTCGAACTAGATTAAATCAGGTGATAAAAAAGGTCGATTGGATGGTCCGATCGTCGATTGGTCCGATTTTTAAAACATTGAAAACGAGTTTAAATAAACATATAAAATTAATCTATTAAGTTTAAAACTTTTTTTTTTCCTCCAAATTTTATTTCCTTTTGTTTTTTCTTTCTATTTTCCTCCTTAGTACATTTAGAGTTCCAAACAGAACCTAAAAATACAAATTAAATAAAAATAATAATAAGAAAAATGATTTACTCATGTTTGGTTTAACTGTGGAAAATATAAGAGAAAATAAAATATAATCAAAATTCTTTAAAATTTTATATATTTTTAAATTTCTTAGTCCTTGGAGTGGGATAAGTCCCAGGACACACATGCCATGCAGTTAGCGTTTATTGGGAGCCAGGCCCAAGCCCGATTGAGTATGCATGATCCAGACTTAACCCAGTTACAAGCATTTGAGCCTAAGCAGAGAAGGAGAGCTCACACAGAGAAGGATAGAAGGGTAGGTGGATGATAGCTCAAAATGACCACCTCAGGAAAAAGGCAAGTGAGCTACCTCGGACAACTAGCTTGGGGTATGAAGATGAGACCACCTCAGGAAAAGGCAAGCGAGCTACCTCGGACAACTAGCTTAGGATATGAAGATGAGACCACATCGGGAAAAGGCAAGCGAACCACCTCGACAGTCCGTATCGCACTAAGATGAAGAGAACGATGTGTACGTTACAATCCTTTCGGGCAGGTGTGACGCTTTAGTTAGTAGGGGACAATTAATGTACAAATGAATATGCAACGTAAATAAATAAAGGGCCACTCATATATGCTATAATTATGAGCATTAAAACATGTAACCCTCGACCCATGGGTATAAAAGGGGTAGGAACGAAAAATAAAGGACTCGATCGCCTATTCCGCTATTACTTTGTGGAAGGACTCAAACCTCATCGGGCGCCGCTTGTGGGAAATCAAGACATTTCTATTCGATCCAAATAATCAATGGGTGATCTACCATCCTGGCTCGAAGCTCTATGAACAACGCTTGATGCAACTAGAAAGGTGGCTTCAAGAGTAGCATGACTCTCACCAACAACAACTGACTTCCTTCCTCACAACCAATGCCTCTCTACGAGAAGAGAACGTTGCCCTACGCAATTTCGCCCCGACCTCGACCCTTCCTCACCTAGACATCACCGCCCACCATCGACTTACCTACCGGGCAAAGCCTTGCACCGAGTCCACGAACAACATCTTCTCCACTTACCACCACCCACGACTCGCACGGCCTCTGTGGTGGAGGGAATATTTTCAGCTCACAGGCAAGCCCGGATTCCACGCTACGCTAGGCGACATCTCGACGCCCCGTCATTCATGCTATCTCAATTAGGAGGTTCTCACGTGACTTTTCACGAAATTTCAAATGTACAACGGATCGCAGTGGACCCATTCCGATCATCCGATGCACCGCTGCAGATTATGACCTCCGCATGGGAAACGATACCTTTATGTAAGGTTTTCAATGTCGACCGCGCGCAGCTCGCCTTATCGTGGGTTTCCACGCCTAGCTTCGAACTCGTAATGTTCTTCCGTCGGATTATCCCGAGAGTCTGCCTCCCAAGCATGTGCGAAGTGAGGAGCTGAGGAAGTAGAGGTCACCAAGATCGATGTTCGAATGGAAGGTCCGGGAATTCACTGGGGAGACTTCATGAAGCTTGCCTCGTCCGCCCGCTATAATTAGATTGCAGAGCCCAGACAATACGCATGTCAAACAGGCTATTCGCCCAAACATGCAGTTTTTTGACTCTCTTTCTCTACAGCCTTCGAACTCGATTGATGATTTGTTCCATAGAGGCAATCAATACACCATGCTCGAGGACGATATCCTGGCAGCAACGAAGAGAACGGTGGTTAGTATCTTCTCTGACAGTCGGGGTGGCCACGAGGGCA
Source organism: Tetrastigma voinierianum (assembly GCA_016808115.1). Lineage (NCBI taxonomy): Eukaryota > Viridiplantae > Streptophyta > Magnoliopsida > Vitales > Vitaceae > Tetrastigma > Tetrastigma voinierianum. The sequence goes on along the minus strand of JAEQBH010001228.1, from coordinate 464,363 downwards.
AAGGAAAGGGCCAGAGAGTCGACATAATAGAGAAGCCGAGCATAAACGGAATGAGGGGGTTCTCAGTTCACGCTTCAAGGCACAAGCTCTCGGAGGCTCCGAGTTCGGACATTGACAACAATAGAATAAGGTACACAATTTCGACCGCTCATCTTCTTCCTATCATCTAGTCGCTTCTAGGTTTCAAGTGGCCACGATAGCTAAGTGGCGACCTAAAGGGGAGGCACAAGTCTCGATTTTGAGAGTACCACAAGGACTTCGGGCATAAGACGAACTTCTGCTTTTGCCTCCTGCCATCGAACTACCTTGTTTCGCAAGGGGCACCTCTGTAATGCGGAAAGCTTCGTCTCAAAGGGTCACCATCTTCAGCCTCGTCTAGTCATCGACACGATATTGGCAACCTCCCAAGCTGTCATGCTCTGTGGGCAACAGATGCGTGGATTTTTGTATGTGCGTAAACCGGGTTTTCGCTCGCGAGTGCCTGACCGATAGATGGGCTCCTCAGCTTTTTCGAGTCCTCCATGTGACATTTGGCTCAACCTCACGATGATGCTTTTGTCTTGACCCTCGAAGTCGGGCGACACTTGATGAAGCGCATGTTGATCTAATTCGGCGTGGTGGATCTCCACTTCGCCGCTTCGTTCGACCGCATACGTTTTACAATCGTAATCGGGAAGGATCCCGGTTAGGCTTAATGGCATCGCAGACTCACAATAAATTGCATACCGATCCTGGCGCTCTGGCCACCGCCCGCCCCATTGATCGTGATTGACAAGCCAGTCAGATTTCAAAGCCATATCAATAACTTAGATCCATGTGGATGAAGGCTTTACCGTCTTACCACCGGTTGCTTCGACCCATGACGTGTGGATACAGACCAACAAGGCCAGTGGCATGCTACGTGACTGGACGGCCACGGTGATGCGGCTAACCAAATAAAGAACAAACGCCGAGGCTTAGCCAACCGCATTGGGAGTGCAAGAATCGCGGAGCCACGGAAACAAATGTACCGGTGACGCCCATATCGCCCGGAAAGTAAGGTTGGGACTCGACTCACATGGAAGAGGTGGTCTCCATGTTGTCTCTTCTTCATGAGTTCGTCTATGTTTTCGCCTAGTCTCATGCTGACATGAGTTTTGACCGAAGCAACCAAGCATCGGGCCGAGTGTGCGAGATATTTTCGTGTCACCCGACAAAGGCTGAGGTATGCCCATCCCAGAAGGCAAGAGTAAGGATAGCAAGAGGTGGATAAGCTACTAGATGTCGACTTCATTAGGGAGATCCAGTATCCGGAGTGGCTTTCCAATGTGGTCGTAGTTCCAAAAAGAAACGACAAATGGCGGGTGTTCGTGGATTATACCAATTTGAATGATGCTTGCTCGAAGGACACTTTTCCCCTACCCCGGATCGATCAGATCGTGGATGCAACGGCCGGTCACGAACTCTTGTCCTTTTTTGATGCCCACTCGAGTTATAACTAGATCTCGATGTACCCGCCCAACGAGCCGAAGACATCTTTCATCATGTCTTATGACATGGCCATTATAAGATGATGCCGCTTGCTAAAGAATGGCCAGCCACCCATCGCAGACATAGTGGGTTTTGAATCTCCTACCGGGCAGAATAAAGGAGGCTTACACGATGACATCCTGGTCAAGTCCAGATCGCAAAGGTATCACATGACTTATTTATGGGAGGCGTTCTACTTGTTACGATAACACCGATTCCAAAATTAACGGGTATTTGCAAGAACTCGATAATTTTTTAGATCTAGTTTGCCAAAGGGATAAAGATGGCACCTGCACGTGCCTGGGCTATTACTCAAATGCAAATTCGACGACCAGGAAGAATTACAGGCTCATCTGGGCAAATGGGTGGCCCCGAACAGGCCAGATTTCACTTATTCTTAATTTCCATTGACCTTTCTTCCAAAGCATTAAAAGGGCCGATGTGAAGGCCTGGGCATGAATGTACAGGGCCCTTCTGCCATTAAAGAGTACATCACTTCCCCCTTATCACTTTCCTAGCCGATCGACGGGGAAGACCTCTATCCATACTTGTCTACTTCAACGATGGCGTAAGCGCGACTTCGTAAGGTCGATTACATAAAGGACAAAGACTTTCGCTTTATTTACAAGGCCCCCTCACCGAGGTCAGACCAGGGTATTCGTGACTGGCCGGGGTCATTAGAGCTCGACGGCAAACAAAGAAACTCCGACCGTACCCTTCAGATTCACACCATAGTAAAGCACTAGTTCGCCATCGTGGCCATACTACAACCAATGTCGTGGAGGTTTCGGTAACGGGTAGTAGAGTTGGCCAGTTTGGATGGAAGGTGAATATTGGCCTAGAACAACGATCAAAGGGCAGGCGCTCGTAGACTTCATTTTGGAAAGTTTAGACACGCATTCACAGGACTTTGGAATCGAAAAATGGGTGTTGGAGATGGATGGATCAGCCCGCCCAAGGCAGGCGCTGAATAGTCCTAAGGGCATCTCATGGGCGAGCAGAGGCATAGTTAATCAAGCTCGACTGAAGGCCCCTAATAATGAGGCTGAGTACGAAGTGGTTATATTGAGACTAAAGGTGGTGAAGAGTCTTTCAATAGCAAACATAGAACTTCGATGTGCTCACAGTTAGTGGCCTCACAGTTGCAAGGGGAGTACGAGGTTAAGAACGAAAGGATGGAGCAGTATCTGCGGATAATCAAGCCCCTCCTAGTTGGGCTTGAGCGGGTTCAAATAACGCACATCCCTAGGTTAGAGATCCAAATGGCGGACGCCCTTGCTAACTTGGCTACCAATGCGGGCATCTCGTGTAACGCAAGCCGGGTGTTATGGACTAGTCGCTTATCTGAAAGGTGGTAGCCGCGCCATAGATTGAACAAAGCCGAAAGGGGCTGGATGACCCCTATCATAGACTATCTAAGGAACGGTTCGTCAAGGAACCGAGCTGGCCAAAGGTGTGAAGGTTCGAGCAAGACGGGGTATTACCATCTTTGAATAGAGAGTCAAGCCAACGCTCCTGGGCCGCACTAGATGCTCGCCGTGCAAGGCGGCCGAGCATCACAGGAGTAGTCCATCAAGGCTCAGGTGGGACACACATCGGAGGGTGAACATTGTGCCACTAAATTGTAACTCAAGGTTATTACTGGCCGATGATGAAGCAAGAGTCTGAGGCGTTCGTGAGGAAGTGGATGTGTACCAACAGTTTGGCAATGTCATTCGTGTTCCAGCCGAGACACTCCACTCCATGACAAGTCCGTGGCCTTTTTACAAGTAGGCGTTAGGCGTTGTCAACCTGTGGCCACAGGCCAGCGGAAGTTCATGCTGGTTGCTACTGATTATTTCATCAAGTGGGCAGAAGCTAAGGCCTATGCGCAAGTTAACGCTACACAACTCATTCAATTTATGCAAAGAAATATAGTGTGTAGATTCGGGGTTCTCATTCGCCGGGCTCCCTGATAATGGGTCGTGAAGTTCATTAGCGCGCGCTTCGGCGCTTCCGCATTGAGTATGAAATGCAATCACTACCATCACCGTGCGGGTACCCTGAATCTAATGGCTAAGCAGAGGTCACAAACAAGACACTGCTCAGGTACTTGAAAAGCACTTGACAACGGCGAAGGGAAAATGGGTAAACGAGTTATCGATGGCCCTTTGGGCCTACCGAACATCTCCAAGGCAACCTATGGGGGAGACACAATAAGCCCTGGACTTTGGTGTCGGGGCGCGGATACCCATTGAGTCTGAACTAGAACCACTCCGCATGTTTAACCCTGTTGAACTCGCATAATCCTTGGATGAGCTGGAGGAGGAAAGGGAACAGGCCGCCATTCGAATGACTGAGTACCAGCATCAAGTCGCTCTATAGGTAGAGAGGCTCGTAAAGCCTCGGGCCTTCAATAGCTAGAGAGATGGTCCTTGACCTGACCTTCAAGGAAGGAAAATCAAAACCAAATCGAAGGACCCACATTATTGTCATGAAGGATAAAGATATAGAATACAAATACTGCTGTGAAGGCGGATCATCGACCTGAATGCTCTCTATTTAAAAAGGTATTTCTAGTAGCATTTAGCATTGTAGGCGCCGTCTATGCGCCAAGGTATGAATATGAAAGTGTATGAAGATAAATGAAAGGATTGTTTGATTTTCGCAAAGTCGCTCAGGCTTTAAACTTCTATCGCCAAGCCAAGTACTTGAACTACCTCATTGAGATGGTTGTTATCCCTGAGACATTCTCCTTGAGGGGCTCCCTTGAGATGTTCTCCATGAGATGAGCCTTGTACTCAGGCGACCTCCTTGAGATGGTCTCCATGAGATGAGCCCAAAGACTCGTGCGCCTCTGGATGTTCCTCCATGAGATGATCTCAAGACTCGTAGCTCTCGAGATGTTCTCCATGAGATGAGCCTACAGACGGCGCTTCTCGAGATGTTCTCCATGAGATGAGCCCTATACTCGAATGACCTCATTAAGATGTTCTCCATGAGATAAGTCCGCACGCGCCCTCGAGATGTTCTCCACAGAGGTTCCAAACGCGACCTCCTCAAATGATCTCCATGGATGAGCCCAAGACGCGCTTCGGGATGTTCTCCTATGATATGATGCTCGGTGGTCGGGCCTGACTCGCCCGCCTCGGGCAACGTGAAGTCCTAAAAGGCACCCTGAGATGTTCTCTAGGAGATGTCGCGCACTTGGCCCTTTGGCCTCAGACGACTAAAGAGTTTAGTGTAATTCCAACTCTAATGGCTTGAAACGACTCCACGGGGGCTAGTGGAGTGGGATAAGTCCCAGGACACGTGCCATGCAGTTAGCGTTTATTGGGAGCTAGGCCTAGACCTGATTGAGTACGCATGATCCGGACCTAACCTAGTTACAAGCATTTGAGCCCCGAGCAAAGAAGGAGAGCCTAAGCAAAGAAGGATAGAAGGGCGGATGATGGCTCAAAATGTCCACCTTGAGAAAAGGTAAGCGAGCTACCTTAGACAACCAGCTCGGGGTATGAGGATGAGACCACCTCGAGAAAAGGCAAGCGAACCACCTTAGACAATCAGATCGGGCACGAAGATGAAGAGAACGATGTGTACGTTACAATCCTCCCAGGTAAGCATGATGCTTTAGTTAGTATGGGATAATTAATGTACAAATGAATGTGCAACGTAAGGAAATAAAAAGGGTCACCTATAAATGCCCCACTATGAGCATTAAACATAAACCTCGACCCATGTTATGCTAAAAGGGTAGGAACGAAAATAAGGGGACTTTGATCAACTATTCAAGTATTACTTTGTGGAAGGATCTAAACATATAGAACGAAATAATAAACACATGTAATTAATTTATTAAATGAACCTATATTTTTTATTTTCCTTCAAATTTTATTTCTTTCCATTTTTCCTCTCTATTTTCCTCTATATTTTCTTTTCTTAGCAAGGCTCTGTTTGGAAGCAAAGTATGGAAAGAGAAAAAATATTAAGAAATTTTATTGTGGAAAATATAAAAGAAAATCAAATAGAATCAAAATTCCTTAAAATTTTACATATTTTTAAATTTCTTAATCCTTATAATAGAGAGAAACAAATGAAATAAATTTGAATAAACATATAAAATTAATTTCTTAAGTTTAAACCTATTTTTTATTTTCTTCTCATTTTTTTCCTTTCAATTTTTTTTCTCTATTTTCTTTCCTTAAGTATTTTTTGGGTAACAAAAACGAAGCCTTCAAGTTTACCCCTCTTGATTTTTAATCATAACTCCGCCACTTCATGCACTATTCATTCTCAGAAATGTTTCTTGAGCGCATTTAAGTAAAATATTTTATTTCAAATTGTTGGGGGCTCAAATTGATTTTTATATCTCTATAAGGTCAAATTAAGTGGTCGTATGAGCACATTTTATGAATTAAAAAAAAAAAAGAGTCCAAACCCATGAAATTAGGGATCTTGGAATTTCTCTATAAATAGATTCAAAAGCAAGTGGATAAGTGATTGTTAAGAGGATGATAACATACTTAGTCGTGACGATAACGTGGCGGGTTTGGGACGACAACCTAATCCAGCTCTGCCTTGTTTACTTGTTCCAATTCCCAAACCCGTTATATTTAAAAAATTAAATAGGTCAGGTCGGGTTGGCAGGGATGAGAAAATTTTCATACCCATCCCATTTACATTTGATTTTTGTTTTTAAGTTTTAAAATTTTTTTTTAATATTTGTTTTTTATTTTTATTATATTAAAATTAATATATTTCATAAAATAAAATATTATATATTTTATAAATTATAGTTAAAATAAAATATTCTAATTATTATTATCTATATTAAAATATAAAATAAAATAATTAAAAATTATTTTTTAAATATAATCGTGGTCGACAGGCATAGTAATATCCGGTAACTTGTTCCGGGTTTGAGAAAAGAAATTTGAACCCGTTAAAAACCTAATTATACTTAAAATTAGATCTATCCTATAAGTGACGAGAACCCAAAATAACTTGGCCCGTGACCATTTCTAATTCTAGAGAAAATAAAGGCTTGGTAGAGATTGAGAAAATTATGGAGCAAGTTTCCAAAGAGGACTAGGAGAACTATTTCACCAAGATAGGGATCATCAATCAAATAGAACAAGAATCAATCAAATATCAATCATCAACAACCAACAAATGATTACTTAGCACTCCAGCAATTTCTAGCATTTTAGCAATTTCAAGATTTTTTCTTTTCAATTTGTAATCAAGCTCCTTTTCAAGTTCTGTTTCTCCCGTACTTTGTCCTTTCAATCGTTCCTGGTGAAATTTAACAATTTCTTCAACCTTAAATTCATTCTCTTTAGTTTATTTACTCTAACATTATACATTATTCACTTAAATTATGGGAAATTATCCAAAGAACCAAAGAACCTATTTTTCAGTCTAATTAGAAGTTTGATTTTATGCATGATATTAGTTTGAAAACAATTTAATTTTTTTATATGTCCGCACATTTTTTTAATTTTTATTATGTATGTTGAAAAGAAATTTACAAAATTTCATAATCACAATACACATTTAAGTTACAGATGAATATTAATGTTTTAATCAACATATTTTATGTTCCAATTGACATAATTATTATGAGTTTAATTCGGATTCAATCCATGTTACATAAGATAATTTAAAAATGATCTATTTATGAAGGATGTTACATACATTATTACAAAATTCACAATTTAGGAATAGAGGTAATGTAACCCCTCAAAAATAAACGTGGATGCTGCAAAGGGGATGAATATTTGTAAAAAAATGAGCAATTTTAAAAACCACATATGAAACTTAGAAAACTATTTTAGAACTTAGTAGAGTTATATTTTAAAGAAACAACTTTAGAATAAATTTTGGACAACAAACTTCAAAATTGAAATGAAGTTGTCCTTTTAAATTAATTAGGAGTTCCAATTAAGACTGCAAGCGTCATATTTTAACATAAAAAATTGCTGTATTTTATTTTTCCCATTTTCAACAAATGAAAGAAAAAGAGAGGGCCAAATGCAAGGAGCTTGGAAAGATATCTGATATCCCATGAATTCATAGTTTCTCATCTAACAGCTCTTAACCATGGTTTTACAGGAACACCAGTGAAAACCAACACTGGGATCCCTCTCCTCCTGCCATTGCTCAGCCAGTATCCTCTCCAACTCGCTAGGCCGGCAAGGGACCATCAGCGCGCCGTCATGATCAAAACCATACTCCTCCGCCGCCTGCTCTAGGAGCCTCAAAAAGGTAGGGTGAGTAAGAAAATTTATGGGGACAACGAATCTCTTCGGCTCGTCGTGGTCGACGGCAATCACCGCAAAATGTCCTTCCTTGACGTCGGCCGGCACATAGGTCGAGTCACTAACCTCTTCAAACTCGTCACTGTCACAAAAGGCTGACTCTGATTTCCTCCCCAACAAAAGGCCCTTTTGCAGCTTCTCCACCACGATCTTAAGCTTCACAATGCCATTTCTTCCGAACTTGCCCATGACTTTAGACTTTGCTTAATTTGCTTGATCAATTGGAGGTGCTTTTCATAAGCACTTTAGGTTGCTTTATATAGTGTTTGAAGGTGAGAGATAAGGTGGGTGCTAGCTGGATGGTGTGAGAGGGATAGAAATGACACGGTCTGACTGACTCTTTAATGTAATATGGGAGACCATTGCATGTGATTGAAATTCCTACTTTCTTACGATTAGTCCTTTTAGATAATTATGTCTGCCTGCCCTCCCAATTATTAACACTGATTCAGTTGGTACTCTATTCCACCCCTTATTTGCATATCTTCACTTTTACTTCTTTTTGCTATTTGTACTGCGAGGGATAAAAGAAGGAAGATTAAGTAGTATATATAAAGATGAAACAATGTTATTACATATTCGTCTCTATTCAGTTTGACAAAAGGAGGATTTCATGGGTCTCTGTTTTTTATGATATTGTGAAATCTTCAAAGGGCCGATTGGTTGTATAAAAGAGAGCATAAGGTGGTTGTTCGAAATTCGAATTTATAATCATGTGGTTCGAATAAATTAGTACATATTGAAATTGATGGTTCATATAGATAAAAGCATATGTATACATGACTTAACTGTTGGAGTAAAATTAAATATATGAGTTAATATATTAAATAAACGTGAATTATAGACTATCAAATAAAGTTAGTCTAAGTAAAGTGATTAATTTAAGTTTTGAGGTCTTAATTAATATATTAAAAAATGTGGGCATCAATGTATAGAGACAAATGTAATTTCTATTTTTATGATGGAGCAAAATGAAATTCACGAGCGATCGTATTTGTTCATATCTGAACTGTGATGGATTTATAAATGGTTCGAGTCTGGCTTATGAATCAGGTATTTTGATTCTTGATGTTTCAATATGAATGTAGTTTGTGTGGTGATTTTCACATAATTTTTTTTAAAAATCTCTCATTAACCTCTAATTCTTCTTTGAAAATACAAGTCCTTGGTGGGTGGTCAAGTCAGATCCAGAAACCAGTAGGGATGCACGATCTGGAATATTCATCCTTTGTAGAGACCAATGTCTTCTAGGTCTCTATATGTCTCTCCATGGTCTACCACACCCCTCTTTGGTTTCAGAAAGTGGGGGCGCCTTCATCTAACTAAATACCTTCAATTCAAGGTAATGGAATAATTTGATGAAATTTCAAAATAATGGTGATTTGATTACAAATAATTATCACAAATCTTGGTGATATGAATGGAACTGTGGAACGAACGTTGTAAGAATATAATGGAACACATTTCAATAAATAAATTAAATTTCTCATTCAAGTTCTTCTCGATTTTAACTATGAGTTTATTTGATAGTGATTATAAGAATTTTTTAATTTTATTTTAAAGTATCAGAGAAGTTTAAAGTACTATCTAGAATCACAACCAAACAAATTCTAAACATTATTGAACCATGACGAAACAAAATACATACCATTTCAGATCTTGCCTCCAATGTAAAATCGGGATTTACCTAGTGTTGGCTTTTTGTCTCTAATAGAACAAAACCCTAGACTAGACTAGAGATAAGTTCCAATTATTTTAATAATGGTCCTACTACCATTGTCTTAACATTATAGGCCCTTCCATGTTATTTATTTCAAAATTTAATTAATGCATGTTCTTGACATTCACAAAATATCTTATTAATTATTTCTCTTTGGCCGAGAAGCTAGGACCCCTAAGGAATCTTGGTCACTGTTCTCAGCTAGCTTAAATTAAAAAAATCTTCTATCTAATCGTCATTGATCGTCCCACGTTGTTTCAGTCCCTTATAGCATATTTGAAGACCCTGGACAGTTTTCGTTATGGTAACATTTATACAAAGCCAGCTTGATCGTATCAAAATTGGCATGGTGAAAGTATCTTGATTAAGTGTGAGTCATTATAAATAATACCAGGTTTTATATCCAATCTGCCCACAATCCCCCAGAATTACTTGTATATCTACGTGGAAAAGCCCAGGATAACATCAACACGATAGAGATGAGCAAAAACTTTTACCGTCTTAAATAAATCCATTAATTTTCCATGCAGGACAAGCAGAAGCATACCCAGTTCTGTTTAGGAATAACTTAAACATGTTTCACGTGAAGTCACTTTTCTTGATCTACATTTGCATGCAGGTTCACCTTGCAAGATTAGAGATATTTCTTGAGCAAACAACCGTCAATTAAGGGTTATCTGAGAAGCTAGCTTGAATGAATCAAGAGGGCCCTAATGTATTCTGCACATGAAATTGCTCATTGTCATGATCATCAAGCCTTCCTCGCCGTATGCATGTTGTTGGAACTAAGCTCAGATAAGCAAATTAGAGTTTTAATTGAACTGGATCATTGAACTTATATGGGTTAATTATAATCTCACTAAACTCTATAATAAATATAACATTATATTTAGGTTTAAGGTGACAAACTAATTTAAGAGAGAAAAAATATTTATCTATGTCCTAGATTGGGAAGCAAAAGGTGTTGGATTGTTCTTGGAGCCCATATTTTGTGGTAAAGACCTATAAATCGATTATTGTTTAGAAGATTTACGGATCAGTTCAATTCCGATTAGTATATATTTTATTTTTCTTGGTGTATATGACTCGTAGATTTTGAAGGGATGTCTGAGATTTCCAGTGGTATTAGGCGGGAGTTTAAGATTGTAGATTAAATCTTAGATTTAATCCTTGATAAAAGAAAATTAATTTTTTTATTTGATCTGCATTCCAATATGCTTTCGGAATTGTCTAAAGAAAAAAAAAAATCATCATTTTTGTTTTAAAGCTAGAACCTTTGTCTACTTTTTCGTGCAAGCATCAATGCAATTATGAAATATATGTTTGACTGTTACATTTAAGTGTTTCCTACGACTGTTTGATATATTTAATTGCTTGCTTGGTACACTGATAATGCATGTCCAGTGCTTGATTTCTAGCAATTTTTTTTAAACAAGCAAATATATTTTTGTAGTTATAGAATTATGTGTCATGCTTGGACATGACTTGAAAGGACATTGACCAAGCATATTACATTTAATAAAAATTACAGTAGATTGGAAATTATAGTCTTTTATTCATTATAGGATGAGTTTTATTTTGAAAAGTGAGAATAAGGATCTTAACATATTTCGTTTTCCTATGAAAACCCATTATTCCGAAATTTTGAATATCCTAGATAAATAATTTGACTTATTTTAGATTATTCATTTTTTCTTGAGTTTTTGCAATGAGAAAAATCTTAGATAAATTAATTTTAATTAATTTTGAATTTTGAACTTATGACTTAAATCATATTTTAATAAGAATTATCCTTTAGCGGATAATTGTTAAATAAATATATAATTGAATTTATTATTGTGAATTAAATTATATTTTTTAATAAGATTTATATTGTAATAGATAAATGTTAATTAAATAGATAAATAATTTAATTTATTAAGATTAAGTATTTTATCCAAAAGATTATAAAATTTAAATAGATAAATAATTTAATTTTGTATTATGAATTAAATTATATCTTTAACAAGATTTATAAATGATAAATAGATAAATAATTTAATTTATTATTTGGAATTAAAATATATTTTTAACAAGAATTATCATAATTTTTATATAGATAAATAATTTAATTTATTATTAGAAATCAAATTATATTTTAACAAAAGTTATACTTTAATGGATAATTGTCAAATAGATATATAATTTAATTTATTGTTATGAATTAAATTATATTTTAACAAGAATGATCCATAAATGTTAAATAGATATATAGATTTTAATTTATATTACTATGAGTTAAAATTATGTTTTAACAAGATTATCTTTTAATAGATAAATATTAAATAGATAAATAATTTAATTTATTAGAAATTAAATTATATTTTAACATCTATGGATAAATGTTAAATAGAAATATAATTTAATTTATATTACTTGAGAAATTAAATTATATTTTAACAGAAATATTTTCAATGGATAATTATTAAATAGACATATAATTTAATTTATTAATAAAATGATGGATTTAATTAAGATGTGTTGTTGTTTTAAGATAGTTTAAATTATTAAATTAAAGTAAACAACATATTTCAAGAATTTATATCTATAGTATGTTTTTAGTACTTATTCTAAGGTGGATTTAAGCTTCATAGAAATTTGCTAAATTAAATTTAGAAATCAAATTTGTTTGAATTTAAGAATAGACTATGACATAAACATCAAAACACTAAATATTTTAAAATAATTAAGTAGAAGAAGGTTTATAGCCCTCACATTCCATTGAAAAGAGTCTTGGGGTTCATGTTTAGGGTGCTTAAAGTTGGACAAATGTAGAGGATCCTAGTTAAGATACTCCCTTATGGTTAGTTAATAAATTTTTTAGTGGGAGCAACCAACCTATAGTTGAGGCTCTTTACTTAAGAAATATTGATACTAAGATCAGGGGTTCATACAATTAACTTTCTTTACCTAAGAAATATTAAATCTAAGATCAGGGTTGTATACAATTAACTTGAAGAAAATAATAAACTATATAAAATAGTCCTTATTTATTTTCTCAAGAGACCAAAGTTTAAAGGGTAAGTCAATCACCTAGTCTAAGGATAAGTGACTTTTGGGATTGATTAGATTATATATCTTATTAACTTTGAGAAACTAAACCTACCCCAAAGTAGGATAGCAAGTTCTCATGGAGATTAATTTATCATTATCTTGATATATAGTGTAATTTTGAGCGTTATATTATATACTATCAGTGCAAATTGTATATATAATTATACATGTCTTATGCTAGTAATGAACACATACCGACTAATACCAATTTGATTATCAAGATAAATATGTTTGTCTTCTTTCCATTAGCATCAATCAGTCATAGCTATATGATCTCAGTTATAGTTTTACATGATTGTTTATTTGTGTCAGATTCTATAAAGAATTTAGTTTTAGTTTCTAAATTATGTAATAACAATTATTCAGTTTCTTTTAATAAAACTTTATTTATATTATGAAAGAAAATGAAGTGTTACATTTGGCACATTGGTGAATAATCTATATATCATATTGATTGTGTTGTGATTCAAGTTGATAATGTGAAAAAATCATTGAAAAGAAGAAAAAAAAACTTAGTATCAATGAAACTCAGTTATGATGCTTAAGGCTTGATAACATAAATTTGAAAATAATACAAAGACTAGTGAGTTATGGGCTATTATAGCCTTTTTGAACCTAGAGCAGCTACCACTATGTTAGAATTATATTTAAGGTAAAATGACCAGGAGATCCTTTACTGCTAAAGGAGTTAGAATTGAGGGATGTTTGGATTTGATACGCTCAGATGTGTGTGGGCAATTTAGTGTCCATGCAAGAGGTGATTATAAATATTTTATCACTTTTACTGATGACTACTCAAGATATGGATATGCGGACCTAATGAAGAAAAAATCCGAGGCATTGGATAAATTCAAGGAATTTAAGGCTGAGTTGGAGAAACAATTAGGAAGACACATTAAATCACTTCGTTCTGATCAAGGTGGTGAGTACATGTTTATTGAACTCATTTCTTTCCTCAAGGAATATGGGATTTTATCTCAACTTAGTGCTCCAGGAACTCCACAAAAAAATGGAGTGGCGGAAAGAATAAATCAAACTCTGTTAGACATGGTAAGGTCCATGATGAGTTTTTGGCGATATGCCTTAGAGACACTAGCTTACATTTTGAATATGGTGTCATCCAAGTCAGTACCAAAGACACTCATGGAAAAGTGGACAGGTCGGAAAATTATTTTAAGTCATATTCGCATATGGTCATCTGCTTATATATTAAAGCAATATCTGATGTTTTGGAGATGAAAAGTTAGAATGCTATATTACGGATATCCAAAAGGTACAAGGGGCTACTATTTCTACAAAGAATTTGATGGCGCATTTGATAGTACAAATGCTTAGTTCATGGAAGAAGAATACATCATGAATCACATAATTAGGACTATGAATGAATGGATGGAAAAAAATGAATTCCCTAGTATCCAAGATAATGTTGTTCATGTTGATCAACAACCATTAATTCATGATACCGATACACCAAATATGCCTCCTCGTAGTGGGAGGTCATAATTCACCCTGTAAAGCTCACGCTTGATGAGAATCCACCCTTCGACAATCCCAGATTCACATGAAGATGATCCTACATGTTACTATGAAGCAATTAATGATAGGGATTCCAAATTTTGGAAAGATGCTATGAAATCAGAATTAGAATCCATGTATTCTAATAATGTAGACTATCAGGATTTCATTCTAAGGGTTAAACCCATTGGTTGTAAATGGTGCACAAGAAAGAGAAGAGTAGATGAAAAGGTCGAGACATATAAAGGCGCACTGTGACAAAAAGTGTTATAAGAAAACTGTGTTTCTGACATAAGAAACTTTTTCACCAGTTGGTCATGATCAAGTCTATCTAATACTTCTATCAATCATAAAGATATTATGATTATGAAATATGGAAAATGGAAGACAATCTTCCTTAATGGTCATCTTGAAGAGAACATCTATATGATGCAAACTTATTATTTCATAAATCAAGGTCAAGAACACATGCTGTATGTAAGTTGCATGTTTCTATACGGGATTCTACAAGCCTCGAAACCCTCATGGAACAAACGCTTTGATCAGTAATCAAATCCTTTATTTTGATCAAAATAGCAGGAACCTTTGGTTCATATAGAAAGATGGTGGATGATATAGCCATTTCCTAATTTTATATGTGGTTGACATTTCATGATTTGAAATGACTTTAGATGCTGTCAGTTGCAACCAGCTAGCTACTCCACCTAAATAGCTGATCTTTGAGAGGCACAAATATGTTCTAGGCATTAAGATAATACGAGATAGGAAATAATAAGTGCTATTGCACTTTCCTAAGAAAATTATATAGATAGTATATTGTCTAAGTACAACATGCAAGATTCCAAAAAAGGATTTACACCTTTTAGATAAGGAATCAATCTTTCTCAAGACCAGTGTCCTAAGACAACTGAAGAGAAAGAATACATGAAGATAGTACCATATGCTTTAGCAGCTTACAGTCTTGGCTGTATGTGATGTTATGATTAGACCAGACATATGCTATCTTGGCTAGAATAAGAAGTAGGTATTAGTCTAACTTATAGGAACATCGATCGTTTGCCATAAGTACTCAAGTACCCAAGGAGAACGAGAGATTATATGCCAGTTTATCACATATGAGTCGTCCCTATAGGGATATACTCGATTTTGATTTTCAATCAATGCACTTGAGGAAATTCACACATGGATATGTTTCTACACAGATGGTGCACTTGTTAATGAGGAGTATTACTAATCATGTATTGTCGATTCAACTATGTAGTTGAATATGTAGCAACATAAGAGGCGACTATGGAACAATATGGCTTAGGAAATTCCTTTTTGGTGTACCAGTGGAGTCATAGCTAAGGTCATGATCCATTATATTTCAGATTTATAATAAGAAATGTTGCTCAAGCCAAAGAACCAAGGAATCAGCAAGAAAGGCAAACACATTGAAAGGAAGTATCACCTAGTTTCGAGAGATCAAGAGAGAGACATTATAGTAGAAAATATCGGATTCGAGGATAACCTAGCATCCTTTTAATAAAGTGACTCCAGACTGTGCTGCTCGACTTCATGCATATAACACGCATCCTGTGATGTACCTCTACTTTTCGAATTCCTATGGTTTATAATGTAATTAGTTTCCATTAATAAAATCGTGTTTCCACCCTTACTTCAGATTATCATGTTCATCTCAGCCTGGGCCTGCCACATTGCACAAGCTCAAGTGCTTTTGAATGCACAGCTGACAATGCACATGAGTTCATCGCGCTTGAAGTCAGTTCACCCATTTGTCTTCATGTCACAATCCATAAAGAATTTTGCATTTGATATCCTCATATTTGGGAGTAGCTATCACAACTACAGAATGTGTCTCAGGATATCATACAAGATAGATTGTATATATTGAATGGATTTTAGAGGTAAATTATATATTATTTTAATCTGTTGCTTTAGTTATTATTCTACATGCCTCCAACCTCGCGTAGTCGGAGAGCCGAGGAGTAGGTTGTCATTTTTGATAGTGCTTCAGACCATCTATTAAATGATAGTCACCTGCAGTGATCTTCGATGACTTCGTTCAAATTCCTCATAATCTTATTGACTGCATACGGGAACCATGACGACCCTAATTATAAGGCAATATACAACCTAAGGTAGCTTAAAAGGTGATTGATCATAGTCATTCCCTAATTTCGTACGCCTTTACTGAAGTTCCAAGGACTCATACCATGATCAAGTCAAAGGGTAAGCTCAGAGCCTTAAGGTAAAACTAAGAATTTCGATATTTTATAGTATAATGTTTGAAATTACTTAGTATCGATTCACACAGGAGGTGGTGAGGACAGAGGGTCTCGTAATCTTCTGCACAATGATTTGGAATGAGAGAATTTTTTAATTTCGGGAGGCAGCTGGGTCTACTATAGTGGTTTGATTGACTAATCAGGTAATTATGTTTGATTAATTCCACGGAGCCAAAATCGAGCACCTACGGGTCTCCAGCAACCCATTTGTAAATCGACCAAATGTTATGAGCAATTTATGATCCATATGAGCCTTCAAGCTCGCTTAGACTCAGAGGGAGAACGCAGAACTAAGCCTAGATAAGCAAACTAGAGTTTTAATTAAGTCGACCATCGAACTTATACGGGCCAATTATAAACCCAAGGCAAGGGATTCAACGATCTACTAAAACCCTATTATAAATATAACATTATATTTAGGTTTAAAGACAAACTAATTTAAGAGGAGAGAATTTCTTTATGTCCCATATCCGAAAGCAAAAGCGTATCGATTATTCTCTGAGCCCACACTGTGGTCAAGACCTCAACCTGCTATCGTTTCAAGATTCAATAATTGGCTTCAATCGATTAGTATGTAGTATTTTATTTTCGTCGCATATGAAATCATGCATTGATGTCCCCGATCTCCAAATTACATGGCCAGGTGAGTCGAAAAAGAAAAGCCCAAAAGCGCCAAGAAAACGCTTGATGTGAAAAAGTGTCTACGGAGATTTACATTCAGCCAGCCAAAGGTCATCACACAATTCATGGTCATTTAAGATATTGTTCATTAGCTGGTTGAGATGGGTTTTTGTGTGGGTTTTGAGATTGTTTGGCATTATCTTCAGTGGTTTTAAGTAAGAAGCATGACTTACGAGATCGGTTCTACGGCACTACGTGTAAATAGCGAAGTCCCCTGGAAGAAACTGTGGTGCGAGTTTCCGACTAAGAAACACTAGGATGTGCTAGTCTCTGAGAGACCTGATCAGGCGTTTTCAGAGCTGATGTGGGATGCAAGTCGCCTAAAACTCCTGAGGCAAAGGTGATTTACGCAGCCAGCGATCGACTCTACTTAAAATCTCTTATCATGTGATAATGGATCAAATCAAGAGGATCTGATCTTTCAAGCTATCAAACTAGAATTTCTAAAGAGGATACTTGGGTACTAAGTTTCCTTATTCTGTAGGGATAGCTTAAAGGAACGTTTAGAAAATAGAAAGTAATGTTGGAGTCATATTATGATAATAATCCAACTTTATCACATACATCGAATTACAAGATTATAAATTGGCTTTCAGTTACTCATCAAAGAATTTCTGTGAGCAAGAGCTTGGAAGTTAAGAACAAGAAAAATCTCTGATAAAATAAAGAAGTGCAGAGTGCAAATACTTGATCGGCGTGATTGCAGTTTAAAAGACCAAAGCTAATATTTTAAAGCTTCATCTTATTTTATGAATGCAGATGGGGCAAGGATTCATTGCAAGAGGGAATGAAGGTCATTTAATCTCTACCAGAAGTGATTGTGTCAAAGAAAGGTCGGCAAAAGAGGAAGTCTCGCACTACACAAGACCAACTGTAACCCTCGACCAGATGCTTTAAATCTCGCATTTAGGCAAAACCCCACTGACGAGGCATTAGGCAATCAAGGGAATCGCGTAACACTGTGTGTGTGCTTTTAACCTTCTGCCTATACTTTATATTTGCTCTACGAACATTTCGTCCCACAGGCAATTTCGAACTCATCGCACTAAAGTCCAAACTATCATACAATCCCAAAATAAGGAATTGCGGTTCAAAACCGCAACATTTATATATGTCACTTTTGTTTGTAGAACGGTTATTTTATCTATTGCTTTTGACAACATGGTAATACTATTTCGACATTCTTTCAAAACTATTTCATATTCAATTTAATGCTTCGCTTCTCTAAATAAAAACCAAACATGTTTTTTGTATTTTTTTTTGTTCTCCTTATTTTTAGGGAAAAAAAAACAGTTTTTAAAAACTGTAATCAAACCGCCCTAAATGATTAGTTTCTCTATGGTTTGTGCCCCATGAACATTCAACAAAGCGGAGTATGGGGTAAATATTAATTAATGCAGATCAAATTTAGGTTTTCAGAAACAGTACCCACGTTAGACCAAGTCAAGTTTGACTAGGATTTTCATAAATCTCTGAACCACACCAGGGGCACCTTGTTCCTCGATGTTATGGTATAAACGTGGTACGTATTTTTACTGATAAGGACAGACAGTACAGGTCCTACAACGTGCATGTGAGGGGTAGATCTAATAACTATATTGGCCTCTCATAAAGAAAAGTGATAATCAGATTGAGGTTGTAGCTAAGTAGGGTGCTGCCAATCACCCAACACATCCAGTACCCACCATTCCGAAAAGGGAATTAAAGCCCAAGTCTTGTTTAATCAACTAATAATCAGTTTAGATCTTATTATTTTGCATCAACATTTGATATTCCATTTTTAGCTATAACCCAAAGAATGTTCTTGATTTGATCAGTAAGAAAGAGAGCCAAAAAGGGCAGCCTTCCTTCATAAAATTGCTAATGACTTTGTAAAAACAGCGTGTCGGCCATGACTCAGGCATTGGAGAACCATATATATGAGAAGTTAATATAGTGGAACGCAGGAAGCAAAGGAACAAAGCGCATCGGGCGGAATGATGAACGACGACATTACATTTCGACTTGTAACTTTGTTGGTGACGAATGATAGGTTGAGGTGCGGGGACAACATCCTGCAGTATGGTCCAAGAGTATTTTTGGAATTTTATAATACCTAAAGTTAGTGTAATACCTAAGGTTAGTTGAAAATTTTATGTAACCCTAATTATGTATAGTGGAAAGATTTGAACTAAATATGTGTGCATTCTTATTTACTTTTTCTCCAATTTTTGATTAACATTTGCTTCAAAGTAGAACAACACAACCATTAAATAAGTAAAAATGTAAACACACCTAGCTTTTTCTTGGAATGTAGGTATAGCTAAATATCTGCAAGTCAATCTGGATTGGATTTTAGTGTTCATGCATGTGCCATCACTTTGATCAGTACTGTAGGCGTGTTAGGTATGACTTCACTCTCTCAATGGATCTTTCATCTTTCACTAAAGGATTACGTCTGCACCACTTTTAATACAAGGCATACAACTACCACCTTATCTGGATCAGTAGAGATTTATCTTCTGTATTTTATATGGGACGAACTCTATATGTCACACTCATGCCACCTTTCAAAACTTCCATAAAAAATGAACAGTAAGACAGTACAGCGTACGCTACGCGTCTTCTGTACAGCACACGCTCTGTGTACAATTGACTGTCGGTAACCAATATCACAAAATATGTCAAAAATGGGGCTGCATTCTAGGAAATGGGAGTCATGCAAATACTGTATGCATACGATATAGAGAAGCATCGAAGAAAACATGAAGAATGCTTACATGGTTCGGCAAGTTCTCTAAACTACGGATCAGTTAAAATCCCTCCATTATATTAAATTATGATTAAATAAGAGGGTATTCATATAATTCTATGAATGATCAAATTTGAAAAATACCCGTGACTCCATTAGGTGTGCTCACACTCCTCTCACTCGGCTATGACATTTGTCTCTTTCTACTATAAATATCTCAATATGAGTCACCTACTACAACAATACCCATAGGATCCTGCGCCCAAAAGCCAATTCATGACTAGAAATTTTAGAATTCTGTCTCTAAGAAATCCAACATCTCTGGTAGAATGTTCTAATCACTATGCATCATTTAGATATTTCGAGGCTTAAGCATGAACGGAGCTCAACAAAGCTTTCCAATACTGCAGTCTATCCATGAGACGAAATATCCATCACCTGAGATGCTGGAATATGAAAGATAAAATGGAATTCAAGAGATTTGAGCTGGATCATCCCAACTGCAACTTCAAGAGCTTGTGTAGAAGTTTTACAGTTGCCTAAACTTTTATTTTTATACATTTTATACTATTTAGTTATATTTATCTCTTATTTATGTTCTATTACTTACAGAAATTGTTTTGTTACTTTAGACACAAAAATTATTTCTTGACAAGCTTATCAGCTTGACTTATGAATTTTATAATTTTTAATGAAATGCTGTTTTATGTAATAGACCTGCTGAACTATAATGATATGGAGATGTTGGAGAGACATTTGTATTAAAGCGGTCAAATAGTGATGCTTGCAGGTACCGTTATTAAGCGACGAGTTAGAATTAAGGCTCCCAGCAGATGCACAGTGAGATGGAATCTGGGTGTCTATGATGAGATCTGATCTCGACCGTTCAAAAGAAGTACAAAATGAATTAATGAGATAAAGAAGCTTAGCTATGCTGTAAGATACAGATAAGGTGATACGCGTCTATGACTATCTCATTCATTGATAGCCAGGGTATTTTCACTCTTGCTAGCAGGAAAAGTTGCCCATCTATCTTCAATTTCATTGGAAAGTCTTAAGGGATACTTATTTTAATACGTGGGTCTAAGCAATTATCATTAGTTACACACAAACAAGAAAAGATTCTATGGGGTTAGGATTTAAGATTATAAAGATAAAGCTCATGAAATAAATAATATTAGAACACATCATTAAAAAAGCCGAACATGTAGATATATTCTAGCTTCCAACAAGATACTTACTATAATATCTTAAAAAACACAATAAAAAAAAAAAAAAAGAATACAAAGATAAAGAATAAATATAAAGCCGCATACGATTTTAACAGGCTTTTATTTAATTACGCTTATATACATGTATGCTAAAAAATCTTTCTATTATTCTGGAAATACGTAGCATAAAGACGAAAGATACGTACGAAGAGAAAATCACAAAAAACATAAAACCCAAGATGCACACAATATAAAATAAAATACTCATAAAACTTTAATCTCTCAAACACTTACATCTGAGACACATCAATATATACTTTACAAGCCAATATTTCATCATTTATAAAGATATTCAAGTTTTTATTTTATATGAAACCAATATATTATAATAATATAATACATAATCATTAAATATTCTTACAAGAGTCATAATTAATATATAACAGAATTTGGAGATAGTTTAACAAGTTATTTAAAGAATGAACTCTTTTGAAATTATTTTATAAGGATTAAATTGAAAGAGTTAAGGACATTACATTTTGATATATGTTATGCACAAAGTTCCCATGGCTAAAGATAAGAATGATTATGAATTGGCCAAGCGCGACAATATCCTATAAGGCATTCGAAATCCAAACAAACTACGAAAGGCCTCGTGATCCAAAGGATATGATTATATGAATCGAGAGAAGACAGACAGTTCATTGGTGCTTAACATGTTTAATATATATGTAATATAAAATTAACACGTTTGCCTCATTTTTTAAAACTTATCGAGCAACAATTAAAACATAAAGAAAGACAATTTTAAATAAGCCTGCTCTGTTTTTCAAAAAATAAAAATAAAATCGAACTAAATACGTTTTCTCGAGTTTTCTGCTTTTTTCAATAAAAACATTTTCAAAACAAGAATCTCAATAACTTTATTTCTAATTTACGACGAGCAAAAATAGAAATAAAAATGTTAAAATGCCATGACTTTCAAGTAAAAAGATATGTATAATGTGACTCTTCTTCATGAAAGGGTACGAACTCATAGATGGCTTTGGTTTCTGGAGTTATATATACAATTTTCTTTCTATCATCCAAGTCATGTACACAGTTTTCTTTCTTCATCCCATTATTAGAAAGGAAAGACTCTTAAAACTTTGAAGGGTTTGCATACACAAGACTTGAAAGATCAAAAACTGTTCATAGCTTGTGTACTAAGGCTTAAAAATTAAATTGATTACTTACAATTATGTATTCATATTCATTACGTATTCAAAGTACTTATCTATGCCATTATGGATGATTTGAAATCAAACACTTTTTGACGGTAGTTTCATCTTTAAGATATCTTGGCGACCACACTACTTTTATCTCCATTAACTGCTAGAAAAAGAAATTAAAAAGCGGACATGATATTCCTAATGACTTCAAACATTTGGAAAAAGATGTCATGAGCTTGGCTACCATTAGCGATGCCGCAGTATGATTGCATAGAGTTCTATCATCATTGGATGGTCTCAAAATGCCTTAAAGAAAACTATTAAACATAACTTTTGTTTTTGGCATGCTTTGGATGAGAAAATAAAAGTAATTAAAAAAAAAAGAATATTGACATATGAAAATTAAATCTCTGAAGAGATAAAAGACAATTGGAGTAAGATTGTACTAAAAAAACAAATTAAGAAGAATGCGTACAAAAGGAAAAATAGAGATGTACAAATGAAAGTTCAATTAAACGTTGAAAGATGCTTCTTATAGTTATATATAAATCAAGTTTAATTGACCAAATCGAAAAATGTAATTGATCAATTTGGAAAATTTCTAAAAAATGTTCAGCTTTGATTTGGATTTTAAGAGTCTAATTAAAATATTTCATTAATTTCTATAAAATTTCTTAGTAGGATTACAAATTGGATGAGTTCAACTTCTCCAACGTGAGCTCACATATTATTATTTTTAAATTACATTATCTATTATTCTATTTATAAAATGAAAAAGATAAAAAAACAAAATCTAAGGATATATGTTTAGTTCATGTTTTTTAAAACTGTTTTTAACAATAGTTTTTGAAAACATCTATAACATAATTTTGGTGTTTTGTTGTTTTTATTTTCTAAATTTAGTATTTTTTTTGTTTTCTTTATTTTTAAAAAAAAAAAGAAGCTAAAACCTAAAATCTTGTGTGTCTTTTTTACTCCTCTTATTTTTTTAGAACAAAAAACAGTTTTACAGGCTTAACCTTCTCATTTTTAAGCTACCTTGGCCATGGTTTAGCCGTTGCAGCTTTACCAGTCTAATATTAAAAACCACTGATTGAATGTGGAGAAAGTGAAAAAGAGAAAATTCACTAGAAGTCAAGCCTACTTCACATACCATGATATGTACTCAAGCAGCTCTATCAGTCGTTAGAGATCCTGGCTTCTGCTGTTTCTCCTGTTCAGGCCTCTGCAGAACCATTCCATAATTTCTTAATATAGTGATTATATCTTATACAAAAATCCACAGCAATTGATACGTTCTTCGGGAATAATTCGGGAAGGGTCTTGATCATGTTAAAAAGCAAAAATAAAAATAAAAATAAAAACAAAAACAAAAAATTTGGTAACCCCTCATTTTTCTCATTTGCATGAATTAAGCATATCGATTTTGTTTCCACTCTGCAGAGCTCTCCCTTTCGAAATTCAATCATGCAGTGTGTCAACTTCCTCATGCGCTGTGGGAGGTACAACGTACGTAGTGGACCCATGAAGAAGCCATTGATCTTGAACTATAGCTGTCATCTCTAATAAATAATTTGGCAGGCACATACCGAAACTTTCGAAAATAATAAAGAAATAAAAAAAAATCTTAAAAATATAGTTTTGAAAAATAATTCTAAATATAAAATAGTTTTCTCAATATTAGCAAGGCCAAATTTGAAAATATCTTTTAGCCGAAAGTGTCTTTATATATTAGCTTAAATTGAAATTTTTAAAGTATAAAACTATATCTTCAAAGAATGTTTAAATGTTAATTTAAAGAAGCTTTGAAAATTATAAAGATTATTAACTTAAAAGATACTTGAAGAGACACTTTAGGCTTTTAGTCAAAATTTTAAAATTATGAAATTATGCTTGAAAAGATATTTTGATGTTGTTTAGTATTCGAGGAGTGAAGGTATATTTTTTAAAAGACAATTTTAGTATAACATTTGTGATTTAGAAAGTATCTATTCGAGAGGCCTTTATCTAAAATTGAAAAACTGGAAACTTAAAGTCAAAAATTTAAAATTACCAACAGTATCTCTTGAAAAGGCTTTCAGTGTTATTGCTGAGTATAAAGGTGTCTTTTGAAAACCCGATTTTAACTATAATATTTAAGCCAATTTAAAAGTATTTTAGCAGACTTTTCTAAAATTCAAAACTAAGAAGTATTTCTTGAGAGTAATGACACTAGGCTTAAGTCAAAATTTTAAATTATGAAATTTATATTCAAAAGAGACTTTTAATGTTAATTTAGAACTTTCAAGTATAAATGTGTCTTTTTAAAAGACACTTTTAATGCTATAACGTTTAATGATTTAAAAATATATGCGAAGAGACATTTTCATCTTAAATTCAAAGATTTAAAATTATCGAAAGTATTTCTTGAAAGATCTTTCGGTGTTTCAAAGCAGCACATTATAGCAATTTGATAAACTTGAAAGTGTATTTTCGAAAAGAGCGTTTTTGTTTTTATGAGTTGTTTTTCAGGTCGTTCAAATGAAAATGTCTTTCAAAAGACACTTTTGATGCTAAAATTTTCAGAAATTTTGAAAGTATCTCTTGAAAAAACACTTTTAAGTATATTTCTAAAGACACTTAGCGTGATAAAAGTATATTCGTTTAGATATTAAACATATTATTTGAGGAATTTTTATTTTTTATACTAAATGCCTAAAGCCCGGCACATACCTGGATCACAAT
The DNA here is from genome assembly GCA_016808115.1 of Tetrastigma voinierianum. Classification (NCBI taxonomy): domain Eukaryota; kingdom Viridiplantae; phylum Streptophyta; class Magnoliopsida; order Vitales; family Vitaceae; genus Tetrastigma; species Tetrastigma voinierianum. The sequence goes on along the minus strand of JAEQBH010001228.1, from coordinate 439,381 downwards.
CAATAGTTCTGAGTATGTTTCAAACAACAACTAAAAAGGCTTTCATGTCATTTTGTTGTAATCAAACTTGTTAGTTTGCGAGATTGAAGTTGTTGGAACGTTTCATTTCATTTTGCTTATTTGAGCTTCAGTTTCCAATCTAGGGTTATAGGATTGTTAATTCTGGCGCACACATGCTTGCCTATCTATCCATGTTGTGTTATTTTTAATTATTATATTTATGATAACGTTAATTGGGTGAGTTATTTTATGGGAATATGGAGAACTCGCTCGTTCTCAAATTACATATACTATTTTTAATTATGAATTAAAGAGTTATAAAATATATCTTGAAGTTTTAGATAGTAAGTTCAAATTATCGTGGATAATCAATTTGTATTTTGAGTTTGAGCAAACAGCGATACTTAGTTCATAAAATTAAATTATTGCAATAATTTACAATTTAGAAAGGCTTATCTCTAAACATATAACATGCTTATTATTCTTGGTTAGGTTGTTTTGTGAATAATTTCGAATCTTATATTTTCTAGACTGATGTTGAAAAAAAGAGGTTATGCTAGGTCCCGAGTTTGAGAGAAATAGAAAAAGAGATTAGGAATTAAAAAAGAAGAAAGATATAAACGAAAATAGAAATTTGAATGGATGTGGTTCCTGTTTTTTCAAACAGTTTTTGTTATGAAAACACAAGAATATTCAAAATTTGTTTGGTTTCCATTTTTTATGTTTTACTGAAAAGATAAAGGAACACCAAAGCCTATTATCAAGGAACTATCAAGTCGATTATTTATAGGTTTTTAAAACTGTTTTGTGAATCGATCTTCAAAATAGGAAACCAAACAGCCCATACATTTTCTTTTCCCGAAGATGAATCAGTAGATTCCAGTACATTTGTAAAAGAGCATTTGAAGAAAGACTGAGGCAGGAAATCATTTATTTACTTACAGCCTATGAATAAAGCTATGACAAAAAACAACAAATAAATGCACATTTTTGCAAAAGGGATAACAAGTTCTATGCATGAGAGCAAGGGGAGAGATGAATACAGGAACAGGAAAGATCCCGTCAATGGGGAGTCAGGCAGAATCATCCTTCTGACGCCATTGCTGGGACCTCTCTCTGCCGCGTACTAGTCAGCCAGTATCCTCTCATGCTCTTCAGGTCAGCAGGGTTGATAATGCACCCTCATGGTCAAACTTTACTTCTCGGCTGCTTCCTCCAGCCTCAAGAATGGTGATTATTAAGAAAATTGAGTGGCACCAAAATCTCCTTGGGTTCCTGTCATCTGCTGCAATCACTGTTGTTAGGTTTGGATCGTGCATATCTTTGTCCTAGAGTTCTACAGAGAGTGGCTCACTTTGGAAGATTAAATTAATGAAGATTTGATGAAATGTATGTGAAGTCACTGGTAGAAGAGCGAGAGTAGTTAGGATTGGGGCAATCACAGTGGGGGCGTGTGGAACTGGGGAGTTCGGACTAAGGCGGAGATGATGTGGGACGTAAGGCGGTATGCAAGCAGGGGAAGGCCAAGGTACTTAGGGAGCAAGGTAATGATGGGTGCACAAGGATCATTTTGGCAAGTGGATAAGATAATATCAAAAGGAATCCGTGCATCTAAGCTATTGAATAAGAATTACAAGCAATTAGGTTTTTATTTTGGAAGAATATGTGAGTATAAGTTTCATATTCCACGATGATGGCTTAAAGGAGGTAGGATTTGGAGTCATATTACGATAATGATCAAGTCCTATCAAGACTGAATCACAAGGCTATAAATTTATGGGTTTGGAAGTATTCATCACGAATTTCAGGAGTAGAGGGTGAAGAAAAACAAGCGAAGTCCGAATATGTTGAAAAGTGCGAAGTGCATATACTTGGTTGAGGTATTGCACGATAAAGTCTTTCACCTTGTGTGAAAGATGATGTTCTTTATTTTCTTCATTCTATATTAATGTAATATAGATTATGGGTATGCGATGCTATAGAGAGGGGAATGGAGGGAGTTCGTGCAGATTTGTAGTGTTATGTTTCAAGAAGGGTTATGGGTAGAAGGGTCACATTGCCATATAAGACTAGTGTAAACCTTGGTCAGTTAGTGGAAATCCTTGGATCTAAATCCTGGCTTATGGACGTGAGTAGTTGTTGAACCATACAAATATTAGTGTGTTTTTATTTTATTGCATATGCCTGTTTTTCACAAGTGCATCTTTGATCGTCCCACATACAGAAGTTCGGATTGCCCCCACAAAATGATTTGAATGTGAACATTGTCCCAACATTAGGAATTGTGTCCTAGAACACACATATTTTTGTCAATTAGTATCACAACGGGTCACTCTAAGTTAATGAGTGAGATCCGTGTTTGTTTGTGATGTGCTCTAAAGGCAATCACCTTTAGCACTTATTGTACACTTTTCATTATTATGAATAAAAGATATCTTATATGAATTGATGGCGATCTTTAATCAATTAATAAAATTGTATTACATAACATAGCATGAAGGAAATCATGATGAGATCATGATAATAAGATTCTTATCATGTGCAATTATGTTAGTATCTAAATTATCCCTAGTGTTAGGTGTGCTTTAGCTAGGTTAGCATTATTTAGTGCAAAATATAGCATAAATCATGATTTCGATGCTAACTAAGCACTCCTTTTAGTTATTTTCATGTCTAACCCCCTATAGTTGTGTATTTTGCGGAGAAAAAAAAAAAACGAGACGAAAAGCAAGCAATTATGGGAAAGAATTATAAAGTTATAGAGCGAAGAAGACTAATTACTTGTTTGAAACACTCACGGTCACAACCGCAAAAGATTAAAGTCGCAACCACAAACAGCTAAGGTCGCGGCCGTCTGTTGCTCAGCCCGATTTTCTTTCCATTTTAGGCTCTTTTTAGCCCATTTTTCTAGGCCTATTTAAGGGCATTTTGCAAACATTTTTAGGGTTCAAAATTTTAGAGAGGAAGCTCTCCTCTAGGGTTTGCTCTCTTGAAGTTTTGTTCCACTTTTTAGGTTAGATTTTGTAGAATTCTTAGTTTTAGGTTTGTATTTGTGAAGAACTTGGTTTGTAATCGAATATTGCTAGAAGAACAACCTTGTGGAGTGTGGAGTTTCATCTTGGAGTTGGGATTTGAACATATTTTCAACTTAAACACTGTTTTGTATTTCCATATCTTTTCCTTCTTTAATTTTTGCAACTTTGTGTTTGTCAACAACATGATTTTGTGGGTTTTAATGGCTGAAATGTTAGGCTAATTATTCTATAGGGTTGGTTATCAGATTTGATGAGTATTGTCTAATCTTTAGTTGGTTGGTTGTTTTATACTTGATTTGTTGTGTTTGGTGTTAGATCCTTGGAAGATTAAGTTCTTGGTTAATTAATATGTGCTGAGAATTGGATCTTTGATCCTTTTTACAAGGTATTCCTGGTGATGCAGGAACTAAGCCCTTAAATCAGGCTCTAATTCTCTTAAGGTATAGATTAATTAATCGGGAGTCTAATTGACCTAGTTAAAGAGACCCTGGGGAATTAGAACTTAAAAACTTGTTGCTAATTGCAAGTGCATAGAGTTGCACAAGTAATACAAGGTTTTAATTATAGACAAAATCGTTCCCCACGGACTATAGGTTTATGGTGGATTAGGTACCCAATACTCTCTTAGTTCACTATCTGAGTATCTAAGTGAGTTGAGGTGAAATTATAAAACTAATAAAAACAAAACTAACAAAATAGTGGTTTGATTTGTGAAAGCTGGATTGAATTGACTAAAACGGGAGAAGACGACTTAGAGAGGAACTAGGGTTGGTTATCGTCATTGATGCCTAAGGATTTGTCTAGGTTAGGCTCGAGTTGAATGAATTATGACTTAGGTTGGTCCAAGGACTTGGTACAAGATCCCACTTTCGTGTTACCCCTTATATTTTTCTAACCACCTATTCACAGTTAGGTCATTCTAGGTTATTAGAGCGATACTTTTCTAAGGCATTTTTCACCGGGAGCTCTATTGGTCACAATTACATCCTTGCAATAGAGCTACAAGGAATAAGCTCAGATTAGTCATTGTTACGTACATGTAATCCGCACTTAATGGGTGTGATGTCCCATCCTAATGAAATATACCTAGTACTAGATTTTTCTAATTCCCTAGGTCTCTTTAACTAGGTTAATTAGACTCTCGCTTAATTAATCTACACCTTAAGAGAATTAGAGCCAAATTTAAGGGCTTAGTTCCCCCGTCACTAGGAGTACCCTTGTAAAAAGGATCGAAGATCCAATTCTCAGAACATATTAATTAGCCAAGAACTTAATCTTCCAAGGATATAACATCAAACACAACAAATCAAGTATAAAACCAACCAACTAAGATTAGACAAACCTAATCATCTAGTGTAACTTACATAGAATGGTCGCTGTTTTGGCCAGCTAAAACCCACAAAATCATCTTTGTTGACAAACCTGAAGTTACGAGAAGTTAAAGAAGGAAGAATGAAATCTGACATAGTATTTAAGTTACAAATATGTTCATATCCTAGCTCCAAGCTAAAACTCCACACTCCACAAGGTTGTTCTTCTAGCAACATTCGATCACAAGCTAGGTTCTTCACAAATACAAACCTAAAACTAAGAAATCTACAAAATCTAACCTAAAAAGTGGAACAAAACTTCAAGAGAGCAAACCACTGAGAGGCCTCTTCTCTAGGTGAACCTAAAAATGCAAAAGTGTAAATGAGCGCTAGAAAAATGGGCCAAAGTAAGCCCAAAATGGAAAGAAAACTGGATTAAAGCGTAGTGTTTCAATCGCGACCTCATTGTGACGTGGAGTCCACAGTCGCAGTAGGATATCTTCACGGTCGTGACCTTATCGAGAGATCACTTCAAAATAGTCTTGCTATCGCGACCTGGATCACGAGCTCACCCAGAATTCATCTTCACATGGTGGTCTCTTCTGCTGCACGAGTTGCAACCTTGGCTGTTTTCGGTAGCGACTTTGATCTTTTAAGGTCGCGACCGTAGTCTTCTTCACTTCATAACTTTCTTATTTTTCGCTCAAATTGCTTGCTTTTTGTCTTATTTTCTTATTTTCTGCAAAATACACAACTATAAGGGGTTCGACATGAAAATAACTAAAAGGAGTGCTTAGTTAGCATCAAAATCATGATTTATGCTATATTTTGCACTAAATAATGCTAACCTAAAGCACACCTAACAAATACCCCTAAACTTAGTATTTTGCTTGTCCTCAAGCAAAACAATAACATACTTTCCTTATTCAAAACTAACAAAAATGTTGAACATCAAATTGGGATAATATATGATAAGTTGCCTCAAGGATCTAGCCTTCATACAACATAAAGAAAACTTGGAGATAGTGTTTTCAAAAATAATATAATAAGCATAAGTTGAACAATCTAAACCAAAGTACTCAAGTGTGTGTGTGAAGTACTCCCCCTCTAGCCAAAATCAATTTGGATGGAATTAGACGAACATGAGTGGAATGGGGATCTCTCACTCACATGGTGAGTGTGTAAGACTCCATATGCTTGTTGGGCATCACTACAACAAAATCACTGTTTTGCAACGGATTTTTTCGTTGCAAATCCGTTGCAAACCCATAAAAATCCATTGCAAATCTCTTTTAGCAACGGATTTGGAACATAACAGTTATGTTGCAAAAAACCTTGTTGTAATTTTGCACACTTTGGCATTCGGTTGCAAAAGACCAACAGATTTGCAATGGAATTATTCCGTTGTTATATTGCAACGGATTTAACATCCGTTGCTAATTAAGTTGCTAAATCCCAAAAATCAAAATATAATGAATAAGCTAAAGTTGTTGCAATTTCGTTGCAAATTTGCAACAAATAAGCAAACGTTTCATTACAAGACATTGCAATTTCTGTTGTAATTCCGTTGCAACTTTGCAACAGATTTGCAATCACTATGAGTCGTTGCAAAATATGTTTATTTAGTAATTCTATTGCAATTCCATTTTAGATTGTAGCAAACATTGCAACAAATATTTTTCTTTCCCTAAACCTTATTTAGTTTGCGACATAATATTTGTTGCAAAATCCGTTCTTGATTATTTTTTCAATTTTCCATTAATTTTGTTAAATTTGTAAATTTCCAAAATTTCTTGTATTATTCAAAATTTTCTGTACCAATTTCAAAATTTTTTGTACCATAATAAAAAATGCAACACAAATTTTTTGATAACTAATAGTTTATAGTTTCATGTACCATATTCAACCACAATTTAAGTTTATAGTTCCTTGTGCAATGGTTTAATAATTAAAATGTCTAACAATCAGTAAGTTACTTAGTAGAAGGTAAATACGACTTTGGAGTAATGGCGATTGGAATAGAGCGGACCGCTAATAAGCTGCGAAATGCGTACATGGCTATAGTGAGACTCTGCATAGTACGTAATGCTCATCTGCTGCTGCATCATTTGCTTACGCATCCACTCGCTATCCTTTTGGCTTTGGGTCGACTATCTTCTTGTGCTTGTGTCTGAGATTCTTGAATCGGTTGACTAGTTGAAGGCATATTGATAGAACTGGATGATGCCTGAGATCGTAGGCATACGGATCCCATCGATCCAAGGCCATATACTCGTTTCTTCTTGACTCCCCCAATCTCATCTAGATAGATTTGTGTTGCATCAACTGATTGAGATGAAGATGCATCCTCTCTTACAGCAGAGGTTTCAGCCTCATACCTTGCAACTACATGATCATGAAATATATAAACATTAGTAATATATTTTTATGAACAAAGAATACAAACAAAATTGACTAAAAAAGTTTGCACTTATAGGTGTTGGATATAGTAGATAAGAATGAATGACATTCAACTGAATAATTCCTTGTTGAGAATTCTATGAATTTGGTTATATGAAATGATTGACATTGATAGAGAAATTAATGAGTATTCAATGGTGACACACTCAATGAATGAAATTAGTGACATTCAATGAATATTCGAATTCTAGGAGTTTAGGAAGCCAAAGGTTTGGCATTCCAAAAGGTCAGTCTCTCCTTTATATAAAGGTTGTCGGGGTATTTGTGTAAGGAGGTCATCGGGTGCCTCGAAAGATCATCGAGTCTTGAGTTTTCCTTCATTTCGTCCTTTTGTCAGTGATAGAGCAAATACATTATCAGTTCACCAGAGTGGCGACAAAGTGCTTTTGTCGACCATTCGACACCCATTTTATCCTGGGAGACCAGGACCTTGGAATCTCAAAGCACCCGACGGAGAAGCGAATTTGTCTTAAGGAAATTGAGCCTACAGGCCGCATTATGTGTATGTTGCTTGGAATGTCTAAACAATTGGTTTATGCGTTCCCAGGTTTCTACAACAAGGAGACAATTTCTTCTAACAATCTTAAGACAAAATTTTGACTCCAACAGAAGTTGTTGATTGGTTTGGTTGTGGACATGGAAAAAAAAAAAAAAAAAAAAAAGGAAAAACTCCTTTGGTCAGGTAAACAAATGATTTGGTTTGTTACTATGGGGAAAAAAAAAAAAAAAAATGTCATTAAATTGGCAAAGTCCTTCTTAACTTGGATCTTGTATGGCGAGGTTCGAATCCACAGTAGTAGAGGTGAGAGAGTGCGTGAGGATTATATGCCTTTGAATAGTGATGGCCGAGTCTCGTAACCACCCGTCCCCGATTTCGGACTGACAATGAGCAGACTAAGTAAACAAACGATTTGGTTTGTTACTTGTGTGAAAAAAAAAAAAAGAACCAGGTTTTCAGGTTGTGCCAACAAACATACGGTTTGTTGTTTAAGGAAAAAAAAAAACCCACTTTTTCTTGTGTGAATCTCCAAAAGGAAAATATCAAGTTTTGCTTGGATGGATATAAGGAAAAAAAATATTTCCTTTGTAGACAAACAAACAATTTGGTTTGTTGTCTTTTTAAAAAAATATAAAAAAATTTGATTGACATTTTTAAAAAAATGAGTTTATTCTCTCTAGAGGAAGGTATATATATTTTTTCCTTTTTTAGGAAAAATGGAAAAGATTATTCGGAGAGAAAAAAAAAAATCTTTTCCAAGGAAAATAATGGAAAAAGGTTGTTGGAAAAAAAAAATGCACATGTTTTCCTTTTAATTTTTTTTTTAAAAAAAAAAAGAAAAAAGAAAAAAGAAAAGTGTCTGGAAAAACATAACATTTCGAAAAATAATGTTTGGAACAAGGATTCAAAAAAGTTTTTTGAGGTTTTTTTTTTAAGAAAAATCTCATTTAATTGAAACTAAACATTTTTACAACTAAACAAACAAATATTGGTTTGTTGGTTTGAAAAATCCTTGTTAGTACATACAAGTCGAGGTGATTTAGAGGAAAATCCTTTGGCCAGGAAGTACAAGGTTAGGCGATTTGGAAAATCCTTGTGGCAACAGTACAAGGACAAGTATCGAACTTGAGACCTTGTGTAAAATATACTAATTGCCTATCGGGAACCTAAACCTTTAGGCTATAATTAGGGATTGTGTTGAATTATTGGAATTGACATTTTCTTGAATATTTCAAAAAAATGATCTTTGAATCCAATCACGGTATTGTGACTGAATTTACCCAAGTAGTTATGTGTTTACATTGGGAATTGCAACAGTCTCATGACAATTCTTAAAACAAATGGTTATTGCTAAATTCACAGTGGAATTTGAGTTTATAACATTAGAAAACTGTGGGGAAAAGGCTGAACGGTTACACCAATTCTTAAATGACATTTCCAGGTGGTCAAAGCCTATGCCTCCAATGCATACCTTTGTGATGGTCGATGTGCTGTGGTAGACACAAAATAGTATGTACAATAGTAAGTCTAGACATATTCGTCGTAGACACAACACTATTAGACAACTACTCTCAATTGGAGTTATCTCTCTAGATTTTGTAAAATCTAAGGATAACATTGCGGATCCGCTAACCAAAGGGTTAAATGGAATTTAGTTGAAAAGAAAGTCATTAAAGGGAATGAGACTAAAGCCGTAAAAGAATAAGTGATATGGTGGATACACAACCTAGTTATTGGAGATCCCGAATCTAGGTTCAAAAGGGACTTAACTAAACTATAAAGACTTAGTTATATCACTGTGGGGATCTTCCCTTGTCCATTCCTATGATGAAACAGTGATGCTCATACGAAGTAGGTTATATGCTTTTAATGATCTCTATGCATTGGAAAGAGTAACATGAGCTACTCTTAATTTAAGAGATCACCTATGTAAGAGTGAAGTGGGGCCGCTTCAAAGGGAATTGAATAGGGCACAATTCCTATTAAACTCTTACAGAACCAGGCGCATGTCCATGGCCAAACTGGACATAAAAGTGAGAACTGAAATGTGTTTGGAAGATTCCTATGTGAGATCTATGTCGTCAAATGCACAAATGGCGAGAATAGTTCAAGGACATCGTGTTTATTGTTTCGCTAGTAGAGTAAACATATTTTCACAAGGGAAGGTTCAAAGGGTAACACCTACCTCTCCTATGCAAGTTTCAACCATTGCTTCTATCACCAAGTCTGTCTCGCCTTTAGTCATCAATTTCATTCTTGTGGGGAATTGTTGGATAGAGTGAATGACATGAATGACATTCAACGAATAATTCATTATTCGAATTATGAATTTCAGTTGCATATAGAATAAATTGACATTCAATGAAAGAAATTAATAGTATTCAATGAATGACACTCAATAGATAAATTAGTGACATTCAATGAATAATTAATTTGAATTCTAAGGGTTTAGGAAGCGAAAGGTTTGGCATTCCAAAAGGTCAAGTCTCTCCTTTATATAAAGGTTGTCGGGGTATTTGTCTTAAGGAGGTCATCGAGGGTGCCTCAAAAAGATCATCGAGTCTTAAGTTTTCCTTCATTTCGTCCTTTTGTCGGTGATAGAGCAAACACATCATCAGTTCACCGGAGTGGCGGCAAAGTGCTTTTGTCGACCATTCGACACCCATTTTATCCTGGGAGACAGACGCCTTGGGAATCTCAAAGCACCAACGGAGAAGGCGAATTTGTCTTAGAGCATCTCCAAGAGGCTAGCTAAACCTTCCCCTTTAGCTATTTTACGGCGACCCATGTCTTGTCTCCAGAGGCTAGTTATCGCGCTAGCTGTTTCCATTACCACCATTTTGGCTGGCTCTTAAATTTGGGCAAAATAGTAGCTACTCTTATTTTTGCACCAACAACACTCCAGAGGCTTCATCCACGGAAAGATGCGTCTTCATCGTCTTCGAGGAGCGAATCTTTATTTGCTTCAGGTACCGTTATAAATATGACCATTGAAAAATTCAAAATTTAAAATTTTGAATTTCGTGACCGTTATAAATATGACCGTTATTAATAAAAATCAAAATTTTAAAATTTTGTTTCCTCTCTTTGTGGGTGCTTTGCACAGATAGAAGGAACTCTGTCAAGTGGTTTGGCCAGAGAAAGTGAGTTTAGTTAATATTCTCTTACAAAATAGTTATCTTTTAATGACATGGTAATGAGTTTTGTTGTAAAAATTTTCAAATTCGTGATGCCAATAACTTGTACAAGGACCTCTATAAATCTTCTTTTCCATTTGAACATTGTTGGAATGAGTTAAGGTATCAAACCAAAATGGATAGGAGGATTATAATCAGAAGAAACAAAGACAAAACATAATGCTACTCTTGGTTCAAATTTTAAATTTTTTATTTCGTGATGGGTATAAATAAGATCGTTATTAAATAAAAAATAAAAAAATTACAAAATTTTTGATGGCGTGGCTTAACACATGACATGTGATGTCATCAATATGGTGATGACATAGCATACTATATAGTATTTTAGATTTTATTATTGAAAGTTAGTTAAAGTTAATTGAAATGGATAGCTAAAATAGATAGCGTTGTTGGAGTGACTTTGAAAAAGTAGTTAGTTAAAATAGATAATACAATATTTTAATATATTTTGAGTAGTTATTTTAGATAGCCTTGTTGGAGATGCTCTTAAGGAAATTGTGAATTTCACAAGACTCGCATTATGTGTATGTTGCTTGGAATGTCCAAACAATTGGTTTATGCGTTCCCAGGTTTCTACAACAAGGAGACAATTTCTTCTAACAGATCTTATGAGACTTCCTATCAACAGATTGATTATCTACCTTCCTCCTATGAGTTTGTTCTAGGAGCTCATGTGGAAGAGGCGGACGCTTTAACTTGGCCGCCTAAAATTGAAAAGTATCATATATTAAAACAAGTAGTTAAAAAAAAATCTAAATTTTTATCAATATACGTACCAAACGTTTAGCATGCTCCCTATGAGATAAGGAACCACCGGTATGGCGTGAAGGTCCTATGCCCTCACCTCCAGTCTCACTCATCCTATTCATAGATCCTTGGGTAGACTTTTTCTGAAATTTTGGTGACTGCCAATAATGTTGCCAAGCTTCCCAAATACTATCTGAGATGAACTCGGTCATTGGCTATGATCCTTCCATCGGACTAACATCATTGCTATAACGTCGTGAAGCCTTTTTATGCCATGCAACCTTAACTAGAGCATCTAGTAAAGAATTCCACTGATAATGTTTTTGCAATTGAAATAATGCCAAAAATGAAAATCTATGAAAGAAAAAAAAAATAGTCTTATTGTATATGATTTGTGAAACTTTTTAATGTTGTCAGTTTTCTTGAATTTATTCACATTCCAATTCCACATTATCCACATTATAAAAAAACATTAAAAAAAAAAAGCAAGACCAAAGTAAAACAACATTTGTTATTGATCAATATATAGAAAAATAAAATAAAATAAAATATCTTAGACCAGTGATTCATACTTGAAACTCTTGTAGTAGAAATGTTTGATATCGTGATGTGTCTTGAATTATAACTCGTCACATCTTTCAAGCGTTGTAGAAGATATTAGTGAATCCTAGATATATTCTCTGCAGCCAGTATGTATCCACAAATCTAACATTGAGATTAATCAATGCGATCGTTCAACTTCATGTAGTCAACATAAAAAATTCAAATGATATAGTTTAAAAAAAAGAAAAGCATTGCTCTCCATCATTAGCGTAATGGTAGGACGAGGCGAACTAATGGGTAGTGGTGATGTTGAACTACGTAGTGATGCTACTTGTGGTGTTGAATCTTATGCAATTGGTGGTGCGGATGATGATGCCACGATCACCTGGTGTCTATAGGTAGAAATTTAGTAGTATCATGGATGATGGCACCTGGTGTAGATGTAGGTGTAGTAGGTGATCCCTCTAATGATTTAGAATCTACTAGGGCCTTGGGGAAAAACCACATTTCTGCCATGTCCTTTACCCTTATCCGGATCCTGCGATCACGCTCCTTGGCCCATATCGCAGGAATAAGAACATAATACAATATATATTAATTGGTGCTGAAATGGTTATACAACAATCAAATTACCAACCTAATTTTCATCACTGTTTAAATCGTTCCATTCTTCTTCTTCATCTTCATCTTCATCATATTCTTCTTCTTCATCATCATCATGAGAAAGTGTTTCAGTTACATCGATATCTAACATTTCATCTATTGGATCATTAAGCAAAATAGTATCATGGTCCATCGGTAAACTAAATTCATCCACTTCATTTGTTTCCTCTTGAAATGGATCTTGTGGGTAATTTCGACTCTGCGAGCATCTAAATCATCCTCCGGCATGATTTTACAAAGCAGTCCATCAAGATCTATTATCACGTTTTAAGCTTAGATATGTGCAATAATACACTTGTTGCGCTCAAGGATCAAAATATCGGTAAACACGGATATATCGGCACTTGGATTTTACGGAAATATCGGTAAAATATCGGTGGATATTTTTACAAAAATATCAGTTCGATTAAAATTTTTCATATTTTAATTATATAGATGATGAGAAATGATTCATATCTTAATTAAGGTAGATTAAAAATCAAATGCATTAGTAATTATTCAAATTAAATATATTATATTTAATATATTATTAGATATTATTATATTAAAAGAGATATTATTTATTTGTTTTTCGATTATTATTATAAATATTATGTAGATAATGAGGAGATTCAAAATATTGTATTATAATTTTAAATTTTTTAAATGCTATTATTTTATTTCTTTTTCCTTTTCAAATTAACTGATTTAAAATATTATAAGTTATAATGTAAAATAAAATAAAAAAATAAAATATTATAATCAGATGGAAGGGATTATGAATAAATAAATAATAAGAATATAAAAAAAGTTTGCACTATATATAATAAGTACAATCATTGCAACTCCTTCACAAGTTATTCCTCTACAAAAAGTTGTAATAAGTATGTATTTTTTATTTCTCTACAAAAACAAAATGTAGTTTTTTAATATTTAAAAACTAATTAATTTTAATGATTATTTAATATGATACTAAAATAAAAATTAATCATGATAGTAAAATAAAATAAATTATTTTTTACTTATATTGAATTTCTATCAATTACCTACCATGATGTTTCTAAAAGGGAGTCAACTCAAAAAGCATCATTAAACATAATATAAGTACCAAAGGAATTTAATTCATCGGTAAACTCCATCGGTAAATTGTGATTTTCTTATAGTAGCCCCTCTATATAAATGTTGATAGTTAATAATTTACCCTGAATTATAAATAAAATTCTAAAGTTATCTTTGATAAAATTTTTGAAATTTATAAATCTATTGCAAACCTATTTTACCGTCACCATTGCGAAATTGCAGCAATTGTAATTTGTTGTCAGTCGTTTGCAAGTTTACACTTGAATCGTTCATTTGCAAACTTACAGCGGCCCCGAATCCGTTGCAATGTTGTCTCCAATGATGACGCCAAAGTTTCCCGCCATATTTTGCAATAGAAATGAATCCGTTGCAAATTTCCGTTGCAAGACGACAAGTTAGTTGCAATTCAGTTGCAATTTACTTATTAGACTTTCATTAGCATTCCATTGCAAATCCGTTACTGTTTTGCAATAGATTTGTCCGTTGCAAATTATGATTTTTCTTGTAGTAGATCACTCTTCACTAATGTAGGCTATACACAACTCTTAGGATCAATTAGGTCTTTATATAGCTTGTAGGTAAAGGTGGTTGAATAGGTCATTTAGGCTTTAGTTTACCCAAAACATACACATTTTTCTTTTTCTCCACTTATATGTCCATCCTTTGGCATATCACATTCTTCGCACTTTACCTTCTAGGCTTTTTCCCCTCAAACTTAACTTGTGATCTTTTTATCTCATAGCTTCCCCAAACTTGCATGATTTTCACCATCCTCACAAGAACACCAAGGCTTTGTTTTCATATTATAAGGCACGGAGTAGTGCAATGTTCGACCCCTTTAAACTTTCTACCTACCCCATGTAGTGAGCTTTAGGTTAGTAACTCCTAGACTAGTTGGCTTAAGGGTACTAGGTAAAGAACAACCCTAAGAACTTACTTGCTTAAGGTAGGAAGGCTACAAGGCCAAACTTACTTCTCCTTGCTTTATTATTTCTTTTTCTATTTTTTTTTCTTCCATTTTCTACCCCAAACCTCCCTTTATGTTCATTCAAGGCACACCCACTTCAACCAAACTCCCAATTCACACTACATGTATTCACAATATATCCCTTTGTACCTCCATGTTAGGGTAAACATAGGTTTTGACTAAAGGAATTATTGTTAATACAAAGGTTCAAAGGGTTGATTCTTGGCACTCCTTGAAAATGGCTAATATGGCTCAAATTTGGTGACTAATAGAATATATGCACAAAAGGTTAGCTAGAAAGGCTCAAGTGGTCGAATGGCCTATATAATTTCCTAATTGTCATGTTGACTAGAGTTTCGCCTTGAGAGATAATTGAACAAGTTCTTGAGTCTTTAGAGATCAATTAGAATGATATTCACCTAATTCTTCTCTAAACTAAGCAAAATTGACCAAAATGGTACATTTTGACTTGTGCTCAAAGTGATAAGAACTTTTGTTTAAATATTCAACTATAAGGTCAAATCATTATGCTTTAAGTTCAAATATCTCTCATTTTCTTCATGTGAAAGAAAGTTCAATCAACATATATTCATTATAGGCATCACAATTATTCCTAAAAAAAAAGCTCAACCAAAACCAAAAACATCCTAAAAATGAAAAAATGTAACCTAAAAATTGAAAACATATAAAAGCAACTAAAACACACAAGCAACTAAAAGAAAACACTAAAAACAGGATAAATTGAAGCTGAAAATTTTTTAAAATGAAAAGACACCCCCCAATATCCCCAAACTTAAAATTTGCATTATCCTCAATGTATGAAATATGAAATAATGAGAACAGAGGACTCCCCTGGATGATCAAGTGCGATCATTGGGCTCGGGTTGAAGTGGGTCTTGATGAAACTCCCTCACTAAGAATCGGCTTCAATGCCCTGAAAAACACAAACAAAAACCAAATAAACACTAAAAACAAAATCAAAATGTCAAACATACTAAAAATAACTACAACAAACAACTAAAGAAGTAAATGGATGAAAATCCTTATTTTCCTTTGCTTGGGTTGCCTCGCAAGAGCTGCTCCGTTTTAGAGTCCATCTAGACTCATTGTGGAAGTTTGAGAGCTTTGCTTTGGCCCTTCATCCATTGTGGTCAATTCTCTCTCTGCATCCTCATTACTTGTGAGGATGAGCTCCTCAACCTCCGGAATAGGTGATAAAAGCTCAAATGCCAACTCTTTGGTGGGGAAAGAGTTGGCCTCAAATTTAAGTCCTTCAAGAGTGTCCTCTTGAAGGATTATAGGTGCTTGCTCTTTTATGTGCGAAAATGAACTCTCTATCTTTATGCATGCCCTCATTTCTTCATCCGTTGATGGTTTGCTTTGGTGGAGGTCAAACTTCATTTTCTCCTCACCAACAAGGAGTGTCATTTCCCCATTTCAGCATCGTCCACGGTTGGCACCAATATGGAAAGAGTGGGTTTTCTATAAATGGGACTTGGCCAGTCCTTATATATGCCAAAAGTCAAAGATTCTATGGGGAAATAGAAGTCTTCAACTCCAACTAAGACATTTTCCATTATAAGCTCGAGATGTTGCTTTTCAACTTGTTTCTCTTCTAATAATGGTTCTTCGTCAATAACAAGCTCATTATTCTCAACAATCGTCAGGTCTTGCAATTCTCCCTCAAGGACCAAAGGCATTTTTTCGCATTCTATTGTGTTCTTGTCCTCATCCAATGTTGGGCTTGAAAGTTCTTTTTCAAGGCTTAAAGATATTTTTTCACTCTCCCGAATGTCATCATTCTTTATGTCTCTCAGAAGTTGCCTTGAAGATTGTTCCTTTAGAATATTAATTCCTCAGCTTGTATTGTTGTTCTTTCCATGATAGCTTCCATTTCTCTTTTAAGGTTTTTCGAACTAGTGACCATGTCTGCTATCATGTTGGCGTCCATCTTGGTTTCCATAATTGGTAACCGCATTTGTAAAACCTCATTATCCCTCTTAATTTCTTCCTTCAATGCAAGGAATAACTCTTCATCATATGGTAGCCGGAATTGCTCTTGATAATAACTTGAACTTCCTTGAATTGGCATGATTGAATTTCTATAGGAGAACTTGTCATATGTCCCCTAACCCGAATGATAGTAGCTTGGCATGTAGTTGTGGGGAGAAGTAACCTGCATTGTTGTTGAAATAATTCTCCCCTTCAAAATTATAGGCTTGTTGGCTCACGGAGGCTTGTGCTTGTCTTGCAACGAAATCTTCCTTTGGGCTGCTCGAGAAGCAAATTCTTGTTGGAGGGTGTAGAAGAGTTCATTTATCTCTTTTTTAGACATTATGCTCAGCACCTTGCATAAAAATGCAAAAAAAAAAAAAAATGAAAAAAAAGAAGTAATCTAGCTACAAATAAGAAAGAAATAAAAATAAGAAAAGAAAAGAAATATCCTCGAAAAAAAAAATTTGTTAGTTCTCAAATTAGCAAACTTCACTTTTGCTAAAATATCAATCCAAACACCAAAAACCGAGAAAAACAATCTGACAACGACCGAACTTGTTAAGTAATTGGCGCTAGCTGAGTATGTTAACTCCCCAGACAGCGGCGCTTAAAACTTGTTAAGAAGGAATTGAGCGTAGCTACCAAGACTTTATTTAAGTCCCAGCGGCGCCGAAACTTGCGAGGACTTAAAAAGTCTTTGGTTAAAAGAAAGTCTTTGGTTGCTATGCCAATTACTTAACACCTAGTCATGGGATCAACAAGACTGGACATTGTTGATCCAGATAGACTAGCACATGTTATACTTCTTGATTGGATCAAGCAATGGATTTTATAAATTGTTGTCATCAGTTGATTAGAGTTAACATGTGGATGCTTGCTAGGAGTAGCTAAGTACTTTGAAGACTTGTATGAGACAATCATATGGATTATCTATTTACATGTAGGTGATAGTCTCATCATAGCATTGGTGCAAGTATCCTAAGACTTAAGGTGCTCAAGGATATCTTGGATGTTGATCTTGTACTTGATTTCATTCCTTATTATCTCTCAAATGTCACTTATAGGGTGATGATGGTCTGAATTGGGGTGTTGAGTAATTGGTAGTTAATAGAGGATTCACCACTCCCAATAGAGGGAAAGTATACTTATGGCCTCTTGTTGGATCATTACTCGGGAATCTCTTACTAGAGTGGAAATGTCATGAAAAATATCTTAAGTGGCATGAATGATGAGTAATGACTCCGGGGACAAGAACTATACCACTTAAGCTAGATGTGGCGTAGCCAGTCTAGCGAGAGCTACACATTGTCCATGCTTTGAATCGAGTGGGGTATTGGATGGTGAAATGACAAATTACCTGATAAATGTCTGGAAGGTTTGTGAACAGACCCGACTATCTGGTCAATTGGGGATCATAATGTGTTGCTAGATATCGCTCATGACTTGGATTCAAGAATTGAATCGGCCAACATAACTGGGAACATAATGGGTCACACAGTTAGAAGGTGTGGAGTTGATATAAAAAGGGTTTGGATGTGATCCAAACACGAGGGAATTATTCTATGAAATAGAATGTCATGGGATTAGTGGAATCCGGGGTATAAAAGGTCTCATTAAGAGATAAAAAGAGGATTGAGCTTGTTCATGAGCTTAAGGCCCATGAGGGCACACACCACAATGCATAGAGATGCATGTAGCCTTTTATCTCTTAAGTGAAGGGCCTTTTGGACATTTCATGGGCTAGGGTTCTCCTATATAAAGGTGTTTATAGAGAAACCTAACCCTAACCTAAGGAAGCCTACGTTCTCAAGAAGGAATTATGCATGAGAGAGAGGGTGTTCTTCTAGAACACCCCCCCTTTTGGAGATATTTGAGTGTCAAATTTGCTCCTTTTGGCTTCCCTCCTTGGATTTGTTCTTGGCTAGCATCGAGACCTCATTCGGCACCGTATCCTTGGAGGTTGTCGGTTCTACTCTTCGTGTGGATATTGTTAGGGGCAAAGCTAGGACAAGTTCGGCCGGTTTATACTGCAGCACTCTTAAGGAGGTACATTACTTTGAGTGTAAGCTCCTCCTTTCTATGGGGTTTTGACCAACTTTGATGCCTCAAGACAATCCTTTTGAGTGGGTTTTTTTTTTTAATTTTTTTAAATCTTTCATTGCTTTGGCAAGTATTGCCTCCATCAAAACCCAACAATGGTATCAGAGCACACTTGTGTACATCAAAATCAATTCTTTATTGAGGTTGTTGATCTTAGTACCATGGTTCCAAAGTTTTAAAATGAGATTTTAATTTGAAGAAGGTTCCATGTAGTGTTTTTCTTCACATATAATTTGGTCATGGGATGATCAAGAGTGATCATTATGAATAAACAATTTGGATGATATTGAGCTTGCAGATGGGATTTTCCATGGATTGCTAAGATGAGTATCGCTCGCGTTGAGACGCGAGGCTTAAGAAGCCGATGGGACGGTATTAGATCACGAGGGGCCACGTGCGGCGTGTCGAGCTTCGCGTCTCACCGTCGCGTGTGAGCGAGCATTTGTTCATCACGCAACGATCGCGTCGCGTGTAAGGACTTATGTTGCTTGTCTTTGTTCCTTTTTCTTTTGTTCCTTTTGCATATTTTGAGCATATCCACGGCGATGGTTGAGATGAAAAATGCAGGATTAAGGTTGGTATTTCAGCCTTAAATTTCCTAGGATCATGTCTTTTAGCGGCTTGATTAAGTTAAATCAAGAGGAATAGCATCAGTATTTAGTCACGACATACACTCCTGACAAAATGGGTGGGCTGAGAAAAAAATAGAACTATGATGAAGATGGTACATTCTATGCTTTTAGGAAAGAAGATTCCCAAAACCATCTAGCAGAGCTTGATAGATTGGACTATGTATATCTTGAATAGATGTCTAAATTAGTTGTAACAAGTATAACTCGAGAGAAGAAGCTTGGAGAGGTGTGAAACCCTATCGTGGAGCATTTCGGGGTTTTGGGTGTATGACACATGTTCATGGCCTTGTATGAGAGGAATGAGCTTGAAAATAAAAGCTTCAATTGTGTGCTTCTAAGGGTCAGTGAGGAGTCCAAAGCCTACCAGTTATATGACCTTATCTCTAAAAGGGTTGAAATCAGTAGGGATGTGGTGTTTGAGGAAGACAAATAGTGAGATTGGGATCTGGCTATGAGAAGCGCATTGATGGATCTAGAATGTGGGGGTGATGAAATTGGACAAATACGCTAGAAGGTGATGAAGCAGTTAATGAAAGCGTGGTGAAGGCGAGTCAATTGATGATACAACTCTAAGTAAGAATGATCGCAGCTCCTGATTTTGTAGATGTAGAAGCAATCAATGCAGGTGGAAGAAGGAACAAGAAGCTCGTCTCCCCATGGATGGAGGGAGGTATGTTAGTGATGAGGTTGTCGGAAAGAGGAAGGTCAGGCTAAACTATAGCTTCAGTTGTATCTATAGATCTTTGTGAGTTTGAAAGTAGTGATGAGTTCAAAATGGAAAGTGATGGATGCAGGATTAACCAATTGGGGGCGAATCAAACACAAGAAGCAAATAGACTTGCCACCGTGCAGATTAGATCAAATGGATTTTCAAAATAGGGTTTAATGAGCATGGTGAAGTATTCAAATATAAAGCTCGTTTGGTAGCTAAGGGCTACTCTCAACTAGGGATGGCAGTGGACCGAAGCTGGTGTCGTCAGAGCCACCCCGTTTGGGCGAGGATGGACTATACGTATTAGACGGTAGGCGTATCTGAGATACATGTAAGCTTAGTGAGGATCAAATGGATGGACTTACTCTTACCCCGCCCGTACCACTTTGTCACGATACCCGTTAAATAAATAAACAAGATAAATAATAAATAAATATATATATATATATATATATATATATATATATATATATATATATATATATATATATATATATATATATATATATATATATATATATATATATATATACTCAACCTAATGTATTACCTTTCCGCCCACCTACTCTTAAAGCCCTCCACACTCATCTCTCTCTCTCATACGAGTAGAAGCACAGCTCACTTTGCCTCCTCCGGCTCCTCACAGTCTGTTGAGAGCTCCTCGTTGATACATTTGCCTCTGAGTGAGTTTCTCTCTCAGCCAGTCCCTCCATCTTCCCTATATTCTCTCCTTCTGCCTTTTTTCCCCTTGATTTTATATCTTTCTCTCTATTCTGTCCTTGAGTAGATCGTATAAGCCGAAAACATATATAGGTTTGTATTTGGGTATATATGGGTTTGGATTTTAGCTAGTTATATACGTTTGTATTTGGGTATATATATGTATTGTTGCCTATATAAAACAGCTGATGGTATCAATGGGAGTCTTAGGCACAGCAGACGGACCCTTCTATTCATAAGAGTGCCGTTGGTATTTTACGCTATAATGATGCTGTGGGTTGTTCAAATAATCAATCACCAAATCTTCGAGGTTTATTAAATGTTTGTGTAGATATAGAGATAGATGATGTATCAACCTCTCTTTCACAAATTTTTAGTAATTTCTGATAACTTTCCTCGAAAATCCAACAAAAAAAAAAACTTAACATCACAAAATACAGTGTTGCATCATGTATGGGCTTCTTCTTTAGGTTTGTTTTTATTTATATATATTTCTAGTCATTGATTGTTTGAGTGTTAAAAAAAGTATAAAGGAAAGTTCAATTTTCTTCACTAATAAGCAAGAAAGTTCATTGTCATGTCTTGTCTTGCTTGTAACATCGTTAATACCATTGTATCATGGGATCTCTTTAACCTTGGAAATTTGAAAGTTTGGGAAAAAAACTATAAGAATGGAGCATTAGGTTTGTCTGGGATTTTTCAATTTCACAGAATTGAAGGATACTCCACATTTTTGAATTTTAAATGTTCAAGGTTTATGCATATGAATAGATTCGATTTATTTCAAAATACGAATTTTTAAATTAATATTCTTTGGTGTGTCTTGCGGCTAAAGCAAGGTAATTGTTTGGAGATTTGGGAGATCACTAGAGTGTTAAGTTAGAGTTTCTAGGTTCTTGTGGGTTGAGTTATTTATCGATTAAGCAGAAAATGGATAGATAGAAAATTTATAATAGTTCATCAGTTTGGATGTCTTATTTTTAAGTATACCCAAAAGAATTGATAAAGATGATTCTTTTATAGAAATTTAATTGAAGGATTTTGGTGTAGAAAAGTAACTGATCATGAGATCTTTGTAAGGAATTTGAGTGTATTCTTTATTTTTCGACTACATGTTTTTATCAAATCATATCTTGGCAAATTTTGTTTCATTGATGGTTAATGGATGATAACTTCTAATTAGTTACTCTTCTTTTCAAATGGGGTTGTGGCCAATTATCTCTCGCCTTTTTTCATATTCTACCATGTGATATCATCTCCGTACATTTAGATTGTCATATGTCAATACATAAATATTTATAAAATTCAACATTTTACATGTAGTTGACTACAAACAATGGAAGGAGAGCGATGAGAAATAATATGTCAACTCCTGAAACTTCTGCAACACCGGGTGAAAGTAACCAACTTCCAATCTCTATTGATGAAAATCAATCTACCAACTCAACTCCAATGACTCTTGGTGAAACAGATAGGCATAGATCAATTGTGTGGAATCATTTCAAGAGGAAAACAGTTGATGGGAAGATAAAGGGTGATCTTGATGAATGCCAAGAAAATGCTTGTTGGTGGTGCTAAGAGTGGAATAGCCACTTGCACTGACCATCTCTTAAAAGTTATCCGAGGAAAAAATATAAAAATTTGAAGCAATGTTTGTGGTATCAAACCAATTAAAGAAGGATCTGCAGAAAACAATGGAAGCGCGATTTGTTCAAGAGGAGGAGGAGGGATCTTACTTCCGATATGATTGTATTGCATGAATATCACTGTAGTATGGTTGAGCATCCACTTGGGTTTCAAAAATATTGTCACACTCTTTGTGATATTCCAAAATGGTATCCCATGACCTTTCAAAATGATATCCTTCAATTACAAAACCGAAAAGGAGAAGACAATGAAGTTGTTGGAAAAAACAAAAAGTAGAGTTGCTATCACTACGGACATGTGGACCTCAAACAATCAAAGAAAGGGATACATGGCAATCACCACACACTTTATTGACAATTCTTGGACATTGCAAAGTCGAATTATAAGGTACTAACAATCTTTCATTAGCATGTGTTATTTATTATAAGGTATCGATCTTCCAATAACATGCTATTTATTATCTTTAGATTTTTATATGTGCCTTATCCACATACCATGAAGTTGTGGAGTGTTTGATGGGAGTGCTTTTTATCGAACCTTGATAGAAAGTTGATAACTTTGACCGTGGATAATTGTATCATCAATGATGTGAATTGGTGGGCTATATTTTGACCTATTAAACTTCCATTTGGTTCAATAATATTGCATGGCCTGCTGTTCCATATGCTTGTTGCAGTACATATTCTCAACTTAATTGTCCAAGATGGTTTTGAATGTGATTTATATGGTATTGAAAGAATTGATAGTAAGTTTATCGGACAAAGATCTCCCAAGAGAGGTAAATCAATAGAAGAGGTGTTCATCAAATATATTCCAAGTAATGGGCAGCTTGCTTCGATGTTAAGACTGATGGAATTCTACTTTTCATGCCTTCAAACTAGTTTGATTTATAGAGATGTGTTTGCCGCTTGAAATATCGAGATTCTCATTACAAGATTTATTCAACTCGACATGACTGGAGGTATAAGAGATTTGGTAAAAATTGAATTGTTTCATACCAGAATCAAATTGTTTTCAGGTACAGATCCTGCTCGCCAATAAGACATTTCCAACCATTTTGTGGGATAAGAGTAGAAATATCTAGTGTCAAGTCCCCAAAGACGGATAAATGATATGGCCTTAATATGTTGAAATGAATAATTATGATTCATGGTGTTAAGGAATAGCCACTGCTTTTAGATCCACTAAGATAAGCGAGAATTTCTGGAGTATTACTTCATGAGAAATGTATGGAGGTGGGAAGCTTTAAATGAAGTGGACGAGGATTGAAGGAGCTGCTTGGAATTGGTCGGGGCGTATCATGAAGCGAGGCAAGGGAAATGATTATGAACCACAACCTTCTCCTTCCCCTTCAATCGATATTGATTCCAACTTCCATTAATCGATGATCTCTAATTTTGATAAGTTTATACAAACAAGAGACATAACAAAAGCATATGGGAGGTCCGAAAGGATTGTTATTTAGAAGATGGTATGATGCCGAAGAACTTCGATTTTGATACCGTTTTGGAATATATAGTCCCAAGTATCCCTCCTCCAAATGATTGCTAAAGATCTTTTTACTATTCCCTTGCTTTCTACCGCTGTCTCGACCGCTTTTTAGCACAAGTGGGAGATGACTGCATCCACATCGCACAATAGACTTCTTCCAACCACTGAGAAGCTTTAATGTGCTCTCAAAGTCGGTTATAGGTCAAGAACGAGGTGATGAAATATTATTTACATAAGATCATAATGCAAACACATTATGATCAATGCATTAATTTTTTTTTAGGTTCATCTATCAACAAAGTCTAAGAGCTATAAAATTATTGGAGGATCTTATTATTCGATGATGAGGTATATCATTTTAGTTGAAAAATTTCTTGAAAGAATTCCACTATTTTTTTTTCTTTAATGATATAAATTGATGTTGAAGAAGTAGATTCGTCAACACTGATATGTTATGGATGATTGAGTTATAAGTTTCTGTGTTAAGAGATGATTGAGTTGATTAAGATGATTTACCACTATTATGTTGTGTTATGTTGAATTCATCAAATTGTAGTATTCGGATAATTGTTGTTTGCATGTTCAAATATACAGCTACATTATGCCGTTAGATTATTTAGAATGTTGTTGGATTATTTAAAATATTGAATTTATTTAGTTTGACCAGTCGCTCGGGAAACTGGCACGGGGAAGGGAGCTTTTGGGATGGGTGGGATTAAAATTCTATCCGTGGATTCGCATGAATAAAACTGATATCCTAATGTGGTGGACCGATTTGATCTCGAGTTTTTTGTTTTGCACCAGGATGGAGACTACACCCCCAGCCTCCCGCCCCGTCCATCGCCATCCCTATCTCAATCCATCGAGTGGTGTAATGAAGTGTTTGCCCAATAGCACGAACGGATACGGCACGACTATAATAGCCCTGCTGCACAGAGGAGTTCGAATATCAACTGATAAAGCCCATTTCTATATGGTGAACAACAGGATGTCTATGGAGTGGCCAAGAGGATACATTACGAGAAGAAGGCATGAACAATACATATTCAAGATGCATAAGGCTTTTATATGGCTCAAAAAACAGTTCCACGAGCTTGGTTCAGCTGCTTTGAAGCATATTTCATCAATGAAGGGTTCATAAAATGTCCTAAGGAGAAAACTTTGTTCATCTAGTGGAGTAGTAAAGGTAAAGTTTTGATTATGAGTGTTTATGTGGATGGTTTAATATTCACTGGTGATGATGAGGATGGTGGATGTCTGATTTAAAGTTCACCATGAGAGTGTTTGACAGCATCGACTGTAGAACGAGGTTCTTTCTGGGCATTGAAGTCTTGCAAAACCTGATGGTGTATTTTTTCATAAAGAAAATATGCTATGGAGGTTCTAAACGTTTTGGAATGCAAGAGAGTATTCCAAGAAAGAACCAATTGTGCAAGGGCTTGTGCCATGTGAGATTATGATGGAATCACAGTGGATGAGACCTATTACAAGCAGACAGTAGGAAACTTAATGTATCTCACTGCTACACGTCCAAATATGATGTTTTGTGTTAGTCTTATAAGCAGGCACATGGGGAAACTGCTAAGAAAATATTGAGGTACTTGAAGGGCACCATCAACTATGGAATTTTTGATAAGAAGGAAGGGAAAGAAGAACTGCTAGCATTCACAGATAGTGACTATGCTGGTGATGTGCAGGACAGAAAAACACATCTTGGTTATGTGTTCTATTGGAGTTCTGGTACAGTGGTCATGATCATCAAAGAAACAACCAAAGGTAACGCTTCCACCATGGAATAGAGTTCTATAAATCAGCTTCTAAAGTTTAAATAAAACAACTGACAGAGAAGGTATTGGAAGGAAAGGTTAGGCTATTCCTGAAGAGGCTGAAGCACTACCATACAAAGATAATAGTTCACCATTAAACTTTCAAAATCCAAATATGCATGGGAGTAAGCAAGCACAATGATGTGTGTTTCCACTTCTTAAGAGATCTCACTAAAGATGGTGAAGTTGAACTAGTTCACGGCAAAACACGAGACCGGTTAGCAGACTTGATGACCAAGCCTTTAAAGTCGGATGCATTTCAGAAGCTCAGAGGGAGGGATTGAAAGAAAAGAGTCAGTCAATTGTTTTCTGTTTGAATAAATTCCTAATTTAGAAGAGTTGTTTTTTTTTTTTTTGCTTGTTAGTTTTTTGACTTATTCTTGTTTATTTTATCACGTAGCTTTTTAGATTATGCTATCATGTGAGTTACTCTTCTGTTTTTCTTTGTTAAAGCCATAAAAAAGCTAATAAATGCTTCAATAAATGTGGTTCCCTCACCTATTTCTGAAGAGCCAACCGACTGGAAAGGGACACCTACACAGTCTGCAAAACACTAAACTACATCATCATGCATTTCCAGCCTCATCACGGGCTTTAGATATACACTGATGAAAAGGAAACAATATTCATGCAACCAAAAGATGAAGACTCATATAGTCTTATTGGCTCACTACAAGCCTGCAATAGAAGATTGGTTCTTTTGAGCACACTGACTTAGGTGTGGTTTTTTTTTTTTTTTAATCTTGTTCCCAAAGAACACCGCGCTGTCGATAAAGACTTCGATGAACAAAATACGGAAGAATGAAGGAAAAAAACATCTGCCAAAATATTTCTATATGTTGAGTGGCTGACATAATTTCAATCATGCCAACAAACCGAGGGGAAATTTTTTAACTTGTAGAAAAGTATAAAGCTTATGCCAGTACAAACGCTGCATTTATACGAAAGTCGTTTGTGCAGCCTCAGTTAGACCGATATTGTTAGATAATAATAATGTGTCTCATGGATGTTGTTAGAGTATATTTATATGGATCCATAGATAATAATATATTCATGAAAATTCTGGAAAGGGGGATTAAACTGAAGTTTTGAAAACAGTAATATAAAACTTCAAAGTATACGTACTTAATAAAGTCAAGCAATTCGCATGTGGTATAATTTCCTTAGTACGATTATTAAGAAACCATTAATCAGACTTGGTAATTATTGTTATGTATGTTGATGATTTAAATCTTATTAGATTCCTAAAGAGCTCACAAAAATAAGAAACTATTTAAAGAGACAACTTCTGAAATGAAAGATCTTAAAAAATAAAATTTTATCTGCTTATGATCGAGCACTGTCCCTAATGGAGCGTCGTTCATTAATCAACATACACAGCAGTCCTAAACATTTAATTTGGGATAAACACATCCATTAAGCTTCACAATGGTTGACCAATCACTTCAATATAAAAATTATTCCAGGTTTCATCCCGCAAAAAGGTGAAAATTACTTGGTTTGGCAAAGACCATACCAGAAGGTTTAGTTATCGGCGTGATCTCGCCAATCGTATCTCTGTCCACATATTGCTTTTTGCGTCAATTTATTAGACAAGTATAGGTCCACTCTAACTTGAAACATTTAAATGACATCAAACATGTATTATTTTGTCTCTGTGGAACTACTGATATGGGCCTATTTTATTCAAATGAGTCAAAGATGTAATTACCCGGGGAGGTACTTAAGTTATCTTTCGATCCACAAAGTCAAATCACACAAAACCTGTAGATAAGTTTAATTTGCATAAAATCGTTATTTCATGGAAATCAAGAACAGATAATGCATAGCCACATCATCAAATCATTCAAAACTCAGAATCAATAAACAAAGCTAGAATTTACTTTGGCTAAGATCTATTGACAATATAAACCAGAACTCATGTGCTCTTCTCTATCAAAGATAATTCGATAACATTATTTGAATATAATACCAATATAGCATTAGCAAAGAAGTCAAAAGAAGTTTATTAAAGAAGATAGGATTAAAACATATTTCACCTAAAATTCTTTATATACACGGTCTAAAAGACGCAAATTTCACGTCCTATAAATACGCTCAAGTGATAATTTAGGCACATATGTTCACAAAGTCACGACCAACTACCAAACAGATCTTTGTGGCTTAATATAAAAATTGGAATGCTCCTACCAAATGACATTGACATGAGGGGGATTATAATTGAATGTTAATGTCCTGTACTCTTTTTCATTTAATCCAGGTTTTCAATTATAGGTTATTGACATGAGGGGGAGTATAATTGGATGTTAGTGTACTATACTATTTTTCTTGTTCCACTGAATTTTATTGATAATGTTTTTAATGAGGCAATCTTAACAAATTTCCTTCTTGGTTTTATAATTTATTTATTCACAAAGTTGCTATACAGCAGTTAATGACGATGAATTTACAAAAAGAATACACATTTAAAAATAAATAAATATCAGCTGCTTTAAACAGTGGTATTTATATGTAGATTTTACAAATACTTATAAATAGTTTTCATTTATATTTATTATATAAATTAAAGAAAGAAATTTCATACTTTTATCTCTCCTTCTTTATCAATGGGCTCGTTCTCTCTTTCTCTTGAGGATAATATACTTCTTTCAACTTTATTTTCTCATTGCAATCACCCATTTTACAAAAAAGAAAAAAAAACTATTTATTAAAATATGAGACTTATAAAACTATTTTAGAACTTAGTAGAGTTATATTTTTGAAGAAACAACTTTAATAAATTTTGGACAACCAACTTCAAAATTGAAATGCAAAGGTCCTTTCTAATAAGAGACTTGAATAAGCATGCAAGTGTCATATTTTAACAAAAATTGCTGTATTGTTTTTCAATTTCAACAGATGAAAGAAGAGAAGCCCAATGCAGGGAGCTGGAAAGAGATCCACCAATAGTGGTTTCTCATCTAACAGCTTTTAACAATGGTTTTACAGGAACCACAGTGAAAACCAACACTAGGATCCCTCTCCTCCTGCCATTGCTCAGCCAGTATCCTCCAACTTGGCTCGGGTCGGCGGGGGCGATCGTCGCGCGCGTCATGATTGAAACCATACTCCTCCGCGGCCCGCTCCAGGAGCCTCAAAAAAGGTTGATGGGAGTAAGAAATTTATCGGCACGATCGAATCTCTTCGGTTGGTCATGGTCGACGGCAATCACCGCAAAGGTCCTTCCTTTGACGTCGGCCGGTACCTCGAGCTCGTCACCGTCACAAAGCGTTGATTCTGATTTCTCCCCAACAAAAGTCTTTGGTACTTTTCTACGACGATCTTGCTTTGCACATATTCCTTACCACTACTTTTCCGGAGCTCAACAAGATTCAAGACTTTACTTTTGCTTGATCTAATAGAGGTGCTTTTCATAAGCACTTTAGGTTGCTATATATAGTGTTTGAAGGTGAGAGATAAGGCGGGTGCTTGCTGGATGGCGTGAGAGTGAGAGAAATGACACAGTCTGATTGACTGACTCTTTTATGTAATAGGGTATCAGTCATGGTTGAATTTCTTACTTTCTAAATTGAAAGGTCTGATAATCCGGCGTCTGCCTGCCTCAGAAATTCCCAATTATTAAAACTGATTCAGTAGGTAGCTCTGTCTCTATTCCACCCCTTATTTGCATATCTTCACTTTTACTTTTTTTTTGTTATTCTCTGAACTGCGAGGATAAAAAGAAGGAAGAATAAGTTGTCTATATAAAGATGAAATAACATTATTAGATATTCGACTCATTCTGCTGACAGAAGGAGGATTTCTTGGTCTCTGTATTTTTTTCTTATCTATCACTACTGTGAAATTCTTTGGAACATTCTGTGACGATGATCGATGTTGAAAGGGCCAAGTGGCCAAGTGGTTGATATAAAAGAGGACATATGAAAAAGGGTAGTTCGAATAATTGATAATCATGTGGTTCGAATAAATTAGGACATATTGAAAGACATGGTTCAGATAAATGAAGCATGAATGCATGACTTAACCTCTAATATTCTTCTATTTTATCACCACTTTGAAAATAACCTCAGGAAAATAAATCAGTCCAGCAGTGAGAACCGAACCAGTAGCGTGATGCTTCCGGAACATTCATCATCTGCGGAGACCAATGTTCTCTATTAGATTTGAATTATCCGAATTCCATCCGATTTGATTCGGAAAAGTTTCTTGGTACCACGTTATTAATTCAATTTTGAAATAGCGGATTTCTCCTTAATTTTCTACTCTTGGTTAATTTTTACTTTATTTAGGGTATCCATATATAAATATATGTGTTTCTCCTTTTTCATCCTTTTTTTTCTTTATGGTCTATGTTGCAGTTTTCTTTAACAAATCCTCAGCCTGATGTCTCTCTATGAAGTGTCTGTTCACAGCCTCTTGATTTTAACCACAATTATGAGAAGTATTTTAGTTTTTCTAGGTTATAAAAGCAATTTTGATTTAAAGTAATATGAGAGTTCAAAGTACTTTTGAGACTCACAACCAAACAAATTCCAATTATTTCTGATGGGAATTGCAATTAAAAATGTGACCTACTACTACTGTTGTCTCAACATTAGGCCCTTCCATGGCAAATATTTCAAAGTTTTAATTAATGCATGTTCTTGACATTGACAAAATATCTTGTTATCCCTTCGCTCAAGAAACTTAGGGCCCCCCATAGGGAATCTTCCTTACTGTTCATCTAGCTTACAAAATAGGATAAATTATGTTTTAAGTCACCAAGGGAAAAGAAATTAAAAAATGGGATCCCAAAAAGTTGCAAAATGGAAAAAGGTGTATTTTGGGGAAAATAATTCATGATGAACCCACTAAATCAGTGGACTTCCACCTCTCTCCTCTCACCTCGCCTGTCCTCTCTTTCATTCACCCATCCTTACCATTTTCTTTATTTATTTTTTCTTTTTTTACTTCCAACTCTTTTTTTAAACAATTTAATATCTCTACTATTTTAAATCTATAATAAAAATCAGAATTGATTCTTTTTAAATAAAAATCAATTATAAAATCAATCTTATGTTTTTATTAATTATTAAAAATTTAAAATTTATTTAAAATAAAAATCACTTTTTTTAAATATAACCAAATTATTCATTATTTTTACTTGCTTGTGTTCTTTATTTTTAATTTCATGTATAGTTAATTATAAAATAAATTATATTTTTACCTCATAATAGATTTATTATTTTAATAAAAATAAAAAGAATTAATGTAGTTTTAATATTTATTTTATTTAAATTTTCACTTATTTTGCAGAATTAAAAATCAAAATATAGTTTTTTAATATATTAATTTTTTTAGTTATATATTAAAATTTTCTTAATTTTATTTAAAAGTTGAAACGCTCTATACATGGTATGATGGTAGTTTTCTAAATTTGATTAAAAATTATGGATTAACATAATTCTTAAAATAGAGAACATTATTATTTTTACATAAAGCTAATTTTGTAGGATTTTATTTTTAAAGATAATATTTGAAGATACAAATAAAATTTTTAAGTTTTTGAATTACAATTTGTCATAAATTTACAATCACATGAGTAAAAATTGATATTTAAAAAAAAAAAAAACTAAATTATAATGATGATTATATTTCTTATTGATATTGTATAAAGAAGTTAAAATAATTATATTAATAATAACTCTACTGGTACTTTATGTTTTATAGTGGTACTTTTAGCTAATAATATTGTTACTTTTAGTTATTTTTAACTATAGTTTTAATTACTAACATTATTATTATTATTGGAAAAACGTTTTTTACATGAAAGTTAAAATAATAATATTCACATTAGTATATATGATAATAATATTTATAAATAATATTATTTTTAGTAGTTATTTGATAGTTGTAAAATGATGTTATTTTAGGTAACATTGATATTTTAAACCATAAAGAATAGTGTTTATTTTAAGAATTATGTTGATCCATATTTTAACAAAATTAATAAATATTAAAAACAATTAAGAAAACTTGAGCAAAAAAATAAAATTGAGAAAATTTAAATTTTTTTAAAAATATTTAACTTTTAGTTCATAAATAAAGAATTGAAAATCACAATAAAACAAAATATTAAAACGCAACTATTATTTCTATTTTCTATCTTAAAATACTAATGTTTTAATATGTCCAATTTATTTTAATGAAATGACAAAACTATAAAATGAAATTAAATAAAATTGTAATTACGAAAAGGAATACTTATTTATATTTAAAATAAAATTTGATTTTTCATTTATTAAATTTAAAATTTAAATATAAAATAATTAATAAAATTATGAATAATGAATAATTGATTTGTATTTAAAAATAAAATTTGATTTTTATTTACTAAAAGGCAAAATATGGAGTAGGAGATTAAATTTTTTTAAAAAGCAAAACGGTAGGGATAAGGGAGAGAGGAGAGAGACGGGGAAGAGAGAGAAAAGGGAGGGGAGAGGAGAGAAAGAGTTATAGAGATGGTAGGACCATTGTCAGTAGGATAAATTCGTTCACTGAGTTGGTGGTTTTCCAAAAATACACCTTTTTCTATTTTTCAATTTTATTGTCCCCATTTTAATTCTCTTCTCCTCACTCCAAACCCATTCACAAAAAATAGAGAATTATGTTTTAAGTATTAGAGCTTTAGAGGGACCTATATTATAAAAAGTCTATCAAAGCGTCATAATCAAGCCCAAACCCATAATACAAACATACAAAATTAACAATAAGAACATAAAATATCTGCAGTCCACAGCCTCCCATCAACCCCAGCGCCGTATCTTCTTTTCCCAGCTCCTCCTCACACACGCACCTAGTCTCCTTTTCTATTTTTTATGGGTCAAGTCTGCACTCTCCACTTTCTCCATATTTTTAAATAAATTAAATTTATAATTTTTAATTAATCTTATAAGATAACATCTTATTTTTTTTATTAGTTTGAATAGTTATATCTAATTGTGCATTTATTTTTTAATTCTTTTTATTTATTCATTATTTTTTATTTTTATTATAGTCTTTGTTTTGTTTAGTAGACATAGTAAAACAAATCAACTTTTAATATATAATATAGCAATAAATAAATAATAACAGAATATTTTTAATATTATTAAGAGTTTATTTATACATTAAAACTATAAGGATAATATATTTGGCTAATATTTTTTAAAATAATTTAGGTTTATAATGAATGCTCTAAATGATTTATTAACATATGACTTGAAAATATTTCTAGAAAATCAGAACTACAATAGCATGCTTGTAGACCCTTGTGCAATAATGTAATCACCTTACATTTTAGGAAAATCTCTATTTTTTTATTAAAAAAAATTAACATATGCATGTTTCTATTGTATGATTTCAACGAATGTGTATAAAATATGTTCTAAGTTAGTGTATTAGCATATAACATACGAAAAATATTTCCGATAAAAAAAATTCAAATCCTATATATGAGAAATGCAAGCATGTATACCCCTTGTATATTTATTGTTATCATCTGTGCACAATTAGTGTAACTAATATTATACACTACAACAACAAATCCTTATTTTTTCTATTAAAACCACATATAATAGTATTTGTTATAAAAATAATGGAAAAAGGAGATCAACTATATTATCTATATTTTTTAAATTTGGGAAGTTTATGACATAAACTTGTATTAGGTTATTTATTCTATGTGAGCTAAGTATGACATAAACTTGTATTAGGATATTTATTTTATGTGAGCTAAGTATTGCATCTACCAATATATATAAATAATGACATAGGTTAGTGTATTAGCATACAACATATGAAAGAGATATTGGATAAAAAAAATAAAATTCTAAGTCGTATAAGAAATGCAAACTTGTACATCTCTTATATAATTAGTACATTTTCGTTGTATATTTAGTGTAATTACCTTATACACTCTAACAAATCCATATTTTTCTTTATTTTTTTTATTAATTCTTTAACAAACCCTTATTTGTCTTTATTTTTTTATTTATCCTTTAAAACTTAAGAGGAACTTGAAGGTTTATAATTGAGAAAGATTATTCTTTTAAAAATTTATTTATTTTTATTTCGCCTTATCATTAACCATGGAAATAAGTGCAATTTTTAATACATAAATACATTGTCATTAACATATAATAATTGACTATTTAATAAAATGCCAAATAAATATTAATATTTTAAAAATTATATATATATATATATATAGTTTCAAATATTTGATTTCAAATGTTAATTTTATTCCTTTTTCAAATATTACTTTTAAAATTAAATACTAAAATGATTATCAGTAATTTTTTTGTTAAATAGTTAATATTTATATTACTTTTTTTTTACCTTTATTTAGAGAATAATATAACAGCAAATAGTATTTTTTATTTCTATATTTTTAAAATTTCAGTTTTATAAAAATATAAAATATAAAGTATAAAAAAAAGAAAATATAACAAGAAATCATATATATAAAAGTAGTAATATATATATATATATATATATATATATATATATATATATATATATATATATATAATACTTTAATATATTTATTATACAAAAATAAGAATTTTAATTAAAAAATAATGAATAAATAAAATTTTAAATATTTTTTTAATTAAATAGATTTTCTAAATAAGTGAGAAAATAAGATATTATATTATCAACAATTAAAAATAAGAAATTAAACATCATAAAATTGTTGCATTTAAAAAAGATAGAATATTAGATGATAGGTTCTGGCCAGGGTCTTTTGATTTGGGTGGGTGGGGGAGGGGACGTGGAGTGTTGTTGGTGGGATTGGATGGGTTTGGTTGGGAGAAAGTTAATATATTAATAGGTATTTTTGTCTCATCAAATTATATAACTTTATGTTTAATTTTAGTATTTTGATGGACTCATTATTAAATACAAGGCTTCCTCTAACCCTTTCCAAAAAAGAAAAATCTTTTATATGATCATCATTGATCATCCCACGTTGTTTCAGTCCCTTGTAGATTACCAATACATCTATACAAAGCAAAAAAGAAGCCTGATCAAATCAAGGACGGCTTCATAACAAATCAATCCATTTTTCCTGGGACAAAACAGAAGCATACCCAGTTCCGTTTACGTAATAAACCAAACATGTTTCAGGAGAAGCCACTCTTATCTTGTTCTAGATTGCGAGTTCTCTGCCGTCCAATTTAGATATTTCTTGGAGTGACAACCGCCAATTATGGCTTATCTGAAAAGTTAGCTTGAATCAATGAAGAGGGGCCGGGCCCTAATGTATTCTGCACATGAAATTGCTCATTAGTTATGATCCTCAATATTGAAGTCTTCCTTGCCATCTCTATGTAAAAGGTGAGCTGTAAAATAGAAGTAGTTCTTTGATTCATGTTTTTTAAAATTGTTATTGTTATTTGAATTTAATGTTTTTTATACTTTTCAAAAAAAAAAAAAAAATTTATTGGAAACTAAACATGTTCTTTATTTTTTCTCTGTGCTAAAACAAAAATAGTTTTAAAAAACTGTAACAAAAAATGGTTTACAAAACCTGTAAAACCGACATATACCCCCAAATGAATATTTTCTCTATGGTTTTAAGCCGCATGAACACTTCTTAACATGGCACAGGAGAAATGTTAAATGCAGATCAAACTTAGGTTTTGAGAAACAGTACCCCATATATTGGGCCAGTCAAATTTGATTAGGGTTTCATAAATCTCAGAACCACCAGGGTCATCTTCAAATTATTGGAGCAATCACGGGCACCTTGTTTCTGGATGTTATGAACGGTACGTATTTTACTTAGAAGGATAGGCGTAGTCCAGGTCCTAGCTGCATGTGAGGTAGATCTAATAACTATATGGGCTCCATCAAATGCTAATAGTTTTCCTATAAAAGAAAAGTCATAAAGAGACTGAGGTTGTAGGTAATCACTAATAAGTAGGGTGCTGCCAACCACCCAACACATCCAGTTCCCACCATTCCCAAAAGGGAATTAAAACCCAAGTCTTGTTTAATCAACTAATGATCACTTTATATCTTACTAGCTATTTTGCATCAACATTTGATCATTCCATTTTTAACACCCTTGAATAATGTTCTTGGTTGTGATCAGTGAAAGGGAGCCAAAGGCAGAGAACTCACCTCCATCGTGTGGCTGTAAAACAACCTCTAGCAACAAGTGGCTCATATTGAGAGAAATATATTCATGGAGAAAAATGGGTAAATGTCGGGGGTGAAACAGGGTTGACCGAGGGATGCATAGCGTATTAAGTGGAACGGAATGGAACGATGCCCTTACCATTTATGCTTGTAATCCTTTTGTTGGGGACGAATGATAGGTTGGGGATGAGAGGCAACGTCTCGTGGTATGGTATGGTTATAAATATTTTTAATTTATGAAATTCTAATTATATATATATATATATATATATATATACCATATATATTTGGATTTTAGTGTCCATGCATGTACCATCCACTTTGATCAGTACTGCAGAGCGTGGTAGGTATGACTTCACTCTCTCAATGGATCTTTCATCTTTCACTAAAGGATTACGTCTGCACCACTTTTAATACAAGGCATACAACAACCGCCTTATCTAGATCAGTAGAGATTTATCTTCTACTATATGGGACAAACTCACGCATATGTCGCAACAGTAAATAATGAGGCAGAGAGCGATTTATGGTATTGATTCGGTTGATTAAGAATTTTGTTAAGCTAGGTCGGAGTGAGGCCCGAATCGAGTGTTAACAGTAAGTCAGTAATTTTATACTTCATTTCGAAAAAAGCTGGCTTCGAGAATATTTTGTATATAAAATTTTAAATTTTTTATAAAATTTGTATATATCTATTTTAGGGGATGACGTAAATAATTTATCTTTTTTTATTCTTAAAAATCCCAATTTTTATTTATTTATTTATTTAGTTATAAATATATTTATTTTAAAAATAATTAATTTTAACCCAAAAAAATTAGACATGGCATGAAATGTTAATAGAAATCCCAAAAAATTATAATTGAACTAATCATATATGTATTTTAAAATTTTCATAAATTTGAAATGGTAAAGTGAAGGATGTACCCATCCCCTTTGGGATGAAGAAGAATAAAATTTTAAATAATGGAGCATGACCTATCAAAACTCTTTCCCCACATCCAATGCTTTCAATTATTAAATAATAATAAATAATAACATAAATTGAGCATTATCTTTACCGACCAAAAGGTTAGATATTTTTATTTGTTGAGGTATGCAAAATATTTTAAAGCGCATAAGCATTAGATTGTCGGGTCGGCTGCGCGCTCTCCATTGTCGGGGTTTGAAGTTAACGTGGGGATAAACCTCACGTGGCGAGGCTGAATCGATATTGGGAAGCCAGGCCAGGCTGCAGAAATATCTGGCCTGTTAGTTAGTGTCAGCTTGTATAATCGATAAACTACCTTTCAAGTCTCTATATAAGTTTAACGCTCGTAAGCGTCTCATGAACAAAACCATATTGACCCATTATTAGAAGCTAGCATCTATCATAGGCTATCGGGATTATTAGAAGCTGTCTGCTAAGAATATGATTTATAGTGTATTTGTTTAATAATAGTTTGAATGTAGATGACTTAAAACTAAAGTTCTATGATGTTATAGCTAGTGACCGCTGATGCTGATTTTTGTGTTTATGGACTCTTTGGTAGTTTGTTTATGGTTTTGAAAATGACATGATTTAATATCGAGTCGATCTCAATTCGAGTTCGAGCTTAAGTCGAGTTCGAGTTTTACGTTTTTGAGTTCGATTTGAACTTTATTTTTTAAGTTCGCGAGTTTTCAAGATCAAATTGAGTTCGAGTCGAGCTCAACTGAACTCGAGCTGGACTCATATAATTAGCACGCCTAGTCATGGTCATGCATGCCACCTTACAAAACTTCCAAGAAAAATAAACAGTAAGACACGGTACAGGGTACGCTACGCGTGGAACTGTAGAGCACACGCTCTTACCCCGGCCCCATTGACTGTCGGTAATTAATATCGCAAAAGAAGATTTCTGAAGTGGGGCTGCATTCACAAGATGATAAGTACTCTTGCAGTACTGGTATGGAAAACACGAAGAATAATGGGAGTCTTGAAATCTCTTCATTATATTAAATTATAATTACATTAGAAGGTATTTATGATAACCCTATAAGTGACAACATTTTGAAAATACCCCTAACTCCAGTAGTTGTGCTCAAGTTCCTCTTGCTCCGCTTCCACATTTGCCTTTTTTTTTTTTTTTCTAATAATATATTTCTTTCAATATGAGTTGCATACTACAACAATACTCATAAGATCCTGCGCCCAAAAGCCAATTCATGACTAGAAGTTTTAGAATTCTGTCTATAAAAATTCCAACATCTCTGGTAGAATGTTTTAACCAGTATGCATCATTTAGATATTTTCTTGAGGCTTAGGCAAAAGAACCGAAAGCCTATCAAAGTTCTCCAATATCAAGAAGCCTATCCATAAGACGAAATGCCCATCACCTGGAGAAGCTGAACATGAATGTAATGGAATTAAGAGGTTTCAGCTGATTGGGTGCAACTGCAAATTTCCAAGAGCTTGTGTACCAGTTTCTTGTGCCACGTATTTTTATACATTAAATATACTGTTTCTTTATATTTATTCCCCTTTCTGTAATATTAATTACTTATATAATTTTTTTTTGTTACTATAGAGAAAAAAAAAAAAAAGTTTCTTGACAAGCTTGTCTGCTTTACTTACGAATTCTATAATTTTTTAATGAACTACTCTTTTAAATAATAAACCTGCTGAAATATAATGACATGGAGATGTTGGACAGATTTTATATTGAAGAGGTCAAGACCAGTTATGCTTTGCAGGTGTTTATTGCCGTGACACAGAATTTGGTGGCACCCAGAAGATGCAACAGTGAGATGGGATCTGGGTGTCTGATGAGATCTAATCTCGACCGTTCAAAGAAGTGCAAACAACAAATTAATGAGATAAAGAAGCCTTTAGCTGCGTTGGGAGACGAATAAAGGTGATACGCGTCTATGACCATCTCATTCATTTATAGCCAGAATTTATCTTCAATTTTATTAGCGGAAGCAGCGCCGATCTATCTTCAATATCGTGAAATCTTTGTTGAATGTTATTATTTATTACGTGGGTCTATATATATCATTATTAACTTCTTTAAAGTTACTCTTGAGATTTATTTTATGCAGGATTAAATTGCTAGAGTTTTTTTTTTTACAACAAATTGATAAAGTTAATGACATTACATTTTGTTATATTGGTGCACAAAGAAAAGTCACATAGGCTAATGATAAGATTAGTGCTGAATTAATAAGTATGGATAATATCTAATTAATATAAAAACAAAATCACGAAAATCTCAAATTCAAATAGACTTAATATGATGCTAATGTGAGGAAAAATAAGTTAAAACAATGTAAATATAAAAAGTTTTTGAACTTGTTTGATTTATGAACGAACAATTTTTTCCTATACTAGACTAACCCACTCCCACCTGGTCTTATTAGGATGGGTATGAGAACTTTGAAATCGGTTTTTAATCCAGGTATGAGATTTTTACAACCTTCAGATCAAGTTTAGAGGTAGGTACGGATTTTATCTCAGCCGTCTTGCCCAGCTAATTATAGTTACAAATATGCCCTTAATCTTTCAGTTTGTATATCAAAAGACATGGGTATTTAAACTCATTTTAAAACCTAGCTGACTGACTTGCCTCCACTCTTTGTCTTCACCTTTAACATCTCCATATTTACTGTTTTGAAGCCCTAGGATCGACTACATGATGATGAGGGAAATATGTGTCGACATCCTGTCAAGCGTGGGCAACAACTGAAAGGCTGCTACACTGAGTGAACAACAACTGGAAATAGAAACGGTTTTTAAAATTCATTTTTTAAAATTGTCTTAAAAAATTGCCTTTTAAGTTTAATATTTTTTCTCCATTTTCTTGATCACTTTTACTTACAATTTTTCCTTTTTATTTTCTCTCCTTTTATTTTCCTCAAAACCAAACATAACCTTTTTTAAAAAAAAAAAACTTGAATGTTTGTTGAATAGAAACTTAATTAAGAGAACCATGAAAGAAATAAATATTTGGTTGCTTAAACCTTTTTATTTTTAATTCTAAGGTCATTATTGAGAAATTGAAAATTGTGAGCCATATGAAAGAAAAAAATTGGAGTGATTATACCATCATACTTTAAAAAGCAATCTTTGAATTATGTTATTTTTAATATAATACCTTGTTTAATAAGTGAAGTATTATGTAATTCCTAGAGATATCAATCCAGGTCGGGCTTAATTTATATTGGACTACCATTTTGCTGGACTCAACTCAATCTTAATTACATATTGGTCACGCTAGCCCATGGATCGGGCTCTAATTGCTAGCTCTACACAAATTTAGAATTGTCGATACGGGTGGCCGGTGAAATTTAAGCTTCTGTAGAGTAGGAGAAACGCGAAACAGTTGGATCAGCCCCTAAATTACATCGGTGTAATTATTTGGCCCAATCCAACCATAATTCCGAGTTGACTAGGGTCAAATTACTGTTATAGTAATTACTTCCAAAGCGAACAATGCTTAAAGAGATTCCCATAATCATATTTTTCTTTATCAATAATAAATTCATTTATAAAAGAAAAAAACAAATAATATGAAGTTTATTCAACTTGAACAGTAATTTTCAATATCAAATCCCCAATATTTTCATGAAACCTATTAATAATTACTAAGGATTATTTAATTTTAATGATTAATACTAAAACTTAATTGAATATATTCTTATTACTATTTGAACTTAAAAATTATTCATCATAAATAAATTAATTTTATAAACTTTATTTTACTTCTTATTTACACATTAATCATAAAAGGGAAATTAAACAATTTTAATTAGAAAAACGGTTAATGCACAACATTTATTAAATTTAAAAATATAATATAATATATATATATATATATATATATATATATATATATATATATATATATATATATATAAAATATTTGAAATAGATTACTGTATTTGGATTACGATTAACCAAATATATGACTAGTGAAATTAGAATATATGGTCATGTTTTAACTTAAATCATGACTAAAACATCCCTTTATTACTCTTTTACGAGGATTGATAAAGTTATTATAACTAAACTTATTGGCGCAAATTTCCCTTTTAGAAAATTCATAATTAGTCATGATTTAAAAATAGCGTGACAAGAACAAAACCTTGTTACTATTTTTAGTCATTATTAATAGAGGTGTCGTGACTAAATTTATTGGTTTCAAAAATTTCCTCCAAAAAATTCATATTTAATCATGGTTTCAATAAGATACCATGACTAAAACAATAATTAAGCAATCCTTTTGGTGTCAGTAGATAAAATCACCGTGACAAAATATTATTCTTATTTTACTTAAAATTTATAAACATATATAGTCACGCAATAAATATCTTTGTGACAAAAAATGTATTTCTATTAGGCTAAATATTTATGTATGTGACTAAGATTTGTTACTAAATGTCTTCTTTTTTGTGGTGTCTTCTTCGTTTTCGCACTAAGGGGGTTGAGCTGATCGACTTGATTCTTGATGTGGCGAGGAAGGAGGCAAGGGACGTGAAAATGTTTGGGTTTCATTTGTCTCTATGATGTGTTTGGGAAGAAATTGGATTTTGGGGTTTTTTTTGGTCAGTGTTTTGAAATTGGATATTGGGGTTTTTTTTGTGTTATCAGGGATCCTTTAGGTTTCATTTGTCTCTATTATGTGCTTAGGAAGAAATTGGATTCTGGAGTTTTTGTCAATGGTTTTGAAAAATTGGTACAGGTTTTTTATTAGTGATTTGAGTGTTATCAGGGATATCTGTGATTTTTGTAGGGCTTTCATCTGTTGGATTTTTCTACGTGAGATTTTTGTAGGGTAACAATTATTCCGGATGGGGTAGGAACGAGGTTATGATATTTTTTTTGTTAACGGGTTTGGGACAAACGACTATACACCGACATGTGTTTGAGTCGAGGATAGGGTATGGTAGAATAATAGGGAACGAGAATGGGGTATCGGTATCCCCTTCCAAACCCCGTCATATTGTCATCCTTGGTTTAGTTCGTATTTTTTTTAAATTTTGTTGCGAACGATTTAAAAAAAAAAAAAATATCTGATTTGGTGTTTTATGAAAGTGTTATTGTTTGCGTTTAATGTTTTATGTGTTTTCGAAAAAAAAAATGCAGAATCGTATGTGTTTCAGCTATTTTAAACTTCATTTAAAAATAAAAACAATTTTTAAAAACTGTAACCAATCAAGTCCTTTATATTCTAATTTTATGATAGACCAAAATAGAAATAAAAAAAATGTTAAAAAGTAATTACTTTTCATGAATGGATATATAGCCATGACCATGGTTTGAAATATTGGATATGTCAACCAATATTTTAGGGATATATCGTGTGTTGGTGAAGGTCGACATGATATATCCCATTGATAGTCAATCAATAGCAGTAATTTTCGTAATTATTGGCGATATTTCGTTGATATATCGATTTTCACCAAATTTTAACCATGTGTCAATCCTGAAGTGGGAGGCATTGGGGGTTCGAATCCCATGAGGTGTTAGCTCACTCATCTACGGAGTTATATTAGCTTTATTATATAATGTGCAAAACTTTATATATTGTCTATTTACTCATTTATAATAAGTTAAAACTAACCATTTATAATAATTAAATATAAATATTATATTCTATTTTAAGTTATTACAATTACCATTTCCAAAATTAACGCTTGAATAAAACATTTTATATGAATTACTTAAAATAATTTATTTTTTAAATGTGATTAAATATATTTGATAAAAATAATTTTATTTTTCAATAAACAAATATAAATATAGTAAAAAAAAAAAATCAAATCTAATTGATATTATCATTCCCTATGTTTTCAAAATAATTTTGATA
The DNA here is from genome assembly GCA_016808115.1 of Tetrastigma voinierianum. NCBI lineage: Eukaryota > Viridiplantae > Streptophyta > Magnoliopsida > Vitales > Vitaceae > Tetrastigma > Tetrastigma voinierianum. Next base: position 396,781 of record JAEQBH010001228.1, on the reverse strand, counting down.
CCATATTGTTTTAATTTTGAATAAATTTTAATTGCAAATAGTTATGTAAAAATATCGGGTGATATAATAAGATATGTCAAGTAAAATCAAGTATTGATATATAAGTCAGCCAGATATTTTAAATCGTAGCCATAAGTTTTCATAAAAAAACATGTATAATGACTCTTCATGAAAGGGTATGAACCTAATATTGATGGTTATGGTTTCGAAGTCAAATACACAGTTTTCTTTCTATCATTTGAGTCATATACATAGTTTTTTTTTCTATCTTCCATTTTTAAAGAGATAAATTTGTTGATTCGAGTTAGTATCTGATCGATAGAATCACATAATCAAAGTGCTAAAAACTTTTTAGAGGATAGCCTTAGCTGTCTAGTTAATAGCAAAAAGATCGACTCAAGGCCTATACATTTGATAATCCAAAATTGTCTAGAATACCTAAGATTTCAGATCTGCAGCATACTAATGAACAAGATTTGATCTGATGACTCTGTCGGATCGAACTTTTCCATCTGAACTGCTAACGCGAAAATTAGTTTCCTTTTCTGATTAGTTTCCTGATTACTAGGAGTTTCTTGATTTCTAGGACTAAATTAGTGTATAGAATATTTTCTTGATTTCCCTTAAATCATGGGATTAACATACATAGCTTTTTTTGTTTTTTGTTTTCCTTTATTAGCATAAAAGAGTATCCATATATTCCCCTCTAATACTCTGCAAATATATAGTCAGATGGAATAAAGTGTTGATTTTCTCATATTAATAATATGTATTATGGAGAATTTATTTACCTAGGTTTCAATTGTTTCTCTAGCCTTCATTGTTGACATTGTTTCCTTTTTTTTTTTTTTTTTTACGCTATCCTTTGTTGTTGTTGTTCTTGACCTTCTAATTGCATCGTTGATGTTCCTTTTGATCTTCATCATTGTTATTGTTCATGCCTCTCCGACCTTTATTGCCAATTTTTTTTTTAGTCAATCTCTCTAATAAATAGTGAGAGTCATGTCTAAGACCAAATTCATCAATCCTTCCAAATCTAAAGAGGCCACCATATAAATGGGGATTTTCATAATAATCGAGCTATCTATAGACTGAATGGAAAAAATTATTTGGAATTGTCTCAATTTGTTAGAACTTATTTGAAAGGCAAAGGAAAACTCACCCATCTTCTTGGAATGAGACTAAAGGCAGGAGACCTGAAATTTGATGCTTGTGATGAAGAAGACTCGATGATCATGTCGTGGCTATGAAATTTGATGAATCTAAGATCAATGATGCCTTGTGTTTCTAACCCTTTGCCCAGAAATTTGGGACTACATTCAACGAACTTACTCAAACGCTTGAGATGCATCCCGAGTTTATGAGATCAAGGTTAGAGCTGATGCAATCAAACAAGGAGACAAAACCGTGACTGAGTATGCCAATTTCCTTAAAAAATTATGGCAAGAACTTGATCACTATCGGGTCATTGAAATGAAATTGTGCTGAAGACGTCGAAGCTTTGAAGAATTTCCTTAAAAATAATTGTGTTTATGATTTCCTTGTTGAACTGAATCAAGAATTTGATAAGGTCAGAGTGTAAATCCTTGGGAAATAGGAGATGCCTTCTTTGGAGGAAGTAATTTCAATTATTATCTTGGAAGAATGAGGAAGCTATTCATCATTAGACCACAAGTTTGAGAAGGTTGTGCCTGGTAAAATAGAGCAAATGAAAGCACTAAAAAATGGGAGAGTTTGTAAAACGGTGACCATAATTTCGGACAATGGAAGAAGCGATTAGACCAAATTTTCAGAAAGATAGTTGGGACCTTAGGAATAACATGGTGCACTTATTGCAGAAAGCAAGAGCACTTGATGAATGTTGTTGAAATAAATAGTGAAAGCCACCTACTTTTAGTGGATTGGGGTTACCAAGGATAGCAACAGAAATCATACAGTCAAGCACATTTGTCAGAGTAAGCCAATCCTCCAAGAAAAAAAGAGCAAGAAGGACTTAATGGTGAGGGAATTGAAAGGCTTACAAGCTTCATTGGGTCTCTTGGAAAACCCTCTAGTGCATGCTCATTGGCACTCTCAGGTAAGTCTCTACTCTCTTTTGGATTACATACCTCATAAAAGTGTTTAGAGAACTCTTGGATAATAGATTCAAGTGTCATTGACCACATGGCCTATTCATCATAGCATTTTAGTACCTATAAACCATGTTGAAGCAATAGGAAATTTTTTTGTAGAAAATGGTTCTCTTGCCATAGTGGTAGGTCTAGGAGATATTCAAGTAACACCTTCCTTTGTCCTTAAAGATGTGCTTCATGTCCCGAAGTTAGCTGCCAATCTTGTTCCATCCAGAATATTAGAAATGATCTAAAATGTTATATGAAATTTCTACGCTCTTGTTATAACGCCCTAAAAATAACACAAGCGGTTTTATAACATTTAGGGTATAAAATAATTTAAAATTGTATTTTCGAATTTATATTGTTAAAGGAACAAAAATGATAAAACCCAAATATTATAAAAAGAATTAAATTAAATTGGTAAAATGTCAAAAATGAGGACCTAGGGTCATAAAATAGGAAGTGTATGTGCCTAAAATGGAAGAAGGGTAATAAGTTGAATAGAAAATGAAAGAGAAAAGAAGGATTAAAATGCAAAAATGAGAAATGAGGAAATAATGTGCTAGCCAAACAAGGCCTAGTGAAGGTTTTGAGTTAAGACTAAAAATTGGTCTTTGAATAACATTTCTCATTTGAGCATGTCTTCACATTGAGAACTAGGGCACGGTTGAGAGAGTGAGAGAGGAGACCAAGTTGGCTTTGTGCTCTCCAAGGATTTGAGCCAAACAAATAAGAAGGAAGAAGAAGGAAGCGAAAAGAAAGAGATTAAAGGTATGAAACTAACTCTAACCCCATTTAATGTTGTGTTTGGGTTTGATGAAAACCCCAAATTGGAATAGAAGTGTTTTAAACGGTTGTAGATAAGTTTTGGGGTTGTTTTGGGTTAAGTTTCAAAGTTCTTTTGGGTTAGGATTGATTTTGAGGAATTTTTGTATAAAGGAAATGTTGGGGTTTTAGGGGAGATGCTGTCAAAATTTTCCAAAACCCATGTTTTTGTTTGGCCATAACTCATCCAAATTGAGTGATTCAAATTTATGAGTAAACTAGACTTCTAGGAGATCAAATATTCTTGAAATAAGTGCATTCATATTTGGACCCCATTGGACCCAGAAATTCGTCAAAGTGAAGCTCTATTTTCGGGCAAATTTTGGTTATGTTTTGAAAATAGAGTAATCCCTGTTGTTTTGAAGATATCTTGAGTTTCAGTACTCCAAATTGGATGATTCCAATGTCTGAATAAAATAAATTTATAGGGGGACAATGGACTTGAAGAAAGTTGGGTAAAATGTGGCTCATTTGTTCCCAGAAAATTTTAGTTAAAGGAAGTTGTGTAGAAAACAATCATAACTAGAAATCTAAATAGGCCAACTAATATTGTTCTCTAATTGTGATGGATTAAGGGTTGGTGACAAAGGGGCTGACTAAAACGGGATTCCGAGGATAGGAATCGAGGAATGACAACCTTTTTGGGTTTGTTCTCTATACCTCTCTTCTTGTTTCAAGTTTTGTGATCGTTAGTTGAAATGATTTTCAAGAAAACCACATATGCATGTGATTTGTCTTAAGCGATTTGGGAAAATTGATTTCAAATGCATTACTGCAAGAATTATGCGAGCAATAAATGTATTATTTGGGTATAAATGTATATACAATATGTAAATTCTTTTGTGGCCAGAGTTTAATGCCCTTAATAGAATGTTATCATCATATTCGGAGTTAAAGATAGATTGATATGCAATAAGGGAGTCAAACTAAATCGTGACGAAATAAAGGAAAGCAGCATCACCGTCTGTAGCCAGTAGAGCGGTATCGATGATGTACATAATGATTGTTAAATGTCAGTCATTAACCAACAGGCAAATTACTATGTTATAAAATGTTTTTGTGATTACGCAGCCCGGCGAGGACCGTGCTAGTGATTCCGTTATCCTAGGCAACGAAAAATGGATTAAATTCATTTAAGGGCAAATTATAAGTAAATGTATGAATGCATGATTTGAGTTTCGAATGAAATATTGCATATGAAATTGTATACTTTGAAGTGATCAAATGATTTGCAAATGAAAGTATGTGAAATAAGCACATATATATAATGTATATTGCATGGCCTATTGAAATTATGCCACAACATTGTTTCAGAAAAGCTGCATATTTGTGTTTAATTGCAATGAAGAGAGAATTGCATAGAACCACTAAGCATGAAAATGCTTAGCGCGTTGTTTTTATTATCGCGCAGGTACCAAGTGACTAGGGACAAGAGCAAAGACCGTAGAGTTCGAGTCATCGTCGAATGCGTGCGAGTATAAATGCTTTCTGTCTCCATGCATACATTTCATCCCGGCTGACATTATTTGATCCTTTTTATGTGGAAACCAAAATGTATAAGTTTTCATGGGAAGAACATATTTATTTATTTAACTGGAGATGAATTACGATAATGTTTTTATGCCAAATGATAATGTTGAAAGGGCATACATACCATATTGAATGAAAGTGTCAATTGAAAAATAGTAGGTCTACTGGCCCCAAGTGATTATCATTTATTTCTCTGATGTTAAAAATGTATATATGGTAAAAGCGGTCGCGTCCCCGGATTGATTCGATTCATCCCCGAGATCGGTTGGGTCCCGCGTCCACGGATCGGTTCAGCCTCGGTCGGGTCGAGATGCTTTGGGTCGACACTTAATGTTTTAGGAACGCATAATTCCAAGGAAGATTGGACTTGCTAAGGAGAAAAATGGACTTCACTACTGGCAGAGCACCGTCACTTCAAGAAGTCACAAATTTTTTTCATATGTCAGTGCTTAGTTCCTCGAATAAAGATGCCATTTGGATTCATCATTTTCGTCTTGTACATTTATCTTTGGAGTCTTGGAAATCATGTTCCCTACTTTGTTCAAAGGATTAGATATTACAAATTTTCACTGCAATGTTTGTGAATTTACAAAACATACTTATGTATCTTTCCCTGTTAGCAATAAAAGAAGTTCTCATCCATTTCATTTGATTCATAGTGATATATAGGGACCTTCTACAATCCCAAACATTTCAGGATCATGTTGGTTTGTTTCCTTAATAGATGAATGAACTCGAGTCACATGGTTATTCTTACTCAAGCACAAATCAGATGTGAGTAGTGTCATTCCCAATTTCTATTATATGATCCAAAACCAATTTGGAGTAAAAATAAAAAAATTTCGTTCTGACAATGCACGAGATTATTTCAATCAAGTTTTATCTCCATACTTTAAAAAAGAAGGAATCATCCATGAGTCATTATGTGTAAGTACACCTGAACAAAATGGAGTTGTTAAGGCGAAAAAAATGTCACTTACTCAATTCTACGAGCTCTCTTATTTCTGATAATATTCTAAGACTGTTAGGAGAGGCGTTCTTCTTACTTCATACATGATTAATAGATTGCCTCAAGAGTATTGGATTATAAAACCCTTGTAGAGTTGCTTGCATAATTTTATCCACACATTAGAACTTCCAATGGCCTTTCACCTAAAATATTTGGGTGTACTTCCTTTGTTCATGTGCATAGTCATAATAGAGGGAAACGTGATCCTCGTGAAATTGTGTCTTCATCGGTTATTCATCTACCCAAAAGGGATATAAATGCTACAATCCTCTCTCAAAGAAACTTTACATAATAATAGATGTCACCTTTGTCGAAACCAAACCATATTTTTTCAAGTCTTATCTTAAGGGGGAGACATCCTCAATGCAAGATAAAGACTTTGGCTTTCTTGACCTCTCATTCACCTTTAAAGGTGCATCCGATCATGCACGTCTGATATGTCAAGAATCTGTCAAATACGGCCTTGACCCGAACAAATCAAAGTTTGTACCATCTATGAATCTTTAGATTCTCACAGCTGTATAAGGGAAAAGATTGTTTAAGATCCAGCACGAAACTTAAAGAATCAATCTAAGTCACGCTAATGAAGACATGGTAAATTTCATCCTCATTAGCATAAATCCATGAAACACAGCAAATGATTTTGATTTACCTATTGTTGTAGGAAAGGTACTGAAATACAAATAGACCATTTTATCCATTATCCCACTATGTGTCTCTTAAAGTTTCTTACCATCACATAAATTTTTTTTAGTGAGTCTCAATCTGGTATTAGTTCCAAACACCTTGGTGAGGCATTATCTAAAAGTGAATAAAGGAATGCTATAAGGAGGAAATAGATGAGTAGAAAACAAGACATGGGGAGATTGATGACTAACCAAAGGGAAGAATGCAGTGGCTGGAGGTGCGTTGTTTGCTTTAAAATATAAAGGCGATGGTTCGCCAGGAATCTGAGAGCAAGATTGGTAGCGAGGGCTACACAACTTGTGACGTTGATTATTAGGAGATGTTTGCACCTGTTACAAAAATGAATACATTATGATGTAATGATTAGTGGACAACTCATTAACGACTCATTTCAATTGGAAACTCCAACAGTATGATGTAAAGAAGCGTTCTTGCATGAAGATTTAGAGGAAGAAATCTATATGAAGATTGATAGGTGCGAATGTGTGTATGTAAAATAATACGCCTATGTGTGCAAGTGCACGCTTTGCCTCAAGTAATATATAGAAATTGAAGCAGGTATCGTCCCATGATTGACTATTAATTATCGAGCTCTAATCTAGCATAGGCTCTATTTGGATGATGGGAAAATCTAGAAAAAACTCAAATAAACTAAACTAACATGCAGAATCTAATTTGTAAGGCACAAGGACTAAAAGCAAGGCATAAGATTTCTGATTCAAACCTATGAACCTCCTTATCCAATCAATTAATGTCATTTCATTATGTTAGTGGATTTCACTAATGCATATCTGCGAATCTCTCTCGATAACTCTGGTACCCATACAGGATCAGGTATTTATCTCTTATCAAACCCAGTTTCAAGGCACATTAAACTCAAGAAATCCCAATGCCAAATCTAATCTCATTTATATCTCTATTTCATGACAATTAAATGGTAATTCATCCATGGTCCAATCCAGTTCTCACTTCTCAAATCTTGAATAAAACCACAAATCATGCAAGTATTAATTACTCCTGAAACATAAAACGAATGAACTACTCAACACATGTATGAAAATAAAGCATAAATCAACTTAAATTAAGATAGATTCATATAAACAAGTCTTGATTACATCTAAGCCCTGAAAAAACTAACTAAAACATAACTAGAAAAAGAATTACTACTATCAAAAGAAAGAAATACAAAAAGAGGAAAAGATTAAACAGATTTGGGAGTGAAAGCCTCATTCTCTTCTTCGTAAATGTCTTTTTTTTTCTTCAAGTTCTCCTCATCTTCCAAAGTAAAAAGAAAAAAAATTACAAACCTTAAATAATTCAAGCTTAGGATGAGAGAAACCCTAGAATGGGTGTTCTCCTACCCAAGTCGAATCCTAAAACAGTCTAAAAAACATGTATTTATAGTGTCTTGGGAAATGGACCCTAAAAAAGGACTAAAAACAATGAATTTGTGAAATCTGGGTTGCAATGTTGAGGCATGTGAACAAATATGTAGCGACATATATACCAGTGCTAGATGTGATTAGTACCCAAAAAGTGCTATTTTGAACCCTATTTATTATAGGTTTTGAGTGCTTTTTGTGTACTAATCGTGTCTTGATTTGCACGGTAAGGTCCTGTATTCTGCGATCGCATTTTGTGGCTAATTTTGTAGTTTTTTGCAAGATAATTAGGCCAAAATTATCTAGTCAATTCAAACACGAAGAACCCGAGTTGAACCCATCGTTGCAGATTAGATCCCAAAAAGAAAGAAGAACAAAATGTGAAGAAAAATGTTTGCGGAAATTCTGCTTTGTATTTCATCACTCATGACACTATTCATCATGCGTACTTGTTCATCCACCTTTCCTTCTCTTGCCAGTTTGCTTTGTTCTCTTTTAGTTTTCTTCTTTCTCCTTGTAATAGTGTTTATTTTATATAGTTTTGGTAATTTGTATTATGGGTTGTGTAACACCCCAAACATTTTTTAAATGATTTTTTTGTGAATTTAGTTTTAGAATGTTTTAAGGTCCATCATGAATTTATAATAATTCAAATAGTAATTAATTAATTACCTTAATGAAAAACGTTATGAGAATAATAATGGTAATTCAAATAGTAATTAATTAAATTACCTTAATGAAAAACGTTATGAAAATAATAATGGTAATTCATTAGTAATTAATTAACATTAAAATTGTATGAAAAGAGGGTAAAAAAGGTAATTTTCTAATAGATACCTAGTATAAATTGAACAGAAGAGGAAATCCTTTCTATTCTTCTTTGGGTTCTCTCGAGGTAGGAATTCGGAAGGCGTACGGCTTTCGGATCTGAGGGTTTAGAAAGATCAAATTTCTCTGGAGAAATATTTGCAATTGAGGGAAGCGGTGACATGTAGTCTCAAGCGAGAGTTGGGGAAGGCTCACACGTTCGGGGTGAATAGCCTAGGCGAGCTGGACTAATGGGAGGTGAATAAATTTATATAGTGTACTTGCACCTTGAAATGTATGGCGGTGTTTTTCATTGTTTGACCCAGTGAAGTAGTAATTGACTATGATTAAGACCCATATTCTTGAGCATTCATTAGATTGGTTATACTTAACCTGCAGTCACGTGTCTGATGAATATTCATGAAACACAGTAAGCTAACTTTATTGTATTGGTGTTATCTCTTGTTGCATGCTGAAGTGCGGTCCTTCTCTTATGTCGTTAATGTCATTTTGATGGCCGTATTGGATCATAAGCCTAAGCGATGGGGAGGTCATCGGGCTATGTGCACATGGTACCCTGCGAATTAGCGAGTGGCTAGTGCTTCCTAGAGAAGTGAGAGTAAAACTCCCAAGCGTGGAACCCGGCTCGTTCTCACCAGATCTGGTTGAATCATAGTTCGATACTAAGATTAAAAGGTATGATTCAGGTATAATTAAAGGAAGGTGTGCGGATTCTAGTATAAAGTTAAAAAGAAAGATATGCAGTTCGGTATAAAGATTAAAAAGGGATATGCAGTTCCGGTATAAAGTTAAAAAGGAATGTGAGTTAGTCACTAAAGTTAAAGGATAATACGGATTCACGAATGAGTAAGTATTATATTTACGTGTTTCAAACCTCTAAATCTCATTTGATATTATTTGTTCATAATATGTTATTTGTTGCTAACTTTATGAGCGATGATTTATTGTTGACATAACCATCCATAATGGTGCCTTGAGTACCTAGCCTCCGCAGTATGGTGATATATCTTGCTCGCGGGGATTATCTCACCCCCGTTGTTTTCCTCCTTTTCAGGGTAGACAGAGAAAGGAGAATCCAGACATTTCTTGACCACTTGGATTCTATTTGAAACATATAATGGATTATTATTTTGTTTTTGTTAGTGGATGACCACGGAGGTCTATTTGTTATGTTATTTGAGATAATATCATGATATGAGATTTTGGGTTAATTATTAGTAGATTTTAGATTGATATTGCGAATAACAGGATTTGTCATTTGTTATGAAGCGAATAGGTCTTGCCGAATTTTGGTGAAGTATGGGACTGGAAGCTTTAACTACGGGTTTGGTGGCCTTAAGCCTACCCATTCCCTAACCAAGTCCTGACTACAAAGTGGGATGTGACAAAGTTGATATCGAGAGCCGGGTTTAAAGAACTTTGGGATATTATTTGGGTAAATGATAAATGTGACACCATGGAGCATAGGATTCCCAGTGTCTTTGTATGTCATCATAGTATAGTTAATTTCTGCGTATCTATAGATGAAAAGTTTAAGTACTCTTGATATGTATTGTGAATCCTACGTATCATTTGTTTTCTTGGTTTGTCGAATGCCACGAGAGGCAATGCTGCCGGGGCCTGGAGGCCACCTCGCGAGGCGAAGGGAGATCATGATCAGATAGATGTTGGGATGCCGGATGTGGTGCATGCATCAAGATTGGTGAGATGGGAGATTTTCCACATTGACAAAGATTGTTGATAGAGGCTAAATTGTGGGACCAAGAATAAAGGCATGGGGTGAGAGGGATAGAAAGGAAAATGAGGAGTGACGGAGTAGTAAGGGCAGTGAAGGAGCCGGTGTTAGTCCTCTCATAACCAAAATAGAGGAGTGTACCTGGGAGAGTGAGCAGTCAATGAAGGACAAATATCCTCAACTCTTCGGTGATAGATACACTCTTTAATAAATTCGAGGGGCAATTTTTATAAGAGAGAATGTAACACCCCAGAAACATTTTTTAAATGAATTTTCATGGAATTTTAAGTTTTAGGTGTTTTAAGGTCCATCATGAATTTATAATAATTCAAATAGTAATTAATTAATTACCTTAATGAAAAAGCGTTATAGAAAATAATAGCGGTAATTCAAATAGTAATTATTAATTACCTTAATGAAAAACGTTATAGAAAATAATAATGGTAAATTGATTAGTAATTAATTAATTAATTTAATGAAAAGAGGAGTAAGAGTAATTTTCTAATAGATACCCTAGTATAAATTGGAATAAGAGAAGAAATCCTTTATATTCTTCTTTGGAGTTTCTCTCAGAGCGGTAAATTTTAGAGGACGTGCGAACTTAGATGCAGGGTTTGAAGAACAAATTTCTCTAGGAGAAATATTTCATTGAGGAGCAGGGTGAGGCATCTGTGGTCTCAAGCGAAGTTGGGGCTCACACATTCGGGTGAATAGCCTAGGCGAACTGGACTAATAGGGAGGTGAGTAAATTTATATCATTTGTGTATTTGCACCTTCAATTATGTGATCTTTCATTGTTTGACTTGATCGTAGTAATTATTCATAATTAAGACCCTTATTCTTGACATTCATTGAATTGAATTTGTCATAATATCTGCAAGTCACGTGTCTGATGAATATTCATCTTTGACGACACGGTAAGCTAACTTTATTGTATTTGGTGTTATCTCTTGTTGCATCTTGATACGGTCGGCTATAACTTATGTCGTTAATGTCATTTGATGGTATGGATCCGCGAAAGCCCTAAGCGATGGGAAGGTCATCGGTATGTGCACATAGTACCCTGCAGTGCGGTAGCCGATTGCCTTCTAGAGAGGTGGTAAAACTCTAGGCGTGGGCGACTGTTCTCACGGATCTTTGGTTGGAATGTACGGATTCCAGTATAAAGTTAAAAAGGAATGTACGGATTCCAGTATAAAGTTAAAGGAATATCACGGATTTGATATATATTTAAAGGAATATACGGATTCAGTATAAAGTTAAAGAACATCACCAGTTGAGTATAAAGTTAAAAAGGAATGTGCAGTTCCCGGTATAAAGTTAAAAAGATATGCGGATTCTGGATGGTAAACTATATTTGTGTTTAAACCTCTAAATCTCATTTGATATTGTTGTCCCTTATTGCGCTATTTGTTGCGCCAACCTATGAACGGTGATTTGTGTTTGAGCATAACCATCCTTGGTGGCCTTGAGTACTAGCCTCCTGGTGGCAGTGTGCTATCTTTACTCCGCAGTTATCTCTTTAGTTGTTTTCCTCCTTTTGAGTGAAGCCCAGAGAAAGGAGAATCAGACATTTCATGACCGCGTTCTATTTGGAAACATATAATGGATTATTATTTTGTTTTTGTTAGTGGATGACCACGGAGGTCTATTTGTTATGTTAATTTGAATATATCATGATGTGAGATTTTGGGTTAATTATTAGTAGATTTTTAGATTGATATTGCGAATAACAGGTTGTCATTTGTTATAAAGCAGGCAGGTCTTGCAATTTTAGTGAAGGTATTAGGACTTAGGCTTGCTATGGGTTTTGGTGGCGCCAGCTACCCATTCTAGCGTTAGTCACGAGCTATAAAAGTGGGATGTGACGAGTTGGCTATAAAGCCCTGACCAAACCTTTGTGAAGGAGATGTTTTCTTGTGAATAAATTTGGGAGGCTCGACTCCGTTTTCTCCTTTCTCCCATTTTCTTCCTTTTCTCTCTACTTTCTCATTTTAAACATCCTCTGAGGATGACAACTTGGAGTATGGCTGGCTAAAACCACCGCAGGTGGAAGGCTGTTGGGCAGGATCAAAAGGCAGCGGGGTTTTCCATGTTTGCGGAGGTATTTTCTACCATTTATGGTTCCCGATCGAGCGTAGGCTTTAATCGCCAGTTGCTGAATGATCTTTGATAAGCTTTGGGTTCCTTGGATGCTTATCGTTAGATCGAATGACTTTGTGATTACCATCTATGGGTTATTGAAAGGCGATTCAAGTATATTTTATTTTCTCAAATTTTATGTTTGATCCGCCGGATCACTCTAGCGACAGTGCGGTAGCTTTAGGGTTCATTAATATACTTATTGTTAGAATACAATGACATTTCATTAGTTATCATTTATTAGCTGTTGGAAAGTGAGTCAAGGTGATATTATTCATTGTCGAGACCCATCAATGGAAACAAATCGCCAATTTTTCAAAGGTAGTTATTTGGGAATTAAGTTTTTATAGTTAAAATGGCTTAGGTTTTGAGAGATGACTATATGTCATCCTCCCCAATGGCCTTGAGAAAAGACCACTGGAGGAACCTCGGTTGCCCAGGACCCACAGCCACGTGACCTAACACTACAAAATTCTATTTACAAATTTTTAACTTGTTTTTTATTTTGTTTTAAACCTGACTCCCAACATTTTTAAACACCCCAATCAAAGCGAAATTCTGGGTTTCAATCAATTGTGAGTCATTTGTAGGAAGAAAACCCATCCCTGAGTTCGACCCTAGACCACTATACTCTTATTAGCTTTGCTATATTGATAGACATTAGGTTTATAAATATTGTTGAGGATTAGACACCCTCTTTGTGGCACGAATCGGGATCATGTTTTATCTCTGCTTCGAGGTGCGGCATGTGAGCAGGTGATCTTGTGACATATGCTATTCATCTACACTTTGTGAACTTCGAAATTAAGCAACTTTTCACCCGAACTCAAATTGGGTGATTCATAGGACTGGATTGAAAGCTCTTGAACTCTAAAACACATTGCTTTGGGCAGATTAGAGCCGTTGATTCCGCCATTAGCATATAAAATTCAGATCAGATGCTAGCTGCGTGTATGGTGGCCGTGGTCTTCTTTGGTTTCATAAGCTTTTTTTATTCATTTTCTCCAAGGTGGCTTCATCACAAACGAGGCATTAGAAGGCATTAGAACACTTATTTATATCATAAAACTACTAAAAACTAAGCAAAATATGGAGATAAAATAAGTATATATGATACTCGTCACACCTCCAAACTTAAATCTTTGATTGTCCCCAAGCAAAGGAAACACAAACATAAAAAAAAAACACTAAGATAGATATGAGTATGATTATGATTACTTATAACACCCAGAATTAGACCTAGTAGTTTTATTTACTGGTGCATGAGTATAAGAAAAATAAAATTGGTATTTTAGAAGCCCGGAAGTACTAAGGGTAAATTGGTATTTTTCTAATTAAGGACCCAAGTGACATAAGATGAAAAGATTATATGATAAAGTGGAAATATGATAAGTTAGATTTGCAAATAGATTGAAAGGGAAGGACCAAATGGAAAAAAATGGAAAAAAATGGAAAGTTAGGCTAAAATGGGTTAAGACCAAACAAGGCCTTAGAATATCTCATTTTTTGGCTTTGAAGGTTAGGGCTTTACAGTGGAGAAAGAGAGAAAGGAAGAAGAGAAGAAGAAGGAAGAAGGAAGAAAAGAATCTAGGTTTGGAAGTTTGGAATTCATGTTTGGAAATTTCTTATTCATGTATGGAATTCATGTTTGGAGCTTTGGTTTGGAACATCTCTTTTGTTTGGAACTCTTGTATTTGTTAGTATGGAACCTATTTGTATGGATTTGTTGGTTAGGAAACCCTCATAGCTCTCTTTTTGCCTATGTTTGGGGTTTCAAGAACCCTATCTCTGTATAAAAGTGATTTTTGTTGGTTCTAGTTTGGTTTTGTGGTTGGTTTTGATATGGGTTAGTTTTGGTTGGAAGATTTTCCATGAAAATGGCAAGAACTGGCCATTTATGTAGAAATCGTAGGTGAGTCTGATCTTGAAAGTTGATCTGGAATGCACCGGTGTTGTTTTTAGCCTTTAAGAGGGTGATGCAGGTGAGAGTTGATCTGGTGCTCGGAGGCTCATTTTCAGTCTGAGAATTATTGAGTGGGAGTGAAGCTAAGTATCGGTGCTGAGACTTAAGACTCGAGGATAATGTTAAGTATTGAATACTTGAATTTGATGCAAGTCTCAAAGAGATTTAAGGTTTAGGAGGTTAGAAATCTACGTCTCTTGGCAAAGTTAATCTTGGTATTACAACCTTGTTTTGTTATGTTTCTTAGCATTGTCAAATGAAGGTCGGTACATGTATAAAAGTCACACATGAAAAATGTTATGTGCCTTCTTGTCGGCGACTTAGGTCATTGAGAAGCATTGTTTCTTGCCCTCCATTTTGCTAATGTGATTAAGAACAAAATATAGCAGCTCTGGAAACACATAATCGTATGCTTGCTTAAGGCCAGAATAGTGAATGAATAGAAGCACGATCAGTCTTTGACACTCTTGCTAGTGCTACGACATACATTACGTGGAGACCGTCTTTGATCGGTCTTGCACTCACATTGAGTCTTCTGACGCTTTTGTTATGTGGGCGAACACGTCCCGATTAGTGCCGACACTCTGCTGGTCTTCTGACGCGCCGCATTGCGTGGCGGGCCCACGTCTACGATTGGTGCGGCGCCCCAGTAGTGCTGCGACGCCACGTTGTGGTGTGGCGTCTACGTCGGTCGCCGGCGCCTACTGAATGCTCCCGACGCTGGCACATTGCGTGGGCGAACGCGTCTCGATCGGTCGCCGGCACTCACGCTGTGCTCACGACACTTATTACGTGGGCGGGCATATCTCTATTTAATGCTATATCGTGCAGCCGGGTGTGCCTCAATACCCTCGCCCCTCTCATTCATTGTTATCGGTCTATGTAGACATATACTTATATGTTGTCTATCCGAATAATATGATATATCTGAAACATTTATATGATAAGAATCTAAAAAAATGAACAAAAAGAAAGCATAAGAAATCAGTTCTATACCCACGGGTACCTTCTGTACAAGATCTTTGTTTTGAACTCCTATGGGAGATATGAAATTTCGTTATAAGAATTATGTTATATGAAAAATCTATTATAGAATTCTGTTATACGTAAACTCTGACATATAAGAATTATGTTATATGTATCCTGTAAATGTGGACCACTCAGTGAATTAAGTATATGTTATCTGTTCCTATGGTATAAACGAGTACGAATCATTTCGATGCGTGTAGAGTCTTGAAGAAGAGAGGACATCTAAGGCATTCCGCATCGCGAGAACCAACCACGGCAATAGGAGCCCACGCAGTGTAGGTTTTGATTTTTGGTTTTTGTAATGTAAATGTAAAGTTTTTGTAATAGTGAAATTTGTATAAGTCCTGAGAAAAAGACCGGAATATGCGGGACGGTTTAAACACCTACGGTGAAGTAATACTAAGTTTGTTCCATATGGATTTATATATGAAATGGCCATTGATGTTAAGCGGGTTAAAGAGTCCTAGTCCCATGCTGTCTTACCCTTTTTGTTGCCCGGGGCGGTAGGGCGTGACAGTGCTAGTATAAGTTAAGAGAATACATGAAAATGTCATAAGAAAACATGTTAGACAAAATGGGATCCCAAAACATTTATGATCTCTAAAGGACAAGGCATCTAAAGGCATGGTGGTCAAGGCAAGTTTGCCCCCAAGTTCTCAATAAACCTTTTCGAAAGTAACTCTATGAAGATGATGTTTTAAGTCTCAAATGTATACAATGATTCTCAAACACTCTTCAATCCAACTCAACTCACACTTTTGAAAGAAAATTAACTAAAATAGGTCGAGAACGCACATTTTATTCAACAACATAAAACTAGGTAGTAGGATGCAATGCTAAAGAATTGCAGGAAGAGTTTGTAGATACCACGAAATCCGAGGGATCCAGATTGATACTCATCAACACATGGAATACTGTGGATGTGTGTAACTCGATACCACTCTGTTATATCCCATTCTGGGATCCATAATTTATAATCGAATGAGTCTCAGCTTTGTGCGGGGAGCTCTATCTAAAACCCGAGCTGCACAATATCTGATAACATGACTCATTCGAGGCCTAATGTAACCACAAATAGTTGCATGGTCCATTTGTAGAGTAAAAATTTACCACCACAGAGGCCCATTTATCCCACATTCATGGCAACTAGAAAAACATATAAGATTATATTAAAAGCAGTCCATATGGGTTCGATTACAACTCTTTTACATAAGGTACATGCCAAGCTGGTTTTGTTCAAAAATTTTACAAAAAATTTGTAAAAACCACAAGTCGGCTTTTTCACACCCTTGTAGTCCCCGAATAGAGCTACCTTAGTGTATATCCCTTTTCGTGTTTTTCCGTATAAGGTGAGCCACGTCCAATGAGTAATTCATACGGAAATTTACTCCTACCTAAGTGCATGCAATGCTCTCACATTGACAATTCATATTCACATTAACAATTCCAAGTAAAGAATATGAAATTCTAGGTTCCCCGGAATTCTGTGCCATGCTGAAATGAGACAAACTCACTCACGCACCATACTGCAGGAGTCTTTGCGGCTCCGCACATAATCTGTGCCAATGTATGATAAAATCTGTCATTATTGGATTACATCTAATGATCATTTTGAAATAAAATCATGTGTTTATAAACGAAACTTGTTGGATGTTAAACCTCGAATGATAATTTCCATATACAAAACTCATGTGTCTTTTTTTCAGGCGGCGGGATTTTAGTCTCGCGCAAGCCAGCATGCCTTGTTACACTTTTTGGACTTTCACCATTGGAGTGTATGAACTAGTAACTGGGTCTTTCACCTCGAGGGAGTGTTTAGCTTTTCTTGCTATTGCACAGCCTGAGTTTTCCATGTCATGCAACCATGGCTCTATTGGACTTCGAATCCAGCGATCACAAAGCCTACTCATCGATCACCAAATGTGATTTGATCTCAACAATGCACTCACACCCATGAAATCGTGTTTCCCATGCATATGCAATGTAATGCCTCTTTGCATGTGTCTCAAATCCTATATGCAAGGAACAAATCCTCCCGAGTAATTACGGATATATCGGTACTTGGATTTTACAGATATATTGGTAAATATTGGTGGATATTTTGACAAAAATATCGGTAAAGCGAAAATTAATAAAAATACTTTGAAATTCATGAAAATACTTTGTTGAACTATAAAAAAGACATAAATAAGCAAATATACACTTATTGAAAACAATATTCGTTATAATTTATCGAGAAATTACATTACAATAATAATTTAAAACCAAAATAAAGGACGGTGTGTAACACCCCGAAATATACCCTAGCAGTTTTCGGACTTGTTTAGGGTATATTATAAGCTAAATACGCTGGGGAACTAAAGCAGGGCCGGAATTTTAATAAAACAAGAGGTAAATATGTAATTTTACTTGAGGACATAAAGGCATAAATGAAAAGTTAGTAATACGAATTATGGAATTTGAGGAAAGATTGAGTGAATTAATTAGAATATGGCATAAGTTGAATTGAAAAACGAGGAAGAACTGGGACTTAAAGGCAATTAAAGAAAACTTAAAACCAAAAAATGGTTTTCTTGTCTTGGCCAAACATGGCCTTAACAAAACATATAGGATTCTAAGACAAATTTGAGATTCTCATTTTACAGAGGGACCAAAACCATAGAGAGAGAGAGGGAGAGGAAAGAAGAAGAAGAGGAAGAGAAGAAGAAGAGAAGAGAGGAAGAAGGAGAGAAGTTAAACAAGCAAAAAGGTATGGATTCTATGATTTTTGGTATGGAACTTGTATATGTTTGTATGGATACATGTTTGTGGGTTGTGGGTTGTGAGAAACCTAACCTAAATGGGTTCTTATTATGCAGAAATCATCATAAATCCCTTTGTTTTCTAGGGTTTTGTTATGAGAAGATCTAGAGGTCCCATTACATGTGTTTTGGGGTTCTAAGTGTTATGTAAGGCATGGACATGTTTGTTCTTGTTCTAGGTTTTGATAAGAACCCTAGATTTCTTGAAGAAGGGTTGAGTAAAACCTAGGCCTTGTATAAGAGATGAATGGAAAGCATGTTTGAGTTCAATAGAGTTCATAAGAGGGTGTATTGAAAGATAATTTGAGTAGAAAGAGATTACAAGATGAATTTGGAGTGGTTTTGAAATGTATATAAGTATTAGGTTGATTTGGGTATCAACATATTTGAAAAATGGGGAGAAAAACACACATTCTGGGCATTTGATTTGACATGTACGGTACACCTTGAACATGTACTGGTGCACCTCGGAACCCGAACGTGTCTCTTTGGGTACATGTGCGAGAACATGTGCGGTACACCTGGCTTATTTGGCCAGGTTTTTCGTATTTTAGCCATAACACTCATTTCTTATCAGGTTGGTGATTCAAGTGTCTAATTAAACTAGACTTCAATTAGAACCAAACATCCAGAAATAGGTACCTTCAAATTCTGATTTTATGTTGTCAAAAAATTCCTCAAAGAGTAAGAGTATGTTCAGCCAAATTTCTGGTTATGTTTTTGATCATAGAGTAGTATGGGTTGTTTAGAACATAACTTGAGTTTCGGTGCTCTGATTTGGGTGATTTCAATTGGAGAAGAACCCTTAACACCTTAGATTTAAAGGAGTATAAAGAAAAAGTGTCAAATATGGAGTTAAGACACGGGAAAATGAGTATTACAAAGCAATAAAATTAATATCATTAAATTGACTAGTTTGGCATGAGAAAATGCCATAGCTTTAGTTTGGATGATCGATTGGAATGATTCCAATTTCTAAGTAAAGATGACTCATAGAGGAATAAGAATACATGAATGAGGTGTGATTCCATATACATCATACTTTACAAGTATATGAAGTGCCATATGTATTAGGCATGAAACAAGGAAAATATAGAAAATGCAACATGTATAAATGTGTTCTGTAGAACATAGATGTGATATGGAAAATGAAAGCAAGCGAAACATGAATACAGAATATGAAGGGCAATATGTCACTTGAACACATGTGTGGTTAAGTTATATATGATTATTATCATATATAACCGAGAAAAATAATAAAGGATATGAAAGAGCGAATGTGATTATGATCGATTATGAATGCTTTTTGTAAAATATATATATATATATATATATATATATATATATATATTGATTTGAATTATTGTTATCCCACGAAATGTTTATCACATATGCATGGGTGCATGTACTTGAACTATAAAGCGAGTGCGCATAAAGTAGTGATTTGAAATGTATCATTGAATGGCCAGACATGGCGGGTTCATTAAGCGGAATCCGTCATAAATATGAATGCAGTGAAATGGAATTGAAATGTGATATTTGAAAACCGAATGAATGAGCGATGATAAGGGCGGGATTCATCAAGCGGAATCCATCGCAAATGTGAATTGGTTGATATGTCGAATAAACCGCCTAGCGGGATGGACCCGACCTCGTCCGTCCACGAAGGCACCGGTATCGATGTCCCAGGCGGGATGCACGTCGACATCGATCATGATGGTGTATGACGATGAAGAAATGTTCCACTTGGCGGGATGCTGTCGGCATCGAATCATGATAGTATGACATTTAATTGATACCACATGTCGGGATGCACGAAGCGGCATCGATCGCGATGGGAGGCCGAATAAAGTAATACCACATAATGGGGTGCACTAAGCGATCCGTCATGATGGAAATTGAATAAGTAATACCACATGTCGGGGTGCAAACAACATTCGTCGCTGATGGGAGGCCCGGATAAGTAATACCACGTGTCGAGATGCGCAAAGCGGCATCCGACATGATGGAACGAATGCGATAATACCACGTGAGGTGCGCAACGACATCCGTCATGATGGGAGGCCGAGATAATTGATACCACCGCCGGGATGCGCAAGCGACATCCGTCATGATGGAGACGAATAAGTGATGCGTGTCGGGATGCGCAAGCGGCATCCGTCATGATGGGAGACGAATAATTGTGCAAATTATTAGGGATACTGGCGAAGCATCGCCGTGATGGGAGACCGAATAAGAGATACGTGTCGGGATGCGCAGCGGCGTGCGTCATGATGGGAGACCGGGTAGCCAAATGTGTAGGCACATTCTGGGAATGATAATAAGGCGGGGATTCATTAAGCCGGAATCCGTCGGAAATGTAGATTGAATAGTCAAAGTGAAATAACCAGCATTGTAGTGTAAATGGGATTTTTATGTATATGCTTAAATCTCATAAATTGAATTGTGAATTGAATTATTGCATTGAAAATGCATGTTGTGATATGTTAAATGATTTGTAAAATGAAAGCATGTGAAAATGAATAGCATGAGTATATGTGGATATAAAGGCATTATTTTGTAAATGCATTTTGTTGATTGTAATTGTTTATGGGCTTGCCCATAATGAAGTGCTTCCGCGTAATTAAAAAGTCTAAAATGGACTAACATAAACAAAATGTTTTGAGAAGAAAACTGAAAATGTCGGAGTAAACCGGGCTCAGCTTGAATCATGTCCGAGTCAGAGTCGGGGGATTCGAATTCGCGACATACGAAAACGAAAATTTAATAAGACAAAACAAAATGTTTTGAGGAGATAGTGAAAATGTCGAATGCTTCGAGGCTCAGAGCTTGGATCCATCAGCCGGGTCAAGTGGGGATTAGTCATGACACTTTTGAAAGCGAAAATTTAATAAGACAAAAAAATGTTTTGAGAGATAATTGAAATGTCAGATGTAGAATTGACTTGGATCCCTTGATCGAATCAGTCGGGGATTCGGGTCGCGACACTTTTGAAAACGAAAATTTAATGAAACCAAACAAAATGTTTTGAGAAGATAATTGAAAATGTCGGAGTAAACCGGGCTCCAGCTTGGATCCGCCACCCGAAGCAGACACCATATGTCCTAAGAATTTCACCTCAGTAAGCCAAAATTCATACTTACTTAATTTGGCATACAACTGATGGTCTCTCAAGACCTGGAGAACAATCCTCAAGTAACCCTCATGCTCCTCCTCAGACTTAGAGTAGATCAAGATATCATCAACGAAGACCACAACGAACTGATCTAGGTAGGGTTGGAACACCTTATATATGAGATCCATGAATGCTGTTAGAGCATTCGTCAATTCGAATGACATCACTATGAACTCAGAATCCCCATATTGCTTCCTATACGCCATCTTAGGGATATTTGCCTCCCTAACCCTCAAGCGTAGTAGCCGTCACGAAGTCTATCTTGGAATAAACTCATGCCCCTCGACTGATCGAATAAATCATCAATCCTCGACAAGAATTTACCTATTATTGATAGTAACCCTATTTAGCGCACATGTAGTCTATGCATAGTAGAAGATCTGTCCTTCTTCTTGGAAAACAACACCGAAGCGCCTTAAGGTGAAGTGCTGGGTCTAATAAAACCCTTATCCAAAAATTCTTTAATTGGACTTTGAGTTCCTGCAACTCGGTAGACGCCATTCTATGCGGAGTCATAGAAGTAGGAGATGTACTAAGGTGCAACTCAATAGTGAAGTCTACATCCCTATGAGGAGGTAATCCAGGTAGTTCATCCAGAAAAACATCCTCATATGACCACCGTCGTCCAGGAATTGAGGTGACTCACATCTCAGCTGACAGCCAGTGGGCTTGCTAGCTAACCCATCAATTACTTGTGCCATCCTGAAGTCGTACCTTTTGCTTGGTAAAGCTTAGTGCTTATCACAAAGATAAAATAAATTCCATCTAGTGTGTAGGAAGTAACCCTCTTACGATCACAATCAATGACGACTCGATTAATGCAGTCGACGATGCATCCCAAGGATGACATCAAACTCTGACATGTCCATGACCCTAAGGTCCATAGTGAGTAGAATCCCTGAGATCTCTAACTCACAACCTTGACATATTTGATCAACGCTTACCTTAATTCCTAGGGGAGAACTCACATGCATCGGCTCTTCTAAGGTTTCAACCTCTAAGTCCAAATCTTTCACACATGATGTAGCAATAAAGTAATGAGATGCACCGGAATCAAATAAGACTCTTGCCATAAAGCGAGAAACAGAAATGTACCTTGAATGACCGGCGATGCGCAAGATTAGTTTGAGGTGTGATCGGCGTGGAGCAAAGCCCACAGTTCCTTGAGTCCCAGGCTTGTGAACCTTAGCCTCGACAATCCATTACCACGGCTGTCGGCTTTGATTGTAGTAGTAGTGGCACATGGCGCCTGGATTGATCTTGGCTCACTTTACCCATGGTAGGGTGGGAAGACAAATTGGAGGATCTATCGACGTCCCACTTGATGACTAGAGGGTAGGGTATCCCATAACTCTGGATCCTTGCCTCCCTAAAGAAATCCCTTTTCATGTGTCAGAGTGGTGACAATAGTAACATGTTTTCACTGGATGGGTAAGAGCCACTAAAGTCCTCATCTTAGGATGATTGATGGCCTTGGCCACGATAGGCTGACCTGTCCATGAAATCCTTGTGGAGTAAAAGTCCTCTGCCTCTTCCCTGAGCTAGAAGAAGAAGGTTGCCTCTCATACCTCTTATCTTTAACACCCGTATCCCGGATGCTCTGTGTGTCGTCCACCTCCCTCTCAATAGCCATAACTGTCTTGACCATCAACTCCATGTCTTGTAGGAGAGTCCTGATTTTACCACTGGATGGAAAATTTCAAACCATCCTTAAAATTTTCACTTTGGCCGTAATACGTAGCCACATAATCATCAACGAAGCAGTGGTCGGTGAACTTAGCCGTATTCAAGCGCGGTCGACATCCGCCCCCATTTGAGTTCGGAACTCCCGAAGCTTTTGCATGTAGAGCGGTGGCAGAAGTATTTTCCATGAAGAGCTCCACGGAACTCTTCCCGTATCGTTGCCTCCAAGTTCGGTTGAGGCCTTGACCCCGATCCACCATACTTGGGATTCACCACTACAATTGGAATATTAATACAGTTTTTATCCCCAGTAGGCGTCGGAGGTGATCTCAGCCTCCAGATCTTATCCTTATAAGACAATAATCGGCCACCATCGGTTTTCCTTCCTCCTGAAGGTTGGAGGATGGTGTGTGTAAGACCTCTGGAGGTTACTTAGCCCTCTATAGCCCCACGGTTACTAGCACATTACCTTGATGTGCTCCAGTCTTTCGCTGTAATGTTGTGATTCTGTGCCAATAGCCTCTATGAGCTCATTAATTGGCCGTGGTAGTGGGTTGTTGTTAAGCCCTTGCCTTGGCGATCTCTTTCTCGTTAGCCATCTACATATGTTAGATAACAATAGAGTCTTACATAGTATCCAAAAAAAAAAAAAAGGGGATCAAGTTTAAACTTTAAGATTTCTCTACTTGTCTAACTAGTAGCGCATGTGCCAACCACTAATAGACCTCAACATCCCAAACAATTCCGTTCATTCTTTTTCCGAACCCCCAAGGTTATGTTTTCTAACCCTAGTGCTCATTTTTTTCCATATACATTTTACCATGTATATAATTCACATAACACAACACCTGATCATGCCAGCATATTAAGGAAAAACATGAAATGCCTGATGAATCTGATAGTGCAGACCCGTACCCATCAAGCCTTAGGTAATCGCATACCTATGCCCTGATACCAAGCTGTGACGCCACTAAAATCACGAGATTAGTTGATCACCTATCAGCTTTGCGAATGCTGTGGATATCGTGTAACTCGATACCACAGATTGTATCCCATTCTGGATCCATGAATTTGCTAAAAAATTAAATGATCTCCTTTGTATGGGGAGCTCTATCAAAACCTTTGCACAATATCTGATAACATGACCCATCGAGGACCAAATATAACACAATGGCCTTGGATCCATTTATGAGTAAAAATTTACTGCAGGACCATTTATCCACATTAATATAAAAAGCATGTAAACATATTAAAAATAGTCCATATGAGTTAAGTCTGACTCTTTTACATAATTTTATGCAAGCTTAGTTTGTTCCAAGAATTTTACAAAAATTATAAAAGCCACAAGTGAAACTTTCTTCATCCTTGCGAGTCCCAAGAAAACGCCCACCAACTTATATCCACACGCTTGAAATGTTTTCCCATATAGAAGGGTGAGCCATGCCCGATGAGAGTAATTCCTACGAAATTTCACTCAAAACTAATTTTTATGCAATGCTCACATTTGACAATTCATATTCACATCAACAATTCCAAGTAAAAATATGCAATTCTAGGTTGGAATTCTACATGCCATGATATGAAATGAGATGAGACTCACTCATGCACCATACCTTGAGTCTTTACTAACTCCCACCACACAATGCAATGCCAATGTGTGATAAAATTCATCATTGATGGATTACAATGATCATTTTCGAAATATAATTACGTGTTTATAAACCAAAACTTATTGGATGTTAAACCTCGAATGATCATTTCATATATAAAACTCATGTGTCTTTTCGAGCAGCGGATTTTCGAAGTCTCACCGCAGGCCCTACATGCCTTGCTACACATTTTGGACTTTCACGATTGGAGTGTATGAACTAGTAATTGGGTTTTTCACCCGAGGGAGTGTTTAGCCCTTTTTGCTATTACCCGACACAAGTTTTTCCATGTCATCCAACTGTACGACTCTGTTGGTCTTCATCCATCAATCACTAAATGTGGTGTTTGATCTTAATAATGCACTCAAACCCATGAAATGCGATGTTCCCGTGCATGCACCATTGCATGCCAATGCCATGCCACATATGTAATGAATTCCATATGGACATTTTAATTCATACAATTCATCATGCATCATGGACAATTATATCACATGCATATAATCTCCAATTAATCACTCGAGACCGAAGTAATGATACATTATTACATACTTAACATTTTATCAAACAATAACAACCAAGCATGTTATCACAAAATCAAGCAACAACACACTTAACCCTCAAGGCAAATTGTGGCATGTAAAATGCCCTTAAAACAACCCAAACAACCCCTTAACCGAGCATAAAAACTGGCTAACCAAGCCCTTAACTCGACCATAAAACTGGCCAAACAAGCCCTTAACGATTCAATTTTTCTCATATCAAAATAGCCCACAAAAACAATTTTTTAAACATTCTACAAACAATCAAAAACCATCTCTAAAAGCCAGCCATAAACAAGCCAACTTGACACAAACCATTTTAAGCAGTCAAACAACCCCTTAACAACCATAAGCTAGATTTTAATCCAAAGCGGGTCCTAAAGCGATCATTTTGAACATGCCAACACTCACAATTTAGCCCACAAAACGTATAATTAGTATAAAACGACCTTTTTGTTTTTAAGCAGTCCACGAATAACCATAAACAAGCTAAAATCGTAGCAACCCCTTAGGTGCTAGAAAGCAAGCTAAACAACCCTAAACCATCATTTGAACATGCCATAAACACTCACATATCAGCCCACAAAACTTGCCACAAATAGGCCATAAAAAGCACTAAACAGCCTTTTAAACAGGCTAAAAATAAGCTAATGACCCATGGAATGAGGAAAATGGAACCACTTGGCCTAAGGATGAAATAAAGCCAAACAACCCTTAGGGTGATAAACAAAGTAGGAAAAGAATCCTACTTCCTTGGAGGCGTAATGCAAAAAATTATAATTAGGAGTCTGAGAACACCTCCTAAACCCGAAAACTTTGATTTCCCCCAAATCTCCTCTTTTGGATCTTCAATAAAATTTCTCATTTTTGGTGCACACGTGTAGCCCTTATCGAGGCGATGAACCTTAGTTCTTAGCAGAATGAGGTCTCCGGCGATGGAACAGTAGATATCGAAAGAAGCAGATTCTTTCTCTACCTCTTGCTCTCTCGCGTAAGGCAAAGAGTGAGATGTTACACCCTCCACCCCTTATTTTAACCTTACCTTTTAATTTTAAAGGCTTGACCACGTGCTCCACGTGTCCACGACCTGTTCGGGTCCGTTTTCGCCCCGAAACAATATATTTCGTCCCGGTTTAAGTTCAAATTATTTTACATTAATTTTATTTAAATTATTTCCCAACTTTCAAGATTTTCTCAAAAATCTCGTTTTTTGGGGTTCACTAGACATTTGTCGCCTCGAAAATCGTGAAAAATCCAACTATTTCGGAATGCGATGAAATTCGTCTAAATAACTAGATTTCGCAAGACGAATCCAACGGTGAGGTCTGTTTTTTCATATGAGATCTAGAAAATTTTAGGCTTGCAGCCTATATCGTAGTGACAATTTACCATTTTTCCATTTTTAGAAAAATTTCAAATTTACTCGGGTTTTACAACAATGTCAATGTAGCGGGGATTCATTAGCGACTCCCCACCAGTTAGCTAAGGGCATGGGCATTAAGTTCCCTTCAAACTTCACCTCGAACAATCAACTAGAAAACCCTAACACCTACTTGTGAGTAAACTCACTTATCTCTTTCTTTTCAACACATTTTCCTTTTTCATTATTTTTTTTTCTTTTGTTTTGTTGGGGCACATTGGAAATCCTTTTTATTGAGGTGTCCCACAACTATAGGAGTTAAGGTATCTCAAGGTAAGTTCAATTTGAGAAGAAGGGGGCTAGAACCAAGGTATATATAAATGAGACATAGTGTGTGTATGTGGTACGAGTTCCATTAAGAATGGTTTCTTGAAAAACAAGGGGGCTCTTCATGCAGTCTCCTGACGAAAGATACACTCAAGTCTAGATCCAGGTATTTTGAAGTGGTAATCCCAAATTTTGACTAAGAAAAACTTTTGACACGATGCAGAAACATTCTCAAAACCATTATTAGACACCAACCCAACTCATATGAAGCACAAACATCAAAAGAAGGAAAGAAAAACACATGAAAATAACAACCAAACAATTGAAAATAAATAACTAAAACAAGTAAGGAGATACAAAAGTTGGATTTTTGAAAAAAAAATTTAAATTCTTGAATTCATCTCCCCCAAACTTGAATTAAACATTGTCCTCAATGTGAAACAAAAGCAAGAATGGATAATGAGTACTCCCTTGAGGGTGATCAAGCCTCAGGAAACAGCTCCAACGAGTATGACTTGCTTATGAAATGCAAGTTGTGTCTTCTTCTCCACATGACTTGAAATGTGCAACTTGGCAAACTAAAAGAGACAAAGGTGTTTGGACGGACTAGGCCTTAGTTCCAAATGAGGGGAGGCTTGAAAATCGGAAGAATATAAGGAATTTAAGTAAGAGAGGATGCTGAAACTAATTTTCTTGTTCAAATTTTTGTTCTTAATTTGAGCCTCCAAGATGCTATAAGCTTCCACTTTTCAAGATTCTCCACCTTCATAACCAACTTTGAACTCCATAACCTGAAATCAAAACTAAGAAACACAAGATCAAGCAAGAAAATTTATTCAAAAACTAACTCAAAACTAACTAAGAAATGGAAAAAGGGAAAGAAAACTTATTGAGTTTAGGTTGCCTCCTAAGAAGCTGCTCCGTTTTTTGAGTCCAGCTTGACTTTACCAACTATGGATTGGTTGGTGATTCTTGCCTCCATCATTCTTTAAGAGGCGATAATTGTGCTCAATTAACTACTTGAACACCTTGTCTTCAAATGATTTGATCGTTTTGTTCGCAATGAAGGCTTCCTTGATCTCATGAAATGAGACTATTGACTCTTCAACCTCCATAATGTATGGTATGTCTTCACTTGGCAACTCCTCTTGCATAAATGCCTAACGAGTCATTTTCGGAATTGTTTTAACTTCTTCATTCTTCTCTTCCGGTTCCGAAGAAGTTGATTCCTCTTCATTCTTCACTTGCTCAACTAACTCTTCATCACCCTTTTCAACTTCCTCTACTTCATTTAGCTCTTCAACTTCTCCCCCACTTCTCAAGCAATATCCTCATGATTATTCATCTCATCACTCCGAATTCATTTCAATTGTGCTAACAAAATTTTCTTGTTGTTATTTTAAGAGTAACTTGTTGGCCTTTTTCTTAGCATCATCAATGAATCGGGTATAAGCACTAGCCATCTCCGCTATACTTAGATTTTCTTCTTGTGGAGCATGGCTTCTCTCATCCATTAACTGAGTATAAGCATTAGCCATATATAGGATGTGTGTGTTAGCCATCTTTGCTATAGTTAGTATCTCCTCTTGTAAAAGTTGGGGTGGATGATCTTATGCAAATGGATCCTCCATTTGACAATCTATGCTCATATGAGGTCCATTACAGTACTTACACATGGTAGGGTATACATGAAAATATTGGCTTAGACTCATCATTATGAAGTTGGATACTTTGAAGTTGGTTTGTAAGAAGCTTCAATTGATCCATCAAATTAGCAAGAGTAGCTTGAGTTGCCGAATCAGTGAAAGCATCCATAGTCAATCAATCTTCTACAACACAAAAACAAAAAATCCAAAGTAAAATAGAAAAATAAAATAAAACAAGACTAACTATATCCAAAGTAGAGTAAAACTATTTCGAATCAATATTAATAAAAACATAATCCCCCGAAACGGCGCCAAAAACTTGATAGGCATGAATGTGTGTATGTAAAATAATATGCCTATGTGCGCAAGTCCACACGTCGCCTCAAGTAATATAGAAAGCAAGTAAGAGTATCGTCCCACGAGGATCGACTATTAATTACAAACTCTAATCTAGCTTAGGCTCTATTTAGATGATGGGAAAAATTTGGAAAATACTCAAATTAACTAAACTAACATGCAAGAATCCTAATTTAACAAAGACTCAAAACTAAAAACCCTAGGGCATAGATTTCACCAATTCAAACCTATGTGAACCTCCTAATCCAATCAATTAATATCCATTTCGTTATGTTGATGGTGATTTCACTAATGCATATGGGAATCTCTCTATATAACTCACAATCTACCCTTAGGATAAGGTATTTTGCATATTTGCTTAACCCCAGATTTCCAAAGGCGTATTAAACCCAAGAAATCCCAATACCACACCTAATTTTACCTATATCTTTATTTCATAACAATTAAATGGTAATTCATCCATGGTTTAATCCAATTCTCACTTATCAAATCTTGAATAAAACCACAAAGCATGCAAGTATTGACCAATTACTCACAAGCATAAAGAACGAAATGAACTACTCAACACGTGTATGAAAATAAAGCATAAATCAACTTAAATTAAGAGAGATTCATATAAATAAGTCTTGAGTACATCTAAGCCCTAAGAAAACTAAATAAAACATAACCAGAAAAGGAATTACAACTATCAAAAGAAAGAAATACAAAAGGGGCACTATAAAAAAGAAGGTTTTTAGTGACGAATATTTAGTCACGACCACAAAATACCGTCACTAAATATGTTTTTTGTCACGGTCATCATAAACCGTCACCCAAAGTATTAATGGGGAATTTTAGTCACGGTTTTATTAGAAACTTTGACTATACATAAAAACAAATTGAGGGAAAATTTGGCGCGAATCATTTAGTCACAGTTTTTTTTAGAAATTGTGACTAAATTTATGCGAATGTGACTTTTGATCATAGTTTTATTTTAGATCGTGACCCAATCTATAAGTTAGCAAGTTTTGGTCACGGTGTTAAATAAATCCATGACCAAATGTATAATGAGTGACTTTTGGTCACGGTTTTATTTAAAACTGTGACTAAATATATAAGTTAACAAGTTTTGGTCACAGTGTTAAATAAAATCGTGACCAAAGCTATATATTAGTAATATGTTTGGACCTCGACTATATGTAAAATTTAATGGAGGGAAAGTTTGACATCAATAATTTAGTCACACACATACATACAGACATACTTATATATATTAAACTAATTAGTTAAAAATATACCTCGACTTTTATTAAAATTTTAAAAAGGAAAATACTTTTCTATATAGATTATAAAAATTAAAGCTTTTATATTATATACAAAAATAAAATTGAAATAAGGTAAGAGCAATGAAGAAAATATTGGTACTTGGATATAGATAATGATGATAATATTTTATTACATTCAATGACTATAATTTATAGAAAAATTAATAGTTTCAACATTAATGGTTTTGAATATGAAATATATTTGGATTAAACCCATTTGTTTTGTACATTCACAAATAATAATTATTAAAATGAGGGAATATTTTAAGCAACATTTAAATATATATATATATATATATATTGCAAGTGTATAACAAAGAAATTTTAATTTTTAAAAAATTAAATAATATGTTTATTTATTTAAATAGTTATATTTAATGTATGATGACTTAATTCATTTAGTTTTGTCTTGAAAGCTCGTGGTGTGACATATATAGTGAAGTTATAAGTATAAGATTTTTATTAGAAATTCGATGGTTGGATGCAAGTGGAAGAGGGATCGGGTAAAGGTGATATTATAATTGTGAGATTTTTGGGGGGTTTGTAAAACCCGAGAAAATTCTAATTTTCTGAAAAAGGGTAAAATGGTAATTTCGGTCAAAATCTGGAATTTTTCTAGATCTCAGATGAAAAAACAAACTTCACCATTGTAATTGTCTCGCGAAATACAGCTACCGATCAAATTTCATGGTCTGAGGCGATTTGGGAATTCCCGTTTTTCGAGGCATGGAGAGGAGTGTGGGACACTTAGCACTTTATGAGTGGCTCAGGAGGTGCCATCTGTCCTGGGCAGAATGGGTCAAACAATGAGCCAAGTGGGGCTCACATGAGACACATGACATCATGCCATTGGAGGGAAATCTATGGTAGGGAAATCAAAGTCAACCAATGGGAGGTTGACATGTGGCATGAGAGGACAAGTCTCTTGACCACAACTTGACCCAACCATTTGGATGGAGGAAAAGAGAGAGAAAACAAAGAGGAAAGAGAAAGAAAGAGAGTTTAGAGTGAGAAGCTCTCACTTCTCTCTAAATTTCCCGGTGATTGGACCGACGGTTCTAGGTGGAGCAAGAGGAAGAGTTTACCCTCGCATTAGAGCTTGTAACAAGACTGATTTATTTGAGTTGAGCTTCAGGAGGTAAGAGTTTTCTTTTACTTGTTTTATTCTTTGAAGTGAAACCATTTAGTAGACGAGGATATCTTGAGGCACAGATGGCGTGTTTTGATTCAGGTTGGTGAGTGAAGAAATCCTAGAGTGGTTTCTCCGATCGAGGCCCGTAGTGGACTGTTTGTGTGTGGCTTTATTGTGTGGATATGTTGTTGCTTGATTGAATAACATGTTGTGTTATTTGTGTCATGCTTATGGCGGTCTAAGGCCAATTTGCCAGTTTTATATTAGCCCGTGAGGCTAATTTCATGTTATTGCTATGTATGGATGAATAACATGATGATTGTGTATAAATTTTGTTAGTATATGCATGCTTAATATATTAACATGAATTGTTGTGAAGTAATATATTGCATTCATATACCTTTGGGATAACCTAGAATAATAGTGTGAGTGCATGACATGAAAAAGCGTGGTTGCTAAATGGATTTCAAAGGAGATTTTCAGAAGAATTTCCTTGATTGTCAACGAGTTCATCTCGGAGGAAGACTCATGGTATTTCGGAAGTTACCCGATAATTCACCTCGGAGGGTTGTCGATAGATTTTCTTGAAAATCGATTATTATGTTTTCAAGAACAAAACCTTTTGTTTGAAGCAGTGTTTTCTCACCTTGGCTTAGGCATGCGTGAGGGAGTCAATGAGGAGCTTGAAGTGAAAGGGTGGAGTCACATTCTCATCATTTCATGTAGACATTTGGTAGAAGACATATATGTTTTGCTTAAATGTTTGGTTTGCCATTGCATGAACACTTGAGTGTGGAGTAACCCACATGTAGGATAATTCCCTTCTTAGGGCTTTAACTCACTTTGTCGGGGAAAATTATTCAGTACGGGTGTTAGGAGGCGGCGCTCACTAGAGTAGCTTTTGAGAAAGCCAGACATGTGGCTTTGATTATATATTTTATAAGAGCATCACCAACAAGTATTCTGATTGAAACTATTGTAATATAGTTGATTATATTTTGGTGAGTATGGATGTATGAGCCAATGTGACCATTTTTACTCATGTATGAGTTTCATGATATGAGACACAGGTTTTCCGCAGGTTGATGGTGGTCAACGGGACCTCCTAGGTAGGGGTGCTAATGATGCGAGTCAAGCTCGAGTTCAGCTAAGCTCGACTCGAACTCGAAAACTCGAATCCAGAAACTCGACTCGAGAGCTGCAAGAAGCTTCCCAGCGACTTGAAAAATGAAGCTAAATTGAACTTCGAAAACTCAAACTTCGAACTTCGGCGAACTTCGGGCTTCGGCGAGCACCGAACTTGTCGGCTGAACTCGACCTCGACCGAACTCGAGTCGGGCTCGAACTCGACTCTGCTTCGAACTTCGAAGACTTCGAGCCAGACCGGCTCGAAGAACTCGAACTTCGAGCTCAAACTTGAATTGATTGAACCTGACTCGATATTGGACCATGTCATTTTCAAAGTCGGGTCTCCTAGTTGTTAATTGTTATCATATAAGAAATTATGAATAATGAAACAAGCTCTCGTTGGTTTAAAAACACAAAAATCAAATTATACAGTCCTACAACATCATAAAACTTTGTTTTAGTAATCTAAGCATAGACTATCAATAAACAAATACACTTGGCATATTCTTGAGATCGACTTCAAATAATCCCAATAGCTATGATAGGTGCTAGGTTTCAAGGGCTACAAGCTGATCATGAAATGTGATATAACCTCGTCAAACTAAATAAGCGATCCAACCAAAAGCCCATCAAGCATCTTCACAAACACACCACAAAAACATAACGATTTGTTATTAATAATATTAACTACGTAAAGCATCAGTAATAAATAAAGTAAGTAAATATGACTCATAATTTTAATTTCATAATCAAAACCTATTGAGTTATCGGTTTGTCAATTCCTTTGGAGGTATTGGAATTGGGATAAGAATTTCTTTAGGTTGATCTTCATCTTTGTTCTACAATAATATCAAAATGTAAGTATTTGATGTGTGCCCAAAACACTCATATTATACTCGCGTCGGTCTTTCATTTTTACATTTATTTTATAGTAATTTCATAGTTTTTGTGACGGGCTCTGATTTGGTGTTTTGTTTGATTCTGATCTGTCAGGAGCAAAAGAAGCGACTCTTAAGGAAGCAATTTTTTGGAACAGTGGGACGAGGCCGGAAAGTGGGCGTCACGTCGCGGCGATCCCACGTCGCGCTGACGTCCCTACCGCTCGCGACATGCGTCATGGCCGTCGGGTCAACAATCACGAAGTCAACAAGTGGAAAGCGTCGCGAAGTCTCAGCGTCGCGACGTTAATAGAATCAGGCCTATCATTTTAAAGTCTGAATGGTGAGAAAAAAAAAAAAAAGGAGGGGGAGGCATACGAGGCAGAGGCACGGAATTCAGGCGGAGTGAGCCACGGACTTGAGGAGATTCAAGGTTTATACTTGTTTCTTATTTTTGGATATTAGAATTATGTTTTTAATTCTAAACATTTTGATCTTTTCTTTTAGAGTATGTTCTAGATTTATTTCTGGGATTATGTTGTTCTGTCATATATTGATGGATTAAAGTTTGATAACATATTATTCGATTGTTTATCAATTTGTTACATCACGCTACATTTACGTAGTTCAATTATATGATAATGTCGTAGCATTAACGCTAAATGCCTTGGAAGTCGAGATTCGAGAGATGAGGTTTTCCGAGGGGATACGGATAAGCGACCTTGAGTTGATTGATGTGAAGATATTCCAGTGGTATTTTGGGGTTAGAGCGTTTAAGCATCTCGAATCTTACGGTTGAGATCAGAGATAATAACTCTATTCACGAGATAAGTGAATCTCTCGAAGAAGATGTCTAATGATAAGATCACCTCGCCATTGACAAATTGTAAATACATTGAATAATAATATCTTTAAGAAATAATCATTAAAAGTGACGGGAGATATAACCCAGCCTTTAATACCCGATAATTCATTAGAATCCCCTAAAACTCGATCGACTTTCATATTCACCTTCTTTCTAAAATCATCTCTTGAGATAATATTATCTAAAAGCCGAACCTTTGTGAGTCGATACACTTGTGCTGTGGATCGAATGTCCATCTTAGTGAGTACACTCTCTTACTTGAGGCGGCATTTTGCACATAGTACATTTTACACAGCGTTTTCGGCTGTCAAGTTTTGGCGCCGTTCTTGCAGTGGACAAACAGATTGATATGAAATTAGCGATTGATGTGATACTGGATTTTCTTTGTGTGTTTATTTTTTTGCAAGTCTTTATTAATTTGGTTTTGTTGGTTGAAGTGTGTTGCGGTGTAGGTTTCGTTAAGTATCGCGACATCGAGATCAAACTAACAACACTGTTCGATCTGAGCGAGAAAGACACGCAATTTGAAACGACCAGACGGATTGAAATCCGGCTAGTCATGGAAAACAGCGAAGAACAAGATCTTGGCGTTGAGCAGACTAAACCACGGGGCCCGAAATAGAATCAGGGAAGGTCAGCGCCCGGGCCATTTATACGGCGGATGATCCTTTCATGCTATTAGAATGATTCCATTGTGCCACCGCAGCCCATTTGAGCGGCTATCGGGCGACCACCTATTCAAGCAAACAATTTCGAATTGAAGTCCCACAATACAGATGCTTCAGAACATCTTGTTCCATGGACTACCCGTGAGAACGGGAACATGCATTTGACTAACTTCCTCGAAGTTCATTCTATCAAGTACAACGAGTTGGAAGAAGCTCTCAATTCTGATTATTCCGCTCTTGGAGATAGAGCGACAAATTTAACCGATCGACCACCGAGATTCAATCTTCATGTGGAATGATTTGGTGCAAAATTTGACTAAAGTTCTTCCCATGACCGAAAGTGCCTGACTTGTGCAGATGTCATCTGCTGGACAACTAGAGGAGGGCACGGCGAGGCATGGGGCGATTTCACGAATTGTGTGGAGTGCCTGCAGTGACGGATGGGATGCAATCCACTTTTATACATAATGGTACAGAAATGGCCCGACGATGATTGATGCTTCAATTTGGAGAACCTTGATGAAGAAGCCACTGAGACGAAAGCTTATGAAATCTTAGAGATCTTTGCGATAACCTTCGTCAATGGCCTAGAGAGAAGGCTACACTTCCACGGTCGTGCTTGGAATAATGAGTCTCGACAATGCAGGTAGATCATGCACGGTGACTAAGCTGATTAAATAGACGGCAAGGCAGCGACGCCATATGTAGACCACTCCATGGGAGTTGTGTGAGATTATGTGGAGGGCGACCTGATAGCCACGGAATCTTGATCGGAAACCCTCACAGTAGAGCAAGCCCGATCGTGTCGAGGTTCAATCGAATCAATCACGGCGTGAGGACCGTATGGGGAAAGCCGGGTTATCGGAATCGGAGTCGGGACGGGTGGGCGTAATCGAGAACCCCGGAATAGTCGGAACAATCGGGATATGGGTGGCGAATAATCGGGAACAATACGTTGTCGAGACGAGGAGACTAGTGAACCACCTGCGAAGAGTTGGTTAGAACAAGCTCTTGCCTGAATGTTAACTTCCCGTGCACTTTATGAATGAGACTAAGCGAACATGCGGTAAGCGACCAGGTTGAGCGATCAAGCAGCCTGGTGAGAAGTTTGGAGCCGCAAATGGGCGAATGGCAAATTCTTGTGAAGGCGTGGGTGCGCACAGAGACGGTCGAGTCAACCCGAAGAGATGGGAATGAGCATATTAAGCGATCATCTTTGAGAAGTAGGAAAGAATTGGAAATACGATTCTGACCCCGATCGTAGAGCAGGTTAGAGGCGAGACGGTCATTCGGCCAGAGAAAAAGATGATACGGATAAAGAACAACCTCCGGAAAGCGGTCATCAAAGAACTCTGCGGCCTTGAGCTGACTATACGATTTCCTTACGGCGTCTCGAGAAAGCACTCCATTGGATAAGCGATTCATGAAATTCATGGATGTGTTCAAAAAGGCTGCATATCGATATCCCGTTTCTTGGTACCTGAAGCGGATGCCACGATGTAAAATTCATGAAAGACATCTTGTCAGTAAAGAAAATTGATTTGACGGTAGACTTAGCGAGGAATGCGTGCCATCCTTCGGAGGCTGCATGGCTGAGGACCCGAGGCCGGGTTTCACTATCCTTTGCACCATTGGAAATGCTATCTTTGAGAGAGCCCTATGTGATTTGGGTGCTAGCATTAATCTTATGCCCTTATCCATTTTCAAGCGTTTGGGATTAGGGCTCGCATTCTGATCACTCTTGACTTATGACCCAGATCTTTGAAGCATTGAGAGGGATAATAGAAGATGTCTTGAAATTAAGGTCGACAAGTTTATCTTTCGGCCCGAGATTTCATTGTTTTGGACATGGAGGAAGATAAAGAAATACCAATAATCTTGGGAGGGCCATTTCTTGCAGGCGAGACGATGATTGATGTCTGAAGAATGGCCCAGAGCGAGAAGTCTGAAGAGGAAGTAAAGTTCAACGTGTTTGAAGCGGTGAGACACCATTGAGGAAAGTGATACTTGCTTCATGGCCAGAAATAGTTGAGACTATAGTGTCTAGCCAAAGTGGTCTCATGACCCTTTGGAGACTAACTGATGGAGAATGAGTTCGAGAACACAATGAAGAGCGAAGAATATGTTAAATGGATGGACTCTTTTAGGACATGATAGGCGATGCTTGAATCTGGCGAAGGAGTTAAAGCAGGTCAATCGATTGACGGCCTTGAGTGGAACAAAAACCTCTACCTAGCCATTTGAAGTATGCATACCTTGGGGTGAATCTCGCTACGTGATTATCTCGGCATCTTTGTTGCACTAGAGGAAGAGAGATTGTGAGGTCCTTCGAGATCACGAACATGCACTCGGATGGTCTCACAGGCGTCCCCAAAGGTTGATCCTTCTATGTATTGCATGTTTGCATTAGAAGATGGACATAAACCTTGATGGAAGCGAGAGGAGGTTAAATCAAATGATGAAGGAGTCGTCAGTAAAGAAGAGGATTAAAATGGCTAGACACTTCAGGGTAATTTATCATTCGAGACAGTGCATGCAGATGGCCCGATTCGGGTAGTCTTGAAAAAGGGAGGAACAAGCGTCATGAGGTTAAACAACATCTTGCTGTAGTCTAGAGCAGTTCTTAAGATTGGAGAATTTGTATTGATTATCGGGTGAACAAGGCCCTTTCCAAGATCACTTTCCATTCTTGGATTTCGTCCCGGTCTTTCGTCGATTAATAGGTTATGAATATTATTGCTTTTGGATGGATGTTAGGTTCTGACCAAATTGCCATAGCTCCACGAAGATCGGGGAGAAGACAACATTCACATCGCATGGGTACACATTTGCATTACGTGGATGCCCTTTGGGCTATGCAATGCAGGAATTGCTTACCGGCGATGTATGATGGCCATATTCACCAGGCATAGTGGAAAAGACAATTGGGAAATCTTCATGGGCGATTTCGATGTCGGGAAATTCATTTGAAAATTGTTTAGAAAACTTGGTATGCGGCAAGATGTGAAGAGACCCGACTTAGTACTCAAGGTGGAAAAGTGCCATTTAATGGTACAAGAGGTAGTAATCACTTGGACATGGATCTCAGCAGAGGGATAGAGGTAGATAGAGCGAAGATTGAAACAAGCGAAAAGTTGCCTCCACCCTCGTCGATAAAGGGATTCGAGTTTTCTAGGCCGCATTTGGATTTTATAGGCGGTTCATGAGTTTTCCGCAGTTACCAAAACCATTGTCCCTAACCTCTAGTCGAGGATCCCGTTTGACTTTGATTCGCAATGTTTGCATGCATTCTCGGTGTTGAAGGATAAGTTGGTTTGACTCCTATTGTTTGTGGCACCCGGATTAGTCATTCCCATTGAACTCATGTGACGCCGGCGACCGCGTTAGAGCGGTCTGGGGCAGAGAAAGAGAGAAAATCTTTGAGTAATCTATTATGCTAGTAGAACCTTGAATGATGCTCGACCAGATTATGCCCTTCTGAGAGAAAGAGCGTTGGCCATTGTGTTGCTTTTCGACAAGTTTAGGCCATATTTGATTGGCAATAAGGTGCGTGGTGCACCTTGATCATTACGCCATTAAGTACTTGATGACCAAGAAGATGCAAAACCACAGATTAATTGGTGGGTCCTTTTGTTGCAAGAATTCGATGTAGAAATTAAAGACGAAAGGCCTTTGAAAACCTAATGTGAGACCATCTTTCACATTGAAGGGCCGAGGAGATGATGTTCAGTGAATGGCAATTTCCAGAGACGAGAAACTCTTAGCTATTGAGAAAGAGGGCGGTTACATGGTTCGCGAGATTACGTGAATTATTTGAGTGGCTAAAAGTAGTCCCTCCCGAATTTAACTTCTCCAATGAGAAAAAAGGAGTTTTTCGCAGCCAAACACTATTATTAGGAGGAGCCAATTCTTCTGAGACTTGTCTTGTCAGGTCATAAGAAGATGTGTACTTTCGAAGATGAAATCTGACATTCTAAACCGATATCTACTCTAGTGTAGTGGACGCTGGTGGCAGGCAGCTAAGGTGCTTGATCGGGTTTTACTAGCCTTCTTGTTTAAAGATGCTCATCGATTCGTTTCCACTTATGACAAATGTCAGCAGATGGGGAACATCTCGAAAGAACTGAACCACCCATGCATCCCATTTTGGAGGTAGAATTGTTTGATTTATGGGGGATAGATTTCCTTGGGACCATTTCATCATACGGCAACGTACATTTGTTGGCGAGTAGACTATGTCTCAAAGTGGGTAAACAATTCCTACACGCACCAATGATGCCAAGGTTGTGGCTCGATTCTGGCGTAACGTAATATATTCCTCACGTTGGAACTCCTCGAGTCTTGATCACGAGATAATGGTACCCATTTACGCAATAAGGTAATTGATAAGGCTTTGTAAAAGTAGCAAAGTGCGTCATCGTACATCTCTTGCAGCATACCACGCAGTCAAGCGGACAAGCGAGTATCAAATCGGGGAAATCAAATACATTCTCGAGAGGCAGTTAGACTCGGGAAGGATTGGTCTAAAAGATGGACGATGCACTCTGCAGGCATACGTCTGACATTTAAAGCTCGCTTTGGGTATGTCACCATTGAGTCGTTTATGGTAAAAGCTGTCATCTTCCGATGGAATTGGGCATCGGCCTATTAGGTGCTCGGCGATTAAACATGGATAGTACATTGGCTGGTGAGAAAGCTTAGTATTTGCTCCAACTCGATCAATAGGATGGTCGAAAGCAAAAGCTTATGAAACGCCCGCATTTATAAGGAAAAGACTAAAGCACAGCCGCAGCAGACACATCACCCAGAAAGGAGTTCCGCAGTAGAATGACAAGTTCTTATATTCAATTCCGTACAAAAGCTTTCGAGGAAATTGAAGTCGATCGTCCGGGCATTTCTGATGACCAAGGAGTCTTTTTAAGCGCGATTAGGCGGGAAGTTACACATCACGAAGGCACATTCTGGTCACCACTGGCGATTAGGCCCGAAGTATTATGGAGGCGGGTTCCTGCTTGAGCAAGCGAGCCATTCCTTTGATGCGAGACACGATGTAGTCGAGAGATCATATGAGTTCGGGTTCGAAGGCACATTGCGACCTTCGAAGTCGTCGAATTACTTGACATTAAACATAGCGCTTCTTGGGGAGGCAACGAACATTAAACTTTTCCTTTTTCTTAGTTCAATTTCTATTATTTTATTTTCGACAATATAGGGTTCACAGCTTTCACATGTCCCGGTGTTTCCACTTGTTTGTTAATTTCGGAGACCAGCGAATGCAGCTAGTGGGAGGATTCGTTCAAATTGTAATTACAAGTCCATAAAGTCCGCAATGCAGTGGGGAGGGTTTTCTGATCAAGAGATCATCAATGTGCAAATTTATTCTGATCCATAGGCACCTGCGTCGCGTCGCGTGGACCTCCCAATCGGCGTCAAATTGACCCCTCTGTCGCGTCGCGTGGATCCCAACGTCGCGGCGTCCGTTGTATCCTCTGTCGCGTCGCGTGGTGGATTTTATGACTCTGCATCCGCGTCGCGGCGGTGGTTTTCATGACTCTTTTTGTCACGTCGCGACGTGGATTTTCATGACTCTCTGTCACGTCGCGACGTGGCTCCCAACGTCGCGACGTCAAATTGTATCCTCTCTGTCACGTCGCGACGTGGAATTCTAACGTCGCGACGTGGATTTTCATGACTCTCTGTCACGTCGCGACGTTAATTCTAGACGTCGCGACGTTGTTAATTTCACTCTCTGTCACGTCGCGACGTTGCCCCGCACGTCGCGACGTTGCCCCGCACGTCGCGACGTTGCCCTGTTTTAAAGCCAAGACCAGTTCATTTTGGATCTTCACCTGCCACTCCATTCGCCTAGCCATCTTGCTTACCTACACTCCCACTAGCCTACGGAGCTCTGTCCTGCCCAGTAGGAGGTTTGTATATGTCGCCTTAGATGCCGCTGTGCATCCCAGAGCTCTCCTCACACATTGGCTCCGGGTCCTTGTGGCATTTCCACCACATTGTGCTCGGGTCTAGCCTTAGGGCATTCTCAGTTGGTCTAGGGGTCTCTTAGATTCTATTTTAGGGTTTGTTAGGTGCATTCTAGGGTTTGGAGTCATAGTTAGT
Organism: Tetrastigma voinierianum; assembly: GCA_016808115.1. NCBI lineage: Eukaryota > Viridiplantae > Streptophyta > Magnoliopsida > Vitales > Vitaceae > Tetrastigma > Tetrastigma voinierianum. The sequence goes on along the minus strand of JAEQBH010001228.1, from coordinate 355,902 downwards.
TTTTTAGCACATAGTAGTTTTGATTCGTTTAGTTGCACACTAGGTGTTTTGCTTTTGTCTAAGTCGGTGGGGTGCCCACTTTGGTGCCACGACCACGTGTCGATCTAGGTCGATATGTCGTGAGGCGAAATTGCTGCTTGGTCGGCCCGGTGAGTTTGACCCACTTACGATACCATGCGGTTTGTGAATCTGAGTGCCAGCGTCCGGTTGGCACCATTTTGAACGATCATTCATCAAGGAAGGGGTTTCACACCACCTGGAGTGATTTTAGCAAGACCATTGCGGTAGGGATCGGCGTGCTGTGCAGCCACCTCGTCAGTGACGATGGTGTGGTGCGAGGAGTTCTCATCAATCTGCGCCTCCCGTATTTTGAAGAAAGTCGAGTCTGCGGGCGTATTAGTCGACTCGATCTTGGTCGATCAATGGTTGTCTGATCTCGAGCATGTCCCTTCGGAGGCATTCGGCCAGGCTCCACAAGCACCAGACTACCAGGGTTATCACGTATTGACGATGGTCGAGGTGGTGAAAATCAATAGTGCGAGCCCGTCGGGCGAGTAGAATTTCAAGGCGAGCATTTGGCCTTCATCCTGATGCAGCATCCTTCATCACGTCGCGTCTGTTCAGCAATGACGTGTGTGAAGTATTTGCCAACGTATCTACTGATTACGCCGTCTTAAGGATATACCTTTTGATGTAGGGGCGGAGTTATCGAGATGCCATCCTCCACCAGTGAGACCAAAGATGAACTTAGGGCACCCCTTCCTTATCTTTGGCTTGTCTGAGCAAGCTAGGGGTGCCTCGACGATAATGGCTGGCTCCACCCTATAAAGGCCATTCCCGGTGTGGGACCGCGGTGTCGCGCCACGAGGAGTTTATGATTCGGTCATGAGCCCTCGGGCGGATGGCTTGCATGATTAGCCGAACCGTTATGGCTTCTGGCGTCCGGAGACATTGGCGATCCTCGTCCATACCTCCGCCGCTTGGCTGGCCACGGCGGCGGCTCCTCCGATCTTTCCCTAGACGCCGAGGACCCGGTGCTCTCCCTCGCGGCGCTTTGGCGCATTTTGGGGATGAGACCCGGGGCATAGCGTCCTCGCCACAAGGACTTGGAGGCCCTCGTGCGGATATGCGTATGAAATGCTTGGCCAACCGAGGCCACCATTTTCTGCAATGACGTGAGGACCTTACAGGACCCGGTCCCGGCGCGGCTCTGGCCTTCCACCGATACACCTCCACCACCACGCCGTGATCACGAGAGTACCATCGCCCCTCTTTGTTTTATTTCTTGCCGGGTGGGGACCTTTGGCTATTTTGTTTTGGGGTGTGGTGATCGTGTTTGTTTTGTTTAGTTAATTTTGTTTTTAGTGTTTTATAGTGCTTTTGTTTTTGCTAGTGCTTTTATTTTGTTCAACATAGTTGTGTTTCTATTTAGTTAATGTTTAGTTTAGCTTACCTGAGTCATGTGTAGTTCGTTTGCGTTTGTGTTAGGTCGATCTTATATGTAATAATTCGTGTTTGTGTGCCATGTTAAAAATTGAGGATCTTTTGGTGAATTCACGATTAACATGGATGTTCAAATGCATACGATGTTTTGATGCTTTCGGTAATTAGGTTGAATAGATGGAAAGGGTTGGTAGACCAATCCGAGTAGTCGAGACACCGATTCGAGAATACTATCACGCTCGCACTAATGACCTTTAGAGTATGCATGGCGCGAGACCCGACTCGTAGTTCGACTAACCTTGGGAACTCGAACCATTTAAGATGGGACACACCCGATAAAGAGGATTGCCATCGATCCCAGACAAAGAAAATACAAAACAATAGAAAGGTGAAAAAGAAGGAAAATGACAAAAAAAAAAAAGATACGTAGAATAAAGCGGGATTATCCAATCGGAATCCAGAGCACGATCAGAGGCCTTTCAAAGCCTAATGCCACACTAGCTTGTGATTTGAGGGTCATTGACTTCAACGCACTTCATGGGATAGAAGATGGATTTTCCTGACCTAGAGACTGAGTTTGGTTGAGTGTTCGGGTGAAGTTTGAAGAGACTTAATGCACGGGTGCCCACTTAACCAGGCGGGTGGGGAGTCACCAATGGATCCATTCTGGGAACACTCAGCACTAAAACTTCTTTGGCACTAGGTCTTTTTCTATGTCTTTTGGGTGCCCAGGAAGTTTTTAGGTATTACGCGAGAATAAGATGGGTGCGTTCTATCCTTTTCCTAGATTGGTTCCTTCGAATAGGTAGAGTGAGCTTAAGTTTGGGAGTGTCGGAGCCTAGGCATACAGGGAGTCATTCATTATCGCACATAGGGTCATTGGGAAAGGTTATTAGTACCATGGGATTTGATGCTAGTCACTTCTACCTATTTCAGCCCAGTTTTAGAAAGTGGGACTTGTATGCATCCTGTGAACTTCGAGCAAAGCAGGCGTAGTCGGTCCAATTGATCCTTTACTTTCGGCATGTGCGACCACGGTCTTAGTGTTAGTTTTTAGTAGGTCGGATGTATTAATACGGTTTAGAGTCCATTCTTGCTTGAGATGACGAAACTAAGTTGAAGTGTGATGGTGCCCCAAACACTCATATTATACTCGCGCCGGTCTTTCATTTTTACATTTATTTTATAGTAATTTCATAGTTTTTTTGTGGCCAGGCTCCTGATTTGGTGTTTTGTTTAGTTCACAGTGTCCAGGCAAGCGGCTCTGGAAGCATTTTTGGAGCAATGGGGTCAGGGCAGAGAAGTGGGCATCACGTCGCGGCGTTCAGCCGTCGCGGCGATCCCACGTCGCGGCCCCAGCGTCACGACGTCGGGTCGACAATGCAAAGTCAGCAAGTGGAACGTCGCGGCGTCGACTCGAGATCAGGAACCACATCATTTAAAAGTCTGAATGGTGAGAAAAAAGGAGGGGCGTACGACGAGAGGCACGAGATTCAGAGAAAGTGACACAGGACTTTGAGGAAGTGCGGGATTTGTCTTGTTTCTTATTTTTGGATATTAGAATTATGTTTTAATACTAAACATTTTGATCTTTGGCTCATTATGTTCTAGATTTATTTCTAGGGTTATATTGAACCACATCATATGTTGATGGATTAAAGTTTGATCTTTTATATTGTCGGTTGTTTATCAATTTATTTATCACCTTTCTCTATTTAATGATTCCAATTATATGATAATGTAATGGTAGAAAGCGGTGTGTAAAATGAATGCCTATGTGCGCAAGTGCAGCGCTAGTATAGTGTACTTAAAGAGTACGGATATCGATCCACGGGGAAGGTGAATTGACTACGGAGGTTACCTTTCGAGAACTGATATCTGAATAAATGATTCTAGGGTAAGAAATTTAAGTAAGGAAGCTATAGCTAAACTATTGATTCTAGTGAATTAATGGTGTTGGCGCCTAGGGTTAAATCTCACACATCACGTTTAATGGATTACTTTTCTAAAGATATTGCTATTCAATATATTGTAATATATCAATGGCGAGTGATCTTGCCTGAGATATCCTCTCTCGAGTATATCCACCTATCTCGTGAATAGAATCGAGTATATCTACATCTCGACTCGGTATTAAGGAAATGCTTAAATGTTCACAACCCCGAATACCTTCGAGTTGGAATATCTCTATTAGCAGAATCGTACAAGGCTACTCTGCAGGATCCTGAATGCCCTCATCTCTCGAATCTCGGATCTCGGTGCGTTATGCTAACATTGGCTTGGACATTTATCATATAATTGGGAAATGCGGGTATAGGAAGTAGATGTGACTTAATTACTAACAAGCCAGATAACATGAAAGATCAAACTTTAATCATTGTATGTGACGGGGTTTGATGTAACCACTAGAAAGAATCTAGAACATCATCGGAGAAAAGATCAAATTGTCTAGTATTAAAAACATCATTATATTATCCAAAAATAATATCTAACTTCTGAAACGAATCAAATCGGGCACTTCCTCCAAGTCTACGTATTTGCTCTGGAATTAGGTACGCTCACCGTCGTCTCGATCCCCTAATTTCTGAGCCATTCGTACTTTAAATGATGAGGTGCAGATTTTCGAGCTGATGTCGCGACGTGGTGACGTCGCGACGTGGTGACGTCGCGACGTGGTGATGTCGCGACGTGACAGTCACTTCCTTGCCTGCTCCTCATTGTTCCAAAACTACTTCCAAATTCTTTGCTCTTTACGCTCGATGGACACCTTAACCACACCGGACACAAAATCAGGGATCTAGCCAAAACTATAAAATTATTACAAAATAAATGTGAAATGTGAGGCAGAAGCGAGTGTAAGATAGTGTTTAGGCACTCCTCACACCCCCGAGCTTAGTTTCTTGCTTGTCCTCGAGCAAACGGAAAGCTCTAAACAAGGACACACACACGAACGCAATGTAACTAACACTAAGACAGTGATGCACATGCTGAAAAATAGGGGATCAATTTGGACTGACTCACATACCTTTGTTTTGCTTTCGATGTTCGATGAAGGCATACGAGATATTTACGACTTTCGGTAAATTCGATTGGGAGATAGGTGAAGCCGGCTAGTGCATCAAACCCCCATGTGTTCAATAGCCTTTCCCAAAGCCCTATGTGCTTATAGTGAATGACCTCAGGAATATGCCTAGGTTGGAAATGCCGACTTAAGCTCAACTACTTTATTAGGAAGAAGCTAACTAAGAAAGGATAAGGCACCCATTTATTCATGTCCTCATACTTAGAAATTTCCTCGTACCTAAAACAAAATGGAAGAGACCTAGTGCCAAGAAGTTTTAGTAGAGGTGTTCTACATGCGAGGGGATCCATTGGTGACTCCCCACCGAGTTAGTTAAGGACACCGAGGCATTGATTCCGCTGAAGCTTCACCACAGGAACACTCGGCCAAACTCAAAGGCCTAGGTTGCTGAATGATCCATCTTACATCCCATGTAGCGGGCGTGAAGTCAATGACTCGGCCGGTTGGCTCGGTGGTAGGCTTTGATAGGCCCCTCGAATTTGTGCTCGGGATTAGGATTGGATGATCAAAAGCTATTCTATGCATATACCTATTTTTGTCATATTTCTTTTTCTTTTTCTCTTTTTCTATTGTTTTTGTATTTTTTTCTTTTTGGTTGGGGCTCGATGGCAATCCTCTTTTGATTAGGTGTCCCATCACTCAAATGGTTTGAATCTCCCTAGGTTGATCGAACTTTAGTAGTTGGTTCGGCATCTATGCATACTCTGAAAGTCACTACTGTGTGAGTGTGATAGGGTCTTTGAGAACTGGTTTCTTGACTGCAGGGATTAGTTCCACTAACCCCCTTTCACCTATTCAGCCTAATTCTTTGAGCATCAAGCAAATGTATGCATTTAGACAAGTCTATAATTAGTTCAATCGAAAATGATCCTCGATATTCAGCATGGCGCACATATACGCAATTGTGCATGAAAGAATGTCACAAACACACGCGACAACTAACACATGACTCATCAACATGAAAGTGCGATGCAAAATAAACTAAAACTAAACCTAAACACCACCAATAAATGCATGAAATACTAAAAACAAAACACAACTAATATGCGGAACAAACTAAAAATACTGCATACTACGGAAATCAAAACATGATAAGCGAACAAAAACATAGTACCCTCGCAAAACCAAAAACATAAGTACCATTTATCAGCATCCCCCTTTGAACAAAATAGCGATTGTCTAGCAGCAGGAATAAAACATAGGGTAAGGGGAACTCCCTGAATATCAACTGCGGTGGAGGTGGTGAGTGGGCGGGTCTGGCGGGAGGCTGAGCGGTTGGGCTGTGACCTTCTTTGTTGTAGAATGATGGCCCTGATTGGCGGATTGTCCGCATGTGTTATAGCGCCTCCATATCACAGGTGCGAGGACTCGGTGCTCTTGGGTCTCATCCAGGAATGCGTCAGCGCTCGGTGAGGTGAGGCAGGGTCTTGAATCCGGGAAGGGCGGGAGCGACCGCTGAAATTCTTTGGGGTGGTGGTGGATGAGGCGGGGCGCCTATGTCATCTGGGTATCGCGGGAATCCATGAGCGATGTCGGGAAGCTCGTCCTCGTCGAGGGCTCGTGGCGTCGTGGGCTCCACTCGGGTTGCGGGACACCGGGTGTGTCCGGCAGCCGATATGGCGCGATCGGATGAAGCCGGGCCTGCGTTGTCGTCGAGGGCACCTGACGTTTGCCTGAGGCCAAAATCGAAAGGGTGCCCGGGTTCATCAACCCGCGTCCGGTTGTGGAGGATAGCATCCTCTATAGCACATGACTATCGAATGGTATATCAGGATGATGGCGAGAAGTTGAAGCGAGGAGCATTTGAAATTTGTCGCCTCACACACGATGCGTCGTCGGGGATAAGGCGAAGTGATAGTGATCTGAAACCCAAGATATGGGCTGTGCTTGCGCAGAATTGACGCATGGCGCATGTTGATCCTCCGCTTTCGCCGGCCTTTGGTGATGCGGGATGACCGCCGGGGGGTGGTCGGGATGCTTTCATGGTGATCGAAGGGTCCCGTGGGGACATGCTCTAGGCCATAGAAACTATTGATCGACTCCGCCTTTGAAGTCGACCAATGCACCGCTTTCTGACCTTTTTTGAGGGACATGGGAGGCGAGGTTGAAATAAAATTCTAGCACCACGGCTCATCGTGGCCATTTCGGGCGAGGGTGGTTGGCATAAAGGCGTACCACCCTTAGCCTCGATCGTCTTTACGAAGAAATCATCGGGGTAGTAAAACCCTTCTCTTTGATGAAGGATCGGTTTTGCAAATTGTGCTAAACCGATCGTGACACTTTCGCGTTTATAAAGCGTGAGGCATCAAATGTGGAATTAGGTCATGGCGGAAGCGCTAAAACTAACGAGCAACTTCTACCTCTTGCTGGACTTATCTTACGATTTAGAGACCTTGTGGAGTGGCCTAAAGTGGGCACCTTGACTTGGACAAAATACAGAAGCACCTAATGTGCTAAATGGAAACTAACTATGACTGAGACTCGAGACCTAAGTAGACCCGAAATACCACAAATGAACACTGGTAGACCCTGAAACCACCCGCTAGAGTACCTAGGTACCTAGAATCACGACCCGAACACTAGAACCAAACACGGTGAGTTACCACCACGGCCTCGGTACGGCGGAGGTTGGCTCAGATGAACTCGGAGTGGTCGGTGAGACGATGGATGGCCGCGGCGGGTGGGATGGGACTCGGCCAGGTCTGTGGAGCAATGAGTAGCGGGAGTGCTAGGGTTCCGATGAGTGAGGGTGTGTGAGATGAAGGGCCAAAATGAAACCGTTCTTGAAATTTAAGCGAGTCGCGCGTCGCGGCGTGCGGGGTGACGTCAGCGGCGTCGTAGAGAGTGATAAACAAGACCCGCGCGTCGTGGCGTTGAGTCGCGTCGCGGCGTGACGAGAGAGCTTCACTGAAGCGGCGTCGCGGCGTTGGAGGTGCGTCAGCGGCGTGGCGAGTGGGTTCAATCCGCGTCGCGGCGTTGGAATCGGCGTCGCGGCGTGAGCAAAGTGACGAATGGCGTCGCTGCGTTCGGGGCCGCGTCGCGGCGGTAATGTTTAATACCCGATCCGCGTCAGCGGCGTGTAAGCGACGTCGCGTGGGACTTCCGCATTCGCGGCGTGAGGCGTGCGTCGCTGACGTGGCGGAGCATATAAATTTGGCGTCGCGGCGTGGGGAGTCCGCGTCGCGGCGTGCGGGGCTCCGGTATCGCTATCTGATGGTGCACAAGCTTCCCGCGCGATTTTATGGACTTGTAACACATGATTGGAGCGACTCCTCCTCACTACTTGTCACGCATCACAGTAGACAAACAACAAAAACATCGATCACGGATGAAACTAGAAACCAAAAATCACAGTAAATAAACAATAAAACTTGAACTAAGAAAAAAAAAAAAGTTTAAGAACACTTGGGTTGCCTCCCAAGAAGCGCTATGTTTAATGTCGTTAGCTCGGCGACCCTGAATCTCACTGTGCAAGACACTTAGGATAAGCGAGAAATGTATGCGCATCCTTATAGTGCTCACGATGCTGAGGTGGATGAAATGCTCTTACTGTACATGCCCTTGCCGCTTCTCAGTGTCTTTAAATGCGCTAAGCGGTTTATCACAGAAATTTTCTCATCTTGCAAAATCTACGTATCTTGAAGTTAAAGAGATATCTTCATTTGGATCGTTGTCTGGATGCTTCATGGGTTGAAATACATGGAAAGTAATTTCGTCTCCTTGGACTCTCAATTTGAGCTCACCCTCTTGCACATTGATTTGAGCCTTTCCCATAGCCAGGAAGAGTCTGCCAAGTATAATGGGTAGGTCGTCTTCTTCCGTATCCCGAATACAAAGTCAATTTGGGAGACCAGATTTACCAACTTTTACTAGGACATTTTCGATTATGCCGAGGATGTTGGTAGGACTGTCTTGAGTTGCAAGGCGATTTGTAGTGATTTGGTTCTCCCGACTTTAACCTTTTAAACATCCCGGCTTGGCATCAAGTTGCAGTCTTTGGCTCCCAGTAGCGGGGTTTTCGGTCTGATCCCACATGAGAAACGGTGTAGCTGAGGATCTTGAAGTTTTTGGAAGCTTCTTTTGGGGATGTACTTCCGTTCCTCAGTTAAAGCGATGGTCCCATATTCCTCCAACTTCTTCTTACTCGCCAAGATCTTTTTCATGAATTTTACGTAACTTGGCATGTTCTCCAGTGCCTCCAAAAAGGGTATATTAATATGTAGCTTCTTGAGATGTCGAAACTTTGCAGTGCTTCTCTAACTTGCCTTTCTTCAACCTGCGAGATCTGAATTGGTATAGCGGAGTTAAATACATTTTTATGCATTTCGTTGTTCCTTCTGACTTTATTATCTTTGGTACTCTCGTATCTCGGGGTTGCTCGTGCTTGCATCTCTGGTCCTTTGGGATGCTTTGGTCTTGCTCCTTAATTTTCAATTCTACTAGTAGTAGAGCGGCTTGAGTTCAACTCTCTTTTCCCTTTCCTTAGAGTGATAGCTTTGCAGTACTCTTTCCCTTCTCCTCTAGGGTTTACTTCTGAATTGCTTGGTAGCGAACCCTGTTGCCTTTCTGTCAACAAGTTTGCCATTTGGCCCATTTATTATCCGAGCTTCTCGGTATCTTGATTCGCGTTGCTTGTTCTTGCATGTTGCCTTAATCTCATTCATAAAGAAGAGTGGGAAGTTAACATCTGTGCAGGGCTTGTTCTAAATCAACTTTTTCTCGGAGGGTGGTTCTTTGATTCGGTTCGATAGCGTATTGTTAAGTTATTCCATACCCGTATCCTTGATTATTCGACTATTACGCAGTTACGATTATTCGCCTTTATTTTGATTCGATAAGCTGACATATCCCGATCCTTCTTCTTTGTGGTTGATTAAACTAAACTGGACACATCTTTGGGCTTGCTCAGCTTGTAGGGTTTCTGGGTGCGATCTGGCGAGCTATTATCTTTGTCCTCCAGAGATTACCTGACTCCGGCCCAAATTAGTGCAGTATGTATGTCTTTGATCTCTCTTGTCTATTTAAATTGTTTAGTCGATTTGAGCCACATGATTTACAGTTGTTGAGAAGCGCATTATGCATGCCTGCCCGTGTTTCTGGTGTAGCCTCTCTAGGCCAGCGATTAGTGTTGGTTGCGACATCTTCCAATATCTCATACGCTTTGATGCGTGGTTTTCTTCATCAATGATCCTCGGTGAGGCATCATCATTGTTCGGGTTGCTGTTCTCGAGACCATTGTAGAAGGTGTGGACTGCATCCATCCCAGTTAGTCGGTGGTGTGGGCACTTCGCAATGGTCGTGAAATCATCCCATGCCTGCGGGTTCTCCCCCTCTAGTTGTCAGAAGGTATTGATCTCTTGCCGGTTGTGCAGATTTTCGAAGGTGGAAAGAACTTGGTGACTTTTGTACCAAATGGATTCCGTATTATTAGGTCACGGTGGTGGTAGTTGTGATGTTTGGCTCTATCCACAGGGTGAAAGTAGAACAGCAGTAATCTTAGAAACTAACCCGGTAACTCCGTTGTACTTGATGGTATCGCAAACGAGGAAGTTAGTCAAATGCATGTTGGGTTCTCTGAGGTAATCCATTAGACAGATGTTAAACATCTGTGCGTAGCCGACTTCAATTCGAAATTGTTTGCTTGAATCGGTGGCCGTCGATCGGCCGCCTGACGTCAGTTCGAACAAATCACAGGTAAATGAACTCATCTAATAGCATGGGCATCGCTCGCCGTATAAATGGCCTCGGGCGTTTGATTCCTTCCGTGATCTTACTTCGGGCTCGCGGTTCGGGCTTTGTTCAACGCCAAAATCTGCCTTCAGTGTTTTCCATGACTATTGGAATTCTAATATGTTCGCTCTCCGTCTTCTACGTTAACTGTAGAAGTCTTTTCTCGGCTCAGATCACACTGTGTTGACACCCGATTTTGTCGTCGCATGTACTCAATCAAACCCGTGACCGCAATAACACACTTAACTAACAAAACCAAATTACCAAAGACTTGTAAAATAATAAAGTAACGAAAAATTCGTATCACTCTATGTGCTCACTTATATCAATTTAAACCTTTCCCAAGAATCCGCCAAAACTTGACAGTCGAAAATACTGGTGTGTAAAATGAATGCCTATGTGCGCAAGTGCACGCAGAGTCTCAAGTAATACAGTGTACTCAAAGCACGGATATCGATCCACAGGAAAGGTGAAGACTACGCAGGTCTCCGCTTTTAGACAATATCCGAATAAATGATTCTAGGTAAAATTTAAGTAAGGAAACCGCAACTAAGCTATTGATCTAGTGAATTAATGGTGTCATGCCTAGGGTTAAATCTCCCCTATCACGCTTAATGGATTTTCTAAAGATATTGCTATTCAATATATTTGTAATATGTCAATGGCGAGGTGATCTTGCTCACGATATCCTCTCTCGAGGTATATCCGCCTCATCTCGTGGAATAGAATCGAGTATATCTCATCTCGAATTTCTAAGATTCGAAATGCTTAAATGTTCCTAACCCCAAATGCCACTCGTGTCTGAATATCTCTATTAACCGATCCTGCTTAAAGGCTACTCTTACCTGCATCCCTCGAATACCCTCATCTCGAATCTCTGATTCCAAGGCGATTATAACATCGCGACATTATCATATAATTGAAATGCAGGTATAGAGTAGATGTGACAAATTAATAACAACTGAATAACATGAAAGATCAAACTTTAATCCATTGTATGTGACAGGGTTTGATGTAACCCTAGAAAGAGATCTAGAACATCATCAGAGAAAAGATCAAATTGTCTAGTATTAAAAACATCATTATATTATCCAAAAAATAATATCTAACTATGAGAAACGAATCAAATCCCGGGCACTTCCTCCAAGTCTCTGTCGATCTGCTCTGGAATTCCGTGCCTTTCCTCGTACGTCTCCCGATCCCCTAATTTATGAGCCATTCGTACTTTAAATGATGAGTAGATTTTCGAGTCGACGTCACACGCTGCGATCGCCGCTTACGCAGACGCGCGCAGTGACGGTGATCAGCCGCGACGTGGTGACGTCGCGACGTGACAGTCACTTCCTTGCCTGCTCCTCATTATTCCAAAATCGCCTAAATGCCGCTTCTTTACTCCAATGAACCTGTAACCACAACGACACAAAATCGTGGATCTAGCCACAAAACTATAAAATTATTCTAAAATAAATGTGAAATGACGAACCGACGCGAGTGTAAGATGAGTGTTTTGTGCACTCATCATATAATGTCCGCCAACATTAACATAACACACCGAGATCCGAGATCTGCAGATGAGGTTTTCCAGATTTGATAGAGCGTACCTTCGCCTGGATTCGCAAATAGAGATATTCCATCTCGAAGGTGGCATTCGGGGTTGTGAACGTTTAAGCATTCACACCGAAAGGAGATAGATATATACTCAACTCTATTCACGAGATAAAGTGATATACCGGGAGAGGATATCTCGTAAGTAAGATCAATTCGCCATTGACAAATTGTAAATACATTGAATAATATCTTTAAGAAATAATCCATTAAAGTGACAGGAGATATAACCCTAGCCTTCAATACCAATAATTCATTAGAATCTAAACTCGCCGACTTTCTCACATATTCACCTTCTTTCCTAAAATCATCTCTTCAGATATTATCTAAAGCCGAACCTTTGTAGCTGGTCACACTCCGTCCCTGTGGATCGATATCTGTACCGTGAGTACACTATATTACTTGGGGCGACGCGTACACTTGCGCACATAGGCGTACATTTTACACACCGCGTTTTCGGCCTGTCAGTATTTATACATTAAAAAAAAAGTAAACTAAAATGATTAACAAGTAGTTCTTACCTTGTTCTTTCTTTTCACTCCATGGAGGGATCTACACCAATCACCTGTGCATATTAACATTTGCACTGCTTCTATGAGCAAGTGAAGACCTATAGGATCTATTACACGCACCTCCACTAAAAGTTGCCTAAAACCACAAGCAGGATTGGAACAGCCAAAACATTTGCTGCCAACTTAGACAAAATACGAAACTTCATAGATTTTTCCTTCCACCAAGCCAAGGCATCAAATTTATAATCTTGAGAAATGAAAAGCCCCTCATCAAGATACACATCAAGTTCAGATTTCATAGGTTCCGCTTCTTGCCCACTTCTAACCACTTGCAAAAGTTCTAACAAACTACTTGATGTACTTCCTCCTTCATGAGCATTTGAAACAGATTCACATTCCTCACTTTCTTCAACAGTAAAAGAAGAATGAATTCTCACATATTCATCATAAAGTTGATACATGACATCTCTAACTTGACTAATGTTCTCCCGAGCTACATGCGAAGAAAACATTTCGGGAATGCACCCTAGAGCCCCATTTCTCAATCTAGGTCCAACACCGCTCCTATCGCCATTAGCATATCAGACACCCCAATACTTGTCAAACCTTTGTTTCATGTTTTGAACCATACTCCTAACAAAATCATCAGAGACTCGAATTTTTTATCCAACAACACTCCTTAATCCTATGCACCTCACTAAGAAACAAGTTAGAAGTCGATATTCGTAACCCGATATAATATTAATAGTGTCTTTAAACTTTTAAGACTCAAGCAATTTTCAATCTTTTCCCACTCATCATCATTAGACAAACTACAATTATGATCATGTAAAGCATATGTAGGAAATACCTTTCTAAACTTGATAGCACACCAACTTGTCATAAGTCAATTCCAACGAGTCTTGCATTCAAGGACTACTTTTCTCTTGCACGTTGTATTGGCTAACAAGTTCACTCAAACCGCTTGAGTCGTATCTTCTCACTTGAATTCAAGAAGTCCACAGTTTCATGGACTTTTGCAATGATGCTCTACACTTGTTCAAGACCATGTTGAACCATTATGTTAAGGATATGTGCACAACAACAACGGACATGAAATGACCTTCCATTGCATAGAAGCCTTTCATTAGATGCAAAATTATCCTTTAGAATCTGAATACAAGAATCATTTGCACTTGCATTGTCAATTGAAATTGTGAAAACCTAAGAGAGAATGAAAAGAAATTATTGATTAGTTCACAAATCACAACTAAAAAAAAAACTAATATAAGTATAGCAAAAAATATAAGCACACTTACTTTGTTCTAAATTTCCCACTCCCTTAAACATGTTAAGATGCAATCGGCTATGTTAGCAGCTTTATGTGGAGGAGGTAAGTGGACAAAGTTGAGCACTCACTTCTGAAGCTTCCAATCAAGATCCACAAAATGAGCTGTTAAAACCATATATTCGCTCCTTTGTGGCCTTGACCACCACAAATCTGTAGTCAAACTAATTCGATCCACCATTTTCAACAATGCTTTTAGCTTCTTCTTCTCAAAATCGTAGACTTTGAAGGAGTCTGTTCTTATAGTGTGACGAGACACACTAGTCTACTGTGGTATTCCCCCGCGCATCAATGCTAAATCCTTCATCTTCTACCATAGTGAAAGGATGCTTATGCATCGTGAGCCAATGTGTTATCCCCTCTCTCACCTTTAACAAGTCAAATTTACCATTATGCAAAGCACTAACAAATCCAGATTGGTTTGTAACAATACTTGAATTAAATGGTAAAAATTTAATCAATTGTTGTTGTTTCAAGTGTAATGCCGTTTTGAACAAGTGTCCAAATGCTCTGCTCAAATGAGTAAAGGTTTTTAGTCGCCAAGATAAAGAGAGATTACAATATTTACACCTTACTTTCCATTTCCCTTTATATTTCATGTTCAAGAAAAATATCCCAAACTTTTGATCTTCGGGTCTCTTAAAATGTTGGAAAAGGTTTTCAACTCACTTCTTCGATGTAGTGATAGAGGGGTTCACTAGTTTCCAAATTAACATCTTCAGTTTCATTAAGTTCATCTGATTCCTTAATCTCATCCTCAATATTCACATAAAACTCCTCTACTCTTTAAGTGTCCATGGGTGTTGAAGATGTTTGTGATCCACTAGAAGACTTAGACATTTTGAAATACATATGATAAACTCCACCAGTCATTATAACAACATAGTATAGACAAGGAACAAAACATATATGTAATGGCTAAAACATCCCATTATTCAAACTCCTTCCCCATTATTCAACTCCATTAATCAATGCGCATCGACTTATATATATATATAGTATATATATATATATATATATATATATATATATATATATATATATATATATATATATATATTACTCTTGGAGTTAAATGTTTTCAAAGAAATTTATTGCCCTCAAGCGTCAATGCAATTACTAATCACCCAAAAATTAAAGTCTCACACTTCGGGCTTCTTCCAAAGAACTACAATACATATATTTAAATCCTCAACGAGTATTCCCAAGAAATATTTAAAAGAAAAAATCTTTAACAAGCAATATAAACTGGGAAAAAATTCTAAAGGGAGCACACAAATCTGCTTAGCATATCAACTCGTTAAACAATCATCCCGATTAAATTATTGTAATATTTTTGATTTAAATGAAAATTTTGGTTAAAGTTTAAAGATTTCAAGTCAGATAGTTTAAAATCCATTCAATCAATAATCGATATTTTGGAATTTTTTTACTTTTCAAATCAAATCAATCATGGTTCTAACTTCTATCCATGTTGACTTTTACATCACATGTAGCTCAAATGCAAAATATCCCAAATTGATTGCCCCAATCTACAACATAATACCTAAATAATTAAAATCAACATGGAGCCTACCCTCCTAAATTACAATCGAAACTGAAAAGCAACAAGAAATTAAAACATTAACTTAAATTGACAATATCTGAAAACATTTAACTGCATAGAGAGAGATTCTTTAAACACAATCTTATCATAATAAGGCACCAGAAAAAGATATGTACAGAACAAGACAAGGAAACCAAAGAATACTCGAATCACAGAACTAAACAACAACAAACAAAGATCAAAACGATGCCATTTTTAATACTCATCTTCCTGTTAATGTGACTGAAAATGGAAGGGGGATAATGGAAATGTTTCATCCGTTAGCAGACCTTGATTCACAGGAGGAAAAGAACCAAAATAAAACAAGAAAAGCCCTGCTTTAACAACCTAAAGTAGGCTCCTGTTTCCACCTCTTCCTAATCGATGAAGCCTTTCGAAAGCAAATGAGGATGACAATGGAAGAATAGGGAAAGAAAAGAAACGAAGAAAAGAAGAGAGTGCAGCGGCGCGGCAGAGAAGGAGAGAAATGTAGTCTCTAGGGTTTTTTTTTTTTTTAAATGGACGGTAGAGATTAGAGAATAGAGATGATATTGTAAAATATCATTTATCCATTTATATATATACAAAAACTAATTTTGTCAAGGGGAAGGGATTTCTAACCCTTATATATATGGTTTAATTTTTTTAAATCTAAAGCATTTATCCCCTAAGCCTCACTTGTATCCGCTCCTTCTACTTATATTGAGGTCAAGGTCCAAAATCCCAGTTAAATCCCATTTAGATTTTTAGAATTTGTCTCATGTTAATTATTTTTTCACATATTTCACAAGATAAGGGTATTTACACTCCATAAGCCCCACTTAGATCTATCCGATTGAGTCAGAGACTTTGTCAAATCTAGTTAACTTAATTACTCAAAATTTAAAAATCTATCCGATAAGGGTATTTAAAAATCTAGTTAACTTAATTACTCAAAATTTATTATTTCATTTTTCAAGATACAATCTTTCAATATTATTTCCATTTTTATTTTATTTTTAAAATTATAAATAATTTTAATTTATAAAAATTTCTAAGGATTAATCCTCAATTGTCTTTTTGTTGTATTGAAGAATTACTAAAAACTTATTTGATAGTTGTAACTTGTAATACCGTTAGAGTCTCTAATAATGCATCCTAAAGTTGATTGAACTTTATCTTCTAAGCCATCAAGTATCAAACTGAGTACACCACCACAAATTAGGAGCTAATGATGAGCCTGGCTCGAGTTCAGCCGAGCCTCGACCACTCAAGCACATTTCGAGCCGAGCTCACCTCGAAGCCGAGTTTTGACCCGCCGAGTCCGAAAGTGTTCCACCGACCGCCTTGTCCCATTAGCACCCCAGTTATTATATATCCAACTTAAAGAATCTGGTGTATGAAATATATATATATATATATATATATATATATATATATATATATATATATATATATATATATCAATGCTATGAGTAATACTAACTTATTAATATAATTTGTAGAATAATATCATATTCTCTTAAATCTTTTTTTAAGAAAATTAATTATTTTTAAAATAAATATATTTATAACTAAATAAATAATGAAAATTTATGATTTTTTAAGAATACAAAATAGAGATATATTATTGCGTAGAAGATATATAGAGAGATTACCACACATCACTAATATTATTATCATCAGACATCCCCAAAAGAAAGATATTATCAAATTTAAAAAAAACTTTTAAAATTTTATACACAAAATATTTTCAAGTTTCTCGCGAGCTTTTCGTCGAAAGATGAGTCAGTCGACTGACTGCTAACATTTCGAGTCGAGCTCGAGCTCGAGGGTCGAGCTTACTCGAAGTCGAGTTTTGACCGAAATGAAGTCTCTGCAGCTCAGCGAGTTGTCTTGTCTCATTAGCACCCCTACCCCTGGGATTGAGGCGTCATAGGGTCAGTAGTAGAATAGCGGAGGGAGGGATCAGAGCGGTATGAACCTTTTTATTTCTTATTATAAAAATTTATACAAATTTATAGATATTAATTAAAAACGAAATATTAGATGTTGCTTTAAAACTATATAACCTAAACTTTCCCCCTTCATGTACAATTTTTTTTCTTTCTCAATAATTTTATTTCTACTAATATATGGTTTCATTATTTTCCTAACCCATTAATTATTTTCCCCAAATGTATAACCCATGTGTGACGCCCAAACTGGGTCCCGTTGACTACCCACAACTCATAAGGGAAATACAAGTGGATGCTCAAGCTACCCGACGCCACTAAACCCAGTCTCCTTTGTACTGGGAGCTCTACCTGAAATAAGACACCCGCATGAAATCATCCCAAGCAAACCCAATATAATCACAATGATACAATTATGGATAAAACCGCCTGGGCCCTCACTACAATACCCATAAAAACATACCAATCTATATCCAATAGTTCTAAGAGTTCAAATGTTTACTCTTATACAACACATATATTAAAATACTCGAATTCTAATACATGTATGAAGTCATCAAAGCCACAATCCGGCTTTTCTTCTAAACTCAGCCTCTAGGACGAGCCGTCTCCTCGTGCGCTCCCTGTACCTAAAAATATGTTCTCGACAGGGTGAGCTAATGCTCGCAGTGGAATCGCCCCTAAGGGCTACTCTCCACCTAAGGCAAAGGTAATGTTCAATAAACACACATTCAAGCAAATGCATGATCCTACTTGAATGTCTACATGACCAACTCAGATCCCGAGTCCTCACCGACTCTCACACTCGCCTAAGCCTCGTATGAGAATTATTGTTTTTGTTAGTTTGTGGACAACCCTCCGATGTGTATATATCAATCAACTCCGACGATTGATATATATTATTTGTCGTGGATCATCCGATGAATATCAATTGAGCCATTCGACGATTGATATTTCATTTGACTACCCCCTCCGAGCACTAATATTTTAGACTACCTCTCAACGATTTTCTGGGACTCATCTCATGCACTAACTCCTATAGTCCTAGGATGTTCCAGTGCATATGGAATGCATGTATGTCAATTCCAATACAGTCTAATCACATGCAAATATGTAAACATGCACATATCCACATAATATCCAATTACACAATCATGTCATGTAATTAATCAATTCATACATAAAAATTAGCTCACTTGGGCTAATGATCAAACACGAGCAATTCAATTTGAATCACCCGATCAAACACATTTTCACACAAAATAGATTTCGTGTCACTATTCCTAGGAACAAAGAAACCCTAGGGTTTACTGGCTCCATCACTCCACAATTCATCGCTCACTTTAGAACCCGCATTTCACCCGCCATTCTCGGCCCTATACAAAACCACAATACAATCCATGGCATGAATCACACCCTTAGACACCCAAACAAATTCTCACGGTTACGGGCCGCTTCACATTGGGTTTAATAAATTAGCCAATTCATTCCAGCTTTGGGACCGATCAAACGGCCGTTCAAGGCCTCAAGCAAACCGAAGCATTGTAAAACACTTAAATGAAGCGTAAAACCCAAGTAGGGAGAAACCCCTACCTATTGGAGTTTGTCAAAAACTCACAAATCCGGTACCCACGGGCCCTCCGTAGAGCAAGCCTCCTTCTTGTCCCGAAGACTACCGACCGTTTGATGTCAGGAATTCCAGAGAGAAGTCAAAGACCTTCTCTAAACCACCATTTCGCTTTTCTCGCACGCTCCCCGTTTCTCAATTCACGCTTTTTGCCTTTGCTATTTGAAGAAGAAGAGTCATGTTCTCTATTTTGTCTTTTAGTCACTTAAACACTTCCATAATGCCAATTTTGCCCTCTTTCTCCCAGCTACATCTCGCCTACCTCGGTCGTCCATTTTCATCATTTCTCTACTCATACCACTTATGGCAGCAAGAGTACTTGTTATATGTGACTTTCTGCTTGCATCAAATTCGTTTTACTTGCGACCCGAAACGCGATGCTCGAAAAACGTGTACCACTGGGTCCTGACCGACGAAATTTTACGTGCTAGCTAGATTTCGCGAGACGATTCCAACGGTGCAATCTGTTTTGTCATTCGAGATCTAGAGAATAAATTCCGGATTTTTAACCGAAATAACAATTTTGTAATCGAAATTACGATTTTGCTCTTTTTCCAGAAATTGGAATTTCTCGGGTCTTACAGAACTCGGAATTTTAATATTGTATGCTTATGTGCTCTTTCATGTCCAAAGAATTCACTTAATGCGCTAAAAGAATATTCTAAAATATAAAGTACTTATTGATATTCGTCTTTGGTATCCAAAATGTGATAATTTTGAATTGATATGCTATTTCGATGAGGACTTTGGTGGTTGCAAAATTGATAGAAAAAGCACTAGTAGAACATGCCACTTTTTAGGTCACTCATTGTGTCTTAGCATAGCAAGAAACAAAATTCTATTAGATTATTTGTACCGCTGCCGAATATATTACCGTCAGTTAGGATTGCACAAGTACTGAAGAAATAAACTCTTAGTGACTTTGACTTAACATATTTCATGTTCTACAAATGTGACAACATAAGTGCCATTAGTATATCAAAGAACCCTGTGCAACACTCTAGGACTAAGCATATAGAGATTAGACATCATTTCCTTAGAGATCATGCACAAAAAGGGGATATTACTATTGATTTTGTTAGAATCGAGGACCAAAGTTGCGGACATTTTCACAAAACCCCTTAATGAGGAACAATTTATTAACATTTGAATGCAATTAGGGGTTATTACTTAGTAATTTTGAAATTAAAATTGCTTCAAACTATTGAGAAATCATTCAAATATCTTAGGAGAAGCTTCGGATGAAAAATCGGAAAATCAGGAGAATATGAACCAAAAGGTCAACCGATTCAGGAAACAGTCAACCAATTCATGTATAGAAAAGAGTAGAAGACAGATTGACCAAACGGTCGACCGGTTCATAAAATGGTCGACTGGTTAATCTCGATCGATTCCAACCGGTCGACCGTTTAAACTATACCAATTGGAATAGTTCAACCGTTTAAACTTGATCGGTTGGAATCGGTCGACCGTTTAAGCTCAATTCTAAACCATTCCCTCTCTTTGAAACCCTCCATATTCCTTGCTAAAACCCTAGAAATCCTAGTTCCTACGTTCGATCTTTATTTCTGGGCTGCAAAGATTGGATTTTAGCGTCCACTAGCTCATCTTCTTTGCGCTTAGGGTTTTGGTCTACGCTATCTCTGTTGAAAGAACATATTCTTCTTCCTTTTGGTAAGTTTTCTCCTTCCCTTCTTGTTCCATGCCACTTGTTTTTCAATTGGGTATGTCTTGCTTGGTGGTGTTTTTACCCCTGATTTTTTGTTTTGGTTTATTGGGAAAGAGTTCCCCATTTGGTGTTTTGATTTGTAGACCGAAACCCCCCATCTTCTTTGCTAAAACCCTAGAAATCCTAGTTTCTATGTTCAATCTTCATTTATGGGCTGCAAAGATTGGATTTTGGCATTAACTAGCCCCTTGGTGTTCTCTTGCTATAGCGTGGAGATTCTCACGCTGTAGTGTGGAGATTCTCACGTTGTAGTGTGGAGATTCTCACGCTATAAAGTGGAGAACTCCACGCTGTAGCATGGTGATTTTTAAACAACCCTTCGACCATTTGAGCAACCAGTCAACTGGTTGCTCTTCTTTTTGTTTCTTGACTTCTCGAGGCTATAAATTCTTCATCTGGACTTTGAATCATGCGATCTTGGTGTCTACGGAAAGCCCTCGGAGTCTAGAATCTGCCCATGCCAATGAGAGAGCCATAGAAAGACATCACACGGGCAAAACTATTACATGCTCATAAGGACTGCATGATGACTTTCCCGATTTTTCGATTTTATTCTTCATTTTCAGCTAATGGTTGGCCTAATCACAAAATTTGAAAATAGAGCACAGTGGCACTGATTTATCTCATAAAACTACTAAACCCAAGAAAAACATGGGAATAAAATGAGTATTTAAGATACTCACTGCATGTCTCTACTGCGTTTTCCCTAAGGATTTGTTGTTTTTGGGTTTATCGAAAGAGTTAGCCTAAGTTAGAACCAACCCCGTTCGCTCCAATTGTAGGCAACCTGTTAGTTCAAATGGGGTTCTGCCTAAACTTTGGGGTGTTAAGTTCTATCCCTATTGGTATATACCCTATTTAGAACTTCTTGATACATTCCATCGGATTGATTAGACTGTTCAGTCCCACTTTACACTGCTATTTTATCTTGGGAATGTCCTTTGCAAATTGTTAGCATTTTGGTTGCCTTCAGGCTAATAATTTATTCATTATGTTTTTTTTTTTGAGAATTTTCTTTTAGTTTGTTGGGAAAGCTAAATTGTTATGTGATTTTGGAATTTTGGAATTTATTTTCCTGCTATTTAAGAGTTATAGTAGATGTAATTTATGCTTCAAAATTCTAGAAAAGTACTATGCATTTGTGCTAAGTATATGATGCATTATAAGTCCTTACATGTTAGTAATTTTTTTGTATAAATTTTTGGATATGTTAGTCTCATGGTGTGTTTTTATGTAATTCTTTCTAATATTGTTTGTCATTCATTTTATCATCCACTCATTCTCAATTTAGTAATCCCTAGAAATCTCGTTCAAGCATCTTTGTATGACAGTTGTTTCTTTGATCATATACTAAAAACATATAAGTTTAAAAAGTATGGATATGATTATTTATTATGGTTATACTCAAGTTTTCAACTTAAATTTTTTGCATATGATTGGTGAAATTATCTACAAATGATGCTTGAATTGTCCGTTTGGACAGTTTAGAAATACATATCATTTATGAAATCACACACTTATGCTTTATCATTTTGATAAATTCTCACGCAATTCTTGTTCTCTAGGGTGCATATTTGGACAAGGCATATATCATAGGAACTTAGTTAAGCTAACTAATAATATGTTTATACTCGCCATTTCGTAAAATTCTTGAAATCAGAGGCACGCCATTGAAATTTCCTCAAAATGAAACTAAGCATGTTGGTGATTGATTCATAGGAATTATGTATTTCTAAATGGGATAGGAACCACTACCTGATATAGGAGTTTGAGATGATACAAAACATATCACATTCATTACAAGTTGATAGGAAGATTCATTGTTATGTGATTGAAGGATTAAATTTGCAGAGGTACGAGAAAAATGCCAATAGATAAGAGTTGGATGCAAAAGTCAAGAGTAAGCAATGAATATAAGATAGGAGTCTCACAGTTCTTAGACTTTGCCTTTAATAATGCACCGGGAAAAGAAATGTAACACCCCGTCCCGAGATAGTGTAGGGTACATGTAACTGTAGGGGCGTATAAGAGTACCAAGTGTCACATTGTAATATTTTGGAGATGAAATTATGAAATGATAATTTAGTAAACCCGGAAAGTGGTAATAAAAGAAGGGTACAATTGTCATTGAGCAAAAAGGATATGAAAAGCATTAAACAAGTAGAGATGGGCCATAATAGAAATAAAACAAGTTACAATTGCAATATTAAAGAGATGAAGACTAAATTGCAATTAAGGGAAAGTGGAAAATATAAAAGAGGGAAATAAAACCAAAATTCACATTTTGGTCTCAAATTTGCCCTAGCAAACTCGTAGAAGAAGAAGAGAGCAAAGAAAGGAGAGAAGAAGAGGAAGCACAAATGAGGATATAATAAGAAGAAGATCAAGGTATGTTTGTCTTATAATCAAGTGTATTTTGGATTCCTAGGGCTTTGGTATGGAGATTAGTTGCTCCTTTGTCTAGGGTTTTGGAAGAGATCACCCAAACTCTAGATTTTTGTTGAGGTTATGTGGGTAAAACCCCAATTGGTAGAAAATAAACATGGAATCATCATAATTATATGGTTCTTAGAAGAATTGGTAGACCTTTGGTTAAATTCATAAGAGTTCTTGGATTTTCATCTAGGGTTTTGTGGTATGAGGTTCCAAACCACCAATACAAGTATTTTGGAGTTGTTTTTAGATGATTTGCATGATGATTCTTGAGGTGTTATGAATTATAGAAGTTGTATGAAGTCAATTGGTAGCAAAAGTGGCAAAAATAACAAATCTGGGCAAAATTTCGGAGGGTGTACCCCATGTGCAGGCCAGGGGTGTTCCTAAGATAGTTAACACGTAACCTCGTATCGGTACAGGTCCTAGGTGTACCGGTACAGGTGAGCCCAAAATGCCTAGAATGCTGTGTTTTTGTGTAATTAAGCCTAAATTCGTACACCGATAGTTTAGGAACCTTAGTAAATGATTGAGAGAGGTTCAAATAAGATTTGAACTCGACAAAAACGTAGCTGCACTCGCCGGCGGCTTTTCTTCGCCGGCGAAATTCGTTGAGTGTGATTACAAGTCTAGGAAGCACGTTGTTTATACGTGATACATAGGCGACATCATTATCGTATTCACTGAGCGTAGCTAAAAGCAAAGGCGGGAAAAGTGTGGAACTGTGCTCAAGTTTAGCAAGCAAAGAAGTGAGTGTTCTAAACCCATTTTTCAAATGCTAGTGTATTATATATATAAACTGTTTTACACCGGTATTTAAATGGTTTTGATTGTAAACCATGTTTGAAAAGAAAGAAATGAGTTAAGCAAGCTAATGGTTTGAAGCTAACCATGATGAAAAGAAAGTAAATGGTTTTGAATTATTAAACCATTTTTCAAGCAAGCAAGTAAGCAAATGGTTTTGAGTTATTAAACCATTTTTCAAGCAAGCAAGCAAGCAAGCAAATGGTTTCGAGTTGTAAAACCATTTTTCAAAGAGCAAGCAAGCAAGAAATGGTTTTTGAATTGTAAACCAATTTTCAAGCAAGCAAGCAAGCAAAAGAATATTTGCGAAAACAAGGCCTAACTAAAATCCCTAGTTCTAAGCAAGCAAACCGTCGAGGTATTCCCAGACGCACTGTGGAGTTAGGATCTCATACATGCATTTTAGTTTTGCCTGGTCGGCAAACTTAGGTCATACATCATGCATTTAAAGGAGACCGTGGCACGTACAGGAGTATATAAGGTTATGAGCTCTAACTAAATTATGGTGATGGCGACACGAGGTCAATTCCACCATATTTACCGGAAAAAGGTGATGCGGACAAAGGTCCTTCCACCGGCACGGTCGATGCAATGTGCCCCGTGTTCACTAGTGTGGTACAACAAGGTTATAGCTCCAATGGTTGATGCTTTATAAGCATGATATATATAGTTTTGAAAATCAACCATTAGCACTACCGCCCAGCTCGAAGAGTTTTAGCAAAACCAGCTGAGCCTGTGCCCCGTGGGATTTTAAAGCAAACGGTTGAGCCCAGGCTCCCGTTTTATTTTTCAAAGCATGCGGTTGAGCCCAAGCTCCCGTATTTATAAAAAGTTTTAGAAACTTTGTAAAGCAAGAGATTGCGAAATGTTTTATACATTTTTGAAGCAAGAAGTTTATAAAAGGTTTTTATAAACTTTTAAAAGCAAGCAAGTACAGAAAGTTTTAAAAACAAGCAAGCAAGGCTTATGGAAAATAATTGTAAAAGAAAGTTTTATAGTTTTGAGATGTTCTCCGGAAAAGAAAAACATTTTATAAAATCATACACTCACTGAGCTCGTTTAGCTCATTATTTTGTATTTTAAAAACTATTTTCTAGGTACAGGCACTTAAGACGCTGGAGCACAATAGGATTTCTCCTGACATTGTACAAGTGCTGTAATTAAGAATAATTGTAAGGAAATACTTTGAAATTGTATACATGGAATATATGTATGTACATAGTATAGTCTTGTGAGAATGTGTTGGTATGCTGGTTGCCATATTTGGATAAAGTATAAATTGGATGTATACAGGATTTGGAACTATACTATATGCAGCCGTCATTCTGCCGAGGTTTTTCCGCTGCTAAGATTTTACCAAATCCTAATTTATAAATAAAAGAAAAATTTTTATAGGAGGTTTTAGCAAGCAATACGGCTTCGCTTCACAGGAGTTTCTAATCGTTAGAGGTAACGGCTGGGGGTTTCTGTGGAGTGGCCGGCACACCCACCGCCGGAAGGGGGTGGGGGTGTGTCAAGAAATGCTCCCATGTCCTTGCATTCGTTGCAATAATTGTCTACAACAAAACGAGAACCTATGTATGACCATTTGTTAAACAATGGGATAGCTAGAAATTATGTGCGATGGTTGATGCATGAGGAATATGAGTTTTATGAACCTACAAATACTAGCAATAGTGGCACTAATGAGTCTGAAATGTTTGATGAGATGAAAGAAATGTTAAATGATGCATTCGAAATGTCAATGCCGAATGAGGAATCTAAAAGAAGTCCACATGTTCATGAGGAGTTTGAATCGATACCGAATAAGAATGCAAACAAATTTTATAATCTGTTAAGGGAAGATGAGCATAGATTATATACAGGGTGTAAAAAATTTACAAAGTTGTCTTTTATCATAAGACTATTTCATATGAAGTGTCTTAATGAATGGAGCAATAAGTCATTTACAATGTTACTTGAATTGTTGAAGGAGACACTTCCTGAGGGTGAGAAATTGCCAAACAATTATTACGAAAAGAAGTGTTCGTGACCTCGTCTCCATTATATTAAGATTGATGTCCGCCTCGATTGTATGTTGTATTCAAAAGAGCATGGAATGCGAATGAGTGTATCAGGTGTGGTGTCTCTAGATGGAAATCATGATGTTCATCCCTAAGATGAGTTCAACGCCATAAAAGAAAAGAAAATTCCCGCTTAAGGTATTGTGCTATGTTCCTTAAAACCGTACTTCAAAGGTTATATATGTCATCAAGACAACTTCACATGAAATGACATGTTGATGGTTGAATGAGAGGTGATGACGAGGCATCCAAAGAGACTCCTTAGATTGAAAAATTTCAATAAGGTACACCCTTCCATTCGTACAAGAACCTCGAAATGCAGCCCACTAGTGCGATGAGTTCAATCATTTGAAATACGTCAATTTACAAAGATGTGGCCCTGTGGTTCTGTATTCCACAAAACTTACCACCTTGGATGTGTATGAAACAAACATTCTTTATGTTGTCACTACTTATTCCTGGTTCAACTTCACTTGGGAATGACATTGATATATATTTATAACCATTAATAGATAAGTTAAATGAGTTATAGGAGGTTGGAGTTGAAACATATGATGCTTCAACAAAACAAAATTTTTGTATGCGTGCAGCTATATTATGAACCATCAATAATTTTCCTGCATATGCAAATTTTTCTGGTTGGAGTACTAAAGGGAAATTTGCTTGTACTATTTGTAATAAGGATTGTTTGTCATATCGATTACAAAATGGATAGAAATGGTGTTACATGGGTCATCGTCGATTTTTACTGACCGATTATAGATTTCGACGTGATAAAAGGTTATTTGATGGAAATGAGGAGCATAGAGCAACACCCCAACAATTGTTTGCAGAAGATGTTCTACATCAACTAGATGGAATGGAACATATTATTTTAGGGAAGGCATAAAAAAAAAAGATGTTGGCGAAAAGAAAAAGAGGACATGCTAAACTTGAGCACAATTGGAAAAAGAGAAGCATGTTTTTTCCAATTGCCATATTGGAAAACCCTTATTTTACCTCACAATTTGGATGTAATGCATATTGAAAAGAATATATGAGATAGTATGGTTGGCACCTTGTTGAGTATTGATGGTAAATTGAAGGACAACATGAATAGTCGTCTTGACTTTCAAGCTATGGGTATTAGATATCAACTTCACCCTATAGAAACAGGAAATAGGGTTATATTGCCTACTGCATGCTATTCACTAACTTCAAATGAAAAAAAGGAATTATGCAAATTTTTTAAAGAAGTGAAGGTTCCAAATGGTTATGCTTCTAACATCTCTCGGTGCATATAAGTGAATGAAAGAAAGATTTTTGGATTAAAGTCTCATGATTTTCATGTTCTCATGCAACAACTCTTTCTCCCCTTGCGATTCGTAGAGTTCTACATAAGAATGTTTGTGCTGCTATAGTTGAATTATGTAGTTTTTTCAAACAATTGTGTTCTAAAGTGTTAAAGACCGATCAATTAGAGCACCTTCAGAATGACATAATAGTCATACTTTGCAAATTGGAAAGAATATTTCCTCCATCATTTTTTGATGTTATGGAACATTTACTTGTTCATCTTGCAAATGAGGCAAATGTCGCTGGACCAGTGCAATATTGATGGATGTATCTTATTGAGCGGTATGTTCTCATTCAATTAATTAATTAATTTTAATATATATATATATATATATATATATATATATATATTATGTTTCATATAGTTCATGAAACAAATTTATTGTGCTATGGATTGACAGGTATTTACACACATTAAAGTCTTATGTGCGTAATAAGAGTCGTCCAAAAGGTTCTATTGTAGAGGGGTACATAGTAGAAGAATGTGCAACCTTTTGTTCAAGATATTTGCATGATGTTGAAACAAAACATGATCATGAAGAAAGGAATTATGTCATTGCAAATAACATAACAAATGAAAGGTTAAGCATTTTCAAATGCATGGGACGTAAAATAGGAAAATCAACATCTCGTATTCTTAAGACAGAAGAGTGGTCTCAAGAACATTTATATGTGCTAAGTAATTGTGAGGAAGTGACACCATTTATTGAGTTAGATACTTGTTTGAATAAAACTTTCTTTCAATTCTCATTCAGAAATGTAATTTTGGTCTTTATGATCATCATAATTACAAATCTTTATTTTTCAAAGAGCACAAACAATCTATAAGGCTAAGCCTCGTATTCGCACGAGATGTAGATTTGATTCACACAAAATAATTCATTAGTCGGGTTTGAAGAACGGTGAGCACATTCATTATAATACATTTCATATTATCTAATAAACATGTATGTTTTATCATCCATATTCAATCGAGTTAGATATACAAATGCGACATAGGCTGTACCGTTTAAACACATACTATTACTGTCTCGTGGACCAAGTACATCATTTACATGTTATAAACGATACATCATTAATGAGTTTAGATTCCACACAAGAGAACAAGAAAAAAGGGAAAAAGCTCAAAATAGTGGAGTTATTGTAACTGCAGAGGTATCTAGCTTTGCAAGTGCAAGAGATACAAACCCAATTTCTAGTCATGTTTCTTACTATGAAAGTTAATTGACATAGCTGGGAAGTTACATTACTCCAGGAAGAGTTATTTTATTTAAGTGTGACTGGTGGGATGTAATCAATATTGGAAAGGGGATAAAGAATGATGAATATGTATTCACGTGTTTGAATTTTTAATGTACTATATGCATAAATGAACTATTTGTACTTGCATCTGAAACAAAACAAGTCTTCTATGTTCAAAATTCAAATGAGGAAAATTGGAACACTGCTATAGAAATACAAACTAGAGGGGTTTATGATATGAATCAAGAAGTATCTACTAATGATCCATAGCCATATCAACAGCCTATAACACTTTATAGTCAACATGATGTGCATGACCTAGTTGAGAATGATGTAATCAATTGAGAAAGAATGATATTGTAGGAGAAATTGTCCAAACATATGTTTTACTATCACGACAAAGAAACATTGTTGAAGGAGATAATGAATTTATTTATGATGAGAATATAGATGATGTGTAGGTAATAATACTAGTAAGCACATAAATATATATTATTTGATATATAAGTTGTTATTTATTCCATATTATTATGTAACTTATTTATATTTTATTTTATAAATTACTTTATTATATAGGAAATGTTTGATCGAAGAGGAATAGTACAGACAGTGTCTCCAGATGATGACTCGGACAATTTACAATAGAGCATGCAGTTACAACCTCTTGCAACTACTTCAATTAGTTCTGATGATTTTCTTTTTTTAGATACTTCCACTAATGGTATGTTTAAGATAATTATATATGTTTAGCTTTACTTGTGATATTTGTGTTTACATATGTTTAATTTCTCAAATAATGAAAATTTATTATTTAAGTTTATATAAGAGAATAAATTATGTTTGTTATACATTCATTCTTACTTTTAGAAGGTTCCTCTAGCAAAAAGAGGACACGTGATCCAACGCGTAACTTGGATTTACTTGGCATGAAACCGACTAAAAAAATCAACATAATTCAATACAAAATGCCAAGTTATTTATCATGACAAAGGGAAAAGACTTTCTAGTTATATGGGGACATTGGTACGATCTCAACACAATGTACCCATCCAAGTCAAAGATGGACATCACGTCAGTAAAGATGTAAAGGAAATGCTTTGGGCCTTAATATTGGTATGTCAATTACTATTCATCTAAATAGTAATGTTATTTTTTAAAAATGAAACCTCTTACTTATATATGACATTTTCATGAAATATAGGAGAAATATGAAATAGATGAAACATGTAAGAGCTACATTCTTCAATATCACAGAAACTGCTCTAAGTCATAGAAATAAGATGAAGGCATATTAAGGACCCTTATAATATAGATGAAGAGAGACAAGGCCACAAAAACCCTATTAATTCTATTAGATGATGAATGGAGATACCTATTAACTGGGGCACCCCGAGGCAAAGGTAAACATAATGATTTTTTTCATAGTGTATTTTTCATACTGCCTCAAATAAGATCATATTTATTAGTTATATATAATTTAATACTTCATTTATAGTAACTTTTATTATGTTTCTAGAAGCTATATAGGTGATATGCTATTTTTAATTGATATAGGATATCTCTGAAAAAAAAAGAAGCTAATAGGGCAAAGCAAGTCATAAAACATACATCGAGATAAAAAAAATTATGCTCAAATCTGACATGAAAATGTAGAAAATTTATTATTAATAAGATTTTCTTGTACATCAATAGTTCATAAAAAATAACTTAATTGTTTTACTTGTAAGAATAGG
Organism: Tetrastigma voinierianum; assembly: GCA_016808115.1. Taxonomy (NCBI): domain Eukaryota; kingdom Viridiplantae; phylum Streptophyta; class Magnoliopsida; order Vitales; family Vitaceae; genus Tetrastigma; species Tetrastigma voinierianum. Next base: position 325,718 of record JAEQBH010001228.1, on the reverse strand, counting down.
CACAAAAAAGGAATGATCAAACCGAGCCTAATAGAGTTGAGATGTTTTTTTTAACACAAACAAAAAAAGATGGAACATTTGTTGATGATCGTTCTAAGAAGATCATGTTAATCAAGTATCTAAATTTTATATACTTGTATTTCGATCATAGCTACATATTAAAATTTTTGTACAAGCTCCACACCATTTTGTTTTTGTACATTAGGATCATTTCGGAGCTTACTATCTCAACCCGGGTTGATGTCTTCTTCTTTCTCCGCCGTCACTGCCAGACATCCGTGGTGCATCTACATCTGTAGATGACATATATACTCAAGTGATGGGTTAAGAGAGGCATGAACATGTCCGAGGTTATGGATTTGGTGTTACTCCTACCTTAGTCTTTGGTAGTAGTAGTACGGGGCAATCAAGATCTACTTTGTCAGCACAACTTGAAAATGCCCAAGAGATGCTAAGAGTTGCAGAACAAAAGAACAATACAACAAATTGTATTGTTGTATTGTGGAAAAGTGTAGACATGTATTTACAACAAATTGTAGAAAATACCCATTAAGATTCTAGAATGGGTGTTCTCCTACCCAAGTCGAATCTTAAAAAAGTCTAAAAACATGTATTTATAGTGTCTTGGGAAATGGGCCATACACTACAACAAATTGACAATTTACCTATGGAAAATTCTGTAGGTAATATAAAAATTCATTTAATTAAATCTCTACTCTACTGCACATCGACAACCATATTTCGTCTGCTTGTCGGCATGCAGGGTAATAACAACACGGGAAAATCAATCCGTAGGTAAATTACCTATGGAAATTCACAGACATTGCTATGAAAAGTGTAGGTAAAGTTGAGGGAAATCTACAAAGTGGGGACGAAATACCGACAAAATTCCATAGGTAATCTGTCGGTAATTTACCCACTGAAAGTCCATCGCAGATTTGTTGGTGAGTTTGTAGGTAATCCCGTCAGATCGGCAAACCACTCAGAGGCATTCCACAAGATTTTGTCTTAATTTGCTACGAATATACTTTGTAGGTATTTTGTAGGTAATCCGTTAGTAATTAGCAACCACTTTTATAGGCATTCCATCGGTATTATGTCGGTAATTGGCTACGAATTTGTTTATGATCTTAAATTTCATTCTCTAATTGACGACCACTGTAGGTGCATTCCAAGCGATGAATTGTCTGTGAATTTAGCTAACAAGTCCTTTGTCTGTGAGATTTAGTCGCGATTTTGTAGGTAATTCGTTGGTAATTGATAGTTATTATTCATCACTTATGTAGGTATTCCACAAGAAATTGTAGGTAAATATAAAAATATATTTATATTTTTACTACTATAATTTGGCTCTTAAAACCTAATTAAACACATTTTATGATTCTCATAAAAGCAAATTTATATATAAATCTGCCTAATAATATAACACCGACATATCCTAATAACAAAAAAAAAGAACAATATTCGAATAGGTCAATGTATTAAAAAAGTACCTAAGTATTTCGAAGTATTAAAGTACCTAAATAGTTAAAAAGTATTAAAGCTACATAAAAAGTAATTTAAATACTCAATACCTGCGAGATAAATTAGCATCGAGGTGATCATCGCTAGATGTCTAATGCTCATTACCATGGTCATGTGAAGGTTGATTGTAGGGTACTAGTACTTATCCACCTTTAGACATTTCATCTAAATGCCTTAACAATAGTTGTGTTGTCTCTCGCAGATCTCTAATTATTAAATCTTGATCATTAATCCTGTGTTGTAGATGCTGAATTACCTTCGCATTTTGTTGAGAAACATCAAATGCTGATGTGGAAGAAGAGGTAGAGCCAAAATCATAATATTGTGTAGTTCAGAGCCAACTCCATGAATCGACCTTTGTTTGCCTACCCACAACATCTAGAAACATACTATTTTCATATATTGTTTCATTGTTTTGTGTCAATTGCTCTCGCTTGGCCTTAATAACATCCTACAAATACATAAACATATTCAATTGTAGCTATCAACTAAATGAAAGATAAGACATAATATGTCAAGTGATAGAATAATTTACATTAACATCTTTGGACTTTCCATTAATGAAAGCTCCTTCGCCATCGCCATTTTTTTTTGTATGTGTGTGAACAAACAACTCCTGGGAGCAAGGTGGTCGACCTAGTTTAGCCTACATGTAGACAATTCAATTAAATTAAGAAACTAAAGATAATTGCAAAAAGAAAATAAGCATAACTAATTCACAAACCAAAAAGAAGGTAAAAATCTACTTAATTAAATAAATAATAAAAGATTATTAGTCGTTTCTCATGCTCATAATGGGTAAATGCGGAATTTCTGTGGTGAGTTATTGGTGTGTAATCTACCAACAGCGGCCTTCGACTTCGCTTGTAGAGTTTTGATCACAAACTTTTTGAACTTTTAGGGTATTCCATTTTTGTTTCCAATTCTCCCATGAGTCTTCATACACAAAATATGGCTTCTTTCCTTCGTTTTATATCGTATTATCATAGTCTCAGATCGCCTTTTTGCTTTAAACAACCATGTCGGCTTTATTAGTGCATTTTAAGGCCTCATCCCAAATACATTGTTGCTTACAAGAATATTTCAAGCTGCACGTTAAGCACTTCCAAAAATAGCTTTGACATGAAGATAAATTTAAATTTTTTATTAAATTGCATTAATTAAATTGGATTAATTTCATACCGTAAATTCCTCATAATAGAAATCCTTAGTTTCCCTAGAAATAGAATTCCAATTGATCCCTTCCTTGTCTATATTTTCCTTAAAAATCTTCCTAATCTTGCGAAGATGTCCACGTGAAGCTCCAACCAGGAACCATAATTAAAACATAAAACAAAAAAGGAATAAAAAAAGAGATAACAAGACTATGGAAACCTATCAGAATAGAAAATGATCAAACAAGATTACATGAATGTGCATTACATGTGAGCTATAAAATAATTACAAGCTCCTTTTTTTGGTCCACTAGAGGTGCAAGTAAGCATTTAAATATAAAAATTCTTAATATAAATTTCAAATAGAATAGAAAAATTTCCCTATTTCACATGCTGACATGCAAAGTCACATTCTTAAAAATTTCCTTATGTGAAACCCCAGAAAATCCGATTTTTCTAAAAAGGGTAAAACGGTAATTTTGGTTGAAAATCAGAAATTTTATAGATCTCGGATTACGAAACGGACTGCACCGTTAAAATCGTCTCGCGAAATCTAGTGACCCAGAAAAATTTCGTTGAATTATGAGATAATCGGAATTTTTACGATTTTCCGCGATAAAGTTCGTTAAGGATTTCACGACGGTATTTTACGAAAATTCAGAAAGTCGAAATGGCTTCGAAAGTAAGTTCATTTAAATAAATTGAATTGAAAGAACTAAATTGTTTCCTCGCTAAACTTAACTAATGAGACAATATGAGCCATGTATCCAAAATATAATAATAATAATAATAATAATAATAATAATAATAAAAAAGATAAAAACCAAATTAAATGAATGAAAGTAAACAAGGTGGAGGCATATTTCGAAAGTGGAGTAGATGGTACGTAGAGAGATATTTTATTTTTATTTTTTCTCTTGCTTATCTTTAATATTTATGGAAATCAGACCGTAGGTTTTTGTTGGAGCAGAAGGAAAGTTGATCCACGTAACGAGGGCTACGCGTGGGTACCAAAATCTTGAAGTTTTGTCAAACTCCACGAGGTAGGGAATTTTCCTATTTGTGTTATTTCTAGCCTAAAGGCCATTTAATGGCTTGGGGTTTTCTTAGAGGCAATGAGAGGTCGTAAATTTCAATCCCAAAATTTTCGACTGAAAGGGGTAGAAATTTTCGTGGATCAAGCTCGATAGTCCTGAATTTCGGTGACTGCTTCGACAACCGGTTGAATTTCTAGATTGTTTTTGGATAGTCTTGGCTAAATTTTTGGGATTGTTTTCAAACAGTCCATACTGAAATTTCAGGACTGTTTTCAAGCAGTTCCGGACTGAGTTCGAGTTTGGTTTTGATCCCAAGACTGATGTCTGAGGGTTTTATGGTGTGTCTTGCTATCACAGTAATTGAGTGATGAACCGTGAAGGGACCAAGAGGTACCTTGTTTTATGTGGGTCCGAGATTTGAGCAGCAAGTTTGCAGATTCCCCTGTGGTGAAAAGACCCAAATGTTATTCAAATGTTGTATACATGAATCCCGACGATGTAAGTTCAAGAAAATGTCGAGTGCATGCGACCCGTGGTGAAACCCAAAAATCTCGCCCACAAAAAGAAAAGAAAATCATGAAAATGATAAATTAAAATTTGAGGGAAGCTGTCTAATGGTTTAAGTCATTAGATTAAATACCAATGGCTAGTTTTTACACTGGCAATTGTAGTGGGGAGTCGGTCGGGGGACTCGTGTCGTGAGCATAAGGGTCGTGATCTCATGGATATAATTCGAACATTTCATATGATGTCGCATAAATTGTATGAAATGTGATTGATGTTTATGTACTCATCAGATGCATTTAGGTGGGGAGCAACCCTTGTAGGAAAGTTTCATCGAGCATTACTTCAATTCCGCAAGGGAATTATTTTCAAAGGGTAGGGGAGGAACCGGTTTTGAGCTTAGTGATGACTTGTGCTCTGGCTCATTCCGCTTATTTTAAAAAAGTTTGATAAAATATTCAGCTTTTATACTGTAAAATGTATTTCAGATTTTTAAAATATACTAGCTTTACATGTAATAGTCTATCATATATTTTTGTATATTTGTGAATTAAATATGCAAGAATGAGTCTCAATATATGAGACAAATGAGTGTGATATCGGGACACTCGATATTTACAGATTTCCGCAAGTTGATGGGTTGTCAATGGGACCCCCGGGATAGGGGTGTCACAGCATTGGTATCAGAGCTTAGGTTTGCGATTACCCAAGGCCTAATGGGCATAGTCGTCCCCGAGCACCAACTTGTCATGGCATACAGTATTAGAGCCAAGGTATACAATTACCCGTAGCTATATCGACATTGGCCTATGATATGCAACAGAAGTAGAAGTTCCCGGTTATGATTAATCAAGGTCAGATATCTGATACCAACTTCATAACATGGTATCAGAGCATAGGTACACGAGTACCTAGGGCGTGAGGGACATGGGTTTATGCCATGGCTATTGTGGTGAAATTGATACCAGCGTTATAGCTTTGTATAGATTTTAGGTACACTAATACCTAGGAGTTCATAGGACGGGTTTAGACCACTGCATGCTTGATGTGTTTCATGTTGTGTCCAAATATGTGTTCCATGGTTGTGATTGCGTGATTGTGTGTTACACATTGCGTGAAAAACATACACACGGTATGATGTATATGGGAAATGTGATTGTGTGGTTATTGCGCGGAAAATTATACACATGGCATTATGTATATAGGAAAAAAGTGGAATGCTAAGGTTAGGAACCATAACCTTAAGGGTTCGGAAAATGAAATGAACCAGAAAGTGTTGAATTTTATTGAAATAAATAAAAGGAGTGGTTGGAAATTAGCACCTCTTAGGTGATGAATGGGTTAGTTCATGGTTGTCAAGTTTATTAGTAATTGGCATGTGTATTACTAGTTAGATTGAAATGAAATGAAATAAAGTTTGTTGCCATTTGACATGTGTAGATGGCAAGTCGAGAAGGGGGACGTAGAGGTTGTCCACGAGGTGCAGGTCAGGCACCACATGTTTTATCAAACAGCTCACGGCACTCCTGGCTGTAATTGTCGCCATCGCACATGCCAGTGCCTGGTAGTCGTGGGAGGTCCGAGTAACTTCTAAAGGCTCAAGTCACATCATCTTCGACGCTATTGTGGAGGATCCGATGGTGGCGCACTAATAGTTCCTGTGATATTAAGAAGGTATCGGGAGGCTGTAATATTACCTCCGATGTATTAAGATCAAAGCATACGTCTAAATAGAGGTGAGTCCCAAGGTGAAGGGATCAAGTTAAGACTCAGGATTTAGAGGCAGACTTGGGCGCAGTTCCACGGGCTCTTTATGAGGCATTTTTCTCTGCTACCGCACATGCAAAGGCCCAAGAGTTCCTAGAGCTGTGCTGTGGAACGCGACAATGATGGAGTACGTGGGCTCGATTCACCGAAATGGCACGTTTTAGTGATGACTCATGCTGCCACAAACATGGCCAAGGTCGAAGATTTAAGAATGGATCAAGTTTTCATTCAAGATTGTGGGCCTCCGCCACAGATTACGGACTCTATGGTCGATAACTCGCCATAGAGAGAGATTTGAGGACGCGCATCAGGCATTCGATGCAAGTGCCTATGGGAAGATAAGGAGGATCAAATTTTTCGAAGCTCGGGAAAGAGACGGAGGACTTATGTCCCACGAGTGCCCTGTATAGGGTCAAATGTATCGATGACATGTTTCTATCACATCATCCGACATATGAAGGGATCACTGGGCGAGGCGGATCTTTGGGGTTTTAGCCAAGGCAAATCTCTAGTTCAGCCGGGACGCGCGAACACGCTTGTTCCTTCTCACCTCGATATGGGCAAGAGGAACCACTCCCGTCAGATTATGCAGCACCTTCTAGCACAAACAGCTAGGGGCCAAAGTGGTTGGTCGAGGTCGTGGATGTATGCATAGCTAAGACTCCCGAGGACCCGCGGTGCGTCTACGCCATCGCACTATACGAAAGCACGCAGACGCCTGGCAGCGGGCCGGTACATTCTACCCTCGCATTTATTGTTTAAATTGAATGCATTATATTCATCATTATCAGACTGTGGTGATAGATTTGGGCTGAGGTCGAGGCCTCCTCGAAAAGCCGTGTTCAAAATTCTTCCTATAATCTGGGGGCGAGTCGGGTCGATATGTCGGGATCAGGAGTTAGAGACCTCGTGGATTCTTCATGGTGGATCCCAGTGGTAGACATATCGGGTTTCGAAGGTCCTTCGACACGGATGAGCTGACAAACCACCCGGACAGCCGCTGATCGCGGACCTTAGGCGGTTATCACACCGGCACCCGCCTCGAGTCAGGCGCTTCGCACACGTACGCGGAGGATGCAGATGATACATGGAATTTCGACGAAATTTTTTAATGGGGTGGGGAGGAAACCCCGTAAAATCCGACCAAAAGGGTAAAATGGTAATTTCAATTGAAACCGGAGACGGCATTCGATGACAAAACGGATCAAGGCTGTTAAATTCCTCTCACGAAATCTAGTGACCTTAGAAAAATTTCGTTGAATTATGAGATAATCAGATTTTTTTTTACGATTTTCTGGGTGATAAGCCATCAGTGACTTCAGGGACGAGATTTTACAAAAACCTTGGAAGTTTGGAAATGGCTTGAGCTAAGTTCATTTAAAATAAATTGAACTGAAAAGAACTAAATTGTTTCGGGGCAGAAATGGGCCCGAATGAGGCAATATGAGTCATGTATTCAAAGTATAATAATAATAATAATAATAATAATAATAAAAGAAAAAATATATATAAAAAAAGAAATTAAAATGAATGAAAGTAAAAAAGGTGGAGGCATATTTCGGGGGGAGAGTGTACAGAGAGAGATATTTTTATTTTTATTTTTTTCTCTTCGCTTCTCTCTAAGACCTACGGATATCGAACTCGTAGGTTTTCGTCTGAAAGCGTAGTAAAAGCTGATCCACGCAACGAGGGCTACGCTGCAAGGCCTCAAAATTGAGTTTCATCAAACCCACTCGAGGTAGGGAATTTTCCTACTTGTGTTATTTCTAGCCTAAAGGCCATTTAATGGCTTGGGGTTTTTTAGAGGCCATGAGAGGGTCGTGGAATTTCAATCCCAAAATTTTTGACCGAGTGTGGAATTTTTAGGAATTTTCAAACTGTTGGATAGTCCCATGAATTTCGAGACTCTTTCTGACACTCCCAAGTTGAATTTAGGATTGTTTTTGACAAGCCCCGGTTGAATTTCGAGATTGTTTTCGTACGCCAAAGGTGAACAAGACTGCTTTCGGGCGCTGACCGAGTTCCAGGTTTGGTTTTGATCCCGAGACTGATGTCTGAGGGTTTTGTGGCGTGTCTTGCTATCATAGTAATTCAGTGATGAACCGTGAAGGGACCAAGAGATGCACTGTTTTATGTGGGTCCGAGATTTGGGCCATTTTGTGTGTTACCGCGAAATATTAGCCAACATGTCGTCAGGTAAAAATCATGTTAATATATGCTATTTGGATGTAGTTAACATGGGATTGTATCAATGTAAATTAGATGTAAAAATTATAATCGGGCTACTAGCAGATTTAATGCTTTCGCGTAACACTCATATATACATGTAACATGAAGAAAATGCATCGGGCATGATGCATTCTATATAACGGGTCACATCGCTGAGCCCGTGTGTGGGTGCATGGTATTGAGTATTCACCGGGTGTTGGTGAATGGGGTCGTGGAGCTCATAAAATACAAAGTCCAAGGTTGAGACTCACGGATGTGTAAATTGATAAAATGATAAATTATGTTTCAAGGAGCAAGTCGAGAGATCCCCCCAGGGTGTAAGAGGATCCAAATGTTATTCATGCTGACATGAATCCCGGGCGATGTAAGTTTGCGAAAATGTTGGAAAGGCGTGCGGCGTCTTACGGTGAAAACCCGAAAATCCGGGGCCCACAAAAGAAAAAGAAAATCATGAAATGATAAATTAAAATTGGAGGGTTGTCCAATGGTTTAAGTTTTTGGGTTAAATACCAATGACTGGTTTCCAAACTTGGCAATTGCAGGTGTGGGGGAGTCCTGCTACCTCAGTTGTGAGCATGAGGGGTCGCATCTCACGATGATATGGAACATTTCATATAATGTTGCATAAATTAAAGTGAAATGTGATTGATGTTTATGCATGCATTGTAATGCATTTGGGGTGGAGTAACCTCAGAGGGAACTTTCTACTGGGCATTGCTCACCCCGTGTGGGGAATTATTTTTTAGGTGCGCAGGGGGAGGAAACTGGTTTTAAAGCTCAGTGATGACTTAGGCTGGTTTGTGGCCTATTCAGTTATTTTCAAAAGTTTTGGATAAAATATCCAGTTTTTGCAAAAATATCGGATTTTACATGTAATAGTCTATCATATATTTTTGTATATTTTTGAATTAAATATGCAGGAATGTGTCTTAATATATGAGACAAATGAGTGTGATATCGAGACACCCGATATTTACAGGTTTCCACAAGTTGACGGGTTGTCAACGGGACCCCCAGCATAGGGGTGTCACACCTTATTTCCCTATTATTATGTTGGGTAGTAAGTACTTGTAAAGGGCTGAAAAAATCATAACTTTTATAAAGCTTTTCTCATTATTTACATGAATAATGATTCACATTGAGAATAGTGACAATTTAGAGATAAATAAAAATATTGGACTCCGACAGGGTATTGATCTCTAAAATAGATTAGTGAAACTAGCCTTGTCGAGAATAAAAGGAAAATCATAATGTTACTACAAATTGTTATGTAGGTAGACATGTAATCGATTTTCAGATGTTTAGAACTCTTATGTAGGTAATGTAATGTACTGTTAAGGAGCCATAGACAGAATTTGAAGTGTATGTGTTGTTGATGAATTTGTACATCGAAAGGCACTGTAGCTACCGCTGTAAAACATGAATGTGTAGAAGTGGAAGGTGTTGCTATAGTAGCAGCTCGAGGTGTTGGTGGAAATCTTGTATTTGGAGCAACTAGAGGTGGAACTAGTGTTGATGTCTGCGTATTTGTAGAACCAATTGGAGATGGTGAAGATGACTGTATAGTCCTCTATCTAGTAATGTCCTTGGATTTCTTTATAATAGAGTTTCTCATGTTGGTGCTTTTGGCTTCTCATTTCGCAGCCATGAAAAATAAAATATCCATAGAAAGGCAAATTATGAAAAAAATAGCATTATTACACATTCATGATAATTGCTAGAAAAAAATCACAATATGAAATGGACAAATATTACAATAATAATTGGATAAACACCCAATGCACATTTGCATGAACAACAAGCATATCCATAAATATCAAATATAGCCTTTAACCGTTAAGAATATGAACCATAACACGATATGATGCAAAATAAATATAAATAAATTAATGGTAATCGCTATCAGTATCACTAGATTTAACATCTTCATATTCAATTTCATTTTCATCTGTCTCTTTATGGTTTCGATTCAAGAATGGTTCCTCCGAGTTCATTGTCATCTTCAATTAAATCAACATGTTCTCCACGCATCATCTAATAATAAACTAGATTCATCAATGCTTTCGTGCATCAACGTTGTTCAAATACGAAAGCATTCGATTAATCCAATCAATCTTCGAATACAATATTAGTAGTTACTGTTTTATCAACAGCTGTAGGAACATCTATAACAGGCCTAACTTTAACTTTGCATACTACCAACTAATCATACTTGTCTTTTCTCAAGCTAGGATATGGTACATAATATACCTGCATTGTGATATCAAGTATAAACTAAGCATCTCGCTACCATACATGGTTAACATCAACCAAAAAATATTTTTTATGAACCTTCATCCCAACATTAATAGTGGGATCAAACCAATTGCACTTGAAAAGTATAGTCCTTTTAATTGGTAGCCTTAGGTATTCTAGTCAAAGAAAACTTATTGTACTCGCCATAATAATCACTTTGTCTCAGATCAGGCTCTTATACAAACTCCACTATTTGAAGTTGACCTCATAGAACCATGTGATTCTGTATGAAATTTGTAACCATTAACAAAATATACAGGAAATGTCTCGACGGTTTATAAAGGGCCTTTGGCAAGATCTTTAATGAATGGATTGTCAATGACGTTATCACGTGCCTATAAATAAAACAAACCGATGTCAATTGAGTATCCTAACATCTTAAACTTCTAATTGTTGTATTAACATCACTATTTCATTACTTACATAGTTCTCAAACCATTATGCAAAATTCTTGTCAAGCTTCACATCAAGCTCCTCATTAGCAATGTCAGGTGATATTTGTTTTATCTCATGAATATACATGCTTATGAAATGAGAAAATAGTTTAGACAAGTGTTATAAGTAGCTGGCATCCTTTAAGTGAACGAAGAGATATTTTGTCACTTACTTCACATATGGATCAACATTCGCACAATTCAACAGAACATAAGTTCGTGGTAAATTTTTACTCACCGCCGATAACCCCTGTGATTTCGATCGTCCATATGGTCAACCCGGATGTTTAAATACAGCGTCCTTCAATTATCACCATCGCCGCCATCATTACTAGCACTTTCAAAGATTCTTGTATACACATGAGGCTAAAAAAATGTGGAACAAAAATCGATGCCTCTTCTACTAAGTAAGCATCGCAAATCGACCTTCCACCTCAAGTCTTAGTTAGTGATATTCTTCTTCAAATGTCCAAGAAATCTATAACAAAGAAGTTTGCAAATACATAAAATTTTGCCAAATTATTCAATTAAATTATAAAAATGTGGTAAATATTGTACTTTAACCTTTCAAAAGGATACATCCAACGGTACTGCACTAGACCAACGATTTTTGCCTCGTAAGGCAAGTGTATTGGAAGGTGTTCCATTGAATCAAAGAAACCAGGAGGGAATATACGCTCTAATTTGAAAATAATAATTGGAATATCTCTTTCTAATCTCTCCATATCTTCCACTTAATATTATCAAGTAAAGCTCGAAAAAAGGGCTAAACTCCGCTCAAAGCTTGCCATACATTTGTCTAAGAAGCTCATTTCGGAAGCAATAGGAATTCAACTTCTGCCATGAATACTACGGCAATCATGGCTCTTCATCCTAAACAACTTGTAAGCCATTTCTACACACCTAGCCATATTTGAAGCATAAACCAACGAAATTTTAGATTTTTCTACCCATTCATTACAACATTTGTTTACCTGGTTTATCTAGTGTGTAATATGCCTTGGGAAATTTTCAGAGCCATTTTTCCAACTCAGGCCTTCGACACAACACCTTTAGATCTTCTCTTGCCTTCTCATTATCTTTAGTTTTTCCTTCAACTTGCATAACCGTATTAAACACATTTTCAAAGACATTATTCTCAATATGCATCACATCTAGATTGTGTCTAATTAGATTTGAGCTCCAGTATGGCAAATCCTAAAAGATACTCCGTTTATTCCACCCACAAGCCTTGCAAATTGGACTATTAATAACTTCATAATCAATATCAGTGACCTTTTCAACCCTAAAATAATATTTGCTTTAGGATTTGTTTAATGGCCATTATAGGTGGTGGTAGGAAAGCATTATTCTATTCTTGAGGAAAGAGTTTTTTGTAACGCATGAATGCATGATCAAAGGAGAAACTTACGACGATTGTCAAACCGTTGTCTTCTCACCATTAGTCAATGTAAATACATCGTTCCATGCAATATGGATACAAAGTTTATTTGATGTACCCAACCAAAGCATCGAGTATGCAGAGTAAATCGCTAATACTCCACATGAGTGCAACTTTCATTTGAAAATTCTGTTTTCGTGATACATCATAAGTTCGCATGCCCACTTCCCAAAGTTGTTTCACTCACACAAAGGTCAAGGAAAACATCTATCTTGATCTTAGGATTGTTAGGCCCAGGAACAATTATAGATAAGAAGAGGTAAGTCTCCTTCATGCACATCCATGGTGGCAAATCTTGCAGGGTAACTATTACCGTCATGATGAATAATGTTGTCCCGATTATTCAATGGTCGAAACCATCGCATATAATCCCAATCTCACATTATGACTCTTCTAAGCAATGAAGGATACACGCTAAAAATGCTTCCATGCCTCAAAATCGACATGGATACACATTGTCCCACCTTCAATATGCTCATCATGCCATCACACATGTGTAGCCGCTGCTTCCGTTACAAACCGCTTAACCTCGGGCTTAGAGGAAAGTAATACATCCTCTTGAATGACACATTTTTTTTGTGTTTCTCTGATCCCTTTTTCCTTTTAAACCGAGGATGGTTACAAAATTTACAACTTGTCAATGCACTATCATCACCCCAATATATCATACAGTTATTATTGCAACAATCAATCTTCTCTACCTGGTTACTCAAGGCCTGAATCCAATTTCGTTTCGCAAAATCGGTTAACCATTTCGTTGTCATCCGGTAACACCTTCATAAAAACCGAATGAAACTACCAGCATCTCTAAAAATGACGCTTTGACGATAACAATCTTGCTATCTATATTAATTGGAATGTAGTGCACCCATCCCATAATTTTTCTTATCAACCGCATCGGCATGTCATAAAATTTTTGTGCATTCGAATCATTTGGCTATGGACTGCTGGTCCCTTCATTAACGGATCTGGTTAAATGGCATGTTGATTGCTCGAGTGCATACTCTCATATGGTTCATGTCTATTCCATTACCATACAATATTTTGGAACAAATCCTCTTTCTAAAAAATACACTTAACATCATCCAATTTTCAAGAATCCGATTATGACACTTCTCTTACAAGGACACCTTACCCGCCACACCAGATGTTCAACCGCTATATGCATAAGAATAAAACCTTCAACCCCATCAACAAAATCTTGTTAATGGTGCCATCAACATCGAGCCTATACATCCATTCACGCACCCACACTCATGTTTGTTTTCCGAAAAGTTAACAACATTATGCAAATTTTTAAATACAAATTAATGTCAAGTATTGTTAATATATATAAATATATGTGTGTGTGTATGTGTGTGTGTGTGTGTGTGTGAGCACCCACAAAATAATTACAATAATAATTCAAGAATTCAGATCTAAAAATCATAATCTCAAAATTCTGAGAAAGACTCTAATATTACAGGCTAGTATAGTAGAAATACAGATACAACAATGTCTAGGTGAGGTGAGCCTTCTCCTGTATGCTTAAATGCTAGATGTTTCAATGAATAGGAAAGATCCTTTCAATACCGAATTATATAGAGTATAGTGTCATATAAAAAGTTTCAATTTTCGTGATACACCAGTACCTAGAAATTTATCAGAGCTTAGAAGAATGTATCACCCATAATCATAATCCATTCCACAAAATGTATGTATATCAATATGCATGTAGGTCATGATTTATAAGAAATATATCCCAACCACAAAAACCAAATTCCTCATACAAGCATGCTTATAAGAAAATATATATTATATTTGTGAAGCAATTTATCGAATTTTCCAACCACCAAATATTTTGACAGCATGCAATATATTTAAACAAAATTTCACTCACAACACTGAAGGTATCAAGGATGCCCCATGTTGCATCATGCCAAAGCCTCTCCACGGTGCGCTAGACAAAACACAATAAATACTAAATTAGGACTCACTAGCTATGTGAAGCCCCAAATCCCAGGGTGTCTCGTTGACCACCCGTCAACCTACGGAATATCTGTGTCTCATATCATGAGACGTGTACATGAGTAAAACGGCCACCTAGGCCCATACATCAATACTCATCAAGAATACATCAATTATATACTCATAGTTCAAGAGTTATTACATTACTTAACTAAAAACATATATCAAAATTTACAATTTTAATACATGTTATACAAAGAAAATACCAAAGCCACAATCTGGCTTTCTTCTAAAACGCGTTTCAAAGGGAGCACCGTCCTCCCGTACACTCCCGCACCTGAAATAATGTCCCCGACAGGTGAGAAATGCCCAAGAGTGATAAATCTCTACTACGGGTTACTTCCCACCTAAGTGCACATGTCATGGCAAACAATCGCACTCAAGCAAATACATGATCCTACTTGAATGTCTACATGCCCAATCCTATGTTTCGAGTTCTATCGACTTCACACACGCCTGCCAAATGCTAGTAAAAATACGCTTTCAAAACAAAAGCTTCTTGTTATCAAAAACTTACTACCGAATTTTCGTAAATATATTGGACAACCCTCCGAGGTGAATTGTTGGGTACCCTTCCTAACAATACGTACGCTCCGGCATTTAACCTGACAACCCCAAGGCAATTCTTCTGAAAATCTTCAATGAAATCTCTTCACAATCGTTACTTTTTCTTTATTTTCCTCTGTCATGCACTCACACCTACCATATAGGTGCCCCTGCATATGGAATGTATTATGCCATTTCCAAACAATTTATGCTAATATATTTTGGGGATGCATATATTAACATATCACCCACATAATTCATGTTATTCAATTCCACAATCATTATCATCACCAAATTAGCTTACAAGACAATAATCCAAGCAATTCATTTTGAATCACCCAACAACACAAAAATCACACAACAAATCACGTGAATAGTGAAACTTCGGTCAGAATCGCTCAACGCCAATACACGAGTAGGATTCACCAGTTCAAAGATTTCAGATCGATAACACGCCTTCCAGTTTCAACAAATCCCCATCCATAAAATGCATTCAACGAAAGTTAATAAACAGTAGGGAAAAGATCCTACCTCTTGAGTTACCTGAACTCCATTGTACTCCAGGCTCACGCCAGTCGTTGCTACATGTAGCAACTTTGCTTCGCTCGTCGGTAACCGACTTCATTCGAACGTCAGAAATCTAGAGAAAGTCACATTTCTCTAACTGGTTCTTTTCTCCCCTATTGCACGATTTATTCAAAAATGGAGAAGAAGAAAACTATTCTTCTTTTGTCTTATTCACTTATCTTTTCAATTAATTCCATTTGTGTCCTTTAGTCTTGATTTTTGACACATGGCTTAATCTAGTTGCATTCATCTACTCATTTCACCAATCACGAACATGTCACATGCATACACGAAGAGCGACTCACACATCACACGCCTCACAAGTCGTTTACCACAACCCTGCCTCGAAAAACACGAAATTTCGACTATCCTCGAATCTACCTAAATTTACCGTGGGTAGCTAGATTTCGCGAGACGATTCCAACTATGAAGTCCGTTTCATCATCCGAGATCTAGAGTAATTCCGGATTTTGACCAAAATTACAATTTTACCATTTTTCTTAAAATTGGACTTTCCCTGCCATGCTCAGCGAACAATTACAAAACTAAACCCGCAAGATACAAGCTCAGTATGGTTATTTATTTCCCAAACTTTAATCCATCACATAACTAAAATACTAAAATTTATTTCTGCCTTATAATCCTTCTCCAACAGTACTCTTGATCAACTAAACCATCCCCAAAGGAAGCTTAAGTCAAAAACCTTAAACAACCCCTAACACCACATGCAAGGACCGTTATTTTTCCAGTTTTGCACCCTCTATACTTTATTACCCAAAAATTATTCAAACGGTCTTAAAAATTATGAAACTCTCCAGTCTAGTCCTTTAAATATCCAATGACATCTCTGGAAAATTTCACTTTAAAATTCCTTCCCTAAGGTCCTCAACCTCATAACACAAAACAGGGAAAAACGTATTGTTTTTTCAGACAATAGTACCTTTAAAACGTGTCACCAAAACCAATCCTAATGTTGTCCAAAATTAACTTCAAACATTGATTTAATTAGCTTAGACCAAGGCCTAACAAACCCCCAATCACCCAAAATCATATTATAAACCAATAGATACAGTTTTTAACTTTAACATCCCAAAACCCTAACCTATCCACTTTGAGAGCTTGTAACAAAACACCTCCTAAAATAAAATAAATTCCCAAATTAATTTGTCCAACATAAAAGTTAATATTTCCAGGACCTTAGATTCCTTCCCAAAACCTTTAATCATCCCAACAATTTATTCTCATAAATTCCAAAACACACTTAGCCAAAATAGTCCCAAACTTAACTTAATCTAAGCCAAAACTCTAATTCCATTTATTAACCGTTTAAGCCATTAACCCATCAAATTCCAGCAGCTATTAACCAATATTTTAGGCATCAAAATAAGTCACTTAAAGTCCTTTATTCCAAGAAATATCAAGCAAATAAATGACCCTTAATTAAAGCATAAAACCAAGTTACTTAACATCCTTTAGGTCTCAAACATACTTTCCTACAGCAGTTCATATTCCAACAAACAAAATGCAAAAAGAGATGAGTGTTGAGAGATTATACCAAGCTACCCTTTCCTGACCAAACTAATTTCTTCTCTTGCAACCTTGTTGTCCAAGATGATTCCCTTCACCAAAGACCCTCCCTAGTAGCTCTCTACTCCTTAGCAAACAACAAAGAAAATTGTCTCTGAAAGAATAAAGAAAATTGATGGAGGGTTTTGAAGGAGAGGGGGAATGTGTTCCTTCGTGGGTTTTGTTTTAGGGTTTAGGATGGATCCGAAAAATTGATCTTTATGTTCTTCCTGGTTCTATACAATGAACGAACATAAAAGGGAAGAACGCTGGCACGAAAAAGGAACTAGGGTTTGGCCGCTGGTTTAGGTAAGGTATCTCAGAACCCTTTCGTGGTTTTATAGATCGAAAATGCTTAGCCAAGCTCGTATCGGAAAAGGAAGCTGGCTTAAGGCTGAGCATTAGGTTTAGTTTCGCAGTTCTTCTTTCTTTCTCGAAATGGAAACAAAAGCTTTTCAAAGAGTTTTGAAGAAAGAGCAGATAAATGAATTGTCGGATTCTCCACACTTTTTCTTAGGACAGTCTTCTCCTCCTTCATTTCACATTTTTTCTTCACCAACCTATCAAAACACACGTTTTCTCCATCATTTAATACAAAAAAAAAAAAACAACATCGCTTTCTTATAATCAATTCCCGGTTGATCGGGAAATAAAACCCACTTCCCTGCACAAGAAGGTGTGGAATCAAATTCTTATACTTATTAATTAATAATTTAAGTTTATTCAAATACAATTATATTTAAGTTGTTGACTAAAACTCTATTAATTCCAATTATTTCTTTTTTAATATTAATATTATATATATATATATATATATATATATATATATATATATATATATATATATATATATATATATAGTCTATAGTTTAAAAAAATGTCTATAGTATATATATATATTTTTTTCACATTTAAGTATCGAAAATACCCAAAAAATCTATATACATTTTTTTCATTTTCCAGAATACCAAATAAATTTATAAAAATTTATTTTCATTCATTTTCTTTAGTTTTACACACTACTAAAACCTTAGAAAATGATTTTCTTTACCTCATTTCATTTTTTTTTCCTTTCTTCCAGAACATTGGAAGATACCAAAAATACATTCATCCATTTTTTTTTCATTTTCTTGGACACTCAATAAATTTATAAAAATTTATTTTATCCCTTTTTCTTCAATTTTACTACTTGTAAAATCTTAAAAAATTGTTTTCTTCAATTCTCATCCAATAAATTTATTAAAATTTATTTTTTCTTCATTTTCGATTCCAGTTTTGTACACTGTACCACTCAAAATATTTTCTAAAATATTTTCTAACACATCCATGTGCTAATCACCAAACACATAAAATTTCAACACATGAAACATATCGTGCACACCAAACACACAATAATTCACCAAATCACACAAAACACACAAAACACGTGCATGTAGTGTCCTAGTTTTGTCCCGTGATTTCCTAGGTAATCTCATACCTAAACCGAACATCGAACCACACCTAGTGGTGATGCTCTCACTCAACTATGGCCTAAGCCCAAATCCCCCTCGCTTCCCTAGGTAGCCGTGATACCCAGTTCGTACCAAGTCGTGACGCCCCATTCGGGGTCCGCGACATCCGTCAACCCGCTGGAATACTGCGGAATGCTCGGGTGACCCGACATTTCTCAAGTCGCGTAGCCCCTTTGTACAGGGAGCTCTACCCAAATACAACACCTGCATGAACCTGTCCCAAGCAGTCCAATATAATCACAACATGAGTAAAACGACCACTTGGGCCCAACAACAATACTCATCATAATACAACAACTATATCCAATAGTTTCAAAAGAATTAATCAATTCTCTTTTATACAACATATATATTAAAATTCTAAAATTCTAATACATGTATACATCACAAAACCAAAGCCACAATCCGGATTTTCTTCTAAACTCAGCCTCTAAGACGTTGCCTCCGTGCGCTCCCCGTACCGAAAAATATACGACTGCAGTGAGCTAATGCTCACAGTAGCGACCACTCCTAAGTTGGCTACTCTCCACCTAAGTGCAGTGCAATGCTCCAAAATAAACACACATTCAAGCAAATGCATGATCCTACTTGAATGTCTAACTGCTCAACTCATATCTCGAGTCCTCACCGACTCCCTCACACCTGCCTAAGCCATGTATGAGAAAACTAGTTTCAAACAGCTATTTGTTTATATTCAGGGTCTACCCTCCGATCTATGACTGGATTCGCCCATTGCTATATTTAGTGGACTACCCTTTGAGATATATCAATTGGGCCGTCTCCGACGATTAATATTTTATATATATGGACTACCCTCCGATATTATCAATTGGGCCGTCTCCGACGATTGATATTTTTTTTTTATATGGACTACCCTCCGATCATTATTATTATTTTTAGCCAACCCTCCGAGATATTTTACATTTACTAGTCTACCCTCCTCAAACAGCTTCTCTAAGAAACTACCTCATGACCACTTCTTATCTCTCTAGGTGCTCTCAGCAGCATATGAAATGCATTGTGATGCCATTTCAATAACTCATATAACACATGCAAATATATTATCATGCATATATTCACATAACATTCAATTCACACAATCATGTCATGTAAACTCTCATTTCATACCTCAAAATTAGCTAATCAGGCTAATGATCAAAACACTATAATTCAACTTGAATCACTCGATCAAACACATTTTCACACGTGGTCGAGGTATTTCGGAACAAAGAAACCCCACATCGCTCCTATCAAAACAGACAAATTTTCTAGCTCACTCAGGAACCCGGCATTTCTACCGACACCAAACACATCAAAGCACGATTCATAACACACATTTCACCATGGCACTAACACTGCGGACAGGAAGCCACATGACCGCCCACATGGGTTTCAAAATCCACACCTCTGGGCTCCAAGATTTCGAATGATCAAACGTACCTCATGTCTCATTCAACTCAAACATTTACAATGTTCTTAAACAAAGAGTAAAACACAAGTAGAGAGAAACCCCTACCTCTCGGAGTTTGAGAAAACTCCCTAAATCTGGTACCCACGTGAAGCCCTCTCCGAGTAGAGCAGCTCTCCTTCTTGTCCTGAAGACTGCCGACGGTCGGATCGCGTGTATTTCTAGAGAGAAGTTTGATAATCTCTCTCTAAAACAAACGAAATCACCTACTGCATCTTTTCCCCCTCTCCATTTCACGTTTTTGCTCCTTTTTGATTTGTAAGAGACGACACTATTCCCCTTTTGTCTTATTATCATTTAAGACAATTTCCAAAATGACCATTTTGTCCTTCATTTCCATTGATATCTGACTATCCCTAGCCGTCCATTTTCATTTCTACCATGACACTTATGGTACATGAGTACGCAGTTATATGTGACTTTCGTCGATTTAAAATCGATGACAAGACTAATCGCGATGTTTTGCAAACGTGCCAACTCCGATACCCGAATTCGATGAAATTTTACGTGCTAACTAGATTCGCAAGACGACCTAACGGTGAAATTTGTTTCATCATCCAGATTCAGAGAACAAATTCTGATTTTTAACCAATTACATCTTCTTTGTAATCTAAATTACGATTTTGCCATTTTTCCAAAATTGAATTTCCTCTGGTCTACAGCAAAAGAATTTTTTTATAGAAAATAAGTGACAAAGAAAGGTAAAACATAGTTTTAGAAAATGAATACAAATATAAAATCTATATGCACAGTATTATAATAGTTTGATTTTTTTTTTTTATCAATAAAATATTTTAATAATTTAAAATTATTATAATAAATTACTAAAATACAACATAAACCAAAAATGAAAAATAAAACAATTTGATATGTCCTTACTATGTTTTCACTGAAATTCCATAACATGGTACCTGTTTTTGGAACTTCACTTTTTTCTTTCCTTACAATTTTCCTTTAGGGCAAATTGAGAGAGTGTCAGTAATATTTGTTCAAATTTTTTTCAGCCAGCATAACATGATATTCATGAACAAGATATATAATACTTAGCGAGATAATACTTTACAAATGCCTCCCAATGTCACTATGCAATCACCAGGTTCATGCTTTTTGACATTAATAATGTAATAAGAACAGTCTCTATTGATTTGCTCACATGGACTTTTCTAGGAAATTATATTTTACGTATCATGAAGATCCTACCCCTTTTAATTTCAAATATTAGGTTCACAAACTTTTAGATATAGAAAGAACAATTTTTTTATCCTTGGAATTACCAAAGATTTTTGCCAATAAAAGGATTTTTATACTTCTCATCATGAATATGTAGAATAACTGTTACCGTGACTTAGTTTTTGGTTTGCACGTGTGACTAAGTGGGGATCAAAACCAAAAGAACAAAAAATAATTTTGATGTAGAAATCAAGATCGGATTTTGCACCGAAGCGAGTGAAAATAATTGAAAAATGAGAGAATTAAATGAATCTCAAAAAATGCTTTTAGAAACCGTTTCTTGGCATGATTTGTGTGGTAATTTCACATTCTTCTTCTCATACTTTGCTACCCATAAACATTCAGCTCAATATGATTTCCCACCACTCATTCCCTCATTTCCTTTACGAGAGTTAGCATGTTTTAACTAAAAAAAGAATTTTGATGTAGAAATCAAGCCCTTTCCCCACAAAACAAAATCCAGCTAGTAAATAACTAAAACAATCAACTTTAAACAGCAAAGATAGGTCAATAACTGCTACGAGTTGCTTTTTTTCTCATGCTACATTGAAATTTTTAGAGTTCTTGCATAGAGAGAAGAGAGAAATAGGAAAAAAGTACCTCGATTAGGTTGAGGAGCTGCTTCAGTTGATAACTTTTGTTTGTAAAAATAGTTTTAGCTTGAGCATTGAAATGAATCAGACTCAGGGTTAGGGTTTTTGAGTATTAGGGCAACGTTCTAAGTGGAATAGAAGACAATGGCTGCACTTGAAAATATCTCCAAGAGGATTAAATGAAACTCAGATAAAGAAAAAAAACAATTATTGACCTGTATAGAGAAGAGAGATTTCAAATGTAGTATAGTGAATGTTCTGCTTGCCAAAGAAAAAAAAGGAGTTCTGCTTCTCGTTAAATGAATAGCCATGAAATGAAAGAAAATATTTCAGGGATGAAAGATTTAGAGTGTAGGAAGCATCTGATTGCTGCATAAACTAAGACCGCTACTAGAAATGAGAGATGGGATGGTCACGAAAGAGAACGGTGAAAGAAGAGAGAAGGGGAGTGGTGCGGTGACAAAGAAAGGGAGAGTAAAACAAGGTCTCTTAGGGTTTTTGTACTATGGAGATAAAAAAAAATGAAAACATGAAAGCTCCAGATTTCACGAAAATTGATCGTATCTCCCCAAAATTTTAATCGTTCTTATATATCCAACTTTAGGAGAATCGATGTATGAAATATATTTATCATGTTTATAATACTAATTTATTAATATAATTTGTAGAATAATATCCTATTCTCTTAAAATAAAAATTCAATACAAATCCTATTCTCTTAAATCTTAATATCTAAATTTGTGTGATTTAACTTAAAAAGAAAAAAATCTGCCTAATATTATGTTATCAATTTATAAATTAAAATTTCAATTACTTTATTTTTCACCTATACGAATTCATTAATTATCTTTAAATCAAATACATTAAAATTTCTATTTCAAAATAATTGAAAATAGTTTATGAAAAATATATATTATATTAATACAAACTAAAAAAAAAATCATTAACACCAATGCATAAATTTTTTTTTGAGGAAAATAGTTAGTGAAAAAAAAAAGTTATAATAATAAAAACTAAAAAAAGTCATTGACACCAATGCTTGAAATTTTTTTTTGGGGATTTTCTATTTATATTTAACTATTAAAAAAACCTAATGATGAAATTTTGTTTCATAAATATTTGCCAATTAAAAATTATTGATAATATTGATATAGACTAAAAATATGGCATACTCATGTCACGAGATTATTTCCAAGATGGGAATGGAAGACACTTACTCTCTAGCTTGAGGGTGTGTGTGAAAAATACAGTTGTAATTGTAATTTGTAACTACAACTGTAATTGTAATTTGCAATTGATTTCCTGATTACTATGAGTTTCTTGATTTCTAAGACTAAATTAGTGTGTAGAATATTTTCTTGATTTCCTTGAAATCATGGGATTAATTAGTTGAGTTTTTTTCCTTTATTAACCTAAAAGTGTATCCATATATTCCCTTCTAATACTTTGTAAATGTATATATGAATGAGAAATCAGATTTTTCTCATATTTTGCAACAAAAGGCAAACCTAGATTAGTGTGGAAAAAATCACTTTATTGAAAAAAAAAAAAAAAAGCTAGATCTGAGGAAGAAAACAATGAAAATGGTGATTTTAGGCCAAAAAATCACCCATTCTTTCTTACTGTTATGATCAATGACACAATAAAGAAATACGAAATAAAGGAAAAATACAAGATTTACGTGGAAACCCTTGCGGGAAAAAACCATGGGCAGGGGAGAGAGGTTTACTATCAATTTGAGAGGAATTACAAAATACAACTAATAGTGAATAAACCCTAATGTGTTTATATAAAAAAATACCCGAGCAAAAAGGTCCATACCACGGGGGCAAGCCCCTCTGCTATCATAATAAATTCATAATTTTTTTTCTCAACCTTTTCTTTTAACAAAAGTCACGGGCCTTCGGATCGGATATAAGCCAAAAACCAAATTTATGTCATAAAACAACACTTACAAATAGGGGCCTCAAAAAGAGAACTAAAGGGAGGGGCGGATAGGGTTTCTAGAAAAAAAATAGATAGTAAATTGGTGTTATTTTTTGTCTTCCATTATTAGAAAGAAAAGACTCTTAAATCTTTAAAAGGATTTGCATATACAAGACTTGAAAGATAAAAAACTGACCACTTAACTTGTGTATACAAGGCATAAAAATTAAGAATGGATTCAATAACACTTTTCTCGATAATTTGAAATAAAACACTTTTTGATGGTAGTTTTCATTTTTAAGATATCTTGCATAACATTTTTTCCAACAAGCCAATGTAAAGACAACTATCTACCATGGTACCTGATAAACATCAGCCAGATAGGCCCGGTGACACGGTGCCTGTGGAAACTTAACTATGGACACTCTATCCAGGTCCCGCGATAACCTGGTCAACCCCCAGAGGAAAAACCTGTAAATATCGGGTGTCCCAATATCACACTCATTTGTCTCATATATTGAGACCCATTCCTGCATATTTAATTCCTAAATATACAAAAATATATGATAGACTATTTAACCAACAGTCCATTTAATGGTCCTTTTATACAACAAAGAACTCAGTTTCTATTACAAAATACATTATTTACATGTACAAATTGGATATTTTATCCAAAACATTTTAAAATAACTGAATAGGCCACAAATCGGCCTAAGACATCATTGAGCTCCGAAACTAGTTTCCTCCCCTTGCCCACCTGAAAAATAATTCCCCACACGGGGTGAGTAATGCCCAGCAGAAAGTTTTCCTATAAGGGTTACTCCCCAACTAAAATGCACATGCAATGGCGTACATAAACATCAATCACATTTCATACAATTTATGCAACATTATATGAAATCTGCGGTCATGCATGATGTGACCCCATGCTCACAACCTGAGTCCCAACCGACTCCCTCACACCTGCAATTGCCAAGTGTGGAAACCAGCCATTGGTATTTAACCCAATGACTTACACCATTGGACAACCCTCCAATTTAAATTATCATTTATGATTTTCTTTTTCTTTGTGGGCTACTTGGATTTTCTAAGCCGCCCACAGAGACACCACACGCTTCTCTACATTGTCGTTTGAGACGTCGTGATTCATGTCTAACCAAGGAATAACATTTGGGGGGTCTTCTTTCACCCCTGATGGTGAGATCTAATTCCACCCTGCTCCGCCAAAAACACGTGAATTTATAATTTTGATCATCTCTATTACATTCGTGAGTCTCAACCTGACTTTGTCCCATTTTTCCGAAGCTCACGACCCATTCACCAACACCGTGAATACTAATACCATGCACCCACACCCGACTGATCGCTAGATGTATATCTGGTATATGAAATGCATGATGCCAATGCATTTTATTTCATGTTACATGTATATATGAGTGCTACATGAAACATTAATACACCATGGACAATTATAATTTTTACATATAATTTACATCTATGCAATCCATGTTAATACATTAAATAACATATATTAACATGATTTTTACACACAACATGTTATTTAATATTTTACAACAATAACACACAAAATGACTCAAATCTCGGACCCACATAAAAACAAGAGCACCCTTGTTCCTTCACAGATGCCACCGAATTCATCGGGACACACCACAAACCCGAAGACACCGGGCCTGGATCAAACCAAACTCGAACTCAAATTCGAGACCGCTTCGAAAACAGTCCCAAAATTTCAGCCTAGACTATCCGAAAACAGTCCCGAAAATTCAGTTAGAACCGTCCAAAAATAGTCCCGAAATTCAACCCGGACTATCTAAAAATTCCTAAAAATTCCTACACTTAGTCCAAATAATTTGGGACTGAAATTTATGGCCTTTCACGGCCTCTAAGAAAATCCCAAGCCATTAAATGGCCTTTAGGCTAGAAATAACTTAAATAGGAAAATTCTCTACCTCGTGGAGTTCGATTTCCATAGATCTTAGAGAGAAGCGAAGAGAAATTTTTTAAAAATAAATCTCTCTCTCTCATTCTCATTCTCTCCCACACCCCTTTTGACTTTTCTTTTTTTATTTTCGTTTTTATCTTTATTATTATTATTATTGTTATTATTATTATTATTATTATTATTATTATTATTATTTTAGATACATGGTTCATATTGCTTCATTTAGGTCCGTTTCTGTCCCGATACAATTTATTTATTTTCAATTCACTTTATTTTAAATGGACTTAGCCCAAGTCATTTCCCGACTTCCGAGATTTTCGTAAAAATCTTGCCCCTGAAGTCATTGACGACTTATTATCACCCAGAAAATCATAAAAATATTCCGCTTGTCTCAAAATTCAACGAAACTTTTTTTGGGTCACTAGATTTCACGAGATGAATTTAACGGCGCAATCCGTTTCATTATCCGTGATCTAGAGAATTTTCTAGGCTTCCCTGAGCCCTTCTGGAAATTTATTATTTTTATTAATATTTTGCCATTTTTTAAAAAATTTCTAATTTTCCTAGGTTTTACATTCTTCCCCCCTTAAAAGAATTTCATCATGAAATTCCACATATATACGCATCAAATCACATGCATATGTAACCCTACACAACTCCAAGAACGTGTCGGGTATGATAACCCGTCGAAGGTCACAATCACTGATAACCCGATGGGTTGTCAACTCATCCATGTCAAGAATGACATCAAAACCCGATATGTCTACCACCCGAAGGTCCACCATGAGTAGAATCCTTGAGATCTCTGACTCACAATCCTGACATATCTGACCAACTCTCACCCTAGATCCTAGGGGAGAATTTTCCCATACAATGGCTTTTCCAAAGGCCTCAACCTCCAAGCCCAAACCTATCACTCAAGATGCAATAATGAACATGATGCATCAGTAACAAATGCGTGTATGAAACGTATCTGTATATCCAAATTGATCCGTGATGCTCGGGCCTTGTGGTACAACGGCGTAGACACGCCCCTAGGTCCTCGGTCCCGGCTTCAGGAGCCCCGGTCCCCGACTCGACCCATAATCTAGCCCCCTCTTACATGTCTGTTCCCCCACAAGGTGTCGATAGCACTCATGACTAAAACCGATTCCTCTGACCCATACTAGGGTGTGGAGGAATAAACTGTGTCTGTGCCTATCCCACTGATAATTAGGACTGCGCCGGCCCAAAACCCTGGGATCCATGCCTCCGTGGGCAATCTCACTTCATATGTCGAAGCTGATGGCAATAGAAGCATGTCATCGGCCCTAGCTGGCCCTGTACCTGGGGCGCTCGTGGGACATAAGTCCTTTGTCTCTATCCCAAACTCGAAGAAGGTTGATCCTCCTAGCTCTTCCCACGCATCAGATCCCTAATGCCCCGCGGCGTCCCTCTATCTTCTTCTCTCTCATGGCCGCAGCTATCCCGACCATAGAATCCATAGTCCCGTAGGCGAGTGTCTACATCTTGCCCGAATGGACAATCCTTAGTCCATTCTCACCCCCGACCTTGGCCATGTCTATGGCCACATAACACGCAAACGCGCCAACTCTGAATCCGGCCAATGACCATCACCGCCATCGCTCCTACTACCTTCAGAACCTTTGGGCCTTTGCAGCAGCCCATGTTGGTCGGAAATACTCATAAAGAGCCCATGGAACTCTGCCCAAGTCATTGCCTCTAAGTCCCTAGAGGTCTTAACCTAATCCCACCATATATGGGACTCACCCTCTAGCTGGAATGTAGCCAGCCTGATCTTGGCCACATCGGAGGTAATATCCATAGCCTCCAATACCTTCTCAATCTGCCGGAACCAATGGTCGGCCACCATTGGATCCCCTCCCCCTGTAAACGTCGGAGGATGATGTGACTTGAATCTCTAGAGGTTACTCGAACCTCCCTAACTACCAACCCGCACTAGCCTCAAATTCATACAGTGATCGCAACCCCACCAAATTTCAACAAAGGCCCCGCTTAGTCAAAACGTGTGCCCGACTCGCACCTCGCGGACGCACTCTACGTCCCTTGTGTCCCCACCGCATCTACACATGTGAAATGGCAACAAACTTTATTTAATTTCATTTCATTCTAACTAGCAATGCACATGCCAATTACTAATAGACTTGACAACCATGAACTGACCCATTCATCACCTTTTTCCTTAATGAAGCGACCGCCAACCACTCCTTTTTATTTATTTCAATAAAATTCAACACTTTCCTGTTCATTTCATTTTCCGAACCCCTAAGGTTATGGTTCCTAACCTTAGCATTCCATTTTTTTTCCTATATACATTATGCCATGTATATAATTTTCTGCGCAATAACCACGCAATCACATTTCCCATATACATCATACCGTGTATATGTCTTTCCATGCAATTTGTAACACACAATCAAGCAATCAACAACATGGAACACATATCCAAAGACAACATGAAATACACCATGCATGCAATGGTCTAAACCCGTCCCATGAACTCCTAGGTATTCGTGTACCTAAACTCCGATACCAAGGTATGACGCTGGTATCAATTTCACCACAATAGCCATGGCCTAAGCCCAAGTCCCTCAAGCCCTAGGTAGTCATATACCTTGCGCCCACACTACGTCGTGAAGTCAGACGTACATCAAGCACCGGTAATCATAAACTGCACTACACTGCAATTGCATAATCCTAGGCCCATGCTCAGGCACGCTGGCTGTGCAATCGATTACCTTAGCTCGATACCATGTCAGACACCCCTATCCTGGTGGGTCCACCACAACCCGTCAACTCGAATCCTGTAAATATCGAGTGTCTCATATTCACACCTACTGGTTCATATATTGAGACTCATTCATGCATATTAATCTCAAATATACAAAAAAATATATGATAGACTATTTAACCAACAATCCATTTAACAGTTTTTTATACAACAAAGAACTCAGTTTCTATTACAAAATACATTATTTACATGTAAAAACTGGATTTTTATCCAAAACATTTTAAAATAACTGAATAGGCCACAAACTGGCCTAAGTCATCATTGAGCTCCAAAACCAGTTTCCTCCCCCTGCCCACCTGAAAAATAATTTCCCACACAAGGCAGGCAATGCCCAGCTTGAAAGTTTTTCTACAAGGGCTACTCCCACCTAAAATCCACATGCAATGGCTTTATAAATATCAATCACATTTCATACAATTCTATGCAACATTATATGAAATGTTCCGTGTCATGCAGAATGAGATGCACCCCCATGCTCACAACCTGAGTCCCAACCGACTCCTCCACACCTACAATTGCCAAGTGTGGAAACCAGCCATTGGTATTTAACCCAATGACTTAAACCATTGGACAACCCTCCAGTTTTAATTTATCATTTCATGATTTTCTTTTGCTCATGGGCCACTCTGACGTTTTCACCGGGCAGGACGCCACGCCTTTCCAACATTTTCGCCAACTTACATCGTCGATTCATGTGGCACCGCAATAACATTTGGTCTTTCTACCTGGGGGATTTACCCCAATTTGCTCCATCCAAAACATGTAATTTATCATTTTGATCAATTTACACATCCGTGAGTCTCAACCTTGGACTTTGTCCCATTTTCTGAGCTCACAACCCATTCACCAACACCGGTGAATACTGAATACCATGCACCCACACTCGACTCGACGCAATGTGACTGTGCATATGAAATGCATGATGCCAATCCATTTTCCTTCATGTTACATGTATATATGAATGCTACATGAAACATTAATACACCATGGACAATTATTATTTTTACATATAATTTACATCGATGCAATCCATGTTAATACATCAAATAACATATTAATATATTTTAAGCACACAACAAGATGTTATTTAATATTTTACAACAATAACACACAAATGGCCTAAATCTTTAATCTAAATAAACAGGCACCTTCGCCTTTCCACTTGCCACACATCGACCATCGCCACACCACAAAACACGAAGACATCAGTCCCGGGATCAAAACCAAACCCGAACTCAGTCCAAGACTTCTTGAAAATAGTCCTGAAATTTCATCTTGGACTATCCGAAAATAGTCCCAAAAATTCAGCCAAAACTGTCCAAAAATAGTCCCAAAAATTCCTAAAAATTCCTACACTTAGTCTAAAAAATTTGGGATTGAAATTTATGGCCTTTCACGGCCTCTAAGAAAATCGCAAGCCATTAAATGACCTTTAGGCTAGAAATAACTCAAATAGGAAAATTCTCTACCTCGTAGAGTTTGACGAAACTCTAAGATTTTGGTACCCACGCTGCACTCTCAAGCAAAGTACCAACTTTGCCTTCTCTTCTCCGACAAAAACCCACAACCGATTCAGAGATCTTAGAGAAAAGCGAAGAGAAAAATTTTAAAAATAAATATCTCTTTCTCTCATTCTCATTATCTCCCACGCCCCTTTTGACTTTTCTTTTTTATTTTCGTTTTTATCTTTTTATTATTATTATTATTATTATTATTATTATTATTATTATTATTATTATTACTATTTTGGATACATGGTTCATATTGCTTCATTCGGGTCCGTTTCTGCCTTGAAACAATTTATTTCTTTCAGTTCACTTTATTTCAAATGAACTAAATTTCAAGCCATTTCCCCGACTTCCGAGATTTTCAAGGTGAAAATCTGCCTCAAGTCACCGACTCGCTTATTACCCAAAAAATTGTAAAAATATTCCGCTTGTCTCATAATTCGACGAAACTTTTCTGGGTAACTAGATTCCGCGAGACGAATTTAACGACGCAGTCCGTTTCGTCATCCGAGATCTAGAGAATTTTCTAGGCCTCCCTGAACCCTATTGGCAATTTATTATTTTTATTAACTTTTTGCCATTTTTTTGAAAATTTCTAATTTTCCTGGGTTTTACACGAACCATTAATAAAGCTTAAAGCGGGTTGGAACCCTCCGTAGGGCTGTGGCAGAAGAGCCTCATGTGGGGACTCGGCCCATGATTACGTCCTAATTACTCTTAAGGCACAAGCCTAGGGCTGAAACTGAGCCTAATGGGCCGGACAGGTGACGGGGGGATAACCTGCTACCCACCAGTTGTGACGTAAGAAAGAAAAGCACTCCGTCTCCATGATCCGATATCTACCCATTAAGGGAAGATGGATCCCCCATGATTACGACTCCCTAATTATTTTTTATTCAGTTAGCGATAAGGAAAAGGAGATTCCCTAGCCAATTGGGAAGATGCTGTGTTGCCGTCTAACAAGGAAAGTCATCGTGATCACCCATGATAAATACCGAGCAATTCCATCAAAGAAAGGCACGCGAATCGTAAACCATCAACAAATGATTCTTCCTTTCGTAAGAAAGAAATCGACTTAGCTATTTGAGAGGCGCGCACACCCCCTACTGCATCACCCTCTTTTTGTGTAGGCTGTGCATCGATCTCGGCCCGAATAATCGGGGCCGACCAAAGAAGCTCCAAACCCAAGATCGCTAGAAAAAGCACCATTAGATCAAGGCCGCCTCCGGAACGACTGCCTGACAAATCAACTCGATTTCTTAGTGATCGATGGTATCGAACAAACATGAGTAGAGTCACCAACCTCCAAGGACGCAAGACTAACAAGACGACGCTGATAGCGTACAAACTGTGGACGCCCTGAGCTCTTCACACCTTCTAAAGAACGTGACGGAGGCACCCGCCCTATCAACAAGTGTCCGCAAGGAGTCGAAGAACTAACGCACAGGGGCAATGCCCATAGGAGGCACAACAGGCCCATGAAGGCCACAACACCATTCCACGAGATGAACAGTAACACCTCGGTGCCCCTCAAGACGTTGATGGAGGAGGAGAAAATAGCCGGACTAGGGAGCATGACCCCTGTAGACTGTCGGAGACGGCCATGACAGGGAGGCGCAGGGTAGGAACGACGAAGACGACAATCAAGTCCCCTGCCAACTTGAAAGGGGAGCACAATCTTAGGAACAACACTTTAGAGGCATCCAACAAGAGCTCGACCACATAAAGGGAGCCATAAAGGGTTGAACCCTAGTATCAATGGACGCTCTAGTATAGCAAACAGGAATCCCCATTCACAACCGTGGTTCTGCACTTCCCTCTCCCAACAAAGTTCAGAATTCCGCAGATCAAAGCTTTCAACGAAACGAAAGACCCTGTAGACCACCTCAGCACCTACAAGAATCAGATGGAGCTACATGGATATCAAGACCCCGTGAGATGCAGAGCCTTTGCCATCAAGCTTAAGGGCTCTACCTTGGCATGGTTCAACAGGCTCTCGCCAACCTCGATCTCATCCTTCAAAGAACTCTCCATTGCTTTCGTGTCCTACTTCATCGGAGCTCGGACGTACCGAAAGCCGAGCTACCACCTGTTGATCGTAAAGCATGGCCCACAAGAAAACCTGAGGTCTTATGTCTAGAGGTTCAACTCGGAGTCATTAAGGGTAGACATTCCAGATGAAAAGTTCGCCATCACCACCTTTTTCGCCGAGCTAGGCATATAGTCCAAAAACCTAATGTTTTCCATCTCGAAGAACCCTCAAACAAGCATGGCCGAGGTGCTCGCCAAAGCATAAAAATACATTAACGGTGAGGAGGCCCTTATGTCTAAGCGGGGAAGCTCTTTCGCATAAAAGAAGAAAAGCAAGGACTAGAAAAAACGGGGGACCGAAGCCCCAAAAGATGAAGAGATCGAGACAGATCTCCACGAAGGGACAGAGAAGACAAAGATCGATCTCCAAAGAGAAGAGGTAGCGTCAGGGATCGCTTGGGTCCACCTCAGCCCGAGCTGCAGCCGCGGTACCCACCTCTGCAGTTCACCCCCTTGACGGCCTCGGTGTCTCAAGTCCTATACAAGGTGCAACATGAGAAGTTTTTAAGGTGACCGTCTCAAATGAGGACGAACCCAGCAAAAAGGGACACAACCAAGTACTGCGAGTTCCACAGAGATCATGGGCACAAAATAGATGACTATATTCAATTGAAGAAAGAAATCGAATTCCTAATCCGACGTGGACATCTCCGTCGTTACGTGGCTCCAGAAGATTGGAACCAGGCACCTCCTCTGCCACCTCATCAGCCAGCCTTAGCTCATCATCAGCAACCCCTGGAAGAGAACAATGTGATTTTCGGGGATTCGCCGGCATGGGATCCAGCTTTGCTAGGGAAGGCCTACTTACGCAAAGATCGATCGTGGGGAGACACCGGAGGTTAAAGTCGTGGTCCAAGCTCCCTACTGGATACCACCATAACTCCTGACTCGATTACGGAAGGTCGCCAACATCCCGCTGATGACCTACTGCACAAGGGCTGTCGGGCTTACAAAACAAATTTCATTGTGGTCTTGATCGACAATCCGGAGCTCTAATGACATCATCTTCGTGATTAGCGTTGACAAAATGGGCATCGAAGCGGAGAAGTCGAACCCAGAATGCCCACTTAATGGGATTCTCTAGAGAGAAAGTGCTACCCCTAGGGTCAGTACATTTGGTACTCACTTTGGGGGACCCCACATGCCAGGCCACAATGACGATAAAATTCCTCATAGTGGATGCCCCATCGGCATACAACATTTGATCGCAAGCCTTCACGCTAAGGGCCATCCTTCCGTGATCAGTGCTGGTTGGAAAATTCCCTACGAAGAATGGAGTAGGTATGGTTCGAGGGAGACCAAAGGTGTGCCAGGAGTGCTACTGACATCAATGAAATGTGCGCTTGACAACATCCACATGGATGAGCTCGACATGAGAGATGAATTAAACACCCGACCTACGCCCTCAGCAGAGTTGGAACTGGTACAACTTGACTACCATCCAGAACACCTCGCCTATATCGGCTCCAAATTGGTCGAGGACGTCAAAGACCTCCTCATCCGCTTCTTAAAGCAAAATGTGGAAGTATTCGCTTGGAAGCAAGAGGACATGGGAGGAATTGACCCAAAGCATTTATCACCCACAAGTCGAATGTCGCTCCTTCAAACTCGTCAAACAAAGAAGAATTTCGCCTCTAAATGGCAAAAAAGTGATTAACAAGGAGGTCAAGAACTTTAAGCCCGAGCTATCCGAAGTGTATTGTTCTCGACTAGTTGGCTAATGTTTTCCTCGTCAAGAAGGCAAATGGAAAGTGGTGACTCGTGATTTACTTTAATGACGTAACCGAAGCCATTTCAAAAGATGTTTTCCTACTCTGACGCTTACAGCGACGCCACCGGGGCTATGAGCTCAACTTTACGGACGCTTCTCTGCCACAATCGATTAGGATAGACCTTAGCGACCAGGGATAGACCTAATGCACTCAACGTAAGACTCCTTCGTGATGTAGACAAGGGACGTATTGCTATCAGGTGATGCCTTTTGGGTTGAAGAACGCGGGGGCCACCTATAAGAGGTTAGTAAACTAGATGTTCCAAAATGGTGATAGGCACATCACCTGAGGTATACATAGATGACATGTCAGAAGTCAAGGTCAAGCTCCACGTAATTCAATCAGCTGAATCGCTCCAGTCCCAAGGACTACAAGATAAAGTTAAACCCAACCAAGTGTCAAGTCTCTCGCAGGAAGTTCTTAGGTTTCATAGTCACAATGCCAAATGTAGAAACCAGATAAGATAAAAGCCGTGGGCTCTACATGCAACCACCTCAAACACTAAATAAATTCGGGGCCACTGACTGAGAATAGCCGTGTCGAGTCGCTTTGTGTCCAGATCCAGTGACAAGTGTCACTTCTTTCAAGTTCTACAAAAGGCATTCCACTGGGATGACCACTGTGAAGAGGCGTTCTCAGCGCTAAAAACCTACTTAAGCTCTTCCCCTATTTTGGTAACCCCCTCCGAGGGGGAACTCCTTACGCTATACTTAGCCATTTCCGATTTCTCAACTAGTGCCGCCCTGGTCAGAGAGCGGGATAGAGCGCAACAACCGATCTATTACTGCAGCCGAGTTCTGAGAGGGGCAAAGAAAAGGTATCCGAAGATGGAGAAGTTAGTTCTAGCATTGGTGACCACTTCCAGAAGACTTCAACCATACTTCCAAGCTCACACTATCGAGATTACGACAGAACACCAAATGAAGCAAATACTGCATAAACCATAAACCTCAGGAAGACTGGTAAAATGGGCAATAGAGTTGAGTGAGTTCGACATTAGGTACAAGCCAAGACTAGCGATCAAAGGGCAAGTGTTGGCAAATTTCATCTTGGAATTCACCTCAACAAAGCCTACCGAAACCGCCCAACTCACGTCCGACCTCCTCATCTGGAGGTTATCCGTGGATGGGGCCATCAATGCTCAAGGAAGCAGTGTAGGTTTGATTCTGACCTCCCTGGATGGGATCGACGTGGAATATGCACTTAAATCTCAGTTCCAGCTCCAATAACGGCCGACATGTCGCCACGCTTTTTCGTTTTTAACCTCTCCCCACTCCATGGAGGCCGATCAACTAGAGTGCAGCAAGAATGAGCTGCTGGTGGGTGAAGGTATAGAGGACTCCTACGGCTTAGGTGAAAAATGATCCTTTACTCAAAAGGGTACGCCGAAGTGCTCCAAAGAGTTCAATAACAAGTCACATCCTAAGAATGGAGAATTCATGGGCATACGCCTTGGCTAAGCTAGCAACGACGCCGCAAGAAGACTTAGACAGACGGGTACCGGTCGAGCACCCCATCAACTTCGCGAATGTCAATGGGCCAGAAGTCCTCCTCAGTAATAACTAATGAGTCGGGATGGACCCTATCTAGGACTATCTCATTAACAAGACACTATCGAAAGTGATCCGACGAGGCATCTAAACCGAGAGCCGACGCCCGCATTCGCTCTTTATGAGGAACCCTTTACAAACGGGGCTTTTCCTCACCCCCTCCTCAAATGCGTGGGAAAGGAAGACGCCGACTACGTACTTAGAGAGGTATACGAAGGCATCTGTGGCAACCATATCGAAGCTCGAACGTTGGCAAGAAAAACCCTTAGGCAAGGGTATTATTGGCCCACGATGCTCAAAGACGCCACAGAACTTGTTAGAAGATGCAAAATCTGTCGAGAGCATGCCAAGATCTTCCATCTCCCATCTCCCATGTGAGCCTCTGACCTCAATCATAAGCCCCTGGCCTTTTCAGTAGTGGGGATTAGACATACTCGGCCCCCTGCCCATTGGAAGAGGCCAATGCAAATTTTCCATTGTAGGAGTGGGCTACTTTACCAAATGGGTAGAGGTTGAACCATTGGCAACAATCACCTAGCAAAAGGTATGCAACTTTGTTTGACGATTCATAATATGCAGGTTCGGAATCCCAAAAGCATTGGTGTCTAATAATGAAAAGCAGTTCGACAACCTAAAATTCAAAAACTTTTGCGCCGAGCTCAGAATCAAGAATTAGTATTCATCCCCAGCTCATCCACAGTCCAACGGACAAGCAAAAGTCATTATAAGGACTCTGGCCAAGAAAGATCAAGACTAAGTTGGAAACCTAAAGGGAAAAATGGGTGGTGAATACCCCCGAGGTACGGGTACGTAACTGCCACGCAAGTCCCGCAACCTCGAGAAACCCGTCACTTTTGCAAGATTCGCACCGAGGCGGTAATTTCGCCGAGGTCAGTCATTTGAGTCACCTAAGGTCGAGTTCGCAAACACCGAGCACAACGAGGAGTCTCTCCACTTAAACCTTGATCTATTGGAGGAGAAGCGAGATGTGCCTTAAACGCCGAGACTACCAAATGGAAAACAACAAGGCAATTATGATCGAAAGGTCAGGCCTAATAGTTTCGAAATGACGACCTAAGACTAAGAAACTCCTATCAAAGAAGGAAAGACCCACTCACGGGAAACTGGGACCCAAATGGGAGGGACCCTATATCGGATCACGGATAATCCGTCCTAGCATTTATGAGCTTCAAACGGCAGAGGGAAAGACCTTGAATCACTCTTGGAATACCGAGCACCTCAAGCGGTTTTTCCCATAAACCTCAGATTTTATTTATTAATAAAGCGCAAAAGTTTTACTTTGGTTCAAATAACAGTTTTTGTGTTTATTTTCGGCCTGCCTACTCTCGTAAATTATAAATAAAGATCTAGGGAGCTCGGTTTATTAGAAATCCACGGGGCTTGGAAGGGCCCTGGAAGGTTACATGAAACATCAGACAAGTATATGCGTTTCCAAAAGATTGTACTTTTATTCCAGAAAATTACAATAAGCAAAATCGTTCTCTACATCTCAGAAAATTACAATCAGCAAAACCGTTCTCTACATCTCATAAAGTTACAACCGACAACAACCACTCAAGGCAAAAACCATAAGAAATAGAAAAGGGAAGCCAGAAAAATAGAAAAGAGGGGAGGAGAGGTATAGCATAAGAAACAGGACTTGAAGCATTCCACACACCGCCCCCTCCAAACGTGTTCCCTTCAAATGGCTGGACTGGGGAGCAACACAACTCCAACAAATGGCAGGACTAGGGAACAACACAACTCCAACAAATGGCAGAACAACGAAACCAAACGTCAGCCTATGACCACCAAACCGACTTCGCGCAGTGGAAATCAAACCCTGAAGTTTCATCATGTCCGAACTTCGACGCTGGCGTAGGAAGGAAGGAAGACGGGAGTGGCGTACAACATTCACCCTCGAAGGAAGGCAATTATTTATAAAGAAGCCTAGACACCTTGGGAAGTCACGCAGTCTGTTCCAATTCTCCATAGACTAGCATTAAAACTAAGCGCACTTTCCCAAGGGAAGGAAGACGAAAAAAACCCAGGAGCTCAGATATTAAAGAGCCACGTAGCTCAGAGTTCGAAGGAGCCATGTAGCTCAATCCAAGGGAGCCTCATAGCTCAGTTCTTCAAGAGCCCAATAGTTTAGTTTGACAAGAGCCACGTAGCTCATTTCAACAAAAACTCGGGAGCTCGGATATTAAAGAGCCACGTAGCTCGGAGTTCGAAGGAGCTATGTAGTTCAATCCAAAGGAGCAACGTAGCTCAGAGTTCGAAGGAGCCATGTAGCCTAAATGTAAGGAGCCTCAGAAATTACCATCAAAAGCCCAAGAGCTCGCCTTGACAAGAGCCAATGTGAGCTTAGTTCAACAAAAATTCGGAGCCTTGGAGACAAATGTACCCACGTAGCCTCAGTTCAAAGGAGCCATGTAGCTCAGTCCAAAGGAGCCACGTAGCTCAGACTTCGAAGGAGCCATGCAATTCAGTCCAAAGGAGTCATGTAGCTCAGTTTAAAAGAGCCATGGAGCTCAGTTTGTTAAGAGCCACATAGCTCAGTTCAATAAGATCCCAATAGCTCAGTTTGTTAAGAGCCACATAGTTCAGTTCATCAAGAGCCCAATAGCTTAGTCCAAGGGAGCCATGTAGCTCAGTTCAAAAGAGCTATGGAGCTTAGTTTTTAAGAGCCTAGCAGCTCAGCAGGCCGCGTAGCCCAGACCTCAATAAGAGCCCAAGAACTCCTTACCCAAGGAGTCATGTAGCCTACCAAAAAAAAAAGAGTTGTGGAGCTCGATTTTTAAGAGCCCAGTGAAATTAACAGCCGTATAGCCCATACCTCAAATGAGGAACCCAGAGCTCGGGATGTTTATGAGCCACGTGAGTCTACCATCAAGAGCCTAGTAGCTTAGTTCAACAAGAGCCACATAGCTTAGTTTAATAAGAGATCGTGAGCCTACTACTGAGCCTGCAGCTCGAGTTCAAAGGAGCCATATGTACCCCAGCTCATGGAGCCTGAAGCCTGGGCCAAGAGCCCAGCACCTAGGCCATTAAAGGGCCGCGTAGCTCCACTTGCAGCAAAAATCATAGAGTTCAGTTTATTACATAGCTCAGGTCTTCAGAAGCCATAAAGAGAATGAGAAAGGAAATAGATTTAGAAAGTATGAATACATGTATCGGCGTTTCAATTAAGGTAAAAATTGTCATTACAAGAGCCTAAGATTGCCAGAATAAAAAAGGACGATGGGAAAAATCCTAAGTATCGGAAGCCAAAGCTTGGGCAGCCTCACCCATGGAGTCGCCAAGAAGAAGAGCAGAGCTAGGGATAGTCGAAGACACCCCAAAGCCATCCTCCTCATCAGAGTTAGATTCTCCCACCTTGTCCTCGGCAAGAACTGGAAAATTGAAGCTCAAACCCGGGAAGACCTTAGAAGCCTTGCACCGAAAAGCGAGCCACCCGGAGGCCTATAAGGTACATGCCTCGTCCCTCATCTCGAAAATCACCCCCTCCTTCTAACTAACCAAGGCCTTCTGCCTTTGGACATCATCACGAAGCCCGTGGCATTATTCGTTTAGGCACCCCACGGTGCTCTCAGCCTCGCTACCTCTTGGCAGACCTAGCTCAGTGTCGTGGTTTTGAGACGCAACTCGTCCTTAGCCACCGCAGCTTCTTCCTTTTGTCCGGGCCTCATATACTCAACCTCGACTACTGCAGCAGCCTCACACTCGGGCCGCCTTAGCCCTCCTTAGCGACTGCGGGCTCATCTCTCGACCATTCGCACTGTGGCCGGCCGTCGCCAGCCTCATCCCGAGCCTTCTTTTCCCGTTTCACCGTGATTTCGCCGACAGGCAGGCGTCAGGTCGGATCTATGCTTCATGACATCCTCGGTCGTGTCATCACACCCGAGCCCTGTGTTCGCTTCCGAGGTCTGGCGGAGGCAATCCCTACTATGACATGTTTCTACCGCCCCGTGCACTTCGAAAAACAATGTGCTTTTCACGTAGGTAGCCACTTGGCGTAAACGAGATGCTGTAGCCAATCGAAATCAATGATAGGATGAACAAATAAAGGCGTTTGAACATACGGTGTCCTCTCCCTGAAGCGATAAGGCTAGAGCCTCCTCAACGGACATGGCATCCTCCCTCTTGAGGTCAGAGTCCCATAGGATGGATGATGTACCCAAGCAGCTAGCTTCTCGAATTAGTGTATAGCCGAGTCCTCATCCCCTCAGCCTACAGTCCTTCCCCGCCCAAGACGAGTGAGGGAGCTTCTGACGCCAGACCGAGGGACTCAATAGAAATGCGTGGACTTAGAGGAGGCTCGGCGCTCCTCCCGAAGGATTTTTCGCACTGTCACTCTGGGACACTCGCCATGGGGAGGAGGCGCCCGACCCCTCGCTGATTTCGGCCGACGACCCCACTCTTCGCGTTACGACGGAGAAGCATGCTCCCAACCCTGTGATCCTACCCCGACCATAGGCCGCCGCGTGAGCCTCGAGCTTTGCGCTTATCAAGCTTTCTTCTTCTCGCTGCACGCCTCAACTCAATCTTGAAGCTCTTCCTGAGTGGGTTTCACGGAAGAAGATCCCTCACGAGAAAGCTTCATAACAGAGGGTAGAGAGGGCCTCAAGGTGGGTGTAGAGGTGTCACAACTGAGGCCCAGAGAATATCCTGATAGAACTGCCTCGTAGTACACCTGGAGAGATTTCAGCCAACTATCGTTTCACCTCCTTATCCTCGAAACTGAGGTCGGGACCGATACCTGAAGGCAACACAACCAAAGCAAAGTTAAGAACGCCTTATAACCTGAAAAAGCTAACCCCGACTAGCACAGACATAAACTCACACAGATTCTCTAGGGCAGTCCATACTATCGAAATGTCAAGCGTGTCCTCTCGGTCAATAGGGTTGGACTCCCAGTTGCAACCCCCGACAAAGAAGTAACGCTCCTTCCAATGTTTGTGGGAAGATGGAAGATCAGAAATGATCAGACTGGCACTGGACCGTTTGATTATATACAAAAAGCCCTTTACGGCCTCTTTCACACTAAAGAAGTCCAATAGCAAAGCTATGCTGGGAACCCCAAGGCCCTTGTCCCTGAAAACGACCAGAAGGCCGACCAAAACACCCTAGAAATTGGGAGAAAGTCGGATTCGCAAACGCTTTGAAGTGTTGTAAGACGCCTGGAGCAAGAGGTGCAGGGAAAGCTGA
This sequence comes from Tetrastigma voinierianum, assembly GCA_016808115.1. Classification (NCBI taxonomy): domain Eukaryota; kingdom Viridiplantae; phylum Streptophyta; class Magnoliopsida; order Vitales; family Vitaceae; genus Tetrastigma; species Tetrastigma voinierianum. The sequence continues at coordinate 285,012 of JAEQBH010001228.1, read as the reverse complement.
GACCGCTCTAAGGCCGCTTCAATAAGCATACCATCTCGGGAACCCGACGTACGAGGAGGAGAAGATCAGGCACCGTACCTTGAACGCCTGGAAGAGGGCTCAGCGGTAACAAAGGCCTTTCATAAAGGGGCTCGACCCGACTAGGACCCACGACGTCTGCATACTTCACAGCAGCCCTTAAATATCCGGAACCACGAGGGTACCTAATCTCACTAATCTTTCCCTTGCCTTTGCCAGGCAAAGATGGATGACCGGGGCCAGGCTCCATCGACCACGACAAAGAAGATCACTGATCCACCACGGCCTGGGCCTTGACTCAAATTCCTCAACGGCCTTCCCTATGCAAGTGCACTAAAGAACGATCGGGGCTCCAAAGGAAGTACACATGATCGCTAGCAAGTATAAGAGGAGACAAACAAAGACCACCGTGGACCCAATTAAACTTAACAACAAAAGGTAAATAGGGAAGAAGCACAGCGACGATCAAACTAGGAAGAAAACAAAAGAGACGACCCCAAGTGATAGAACAATGAAACCACCAAGAATAGTCTTGAGCGATGATCAGAGAAGATTCGAGAAAGAAAAACTAAGACCACGTAGAAAAGGTTTGGCATCAAGGGAATACAGCTCGACAAATGTGGGGTGATTCGAAACAATGAAACGCTGTACCGAACAAATGGGCATTAAAATCGAGGAAACGCCATCATTATCGTGATGCGCATTGACGGCGACAAGCCTGCACCAAAACCCCGCTCGCCACGGGAATCTCTACCGCGTCGATCCAAAAACGATTCAGCCCTTGCCTAAGCTCGCTTTGGCCAAGGGCTAGGGGGCAACTGATAGTGCCTAAAAATTAGTTTGCATAGGCCCAGGACACAAGCCCAGGGAACGAACCATCAGTAAAGCTTAAAAGCTGGTTGACATTCTCCGTAGGGCTTGCAGAAGAGCCTCACATGGGGACTCGGCTCATGATGATATCCCCTGACACCTCAAGGCACAAGCCCAAGGTCGAAACTCGGGCCTAAGCAATAGACAGTGACTGGGGATAACTACTTATCCACCAATTGTGACATAAAAAAGGAAAGCACTCCATCTCCATGATCCGATATCTACCCATTAAGGGAAGATGGATTCCCCACGACATGCCTCCCTAATTATCCTTAATATCTGGCCATGGCAAGGAATAGATTCTCAAACACCTAAGACGTCGTTGTCGCTTAACAAGGAAAGTCATTGTGATCACCCACGATAAATACCGAGCAATTCCACCAAAGAAAGGTACGCAATCACAAAACTATCAACAATTAATCTCTTTCCTTTTTGTAAAAAAGAAACTGACTTAGCCATCGGAGAGGCGGCCGACACACCCCCCGCCGAACCACCCTTTTTTGTGCAGGTTGCATATCGATCCGGCCCAACGGATCAATCTAACGCACCCAAAGCAAGCCCTCAATATCGATAGAGAAAAGCACCATCGCACTAATTCAAGTGTCCCGACTCATTCGAGGAAAATATGTCTGGGGCTTTTGTCCATCACAAATGGTGGGCACAATATGGTGGGGGATATATATATATATATATATATATATATATATATATATATATATATATATATATATATATATATATATATATATATATATTGTCAAGCCCTTGATCAACCCATTGTCGGGAATCAACGGAGACGGCGACCACAGTACTTTTATCTCAGACAATGTAAAAGCAGGACATGAAATTCATTATGACTACAAACATTTGGAAAAAGAATATGCCATGACTTGGCTACCATTGGCGATATCGCAGTATATGATTGCATAGAGTTCTATCATCATTGGGTGGGCTCAAAATGCCTTAAAGGAAAACTAAAATGACATAACTTTCTTTTGTTTTTGGTATGCTTTGAATTAAGAAATAAAAGTAATTAAGAAAAAGAATAACGTTTATCAAAAAAAGGAAAAAGAGTGACATATGAAAATCAAAATCTCTAAGGAGATAAAAGAGAATTGGAATAAGATGGTTATTGAAAGACAAATTAAGAAGAATGTGTACAAAAGGAAAATAGAGAGGTACAAATGAAAGTTTAAAAGCTTAAGGATGATTCTTAGAGTTATATAGAAATCAAGTTTAAATGGCCAAAGCGAAAAATGTAAAATTTGTAAAAATTGTTCAGGTTTGATTTGGATTTTAATAAAAGTCTAATTCAAATATTTAATTAATAAATTTCTATAAATTTTCTTAGTAGGATTATAACTTGAGTGAGTTCAACTTCTCCGACTTGAGTTATGGTTGATAAAGGGAAGGTTTGTATGGGTAATTGGGCTTGAGCTAAAAAACATGTGGACACCGTGAGCTCACATATTATTACTAATTCATACTTCTTAAATTACATTATCTATTGTTTTATTTATAAATAAAAAAGGTAAAGAACAAAATCTAACGTTTTGGTTATCGTTTTTAAAAACTTTTTTTTTATTATAAAAAAATGAAAATAAGGAAAATATGGAGAACACATTTGATTCATATTAATTTTTTTTTGTTCTAAAAAAGACGGAGAATACAAAAAAAACTAAATTCACATAACAATAACAATTTTCATAAAATACCAAAATGTTATTCTCTATGATTTTAAAATACCAAAATGGTATTCTCCGTGCTTTTAAAAACTTTTTTCCATAATAATTTAAAAAAACGAGAACCAAACAGCCATAAGCTTCTCATTTTTAAGCTACCTTGTCAATTATTTATTTGTTGCAGCTTTATATCTAACAGTAAAAACCACTACATTGGAGAAGATTGAATCTGGAGAAACTTAAAAAAAAAAAACTAATTATTGAACAGTTTTAGAGAGAACATGTCTACAAAATTCATTAGAAGACAAACCCACTTCACATACCATGACATGTCAAGCAGCTCTATCAGCCTAGAAAAGACCATTCAGGCTTTAGAGATCCTGACTTATTCCGATTCCAAGGATTGTTTGTCCTGTTCAGGCTTCTGCAGAACCATTCCATAATTGAGTTTTGTACAAATATCCGTTATTTAAAAAAAAGAAATTAAAATAAGTCAAAATCAAAATAATGCTGTAATCATTGATTGGTGCATTGTCAATGCCCCAGTCATTGACTGCGACATTGAACTTTAAAAAAATAATTTTTTTTTAGTCAATACCATAGTCACTGACTACAACATTGAACTTAAAAAAAATTAAAATATCGCAGTCACTGTCGCGACCTTCCCTTTCAATCTTGTGTCTTTAAGGTCTGTCTTAACACTGCCCTAGCCTCCTGATGTACAACTGTCAACCTCTGGAATGAATGTCACAACACCAATACGTTTGTCGCGACACTGTGAGTTGCTGGTTGGTCTTCAAGGGTGTCTTGATATTTTCGTGACATTGTTGCTCAATACTCCTTTTGGATGAATGTCACGATAAGTTTGTGAGTGTCACAAAATTGTTCAGTTGTTTCTCTAAGGACTTTTCACCCCTGTGTCGCAACATTAGTTGCAGCATTGTAATTTTTTTTTAAGTCAATGCCACAGTCATAACTTTAAAAAAAATTCCAATGTCGTAGTCATTGACTGTGGCATTATCGTTTTAAAAACTAGGGCTTCTTCTTCTTCCCCCCCCCATTTGCTCTTTCTTCATTTCTCTCCTCCTCTACTCCTCCGTGCCTCCACTCCTCTCCTCCTCCTCTCCGATGACTAGTTTTGAGCTCCAATACACTGCATTCCTCTTCCATAGCAGGTAACCTACTTGAGTTCACCGATTTTGAGCATTCTTTTTAATTCTTACGTGTGTTCCACCTTTTTCTCTGTTTGCAAATTTTTCTTAAATGTCATAATGTTCACATTTTAACTTGAATGAGCTGGAAACTACTTGGTCCATCATTCCGATTAGGCCTACTATTGTTATGTAACATCTTTGAGACTATGAAATTGTTGGTTTTAGATGTCCTTTAGGCAGTATTTCATTATCTCAAGGTTGGGTTGCTTGGTTAGTTTTAGGTGCACAAGATCGCATCAGCCAAATTTGCTTATTTTGGGATGTTTTAGGTCTAGGTTGAGAGACAAAATCCAAAACATGGATGATGAGTATCTTAAATACTCATTTCCCCCCATGTTTTGCTTAGGTTTTAGTAGTTTTATGAGATAAATAAGTGTCATAATGCTATATTTTCCCAATTTTGTGATTAGGCCAACTATTGAGCAGGAACAAGAGAAATCGAAGAAAAATGACAAAGTCATCATGCAGTTGCTGCAAACATGCTATCATTTCACCTGTGCAATGTCCCTCTATGGCACCCTCATTGGCATGGGCAGATTTTGGACTTCGAGGGCTTTCCAAAGGAGTGAAGAAGGCCAAAGTAGATGTTACTGGCAAAAGCGTGAGTAACTCACGCTGAGGCGTGAGCCACTCACGCTACAATGTGAGTGTACTCATGCTACAACGTGAGTACTCTCACGCTTTAGCGTGAATTCACACACGCTTTAGCGTGGAAACACTCTACAATGTGGGTATTTTCACGCTTCAACGTGATTTGGCTTCTTCTCCTCCAATAGCTCCCCATTTTTTGCCACACCATAGCACCAGCTCCATAACACTATAGCGTGATGCCGAGGCCTATTTTCTTTGTCGAAGCCCATTTCTTCCTCTCGCGGGGATTGGCATAAGGGGATCAATTTAGGGCATTTTAAGGAGGAGGAGGAGTGGAGTAGAAGGCGAGTTCGGGAGGAGCTCTTGGAGGCAAGGAAGAAGACCCTTTGGGTGGAAACACCCAAAGGCAAATCTCTCTTAGGGAATCGATTTTTGGCCCTAAAGAAGAAGAAGATGATGATTTGAAGAGAAGAAATGGGTTTAATCTATTCTCTTATCCTGTTTTCTTGATTTTCTTCATTTTCTTTGGTTGTTTTTCTATCCTCCATGAACTAATCCCATTTTCTAGGGTTTTATATGTAGTTTAGTTAGGATTTATGTATTTGAGATTTAATTTTACTCTTCATTTAATGTTTGGATTATAGTTCTATTAAATGTTCTTGTCTATGTCCTTTATACATGTTGATGATTAATCATCATTTATATGTTCAATTTAAGACTGCGAAGTGAGAGTTGAATTAGACCATGATTAGAACATCACAATTCTCCATTGATAAGATATTCTCATGGGTTTTGTGTGGTAATTAAGGTTTCTCGGGTTCATTGCCCTCTTAGGACTTTGGGGTTAAACAGAGATGCAAAATACCTAAGCTCTAAGGGTAGATTGTGGATTCTCAAGAGGGATTCATATATGGAATAGTGAGACTTACCATTAATAGTGATTCGAATGTTAATTGGGGATAAATTAGACCTAATACATAAAGATTAGTTAAATGAAATCTAAACCCTAGGCTTTTCCACTTTATTTCCTATCCTTACAATGGACCTCTTCTATACCAACTTATGTTGCTTCTATAAGCAATATCAGGATACAGGTCAAAACACAAACACCACCATTGGTATTGGAAAACATATTTGTCATCTAGGAAAAAAATTAAAACTTAAAACAACTAGAAAGTAATTTTAAAATATCAATTTTCCTTTTGTGGCTGGCTCAAGTTGTAAAAGATTAGGGTGGGTTCATGAGAGGTTCAATGTGAATTAAAACAAAGAAAAAAGAAAAAAAAATATTTACCTATAAAAAAATTGAAAATATAAATTTAATAGCTTAAAGAGGTTAAAGTTAGCTTGCCGATGACTGGTGTGACTGATGACCTACGGGTAGATGTTGCTAAAATCCTTGGTGTGTTTGTTTTGTAAATATTGGCGTTCCACTTTGTGTGTTTGTTTTGTAGGTAAATAATGTGTGACTCCACTATTCCCATCATATGTTTTTCTAATGGAAAATCCAAAATAACTGAAACATATGTGAAATATGTTGGGAACAAAGCTGTTATTGTGCCTTTTGATGTACATATTGATTGCACATTTGATTAGTTATTAGCTATGATATACTCAAGAACAGGTATTGATAAAGAGAGGTTTAAATTAGTCATCACTTGTAAGTATCCATTGAAAAGCGGTAATAGGTTCCAACCTTGTCCAATATGGGATGACAATAGTGTGAATCGAATGTTGAAATTTTTTGACACGACTGGAATGGAAGAAATTGAATTGTATGTCCAGCTAGTGTGTGTTAAGTCATAATTGAATAAATCAACTGGTCTTACACAAATTTATTACTCAGAGGAAATTTTAATGTTGAGGAATTGGACTATGGGTGTGGGCCTAGTAGCGCTCTAATTGCTATAACTGATAGATGTGAAGTAAACGAAGATGATCAAGATTGTGAAGATGAAGCAGGTGATGAAGATGGTGATGATGAAAGTGATGGTAATGGAGAAGGAGATAGAGATGTTCGAGATGATGGACATGTTTCGTCTTTCTTAACCATTAATCAACTTATGGAGAATAAGCAAGGGAGATATCTCTCTGTGAATGTGCCAAGTTGCGATGTCTTAAATAGCCGGATCACGAGGACTGGAAGCGAGAGAGCAGTTAATTACATATACCATCTCAGTTTGAAAATGTGAAAAACTTTGGTAATGTTGTTTCAAGTATTTGGACTCATGGGTGAGCGTAATACTACAAACTCAAGTGGAGATTTGTTGTTGGTTAGGTTTTTAGTTCCAAAGCTGCCTTGCAAGATGTCGTTAAGTTGTACTCTATTAAAGCACACCAACAATATGTGGTTGTTTCATCTTCAAAAAAATTGCTAGTGTTAAGATGTAAGAAGGTCGAAGAGTGTCAATGTACATGGAAGCTTCGTGCTATAGTTGGCGAGTATCGTCTTTTCTGATCAATAAGTATAAAGGTCCACATACTTGTGTCAATGTTTGCTTGAATCGAGACCATCAACAATCTCCAACTTGGTTTCTAATCATATCAAGGCAATGATTAAGGCACAATTCACTTTGTTAGTAGCTACATCCAAGCAACCATTACGGAGAAATTTGGATATGAAATACCATAGAAGAAGGCATTGGTTGGAAAACATAAAGCACTTACAATCTTATTTGGGGGCTTCCATAGGTCATATGTAGAATTGCCACATTTTTTTATGGCATTGGAGTAGGCAAATCCTGGATGTGTTGTAACTTGGAAAACATTTGACAGTCATATGCATAACACCGAGGTATTTGAACACATTTTCTGAGCGTTTCATCCATCTATTAAAGGATTCAATTATTGTCGGCCTATCTTGAGTATTGATGGTACACATTTGTATGGGAAGTATAAAGGCTTGTTAATGATTGCTATGGGTTATGATGGAAATAATCAGTTGTTTCCACTAGCATTTGCTATTATAGAATGAAAGAATATTGATAGTTGGGGATGGTTCTTGGCATGTATTAGAAATAAGGTAACTTAACAGATGGGACTTTGTGTTATAAATGACAAACATCCAGGGCATTATAGCCTTGATGGCCGATGTTCATCTTGGTTGGGCCAGGCAGATGCATATCATGGTTGCATTTGTCATCTTCTGGCTTGACTTTTGAATCGATTCAAAGATAAGACCTTAAAGAATTTAGTGTGTAGAGTAGATTTAGCAACTTCAGTTGGAAAATTCAATAAGCATATGGACACAATTGGGAGAATTAATTTAGAAGCACAGCGATGATTGGAGGCAATCCCTTTTGAGAAATGGGTACTTTCACATGATGGAGGTCGAAGATATGGGATAATGACTACAAACATGTATGAGGTTTTCAATAATGTTCTTAAAGGAGCTCGGAGCTTACCCGTAAATACATTGGTTCAATTGACCTCTTTTAGGCTCAATAGGTACTTTGTTGCAAGAAGGGAACAAGGTTACAATAGATTGGCATTAAATGAGCAGTATGCTCCATATGTTGATGCTAAGATTAAGGCACAAGTGGTTAAAGTTGGATCATTTGAGATTGTTTTTTAATACCACAACCAAGGACGATTTCATGTCAAGTTAAAGAGAGGTTGAACACATCGCCTCAACTTACATGACCATAAATGCACTTGTGGTAAGACACTTGTATATGGATTTCCTTGTAGTCATATTCTAGCATCATGTTAGTTCAAGGCTACTACAGTACTCAATCGTACTGTGATACATAGGCAACCTTGTTCCATCTCATCTTCGATGAATATGAATGGCCTCCTTATGAAGGTCTAACCATTGTGCCTTTTGAGTCAATGAAACGCACATCATGTGGACGTCCTAAATCAACCTATTTTGCATAATGAAATGGATGTTAGAGAAGGGAAGACTACTATCACATGTGAGTTTTGCAAACAACCTGGTCACAATCGCTGATCTTATCAAAATAGGAATCAAGTTTTTTGAAACATGTATGTTTTTTATTGTTACATTGCCTTAATAATTGCATTGTATCTATATACTAGAACTTGCTCATTTGTTTATCGTTATTGATTGTTTTATGTTACAGATATGGAATTTGGAGGGCCTTATGATACAAATCTTTTAGATAGATTTATCTTGGTTTTACAAGACAGACATCAATCTCATTTAGTGGACATTACTTAGGTATGAATTTTTCATATCATAAAATGTTGTTTTCAATTATTGTGTAATGTAAGGGCAGGAATTTATTTATTGATATCTTTGTGGTGCTTGCCGGGTACTCACATGTTGACAAGCCATGGCAGAGTGAGATACGTTGACTGTGATTCGGTCCCGTATGCCCATCCACACCTTCTTATGGTCTCTTAAGTAGCTGCATCAGACATGTCAGTTGTACCGATTGGGCCCTCATCACGAGTCTCGGGCTGAGAGAGATAGTTTTGCCCTAAGACACACATTTCCTGACATTTGTTAGGGAGATGACGATCACATTACAAGATGTCGCCATCATCCCGGGCCTTCAAATTCATGGACCATCTGTCACCGGTACATGTAACTTCAATGTGTCATCATCAGGTTCGAAGAGTCGCTAGGGCGTGATCCTACCGCCAACTAAGCCTTCGAGTACTCCACCGCCCCAACTCGGTGGTTGTCATAGTATCTCTTGTTCACTCGCCCACCAATGCAAATTCGAGGCGACATTAAAGATTGTCACTAAAAATGGTTTCATCCTAGCATTGCTAGAATCCTTTCTATTTGTAGACAAGAAGGGTCTACATGTCCACCTTTGTTTCCTTCCCTTACTACGAGATTTGACACAGACCTATACCTATAGTTGGGGTAGTGCAGTTCTAGCACACTTATACTAGGAGTTATGTCGAGCGAGCTGTGATGGTGCTACTGAGATTTTCGGTTGTATTACATTGTTATAGGTATGTTTCCAATATTTATAACCATACACATATAAAATCAATCACTAAGATGTTGCTAATATTGAATGGTTTTTCCACAAATGCATCTAAATCGGGTCTTTACACACGAGGTCAACCCAATATCAATGGTTAACCTCGATTTTAGGGCGACCACGCGACTTAGTCCCTTACCACTTACACAATGATGGCGATGCAATTGAGAGTATACAACATGGATCACCAGCTAAGCCCGAGGCTTCCAGCCTGAGCTCTTCACCCGATCCATTGCGGCTCTCACAAGGGCAAGTACCTTTATCATGGGTGCATAACCCATCCGGTGTGTCCGCTATATCCCACCGCCTGGATGCAACCCACTAATGATCGGGCAATTGTTTAATATTAATATGAATTCTTTAGTAATATTCACAATAATCGATAATTTTAGCTCATATTAATATCCAGTACACACCAGAAAACACAGCTTTAATTCACAAGACGGAGACTCGGTTCGTTTCATTCACTTGATATATCCCCACGATCAGAGATTTGCAGATGATGCTACTACTTATTATCCAAGAGATCAGAGAGTGGCATTTGTCTAGAGCGAAGCCTTGCATCATTTCTGGCCTTTATTAGGATACCTGGCCCTTGCTCAAGAGCCAAGAGTTACATTTGCTGACGCAAACGAGACGATAAGGTTTTACCTTATCGGGAAACATTATCATTCACCATACGTCGCCCATGGGCCACACATGTAGAGATTGTGGGTATCACCAATTTTTTCATGACCTCTGGTATTATGGACTTCCATGATCCCAGGAGTATGGAGTGGTATCGACGTATTACATCCACGTCTTGATCACATCATCCACTCTATAGGATCAAATGAGGTACCATATCAAGGCCGCACTGGTTGTTGGTAAGTGTTGCCTTTAAATTCTTAAATTATTTCCAATATTTAAGGCATAGGGCTAACATCATTTACTTTTGTTTAGTTCTGTTTTTTAGATATCCGGGATGGTAGAGACGCTACTATATCTCATGGGGCTTCTAAGTCTCTTTGTTGAAACAAACGATATTCATCACATTGCTAGATAAGTTTTATGCTCTAATCGAGAGGACCGCGCCAACACGCCCAGCAAGATTAGATGCATCTACATCCCATGAACCATCCATCAGACCTCCTGCATCATCCATGCAGTTAGGATGCAACCAATCTAAGGTCGAAGGAGAGGGAGGGGTGGTGGGCGAGGTTCGTATTCCATCCGGTTTCAGTCGGTGAGAGAGGTGGTCGGCCTATCGGGTAGTCGTCGCAATGCTCCACCGACAGAGACCCACTGCCACCATCACTCCCCATCCCTACATCTCCCATACCACGAGTTTTCTCTCCCACACCACCCTCCCATACTTTCATACCACCCACGTATTTTACACCACCCCCAAAGACTTCCCCTCCTCATGTCATCCCACCATTATCACCTACATCTCCGGCTTTAGAGGCTGCATTACCAACTAAGACATCACCTACATCATTGCCTCCCATTGATGAGACCATGATTGACCTTGTTCCAGTCTTGGGTGCATGCCCACTTAGGTGACCTTGTGCTCCACGTATATGCCGAGTCGTTCACCATCAGCTACCTCAGCTCCATCAATTCCATTTGAGATTGCACATGCTCCTACAGATCATCTGGCTATGTATTCTAGGTGTCCTAAGAGAAAGACAAAGCCTCCATCATGTGGGACTCATTGATGTTTATTTATATTTGTATATATTGTTATTTGTAATACATTACTTATATATTTATATGATTTGGTTTATATATGAAATGATCAATTGTTGTGTATTGGTTGTCATTTCGATGCACCTAAGATGAAAGTGGGTTAATTTAGATGAAATGTTTGTAATGCAATGATAAACTGCCACTCATCATTCAGTTATTTGGATGAACTGTTAATTTAGATGAAATGTTTGTAATGCAGGTGATTTGTATTGGTTGTCATTTCGATGCAATTAGGTTAATTTGGATGAATTGTTTGTAATGTAGGTGATGTGAATTGGTTGTATTTTTGGATAGATGTATAGGTTGTAATTTAGGCAATTATTTGTAACTTAATGTTCTCATTCTAACAAAAAAGCAATGCCCTAGTCAGATGGCATAAGTTGTGTCGCGAAAAAAGTTGCAATGTCGCGACACAAACATGAAGAGTCCTTGGAGAAACAATTGAACAATGTTACGACACTCACAAACTTGTCGCGACATTCATCGAAAATGAGTGTCGAGCAGGAAGGTCACGACACCCCTGAAGACCAACCAACAACTCACAGTGTCAGGACAAACATATTGGTGTCACGACATTCATTCCAGAGGTTGATAGTTGTACATTAGGAGGACAGTGTCACGACAAACCTTGAAGACATAAGATTGGAATGGAAGGTTGTGACAATCAAAATAATGTCACAGTTAGTGACTGGGACATTGGAATTTTTTTAAATTGACTGTGGCATTGACTAAAAAAAATTACAATGCACCACAAATAAGATCGATCATGCATTGACTTAAAAAAATTACACACGCAACTATACACGACACAAACGTGAAGAGTCCCTAGAAAAGCAACTGAACAATGTCGCGACACTCACAAACTTGTCGTGACACTCACAAACTTGTCGCAACATTCATCCAAAAGGAGTGTCGAGCAGGAATGTTGCTTACCTGAGTACCGCCCGACACCTCTTGAAGAGATCAACCAACAACCCCATAAAAATCTTAACAACTTATTGGTGTCGCAAATATTCATTCCGAGACTTGACAAATGAAAGTTCATAAGGAGGGCAGGTCATGATAGACCTTGAAGACCAAGATTGAAGGAAGGTCTGCCACCGCTTGTCAATGTTGTTGCGAGTAGCATCAGGTGTCAACGTCTTATGTATTTCATGGCTAGAACGCACTTATCAGTTACCACTGACTTCAATCTGTATTGTATAATAATTTTTTTTTAAATAACGTATATTTGTACAAAACTCTCCATAATTTCTCTATATAATTATTATGTCTTATACATAAACTCACAATACTTGAGACTTGATCTGTTAAAAAGAAAAAATAAAAACAAAACAAAAATTGATATCCCCTCATTTTTCTCGTTTGCATGAATCTTATCACTATTGCTCTTACCTCCACAAGCCTCAGTTCAATCATATGTCAACTGTCCGCTGCAAACAAGAGGTACAATGTAGTGGACCCATGAAGCTAATCCTGTCCACAGCGTTATCATCTAATAAATAATTTGGCATGCAGACACACACCTGATCCACTAATCAATAGTTCGAGATATCGTTTCCGGACAACAACCAAAAAAGGCTTTCATGTCATTTTGTTACAGAATCAACTGTTAGTTTTAAGAGGACTTTCAAGAAGTTGTTGAATGCTTTTACTACTTAATAGATTTACTTGTTTGATCTTCAAGCCCCGTTATAGGGTTATGTAATTGTTAGTTCTGGCATGCCAATGTGTTAAATTAAAATTGTAATTATTATATTTATGATATATTAATTTACTTATTTTTGTTTATTATTATTATTATTGAATATTATGAGTGGGTGAGTTATATTATGGGAATTTGGAGTTCTTGTGTAACAGAACTACCCTCGTTCTCAATTTTTCTTTATTTTTTTATTATAAATTAAGGAGTTATAAAACCATATAACTTGGAGGGTTTTACTGATAGTAGGATGGGTTCTCATTGTGAAAAACTCGTGACAGATATAAACGCAGAGCCTACACGTAAATATTCAATTTTATTCTTGAAATGTTTATCCTTCAGACATAGATGTCATGTATTGCAATTTATCCAGAACCCGGGATATCAAGCAAATAAAATTAAATATCTAACGCGTGTTCTGTCACAGATGTTCAGACATACTCGTAGGATCTGAATATATTGCAATAATCAATTTGTATTTTGATTTTGAGCAAAGAGTGAGGCTTAGTTCATGAAATTAAATTATTTACAACAATTTAATTCTCAAAACATAGCTTGTATCTTGAGTAAGACCACACTGTATTCAATTTTATAGTGAAGAGGGGTATCTCTAACATGTTGTGTATCAGGCTCACTATTCTTGGTTTGATTTTTTTTGTGGATAATTTCAAGGAGGATGTCTCGAGGGTCTTATATTTTATGAACTAGTATTTGAAAAAAAATTAGAGTAAAAAAAAAAAGGAAAGATAACGTGAAGAAAAATAGAAATATATATTTCTTTTTCGATGAAAATGAATCAGTAGATTCAAGTGCATTCATAAAAATGCATTTCAGAAAGACTGCGATAGAGGAAAACATTTATTTCGAGCTTAGATATAAACTATCCGACAAAAACCTACAAACAAATGTACACTTTGCAGTAGAGATAACAGGGTTCTAATTGATGAAACAAGGGAGAGGACTGAATACAGGAACATGGAAAAAGATCCCGTCCAAGAGTGAAATCAAAGCATCATACATCTTCTAACAGCTCTTAATAACCATGGTTTTAGAGGAGCCCCAGTCCACACCATTAATGGTCGGAGTGGGACTTTTCTCCTGCTGCCATTGCTCGGCCAGTATCCTCTCAAGCTTGCTGGGTCGGCAAGGGATTGTTAATGCACCCTCATGGTCAAAACCATACTCCTCAGCTGCTTCCTCCAAAAGCCTCAAGAATGGTGGGTGTCTCAGAAAATTGAGTGGAACCACAAACCTCTTAGGTTCATGTCCATCCACTGCAATCACTGCAAAGTGTCCTTCCTTCACATCAGCAGGCACATAGGCTGATTCAGTAACCTCTTCAACATCGTCATAGTCAGAAGCTGATTTCTTCCCCAATGAAAGGCTCCTTCACAGCTTCTCATCTCCGGTCCATAATCCCATTCTTTCTCTTAGTCGTCACTTCTAAGCTTCGCTAGTTGACTGTGATTTATCTGAAGAACTCACAATGATGCTCTTTTCTTCACAAAATCCGCCTTGATTTATATAGGCAGGACTTTTTGTTCCATGGACAAAGTGAGAGAGAAAAATTCAAAATGAGTAGTGTTAATATGTATCACCATGCGGGGATCGAGGTTATAAGATTTCATGTCGTCCATGAAGGGTCACTGTTAGGGTGTTAGCTAATCATCTCTGTCTGCAAATTATTAACACATGTCAGCTAACATTCAAACCAAAGTCCTTAGTTTTCTAAATCATAGTCTGATTTCTCTTTTTTTTTTTTGAAGGAAGACAACGGAGCAATTATTGAAATTGAAGAATTGATATTAATTTTCATAACTACTACTTGAATATAACATCTTTGAAACTTTGACTACTAAATACTAAACAGAAAATATCAATCCTTTTTTTGCAAGATAATTTGCAATTCTGGATATATTTGTCCTTCTATAAACGTAGCTTCATTCTAACTCACTTATGCTTCTCAGAAACATCCACTGGAGACATTGATATGCATTACTTCAACATAGATCACGTGGCTCGCATAAATAAGTGCATGTATGAATATAGAAAAAAATTATTCAGACCATTGGAGCATGTCACACCCAACCCAATCCACCTGAAAATACAAGTCCTTGTTTGTGAGGCGCCAATTTGAGATCTAGTGTCTATGGAGATTGGTAATTCCACAGATTCATCTACAAGATTATATGCTCTACTCTAGATGCCTCATCCTGATCATCTGACTCCAGTCTAAAAATTGCATAACTATGGGGCAAAATGCCAAATTATCCTGAAGCTATATTTTGGTGCTCTTTGCTGAAAATTAATTAGAAAGTCAAATCCAAAAAAAGGAAATCAACTTAACAAATGCTCATTCAAAAAAATATTTCGGTTTTTTTGCAACATCCTTATTTCTAAATGTCTAATGTCTGTCTTCACCAGCAATACTCTAATAACGATTATTATGGTTCAACTTAGTTACTTAGTTTGCCAACCTTTCAAGACACTGTACTTTATTAATGATATTTTAGGAATAAAATTGTTATTTGCAAAAAAAAATATATATGTTTTTGGATGAATATGTGTAAGTTGATTTCCCATTCTTGAACTCTAATTTTTTTTCATTATTTACAAATAGGAATACCTAAGCACACTTTTCCCAGTGAACTGTGACACCCAAAAATTCGGGCCGTTGATCATCCATCAACTAGTGAAATGCCTGTGGATATTATGTAACTCAATACCACACCATTGTGTCCCATTTATCGGGATCCATAATTTAACAAAAATCGGACAAAATCTTCTTTGTACAGGAAACTCTATCCAAAACTCAACTTGTACAATATACCATAACATGACCCATCCGAGACCTAATATAACACAATGACCGCACCGAATCCATTTATGAGTAAAAATTGACCACACCGGGTCCATTTATCCACATTCATATAAAAATATAAAAGGCTATATTAAAATCAAATTGATATGATCCACATCACAACTTCTCTACATGCCACTATGCCAAAACTAGTTTTAACTCTAAATTTAAGGTAAAAGGAGCTGTGTTTCTGGGCTGCTGGCTTTCACCAGGGCTCCCGACGAAAGCCCATTCCATCATCCGATAACCAATACTTTTCCTATATAAGCTGAGCCACATCCAGTAGAGTAATTCCTACAGAGGCTACTCCCCACCTAAGTGTACATGCAATGTTCACATTCAACAATTCATATTCACTTCAACATTCCAAGTAAGAATATGCAAATTCTAGTTTGGAATTTTACAGGTCATGGTATGAAATGAGATGAAACTCACTCATTGAGATGAAACTCACTCATGCATCATACCCCAAGTCTTCACCAACTCCCACCACACAAAGCAATGCCAATGCGTAATAAAATCTGTCATTGATGAATTACATCCAATGGTTACTTTTAAATAAAAGTCGTGTTTATAAACCAAAACTTGTTTGATGTTACACCTCGAATGATCATTTCATAAACAAACCATCTTTATGGGGTAGCAAGATTTGATCACACCACGGCTCGCAGTTTTATCCGTCACTTTTAGACTCATCACGGAAGAGTATAAACCAAGAATCAGTCATTTTGCTGAGAGTGTATACTCCTTCGCTATACCCAACACAAGTTTTCCATGTCATGTGACCGTGCGACTCTGTTGACCTTGGTCCAACGGTACCGAGCCACTTATCAATTACCAAATGTGGTGTTTGATTTCAACCCACACCCATATAATGCGATGTCCCCATGCATATGCAATGTAATATACAATTGCATGTCAATGTCATGTCTCATATGTAGTGAATGTCACATGGACAATTTAAATCACACATTTCATCACGTATCATGGACAATCATATCATATGCATAAAATCTCTTAATAAACACTCATCTCAATGTCAATATATTAATACACATATATCAACATTTTATCTAACAACAACAACTAAGCATGCCATTACATAATCAATTAATAACACCCCATCAAGGTCAACAGAATATTCAAACATAAATATAAAGATACTCTACATTTATGTCCCAAGAAAGATAAATGCCTCAGTCCCCAACAGACATGTCCCACACAAAAACAGCCTGCAATAGTCCCGCATCAACTCCTAAATGTGCCAAAACAACAGTCCCAAACAACCCCTTAAACAACTCCCAAATAGTCCCTTAAACAAGCCACAAAACCAGCCATAACAGCCCAAAACCTTTGATTTCTCCCACCCTCTATTTGAATCTTCGTGAAATCCCTCTCTGGCGCACACATGCATAACCTCAAGCCGAGGAGATGAATTTACCCACTCGATGGATTCCGACTGATCAACTTCCAGGCGATTGTCGAAATAAGACTCTGATTCATCCCTTTCTCTCCTAATGCTCAAACTTAAAAAAAAAAGAGATATTTTCTCCAAACATCTGATTTTTAACCATATTCATAATTTCAAAGACTTGGCTCACGTTGCGCCACATGTCCACCACTTGTTCGGGTCCGTTTTTGCCCCGAAACGATTAATTTCGTCTTGATTTAAGTTCAAATTATTTTATATGAATTTTATTTAAATTACTTTCCAACATCCAAAATTTTCTTAAGGTTTTCATTTTTTGGGGTTGCCTGACAACCATCGCCTCAAAAACATGGAAAATCCAACTTTCTCATAATCTAATGAAATTCGCCTGCATAATTAGATTTCGTGAGACGAATCCAACGGTGAGATCTATTTTTTCATATGGAATTTAGAAAATTTTAGGTTTGCAACACGTACCATAGTGGCAATTTACTGTTTTGCCCTTTTTCAGAAAAAGTTCAAATTTACCCGAATTTTACATTCTTCCCTTAAAATCAATCCATCCCAACCCAACAACATACAAACACATACAATCGTCTAGCACTGCAACAATCATTTACATCAAATGAACCACAACATTTCTATCCTAAATAAGAAAGGATAATTGGTACGTATAGGATCTTTGCGTTCCCATGTTGCCTCCTTCACTCCTCGGTGCTACCACAATACCTTTATTAGTCTCACGGTCTTACCTCGGAAAACCTAGTCTTGACTATCCATGATATGTACCGATCCCTCCTCCAAGGTTCTATCTGCGTCAACGACAAGTGCTTCATCTATTTCGTGTGTTGAAATTATTCCCAAGCATAGAACCGATGCTCTGCCAAGCATTATATCCGCAAAGAATCCATTGTGTCATTTCCACGGGGAGTGGTTTCTTAGATGATCC
Organism: Tetrastigma voinierianum; assembly: GCA_016808115.1. Classification (NCBI taxonomy): domain Eukaryota; kingdom Viridiplantae; phylum Streptophyta; class Magnoliopsida; order Vitales; family Vitaceae; genus Tetrastigma; species Tetrastigma voinierianum. The sequence continues at coordinate 267,002 of JAEQBH010001228.1, read as the reverse complement.
TTAGGGGTTGCCTATCCAATGAATGTGCAAATAAAGTAAAATCTGGGGGATTTTGGTTGATTGATTTGTTAATCGATTGACTTAAACTATTTTAAAACAAGAAGGGCGAATGATAGGATCCTAAAGTTTCCATTCTTCTCCAACTTGGTAACACTCACCTCTCACTTACATTCTCATCTAGGAGCCATTGATGAATGATCTTTGATGGGGGATATAACTTTAAAAGCTTTTGTAAGAGAAAGAATAAATGAAAGATATCAAACTTTTGCTTAGACGATTTGATTAGATTCTTAGATTGCATTTGAGATCAAACACAACATGTACTAAGAATCTCTAGTTCACACGTTGTCAAGAAGATGCCAAAAACCACACATTCACAAGAATTTCCAGGAAGTGTTTGGTAATATCATACAAATCCTGACTGAAGCATAAGAGAGGACTGAAATGTTGTTACCTTGAAGTGATGAGTTTCACCTGCTAGAACCCTATCATGGAGGCTTAGAACTCCATTAAATTGAGAATTGATCTGTTTAAATGCTGGAACAATAAAATTAAATGTGAATTGAGAAATATCACTTCAATTGCAAAGTTGAAATATAAAAAACGCAGAGTTCCCTCAATGAGTACCAAGTTATAAAACCGACTGAAATATTACAAATGTTCAAAACAAGGAACGAGAAGAAACTAGCTACTATACTCTATAAAACCCTAGAACACATGAGAAAAAATCCAAAAGTGAGATCAAACCCCAGGAACATCCAACCCCTCTTTAATTCCTCCCCCTAAAGTGGGCTTAAATACAATATTAGTGATCTCGAAGTGGGAACCAAAAGGCAGGCGTGCCCTTGCACCAGATCGAAATTCCTCTTAAATCCTGCCAATCGCATTTGATGCGGTATCGGTTAGTGTGGTACGATGCAAAACCTCAACGGTTCTCAAAAGCGCACTTGGGTATCGGTACCACAACGATTTAGTCTGTGCAAAGATGCTGGATCTTAAGCGCATGAGTGCAGGTACCACACTACGAGTGAATCAGAACAATGTCTCCACAATTACTTGACTTCACTTCATAGCGTGCCGGGGCCTCGGCGGCGCACTGGAATCGACGACGATGATTTGCAATTGTCCTCTGGAAACCAAATCGCTACGAAAATGTGCACGGAACATCGAAAAACCTGCACACACATAAAAATAGTAGAAAAGGTCAAAAGCACCTATTCTACACAAAATGAAAGCAAAACATGAGCTGAGGGGCTTAAAAACCTATATAAATGTCATACTTTTATGTATCCAACAACAAGCTCACTTCAATCCACCACATGAATCAGATTTAGAGTGTATTTCGGAGCATGGAGACATGGAATACAACATGAACACCCGATAGGTTTGGCGGTAACGCCAACCGGTAAGCAATTGTACCTACCCTCTCGAGTACCTAGAAGGGCCCGATATATCTCAGTGATAGCTTTCCTCACCTGCTAAACTTGACCACTCCTATCTTAGGCATAACTTTCAAGAAGACATGATCCTCCACCTTAAACTCTAGACGTCACTGCCATTTATCGGTGTAGCTCTTCTGCCGGCTCTAAGCCATGAGAAGATGCTTCCATATCAAATCCACCTTCTCAGAGGTGTCCCTAACAATATCCGGACCCGTAGAGGGTCTCTCTCCCACCTCTGTCCAACAAACCAAAGATCGACAAGGCCTTCCATATAGTGCCTCATAGGGTGCCATCTGTATACTCGCTTGATAACTATTGTTGTAGAAGAACTCCACTAAGGGTAAATGTTCTTCCCAACTACCCTTGAGATCTATTACACATACCCCCATGGCACCGTCTTCTAAAGAGAAATGCGGATGGTATCTCGATTGGCCAGATCCATCTGAGGATAACAATGTTCATCATCAAGCTGTGTCCCCATGACTCACGAAAACTCTTCGAAAATGAAGCGGTAAACCTAGGATCCGTCCGGAATTACTAGATACTAGCACCCCATGCAACCGGACAATCTCCGTATGTACAACTTTATGAATTCCTCGAAGTGAAGATTATCCTGACTGAAAAATGTATGACTGTAGTTGGTGCACTATCATACAGCGTCATTGCCCTCGCGTCTTAGTGGCAAGTGAGTCACAAATCCATCATGACATGCTCATTTCCCTCGGCTACCTCAGTGGGTAATCCGGCTAAGATCTCTATTGCCGGCTTCTTTCTTGTAACACATGTGAGACATGATGAACAAATCCCAACGTGTTTCTTCATCTCCTCAGAGTAATACTAGACGAGAGATCATGGTACATCTTCGTGCGACCTAAATTCACGTACAAAGGGTGATAGGAACTCCCAGGATCTCCTCTCTCAGATCTACCGATTGGGGAACCTGACCCCTTCATATAAAGGCCATCCATTGAATGGCCCGGCTATGTCGCTATATCAAGCCGCGCCCGGGTCCTTGATGGGCCAAACATCACATGTCATCCTGGGACTCATCACTCTGCTTTCGATGAGAAGCGTAAGCCACTAAAATCTTGACCCCTTAAGCTTGACCCTTATGGGTGCAGCTGAGGTGGCTCGTAGTCTGACATCGCTACTCCCGAGAGCCACACTGTGACCTCGTGACTTGGTAGTACATCAGCCACCATATTTGCCTTATCGGGATGGTAATGCAAAGTGAAGTCAGTCTTCCAAATACTCCATCCACCCGCATTGCCTCATGTTAAGGTCCCGTTGTGAAAAAATGTATTTCAAACTATTGCGGTTCAAAAACACCTTGAACTGTTCACCGTATAGATAGTGGCGCCAAGCCTTTAAGGTAAAGACAATGGCCAACAATCATCGTACGTGGGTTAACTCACATTCATGTTCTTTATTCTTTGAGAACCATAAACGACTACTCTTTCCCAGGACGCATCAAGCATAAGTCATCATTAAAGGTATCACAATACATTGTGTACCTCTATCCCTGGAACTATCAGAATAGGGGATGAAGTAAGCCTCCTCTTCAACTCTTGGAATGTCTTCTCACACGAGTCATTCAACTCAAATTTGACCTCCCTCTAGGTCAATCTCGTCATAGGTGCAAATAATCAGGAGAAGTCCTTAATGAATCTCGTGTAATATCTTGCCAATCCCAAGAAACTATGTATCTCGAAGACTGACTTCAGCCTCTCTAACTCCTCGCGCCTCTGACCTTCTCGGGTCCACGGATACACAGAAGCGAGCACACATGCCTTAAGAATTTCACCTTAGTAAGCCAAAATTCACACTTACTGAATTTGCCATACAACTTATGGTCTCTCAAGGCCTGGAGAACAATCATCAAGTGACCCTCATGCTACTCCTCAGACTTGGAGTAGATCAAGATGTCGTCAACGAAGACCATAATGAACTAAACTAGGTAGGGTTGGAAACGCCTTGTAGAATCCATGAATATTTCTTTGGAACATTCATCGATCAAATGGCATCCCTTTGTGAACTCAAAAATGCCCTGTCGCTGTCCTACGATGCGTCTAAGGGATATCCGCCTCCCTAACCCTTAACTAATGGTAATCGGTGCGGAGATCTATCTTAAAGTAAACCCACGCCCCTATCATCTGATCAAATAAATCATCAATCATCGGCAAAGGATACATATTCTTGATAGTAACCCTATTCAGAAATTTGTCGTGGCTCGTGTATAGTCAAAGGGTCTTGTCCTTAACTGTAGCCCAACGTGGACGCCTTAGGTGAAGTGCTCGGTCAAATAAAACCCCTATCCAACAATTCCTATAATTGGAGTTTGAGTTCCTACAACTCAACATGCGTCATTCTATGAGGAGTCATAGAAATAGGAGATATACAAGGGTGCAACTCAATAGTGAAGTCTACATCCTTATGTGGAAGTAATCCTGGTAGTTAATCCGGAAAAACGTCCTCATACTCATGAACCACCTAAGGAAGACCCAACTCCTGTCTCGCCTCATCCACCAGGGTAAGACTTGCTAGCCAACCCATCAACTTCCGGTGCCATCTAGAGTCGTACAAGGCTTAGGGTAAACCATCGTGCTTATCCCCTTGAAACATAAAACAAATTCCATATGGTGTATAGGTAGTAACCATGTTACAATCACAATCAATTACGACTCAGTGTTCTGTCAACCAGTTCATCCCAAGGATGACCTCAAACTCCGACATGTCCATGACCATAAGTTCCACGGTGAGTAGAATCCCTGTGATCTCTAACTCCACAGCTGACATATCTTATCAAAGCTGCTGAAAATCTAGGGAGAACTCACATGCAGTGGCTCTTCCAAGGTTTCAACCTCTATGCCAAATCTTCCACACATGATGCAGCAATAAAGGAATGAGATGCACCATAATCAAAATATACCCTTGCCCATAAACGAGATAGTAGAAATGTACCCTGAATGACCAACTGATATGCCAGCTTAGTCTGAGGTGTGATGGCATAAACATGCCCTTAGGTCCACGAAGTCTTGGCTTGTGAACCTTAGCCTTGACCTCTACCCATGCTCTGGCCCATCTGGCCTGATTGTGAAGTATTAAGGGCCTGTGTAGAACCCTGGGACTGGTATTGGTACCCTTAGCCCATGGTGGGGTAGAGAGGAACAAATTGTGTCTATGAACGTCCCATTGATGACTGGGACTGAGGTGTCCCAAAACTCTAGGATCCCTACCTCTAAGGGCAATCCTGTTTCTTGTGTCCAGGCTGGTGGCAATAGTAACATGCTCTCTACCCTGACTGGCTAGGAGCCCTGTCCCCTACCTTGGGATGATTGACCCTGGCCTTGACCTTGATAACTAGGGCCTTGTCCCTGAAACCCTTACGGAGTAGAAGTCCTCTGCTTCCTCCTTGAGCTAGAAGAAAATGGTTGGCTCTTCTTCCTCTTATCTTTAACACCCGCCTCCTGGATGTTCCGCGAGTTGTCCACCTCCCTCTCAATGGCCATGGCTGTCTTGATCATCAAGTCCAAGTCTTGTAGAAGAAGTCCCACAATTTTACCCCGGATGGACAATTTGAGACCATCCTCAAACTTCCTCACTTTAGCCATGTCTATGGCCACATAATCATCAGCGAAACGGGCTAATTTAGTTAACTTAGCCACGTAATCGAGCACTGTCATCATCCCTTGTTTCAAATCTAGGAACTCCTGAGCTTTTTCATGTCGGGCAAACGTTGGGAAGTATTTGCCCATGAAGAGCTCAAAGAACTCTTCCCATGTCATTGCCTCCAAGTTTCTTCAGGCTTTGACCCAATCCAACCACACTTGGGATTCGCCCTCTAGCTGGAATGCGGCTAGCTTTATCCTAGTGGCATCAACGGTGATCTCCATAGCCTCTAAGACCTCGCCGACTTGTCGGAACCAATGATCAGCTACTAACAGGTCCCCTCCTCCCCTGAAGGACGAATGATGGTGTGCCTTGAACCTCTGGATGTTAGTTGGCCCTCCTTGGCTCATAGTTTCACTAGCCTGTTCAATGGTAGCAACCGCAGCACTCGCCTATGCAATGGTAGTAGTCATAGTACCAATGGCCTCTATGAAGGCTTGTTAGTCAAAGGTCGGTGGTAGTTGATTGTTGTTCCGCCCACTGCCTCGTCGTTCTCTTCCTCGATTAGCCATCTACATATGTTAGATAGCAATAGAGTTTTACATAGTATCCAAAAAAATGGGGATCAAGTTTAAACTTTGACCGAACCATCTCGTTCATTCTTTTTTCGAACCCCCAAGGTTATGTTTTCTAACCCTAGTGTTCCTCTTTTTCCATTTACATTTTACCATGTATATAATTCACATAACAAATAGCACATAATCATGTAGCATATTAGAGCATAAAACATGAAATGCAAAATGAATGCAATGGTCTAGACCCATGCCCATCAAGCCCTAGGTAATCGTATACCTAACCTCTGATGCCAAGCTATAACGCCTCAAAATCCGGGGGTTCGTTGATCACTCATCAACCCGCGAAATGCCTATGGATATCGTGTAACTCGATACCACACCGTTGTGTCCTATTTACCAGGATCCATAATTTAACAAAAACGAATAGAGTCTCCTTTGTAAGGGGAGCCCTATCCAAAACCCAACCTGTACAATATACCATAACATGACCCATCCGAGACCCAATATAATACAATGACCTCACCGGGTCCATTTATGAGTATAAAATTGACCACACCGAGTCTATTTATCCACATTCATATAAAAACATGCAAGACTATATTAAAAACAGACTATATGAGTTCAATTACAACTTTCTTACATAAAAGTACATGCCAAAACTAGTTTGCTCCTAAATTTTACAAAAGGAGTTGTAAAAGCCATAAGTCGGCTTTCTTCACCCTTACAACCCTAAATGAGAGCCATCCACCGGCATATATCCCACATCTAAAATGTTTTCCTGTATAGGGTGAGCCACGCCTAGTAGAGTAATTCCTATAGAGGCTACTCCCCACCTAAATGCACATACAATGTTCACATTCAACAATTCATATTCACATCAACATTCCAAGTAAGAGAATATGCAAGTGCAAGTTGAATTCTACATATCATGCTATAAGTAGAAATTAAACTCACTCAAATTGCATCATACCCCGTGTCTTCACCAACTCCCCCCACACAAGACAATGTCAATGTGTAATAAAATCCGTCATTGATGAATTACATCCAATGATCACTTTGAAATAAAAGTCATGCGTTTATAAACCAAAACTTGTTGGATGTTACATCTCGAATGATCATTTCATAAACAAAACCATGTGTCTTTATGGGTAGTGGATTTTGGAATCACACCGCCGGTTCCGCAAGCCTATCTATACTTTTTGGACTTTCATCGTCAGAGTGTGTGAACCAGTAACCGGGTCTCTCACCCGAGGGAGTGTCTAGCCCATCTTGCTATACATGACATAAGTTTTCCATGTCATGCAACCGTGCGACTCTGTTGAACTTGGTCTAACGGTATCGAGCCACATGTCAATTATCAAATGTGGTGTTTGATTTCAACCCACACCCATGAAATGTGATGTCTTTGTGCATATGTAATGTAATGTAATGTATCATTTCATGTCAATGTCATGTCTCATATATAGTAGATATCTATGAGACAACAAATCACACACTCGCATCATGTATGTGGACCAATCATATGTATCATAAAATCTCCAAATAAACACTCATCTTAATGTCAATATATTAATACACATATATCAACATTTTATCTAACAACAACAACTAAGCATGCCATTACATAATCAAGCAATAACACCCTTAATTCTCAAGGTTAATTGTAACATATAATCTACCCACAAAACAACCCACATAAAAGTCCCTAGACAAGCCATAAAACAACCCCTTAAATAGCTCCCAAACAGTCCCTTTAACAAGCCACAAAAATGGCCCAAAAACAGTCCCAAATCAGCTCCTAAACAGGCCATAAAACAGTCCCAAACAGCCCCTTAGACAGCTCCCAAACAATCCCTTAAATAGACCACAAAGCAAACCATAACAACCTAAGCGGGCCATGTAATCTAAATATCCTTAAAAACTCTCAAGAAATAGTCCATAAGCAGACCATAAAATGACCCGCAAACGGGGCTGAAAACAACCATAAAACCGTCTAAATGCGTAAACAACTCCTGATCCCTTTAATATCCCACGTAAAGGTGAAATGAAACTAACCGACCCTTAAATTAGCCCAAATGGTAGAAATAAAGTCAAACAGCTCCTTAAATCAACCCCAAAGGTAGAAACAAACCAAACAACCCCTTAAATCAGCCCAAAGGGTAGAAATAAACCAAACAGCCCCTTAAATCAGCCCTAAAGGTATAAATAAACCAAAGTAGGAGGAACCCTACCTCTTTGAGTGTAGTAGAAAGGGTAGGAAGCTTCAAGAACACCTCCTAAGACCAAAACCTTTTATTTCCCCAAATCTCCTCCTTTGGATCTTCGGTGAAATCCCTCGTTCTTAGTACATATGTGTAGCCCTCTTTGAGGCGATGAATTTTAATTCTTGGCTCGACGGAACTCTGAGGATCGCTGAAATAAGACTTTGATTTCTCTCTTTCTCTCCCTCTTTCTCTCCCATGTTCAAACTAGAAAAAAATGAAATATTTTCTCCAAACATCTGATTTTTAACCCTATCTATAATTTCAAAGACTTGGCTCACGTCATGCCACGTGTCTATCATTTGTTCAGATTCGTTTTTGGCTCGAAACAATTAATTTTATCCCCGTTTAAGTTCAAATTATTTTATATGAATTTTATTTAAATTATTTTTCAACTTCCAAAATGTCTTAAGATTTTTGTTTTGGGGGTGGTCACGGGACACCCATCGCCTGTAAAAAATTCGACTTTCTTGGAATTTAATGAAATTCGCATGGGTAACTAGATTTCGCAAGACGAATCCAATGGTGGGGTCTGTTTTGTCATCTGAGATTTTGAAAATTTTAGGTTTACAACTCATACCGTAATGGGAAATTACCGTTTTGCCCATTCTTAAACTCTATTTTTTTTTTTCACTATTTACAAATAGGAATACCAAAGCACACTTTTCCCAGTGAACTAATTAATTAACCGGGAGTGCAAACAACAAGTTCATTATGATCCCAAAATTAATGTCCCATATGTTATTTCAAGCCAAAGAAAAATTTCAAGTCAATTAAATTGAATTGTGGAAATGTTTTTGATACATAGTATTCATATATTCATTGTGATGTTGCAAATGGAATCTTGAGGAAAATAAAACATCAATTGGTGACAACTAAAAATAAAATATTTTTTCAAACAACAATTTTTACTTATATTTAAAAAAAATGTATTTTAAATAATAATTACATAAATATGAAGAATGAATAAAAACAAAGTTTTATATACCAATATATTTTGAAATCATATTTAAAAGTAAAAAAATGTTAAAAACATTTCATATTGACAAAGGATTTTGTCTGTAAAATATAAAGAATAATTTTTTAATATTATTTTATAAAAGTGTTTCAAAAAAGAATTTCAAGACAGCCCAAATTTTCTCAAATTTCCATGGTTCGAGGTAATAAATGATACTATACATTAAGGGCATTGGTTCTTGTTTTCAAAATTGTTCTTGAGAACAAATTTTGAAAACACATGAACATCATTTTGATGTTTAGTGAAAACTTTTTAGGCGTTTAGTTATGAAAATTTTTATTCTATCCAAAAAGTCGAATATGAAAATTTTGATGTATTATCTTTAGATTTCATTTCGAGAAAATCGTTTAAATCTTGAATTTGGTTGAAAATAAAGAATAAGAAAATCAGTTTTATTAATATATTTTCTTGAAAATAAAGTTAATAGCAATGAAAATGTGTTTCTTTACACTTTTTTTTAACTTATAATTTGCTTCTGTTTTTTGTTTTATCGTGTTTTTTGGTTTTATCCCAATCGACTAAATCCCATGTTTTCGATTTAATTCGAAAATAAGGAAAAGCGATTTTCACTGTTTAAATTCGTATATAAAAGTTGAAATAGTAGTCATTTGCTTTGTTTTGAATTTGTTTTATTCGATTAAATGTGTAGCGTTTTCCTTGTTTTGAAAAGTTTGAATAGAGAAAGCGAAAATTTTCCTGCCTCTTAAACGGGCGCATAAATTTGTAGTGTTTTGTATTTCGTCTGTTTTAGAGCAAAAAAAAATAAAATCGAAACGTGTTTTATTTGTTTTTTAACATTTTTCGTGTTTCTGAACAAGAGTTTTCAAAAACTCTGACCAAACATGCCCTGAATTAGATACCTTTTCTCGTGCCCAATGCTTATCTTGAAAAGCCAACTTGAGTCAAATAAGAGGGCCCATAAATGTTGTTTTGCAATTGAAATTGCTTGTTGGGTCTCATCACCGTGATAGAGGCTTTTCTTCCGACTCTGTATCAGCTTAGCTGGAAAAAAAAGAGCACTAAAGGTTCGCCAGTGATAGAGTAGACGTGGAAAGTGCTCATGGGGATTTTTTGAACTCTTCAAATTGTTCACTGGGTAGCTTGCCCTAAATTATTGAAGATGATGATCTACATTCCACGCACCATGTTGGGTTTGTTAATTTCTATTCCACCAATTAACATGAGTGCCACGACATTCGGAGGTTATGAGGATCGATTATATGAAATTATTATTTCCATGGGGCCTCTTCCTCTGATCATTCTACTTCAGTCATGCTCTTATAATAGACATATATACTGTAATTCTAATTAATATTTATGAAACCACTTCAGAAAAGAACTAAAGAAGTATGCTTGTAGTACATGTTTCTAGTACTGTTACGGAGCTGAAAAATAACAAACAATACAACGAGGGGATTCTGTTGAAACGGGCCGGGACAGGTACGGGGCAAACGCAGCATAAATCAATGATTACAGTGATGGGTTCTGAGAAGGGCCATACACCCTAATAATTAGGAAAGTATATGTCTGCCTGTCAGAAACCTGACATTTCTATTTCAAGTGGTTTTGGATGCTGACTGAAAAGCAGATATAACCTTTTTCACGAATTTGGAAAGAGGTACTGAGGATGGATTCCATCGAATTCTCTAAACCTAAGGGGGCATGAATGAAACGTTCTATCCGAAATATTTAATTGCACAAACATATCATCTGACGATGCTGAGCATAAATATATGGCACCACATCATGATATAGTAGTGTACGTACCTGCAGCTCACTTACAACTGGAATTTTTGGATCATCCGGCGTCTGACCCTCTCAATTATTATTTATTAATGAGCTGCATGCTGGGCTCAATGACATAAATATGGGTTTAAGCAATAATTAATTAGCTTTTGCTTTGGAGAAGTACTAACAATATACCCAGTGTTAATGACAAGGACAGAGAGGTTAAGTTGAGTTTCTGCTCCTAGAGTTGTGATGTATGAAATATAAATAAAAAGAAAAAACCCAAGCCACTTACATCCTACCGTAATCATAAGTCATCACTCAAAACCGTGGCTCCTATTCTGATCATTACTTCTGTGTCCTACTCTCTCCAGGGTTGTTTATCCTTGTAGAAGAAAATCGGATCACTTCTTCAAGGTAGATTGTTGGGAAACCTAGCTCACGGTTTTGTTTTTAGGCTTCTCCTCCAAAAGTCTCATATCAATAGGATATGTTTGCTTTAACTCATAATCTCTGGAATAAAGTTCCATCGAGTCTGCGATTAAGCACCATTTGTTGGGAAATCTTATAAACATATCCTTTCACATTGTTATTATGATATTATTGATCAGTTTGGGCTTGAGGTCCTTATGATTTTATTTCTAGGCTTCTCCCAAAAGCCATCGTACCAATTTGATATTATTCATATTTATTAACTCATAATCCTTTACATTTTTAACTGACGTGGAACTTTGTATGCACAGATCATAGGAAAAAATTCTGAAGAGGGAGTTCGCATGCCCTTGATTGAAGTTCTTACAAGCTTACGGAAGGTCCTTTCAGATAGTCGTGTCTGCCTGCCTCCCAATTATTAACACTGATTCAGCAGGTAGCTGCCTCTATTCCACTCTTAAATGTGGCTCCACCTTTACTTCTTTTTTCTATTTGTACTGCTCCATGTAACCAGGGATTAAAAAAAATGGAAAAATAAGTAGTATAAAGATGGGATGCTATTATATATTGGTCTCTATATATTCAGTTTGACAAAAGGAGGGTCTCTGATTTTTTATCTCAATGCTACTGTGAAATTCTTGGAACTTTCCAGGGATGATGATCCATGTTCCAAAGGGCCGGATGGTTCATATAAAGGAGGACATATGCTACGGTTCCTATAGATGAAGCATATATATATATATATATATATATATATATATATATATATATATATATATATATATATATCTATCTGACTTTACCTCTAACTCTGCTATTATATCCCCACTTTGAAAGTAGTACAATTCCTTGGTGGGTGGTCAAGTCAGTCCAGGAGTATAGAGATCCAAAAACCAGTACGGATATATGCTCTGGAATATTCATCTTCTGTAGAGTAGAGGCCAGTGTCCTCTAAGAAAACAAAACCCTAGACTAGACAAGATATAAGTTCCAATTATTTCTGATGGGAATTGCAGTCAATATTAATTTTGTGTCCCACTACAGTTGTCTTAACATTAGGCCCTTCCATGTTACAGATTATTTTGAAATTTAAATAATGCATGTTCTTCTTGAGATTGACAAAATGTCTTGTTATTTCCAATGAACAAAATATCGGTAATTATGGATATATCGGTACTTAGATTTTACGGATATATCGATAAATATCGGTGGATATTTTGACAAAATATCGATTAAAGCAAAATTAACCATATTTTGAAATTAAAATCTTTTTGTTGAACTATAAAAAATACATAAATAAGCAAATATACACTTGTTAAAGACGATATTCATTATAATTTATCAAGAAATTATATTACAATAGTCATTTAAAACTAAAACGAAGACCGTTGTGGCTCCATTACATTATTTGATGAAGGAATCTCATCTTGATGAAGACAATAATCATACCAAGACATGGTATTCCGATAATATTGATTGTAACTTCGAACATGCCATGCATAAATCTGTTGACTCCTACCCATAACCTCTCCATGGAGAGGAAACTAGGGGTTCACCCACATGCTCGTTTGAGATATTTGTTGCATTTGATATGGAATTTGGAATGGCATTTGTGGATAATGAGGATAGTTAATCATTCTATATTCTTCACCAATAGAACCTGAAGGATGTGAAGAAGGTTGACCATAACTCATTGTATAAGGAGGAAATATGTTGCCCTCATTCGATGAATCACTGAATTGAGTTCCAATACTCATGGACTCAAAATTGGCAACAGTCCCTCGTTGTATGGTGTCATCGCCCGTTGTCTTCATACCATATGGCTTTCAATGGCTCGATACTTGAATGGCTCTCCTAGACTCGTGGTCTTCATCTTGTGTAGCATGTGTGAATCATCTTCACCGATGAATGGGCTCAATGGATATTGACTTTGTTGTGGATTTGCAATATCCCCACCATCATTTCTAGTATCACTACCATCATTAGTCCCCTCTCCTCTTGAGAAATCATAACTTTATGTAGTAAGTACCCGACCAAAACTTGGTCTACTACTATGTTCAACATACTTGAATGAAAATTCGAAGTAACGGCCCAGCGGGTTGAAATGAGTCCCTCGTGTCTTGACTAAAACTTTCACTATGAACTTCTTCAGATAAAACCCACTCAACGTTAACACCTGCTTCTCAAACATGTGCAACAATTCGTGGATCAGGATTTCCAAATTCATCATCTAAATGGAGAGGTCTAACCCATTGAAATAGTTGATTTTCGTCTTCTTCACCAAACTCAGCTAAAATTTCAAGTAAATCGAGATAATTATTTTAATGACTATCGGTTTACTTTCAATATCAAGTATCTTTAGTTTCATGTTGTAACGCAAAACACAATTTTGGAGCCTAGAGTGGCTCGTCGATTTAACATTTGGTATGAATTAGAAGCGCAAATGTGCTCCAATTTCTTTCACACGTTGAAGATGATGTGGTTTGGGAAAGAACCATCAAGGCCAAATTCCTTAATGTTGGAGCATGATTTCCATACAAAAACCATCATTCAGCTGCTATAAAAATTACTTATATTCAGTATATAATAATAAAATAGTTATAAAATTTACTTATAATGACAATTAACACTCACCAGGAACCATTTTTTATCTTGATGTTATTGCTGCCTGATCACCAAATCCCTTTTTTGCATCACAGAATAGTATAAGTTGTGAATTCAAAATGTCAAAAAATCTAACATAAAAAATCAATCGAATAAATTGAATCAATTAATTAGAATTAGAAACTCATTAATTTACCTCATTTCCAAAATTACAAAGGCCTTCAGCATTAGAATCTAATTTAGAAAAAACGTCATGAATAGCTTAGGAAGTAGCGCTCGAGGGTTATTGACTCGAGTCTATATTGAAATTTTGGATTTAGATGAGTATCTTTGCGATAGTTATAGAAATTAGTATGTGATAATAATATAAACATAATATTATTAAATGTGAACATCGCGAAGAGGATATTAATTTAGTTACCTACTACATGAAGAGGATGCTTAGAGTTACATCGACGATGCACTGATGATATGTTTCACCCACTCTTTAGCTTTGAGTCAATCTAAATTTGTCTTCATCAACCAAATCAACTCGTAGACAAATGGCATGGTTAGGACGACTTCTGAATCAATAATGCGAAGCACTATGTATAGTGCCTCATAGATGGACACTAGTTTCTCCACCTTCTCCCAATATTCATGATCAAACATGAGCCTTTCAATCTCATGTCCAAACAATAAAGCTAAGCTTGTGAGATGCCCATTAGAGCTACTAACCAAAGACTTTCTTCAAAATCAACCCTCTTTTTAGAATACTATCGAGAGACGATATAGTTTGTTGCGAATCTTGTTGCTCCCGGGATGCCGCGATGCTCTCCACCTGGACCTCGCCATGACTACTTATTAGTTACGATGCTTTTGTTTTAGATACTTCCCTTCTTGGTATGTTTAAGATAATTATGTTTTAGATTTACTTATGATAATTGTATTTACATATGTTTAATTTATCAAATAATGAAAATTGATTATTTAATTTTATATAAGAGAATAAATTAGGTTTCTTATAATTTCATTCTTACTTTTATAAAGTTCCTCTAGCAAAAAGAGGACACATGACCCAAGGCGTAACTTGGATTTACTTGGCATGAAACCCGTTGAAAAAAAAATCAACACAATTCAATACAAAAAGGCCAAGTTATTTATCATGACAAAGGGGAAAGACTTTCTAGTTATATGGGGACATTGGTACGATCTCAACACAATGTACTCATCCAAGTCCAAGATTGGCATCACGTTTGTAAAGATGTAAAGGAAAAGCTTTGGGCCTTAATATTGGTATGTCAATTACTATTCATCTAAATAGTAATGTTATTGTTTAAAAATGAAACTTCTTACTTATATATGGCATTTTCATGAAATATAGGAGAAATATGAAATAGATGAAACATGTAAGAGCTACATTCTTCAATATTGTGGAAATTTGTTCAGAAGTTATAGAAATAAGATGAAGGCCAAGTATTATGACCCTTATAATACAGATGAAGAGAGATAGCACCACAAACCTCAACACTTATCAGATAATGAATGGAGGTGACTCATTAACTTTTGGGGCACACCTGAGGCAAAGGTAAACATAATGATTTTTTTTTTTGCATATAGTGTATCTTTTCATATTCATCTTCAAATAAGATCATATTTATTAGTTATATCTAATTTAATACTTCATTTATAGTAATGGCAAAGCAAGTCATAAAACATATATCAAGATAAAAAAAGTTTTGCTCAAATCCGACATGAATAGGTAGAAATTTTATTATTAATAAGATTTGCTTGTACATCAATAGTTCATAAAAAATAACTTAATTGTTTTACTTGTAAGAATAGGCACAAAAATGGATGATCAAACTGAGCCTAATAGAGTTGAGATGTTTGTCTTAACGAATACAAAAAATGATGGGATGCTTGTTGATGATCGTTCTAAGCAGATCATGGTAATGAAGTATCTAAATTTATATACTTGTATTTCGATCATAGCTACATATTAAAATTTTTGTACAAGTCTAACAATTATTTTTGTTTTTTGTATTGTCGGGATCAATTTAAGCAGTTACTATCTCAACCCGAAGAGATGTCTTCTTCTTCTCCTACTACTTCTCATACGCATCATCGCCCAGCATCTGCATCTGTAGATGACATATATACTCAAGTGATAGGTCGAAAGGCATGAACATGTCGGAGTTATGGATTTGATACCTCTACTTGTAGTCTTTGGTAGTAGTAGAGCAGGCGATCAAGATCTGCTGTCGGCCTGACTTGAAAATGCCCAAGAGATGCTAAGAGTTGCAGAACAAAAGTTTACAACAACAACTTAAACATTTGAAGAGAAGTTGGTAGAAGTTCAAAGGAAGACACGAGAAGAAGTAAAATAAGAGTTTGATGGAAAAATTATAGAAATGCAAGAGTCTGGCTTCAACTTCAGAAACAGAGATAGTGCAAATAATGCAAAAATTTCAACAAAGGCAATAATAGACTTACATTATACTACATTTTATATAATACATTCTCCTACTTCTCCGTTAGCATCTTCCTCCCATACTGGTAGAAATGCGGATGCCTAGCGACGAGAACAGGTCCACCAACTTCAAAGCCACCCGAACAAATCCCATGTTGACACAATGAATAACCTTACAAAATGTCTCAAAGGAAATGAGGAGCACTTACCACGTCGGTCACGAAGAGCGAGAAGATGGATCGGGCGATGGAAACCTTTGGAGAGGATGCTTGATCTAGGGTTTGCTTTGGTAAGAGAGAAAATTAGGTTAGTGTTTCTCTTATATAGGAGTTAGGGAGTAGGGATATGAAAAGGGTTCAAACTTAGGAAGAAAAACCCTAAATTGGCCCATTCACGCACGGTGGAGAAGTAGGTACCGATAAGTGTGGTCTGCAGGTACCCAGACTACTACCGATTTTTGCTTGGGAGTGCCGATGCAGGTATGGAGTGGTACATGTACCCTTTGTCTTTTTAAATTTTAGACAGTGATTACTTGATATATAGAACTTTTACGAATGCCCTCCGTCGGATTCCTTTGGATGCTCATTTCTTTCCACACTCATACCTCGCCTTGACTGACTTGTGTTCACGGAACCCAAGAATTGTACTACACTCTCTTGACACCTTCAAAGCACAGGGTCCCACTTTGTACTTCGTGATCACGATTCCTAAGGTTTGAACTGAATTGGCAATTCAAGGATCAAGACGGGTACAAAGGGTAACTCAATATGATTTCAAAATGTAACACCAAAATGATGTCCTAAAATCATCTTCCAGCTATGCATGGGTGTCCTCAGAGAATACGATGCATGTAGTTAACAAGGAATGCTAAAACAATGCACATGCTGAAACAATAGCAGGCAAAACATGAGCTTGAAGCAGAAAATCAATGGCTTGTGTAGTGAATTAAAGAAAGTGATCTGAGACTAGAGCAGGTTAGGGGTGATAGGGTCTCAAATGTGAACGAAAAAATTTGTGCATGCTTGTTATTGTGTAGGTGAATTGAGACTATGTGGAGTGCATACATAAAGTCAAATTTGCATACATCACAAGTCAGTATACCCAAAGAGCGCAAATCGAAAATTTTGCCATACGGCAACATGTAACATGCGCATAATTGGTTCCGACTAGTGTATGCCCACCCCAGTAAGTAAGCATTGCCCTCGATGCACATAGGGCCTTGAAAGAAGCAAGGAAACATAAGCATGGCACCGTGAAGGTCAATGTAGGGTTGTAGGTATGTTTTTTGTTTTTTTTTTTTTTTTTTGTTTAAATAAAAGCAGGTAGAAATGCAAGAAAGAAAAAGAGAACTATATACAAAAAGGTAGGATAGAAATTACTTTGAAGGAACATCACAGGTAGGCGGATGCAGGTTCCTCGCCTCTCCACGATGGTGAAGTTCTCGAGAAATGGCTTTAAGCGTTGGCCATTGACACAAGGTTTCCCATTTCAGTTCTCAATCTCACTTTGTACCATAGGGTAAACTACCTTGACAATGAGCGGGCAGTCCACTAGAATGGGATTTTCCTGAAACATGTGCAAGCGAGAGGCATGCAACCCAGTACCTTTTGGTGAGGTTTAAAGGTCTTCCGTACAATGTTCTTGTCATGGAAGAACTTTAGCCTCTCTTTATGAAGATTGGGAGCTCTGCTATGATTCACGCCCTTGATTCATCAAGCTCGTTCATCTGCGTGATTCATTGTTTACCTACGAGCGAATCAAAATTAAAGAGTTTTAACTGACCCGATATGCCTGTGTTCCATTGCCGGCGGATAGCCAGGCCTTTCCATAAACAAGCCTATAAGGAGACATACCAAGAATGGTTTTAAAAGTAGTACGGTAAGCCCAAAAACCATCGGTAAGTCGAAGCGACCAATCCTTGCGATTTGGGGCGACCGTTTTTTCCAAAATATGTTTGATCTCCCTATTGGCTAATTCGGCTTGACCATTGGTCTGTGGGTGGTATGTCGTGGAAACTTTGTGGGTGACTCCATACTTTTCAACAAATTCTCAAAGAGTCGATTACAAAATGGAGCCCGCCATCACTAATGATTCTGCTTGAGGCACTCAGCGAAAAAATGTGTTCTTTTAAAATTTCAAAACAACCTTGTGGTCATTAGTTCTTGTTGGAATGGCCTCCACCCATGAAAACATAGTCGGCCTTAACAAAATGTAAAGGCACCCACGAAGGAAAGGCCCGTGATCACTAAAACGAATATTAGGCACAGTGATTAAGTAGATGTAAAGGCATGTGTTCCTCTTTGTGACTCACAATTGTTGACAGAAACCTGAGATTTCTGAAATTCAAAAGCAGTCTTTGAAAAAGAGAGTAGGCCGAGTAAAAACACCTTGTAGGATTTTGTCAGCCGTTTTTCTTGCGAAGAAATACCCTCCACAAGCTTAAATTGGCGAAAGGTGAAGCGACCCGATTTGATGATCATTGAACACACCTTCGTCATTGGTCAGAGCAGTATTTAAATGAATATGGGTCATCAAAATAAATTTCTTGATGTCCACGAATTTCCTCTTTTGTTGAGAGGTCCATTAGAGGTGGAATTTGTCCACGTCACTAGATAGTTTACTGTCATACCATGGGGCGTGAGCAGGCAAAAAGCTACTCATCGGGCATGCTTTATGGGCGAGAGAAGCGGTCGAGACAAGCAGAGACGGGTGGTAAGCTACCATTCTCAACTCCTTTTTATCATAATAGTTAGGTTAAATTCTTGACACGATTAGGATCCACCTAGTGAAACGAGGGCTTGAGTATCACCTTCGATGTAGTGCTTATTTTATGATCTAGTGAAAATGGATTCACGGGAGATCCTACTGATATACGACTGAACTTTTCTAGAGCAAATCGACAGCGAAAACTCTTTTCCATTGTTGTGTGGTAGATTGAGCGGAGTCTAGAGTCTTGCGGCATAGTAGATCACGAAAGCCTTTTATCTTCCTTTGTCTAAAAGCCGGCCCACATAGCATAATCACTTGTCACACATGATTTCAAGGGGTTCCCGATTGGAAGATCGCATGATAGGAGGAGACACTAACATAGTTTTGAGTTTATCAAGGCGTCCTCACGAGCTTTGTGACCATCACAAGGGACGTCCTTGACAAGCAAATTGCATAAGGGACGAGCTATGACACTGAAATCTCTTATGAATCTTTTATAAAATCCAACATGACCTAAGAACGACCGTATGTCTTTAACACACTTAGGGGTGGGTAAGTTGGAGATCAACTCAACTTTATTGTGTGCACCTCATTCCTTTTTTGATACTATGTAGCTGGGGACAATCCCTTGTGTCACCATGAGTGACACTTTTCCCAATTAACACTAAGTTTTCTCCTAACACCTCTCGATACCTTGCGTAGATTCTCTGGGGAGACATCCCACCATGAATCTCCAAAAACTAAGAAATCGTCCATGAAAATCTCAATAAGGTTACATCCTTATCAACGAAAATCCCCATCATGCCTGTAGAAGGTTCACGGTGCATTACACGCAATCCACGAAGGGCATTTTCCGCAAAGGCAAATGTGCAAGGAAGGCGGGTGAGCGTGGTTTCTCTTGAGTCTTCTAAAGGCTATCTCAATTTTATTGTACCTAGAGGTACCCATCGAGAAAACAATAAATTCATGCCTTGCAACTCTCTCAAGCATTTTGATCCACCAGGTAGAGGAAATGATCTTTCTAGCACCTTCATTGAGTTTCCTATAATCTGTATGCACACCCTCCAACTTTGAGGTGACACAGTGGGAATTAACAGCCGTGTTCGTCGCTACCACGACTCAGTTTCTTAGGGACTACACAGGTTGGGGTGGCCCACTTGCTATCTACAATGGGTAAATAACACCTACGTCCAGTAGTTTTAGAACCTCTTTCTTAACCACTTCTTTCATGATTGGGTTCAGTCGTCGTTGTGGTTGTCTAGGGTTTAACATCCTCTTCCAGTAGAATCCTGTGTGTGCGGATCAAAAATTTAATTCCCTTAACATACTGTGATTGTCCATCTATGGAGTTTGTGGGTTCTCTGATATCTCTAAGCTTATTTTCTTGATCGACTCTAAAAGGGAAGATATGAGTGCAGGAAAGATTTCTTCTACCCACTAAGAAATGCGTATTTGAGATGTGATGGTAAGGGTTTCAACTCGAGTTTAGGTGGTCTCTCCTCGAATGTAACACCACAATCATGATTAGTGTGATGTCATTTCCAAATTTAGGTGCCTACCCATTTGCTTCCAATACCTCACTGTGTTCAATTATGGAGTGTAGAAACTCCGACTCAAATATGGTCACCTCCTCAACCCAATTTGGGTTTACTAGACAAGACATGAGAGGATCATCGTATGAAACATTATCTACGTATTTCTGCACCACATAATCTATCATATTTACCTCACAAACGTCCTCCTCATCCCCCATTTCCTTGATAACATTGAAGATATTCAAAATAACGGTCATGTTACCAAACGATAGTGTCATTAGTCCTCCCCTACAGTGTATAATGGCATTAGCAGTAGCTAAGAATGGCTACCGAATCCTTTGGGAATGGGTCCCTTGGTTCACCACGGGTTGAGTGTCGAAACCTGACAAAGTCCTGAAAGTAGAACTTGTCCATAGCACGATACATCCTTCACTTTATCCCTCTAGAAATTTTTCACTACGGTCGGCTAGTACGAGGGTGATGTTAATGGGTTCTGGCTCTCTGACCACTGGTTCAGCATATCACAGGAGTAGCGTATGATTAACACTTGCCCCCAGATCCTTCAGAGGCATGACCTAATTTTGAATTCCCTGCACTATGGAAATAGTGGGGCTTCACAGGTCTTTGTATTTTGAGGCAAATTGTTTAGGATCAGGAGGTGGATTGTTCGGAGTCATAAATGCCTCCTTATTGACACCTAGTTTTTCTTTTCCACCGATTACCTGAATCGGTGAAACTTGGCATGGCGGGATTTCTTAATGGCATGCAATAAAGGAATGTTGACTTAACTGTTGAACAACTCATAAATTCAGAGGAATTATTGTTCACTTTCTTTGGGGTTCTCAACCTATATGAGGTATGGGCGGGAGGGACATGGGAGGCCTTGTCTTTCTAGCTCTGCATCGATAACATGCCTTTTTAGGAACATGAGGCTTGTCGGACACCTCATCATCCGTGTTAGTTCATTTTTGCAAATCTTGTATCGGTTCCTTAGGTTAAATGGTTTTGTTAATTACTTTTCCACTTCGAAGAGTGGTGACAGCCTTGCAATGTTCGAAGGTGCCATCACTTGGACGACCTCAGTGTGGCTGACGCGGGGGTTTTGGATGGTTTAAGAAGGGAGTTTCCCTTTTTCTTGTTGAAAATTTCCCATATAAGAGGTTAGCTTAGTGATTTGGGATCTCACATCATTCAAGGCAGTTCGAAATTCAGTGTTGGTGGATTATTGGGTCTGGACAAACTGTGTTACAATGTCCTCCAAACTTCTCTTATATGGAGGTTGATAAGGCTGTGGGTTTGGATGCCCTTGAGGTGAGGGATGGAAACCTTGGTTAGGGTTCACAGGAAATCCTTGAGGACCTTGATTTTTGAACGGATGGGCTTGATTTGAAAAGCCTTGGTTTGGGTAGTTGGGGCCTTGGTTGCTTGGCAAGTTGTGTGGGCCCCTGGTTTATCAACTAGAATTAGTTGCTTACCCCACCACGGATTATCGTTTAGAGTATGGAGAGTGAAGGCTTCCTTTGGTAGTTAGAGCATTAGCTTACTGTTGATTTGCTTTCCCTTGACTTGAGGAAGGTTAGGCGGTTAATAGTTGAGTGGGTGGGGTCGCGCGAATGATGCATGGCTCCTCCACTCCTACAGATCCATAGGCATTGAGGGTACTTGAGGCACCTTTAGTTACCTCATTCACCTTTTCAATTCTATAACCTCCAACTTTCGTTAAGTTGGCTATTTTTAAACACAACGAGGTCATCATTCTCTCTTAAGTGATGGGTTCCCTCCCTTGTGGAGTGTATGCACTTTAGCAATATCTAAGGAGGTGTTTGTCTCTGAGTTTGAGCATTTTCGGCTATGGTATCAAAAAATTGGATTGCCTCCACGGCACTTTTCTCATAGAACTCTGCGCATCGGTGGATGTATTACTTGTTATTGATTAGGTACCCACACGGTGGTATACGGAATCGACAATGTTTATATCCCTACAAAGTCCCTCTTTGCCATAGCAAAGCTACTACGATTATAACAGCAGTTCCTAAATTCGGAACTTCGAGGATGGGTTTTCTTCGTGTAAATGATTTTGCAGTTGGCTTAAAAAGGTGAATTGCAATTTGGATTTTAAGGCTTGGTTAAAAACACTGGGTTGAAATGTTTTGTGAACTGAAAATAACTGAACTAAAAAGAAATATGAGAAAGAACTCCTTGAAGCATCGGGCTACTGGGGTTGAGGTCCGAAGGTAAATGAGAGGGCCTCGGGTCCTTTTCCTCGCGTTGGGGAGTATGACATATAGTCATTTCCCCGACCAGGATCTTCATTGGCTATCAAGGCGAACCTAATAATTTTCACTTTTGAAATGCTAGCATTTATTAGACATAAATGTTCAGCTGTGGTGAAAATCTATCTCCCAAAAAACTCTACCTATATTAACTAACAAATGACAACCTGAATCTCGAGTGGATCTAGTAATAAGCATGCATTGAACCTAAGCTTACCCAATCTGAGTTAACAAGGTATATAAAGAGATTTGATCGTATCATGAGAAATAGAGATATAAATATCCATGAATGTTTGCATTAAATAAGCTAGGAAGCCGTCATTTTACCCCCATAACCCGACACGTGGCCCTCCTCTTCAAGGATGGAGGGTTTAATAACCATCCTCAAAGGATGTTTAGAAACCAAGAAAAATAACTAAATGAAAAGCAAAGGGAAAAGAATACAAGAAAAGAAAAGAAAAGAGAACTTACAAGATTTGATTTTCTACCAAAAGCCAAGACTTCCTACCAAAAAAAGTTACAATTCTCTACAAGATTGGAGCTTATATAGAGCTCCACATGAAGTAAAGTACCATCATGCCCTCTAAAAGGCATTAAACAAGGAAGGCAAAAGTGGCAAAGGGAGAAAACAAAATAAAAAAAGTCAACAAAAGGGGAGAGAGAACATTTCGAACGGCATCAATTTTCGCACTAGTGCGAAATTTTCTCACAAGGATGCGAAAAACTTCGTTCTGCTCCTGATTTCAAATCTATAAAGCTAGTTTTGGCTCAGATTCATCGTGCTTGGATTAATTCAACAAATTTGACATTAAAAACGCAAAACTGCCAAATTAGCCTTCCCTGAATGCGTCGGAAGAATAGTCGAGACAGCAATATGCAAATCGGATTTAATTCGGTTGATTAGTACACAAAAGCTCAAAACCTACAATAAAAAATAGGGCTGAAAATAGAACTTTTTGGGCACTAATCAGTTAATCGAAAGGAGACGATCAACGGTGAAAATGCGCCGCCAAATTTGTCCAACATCCAAACCATGATGAGGGATAGCATGGAGGAGGGTCCCTTATATCTTTCCCATACCACGGCCAAGGTTCACCCCGTTTTGAAAAGTTTTGGATTGCTCGCAAGGTGCATTGGTACATCTTGGGAGGAAGAATTTATTAAAGATTCAGACCCCCGCGTGTCCTCCCGAGTACAAAAATTGAATTGGCGCGACAAATGAAACCATATTTTGGCCTTTTCCTTTAGAGAGAATGGGAATAACACCATACGAATTATATGGAGAGCGTCGGTAGAAAGGAAAGCAACGCAAACATCCTCACGAAATCTGATGAATGGTAGGGTTCTCGAGAATCGACCCCCTTGATACCGCGAGGAGAAGGCGAATAATCTCGGAACTTCATGAGAATTGGTTAGCCTCTTCGGGTGGCGAATACATGAGTTTGTTGTGGTTCTTGAGGTTGCGAGAATCTCTCGTGGGAGTTCTTTCCACATTAGGTAAAGGGTGGGGGGCGATATTATTGGTTTCTTTGGAAATTAACATTTCCCCCTCTCGCGTGAGAATTTCGGTGGTGCCACACCATCTCCTTGTTGTGGAGGTTCATGGAGTCTTTGTGGGTCAACAAGTAACCCTTGGGCATTTGGATTAAAGAGTTGTTGACTCCCAGGATGGTCCATTTGAGGTGTAGGGTTCTCTTGAAACAAGTTGTCTTATTGTGGACTCTTCAGAATTTCTTGGAGGTATAATTCTTACAAGTCGGCGTTGCTCGTTGCGAGCCCAAACCGACATGCACCAATCTTACTCCTACTAGACAGATATCCACTTAGATTCTTCACGAAAATGAATTAAAAAGAAAAGGTAGAGAACGTACCGGATTTGCAATGCAATTGCAAATTACCTCTAGCTCTCTTTAGATGCCCAGGTGCTTTCGCCACTCCACAGACGGCGCCAATGCCGTCTATTCGTATCTTTGAAATTATTCCCAAGCGTAGGAGCTAAAGTCGTCGAACGATGTATTCACGTGGAGATCCACGGGTCATTTCAGAAGTGGTTTCTGGAATCACTTAGGGTTATTCTCAGAAGAATGTGCGTTTAAAAGTAAAAATCACAGGGGTTGTGATTGATTGATTAGTGGAATTAAGTTAACTATTTAAATCAAAAGGTGAATGATAGGGTTCTTGGGTTTCCACTTACTTTACTTGGGTGAATTATGCCACCTCTTATTCTACAATCATCTAGGAGCCATTGATGAATGGTCTTGACGGAAGATTTTACATTAAAGCTCTTTTAAAGCGAAGAATGATTGAGTATTGACAAGCGCTTGTTGAGCGATTTGCTTGGACTCTTGGCTTGATTCGCGATCAAGCTGCAGCATTAATAGAGGGTCTCGTTCACACGTTGTAAGAAGTCTGCTTAAGGTTTATAAGATTTTACGCGAAGTTCTTGGCATCAAATACGATCAGTTGATGAGAGGAATTGAGGGGTTATTACCTTGACGGAGATGAGTTTCCACCATTAGAACCCCATCATGGAAGTTTAGAACTCCATTGAAACTAAAAATCGATTCATATTTGACGAAACTACGCAAATGAGACTTGAGAAATAACACTTCAATTGCAAGATTGGGATATCAAAAGCACGAATCCAGTAAGAAAATCTGAGAGTTTTATGAACCGGCGAAAGATTACCGTGGTGAAAATTGAGAATCAGAAGAAAAACTAAATGCTCCCTCACTCTATACTCTATGAACCTAGCGAAATAAGCAGAAAAAAACACTCAGTTATATAAAACCAAACCACAGAATCAAAAGCGTATTCTGCACTTGTTAGGTTTAAATGCCTTCTCCTTGTTGATTTGGAGTAGGTAAAGTGAAAGCGACATACCACGTAGAGGGTTGGGGTGCAAAGCCGATCCACAAAAATTGCATGGTGGTGCCGTTTTGAGTGGTGTGGTGCAGATTTTAAAACAG
Source organism: Tetrastigma voinierianum (assembly GCA_016808115.1). Taxonomy (NCBI): domain Eukaryota; kingdom Viridiplantae; phylum Streptophyta; class Magnoliopsida; order Vitales; family Vitaceae; genus Tetrastigma; species Tetrastigma voinierianum. The sequence continues at coordinate 241,395 of JAEQBH010001228.1, read as the reverse complement.
TGCTCTACTGTTGCTTTAGATGCAGAGTACCGGTTTATTGAATGGGGTACCAGTAGTGTATTACATGTGGGTCACAGGTACCATTGTAATATTAGTCTTGGTACCCTTTGTCTCACTGAATGCTCCTCTCATAGTGGCTTCTGGGCTTCTCGATAGTGGTGCCATCGGCTAGATGGTTGCATTTGTTCTCTAGACACGAACCCTACGAAAGTGTGGAACTGAAGAGCACGGAACAAGGCACAAGCAGACAAAGTCACCTGTTCTTCAAGGTAGAGGCAAACATGAGCTAGGGGTATTAAAATGCGATATAAATGTTTATACTTTTATGTATTGGCCGATCCCCATGGTACATTGCGTGAGCGGATACGCTGCATTTGTGCAATCTTGTAGAGCACATTCAGTACTATACTTGATGGCCATATTCTCGGGTATAGTTGAAAAGGCAATCAAGGTCTTCATGGATGATTTTTCACGTCTTAGGAAGCTCCTTTGACAATTGTGCAGAGTTGAGGTCATTACTATTGATCGGATCAGAAACTGACCTTGTACTCGGTGGGAAGTGCCATTTATGGGACCAGAGGGCGTGCTCTTGGGCATCGGTTTACGCGGAGAATAGAGGTAGGCATGGAGCAAAGATTGAGCCGATTGAAATTACATCCACCCTCATGTAAAAGGGATAAAGAAGCTTTTAGGCCTGTTGGATTCTATGAAGCGGCTTCATTAAAGACTTTTTCATATTAAGAAGTTGTTGTCAATTTACGAGGTCAGACACCATTTGGAGTTTGATGCATAGTGTATCGCACATTTTCAATATGAAGAGATAAGATTAGTATCGGCTCCTATTGTAGTAGCACCCAGTTGGGCCTTTTTCAAGTACGAGGACTAATGTGTAGCGCGAGTGATTATACGATTGGAGGCGGTGTTAGGGTGAGGAAAAGATAAAAATATTCGGTGATCTACTATGCTAGCCAAACCTTAGACCAGTACTGACTGCACCTATGCCTGCTGAAAAAGAACTATTGGCCATTGTCTTTTGCCTTTTGACAGGAATTTGAAGGCTTTTATACGATTGGTAACAAGGTAGTTGTCCACATTAACCACTCCGTCATAAAATACTTGATGACCAAAAAGGACGCTAAACCAAGACTAATCCGATGGGTTCTCTTGCTGCAAGAATTCGATTTAGAGATTAAAGACAAGAAGGGAACGGAGAACCTAGTTGCAGATCATCTATCACGGTTAGAAGGGGAAAGTGATAGGAGTCCATGTGAATGGTGACTGATGAAGGCTCTAGCAATTGAAGACAAAAGGGGTAAGTTCCATGGTTCTTGACTAAATGAATTATTTGTGGTGGCCAAGGTGATCCTCCAATTTAGCTATCAACGGAAAAAGGAGGTTCCTTTGCACATGAAGCACTCTTCTTGGGACCACATTCTATCTGAGCATTGTGCTGACCCAGTGATCGGGGATGTGTGCTAGAGATGAAATGGACAATGAATCACCTGCCATATTTCACATAGGTATTTTAACAATGAAGTCACAAACAACGCTAGCAAGCCAACACCCGTTTCGCTGTCAAAGCTTGTTCAAGATCATCATCAGATCCAACAGCAAACGCAGAAGCAATGCCAACTAATTGTATATTTAGAGCATTTAACCGCCCCATGCAACAAAGGCACACACCCCGAAGTAGAGTCGCTTGATTTATGGGGGATGGATTTCATGGCCCATTTCCTTCTTTAATAACCCGTGACATCTACTAGCGTGATTACGCCTCTAAGTGGGTCAAGCCACACCGACCGCACCATCGATGCTGGGGTGGTGGTGGCCCACTTCTTCGCAGCCCATTATATTAAGCCTCGCTCCGGCTCGCACTCCTCGGCACCATTCACATGGTCAGATTCCCACATTTATGCACAAGATGATTGACAAAATCTTGCATCGGTATGGAGCACGACATCCTCTCATATACCACCGCCGCGCAAACGGCGCGTAGGTCGCAATAAAGAAACTGGAGTCCATTCTTGAAAATGTCGACAGCCCAAGAAGGATCGGTCGAAAAAGATAAGGATGACCCCCAGTATAGAGAATAGTCAGCATTTAAAACACCACAGAAAACACATTTCATCATGAAGACGGAAAGCGGCGCCACCCCATTATTAATTGGAGCATCGAGCCTACCGGCAACTCGCAACTAAACATAGACAAAGATATTAGCCAAAGAGAAAGTCGGATGCTACACCGTTGAATCGATGACCCCGCACGAGGCTTATGAGAACGCTTCTCACGCGCGCTAAGCGAAAGACTAAGCCCGAACACGTTAGCAAGATATCGCCGTGCAAGCGGTCGCGCGCCGCGCCACCGAACGAATCGTCGGTAAACAAACGTATATCAGAACATTCATCGCGACGCTTCACGACGCGGGTTACGCATCCAGAGAAAGGAACATTCAAAGTTAAGACCCAACGGTTGAAGCCGTACTTTGGGGGCGAGTTCCATGTGAATAAGCATACCATTCCACCGCGGCACTTCGTAAGGAGGCGCAAGCGTTATATATTCGGTCCCCGCACATTGAGATTCAGGCCGCCGAAAGCACCACATAAACAAAGCGCCTGGGAGGCAATCCCAAGTTTTCTTGAAATTTTTCTTTCCATAGTTTAATTTTTAGCATTTATTTTAATTTTGCCTGTTGCCTCTTTCTGCATCGACTTTTACTTCGTTCCGTTTTCGTGGCCCGGACAGCAAACACGTACGAGATCCGCCCCAGAGAAACTCATTTCAAAAGCCGCGGTCACAAATCGCATCAGGGATTTTCTCGCTACCTTAGAACCTGTTAAAAAAAAAAAAAAAAAAAAAAATTGTTCAGTCGCCTTCTCCGCTTTCACGCGAAGCGATTTTCAACCGCCGCACGCCGTCAACCATGAAACCAAGCCTCTAGAACGCGGGCAACGCCGCGCTACACTCGAACGCCGCTGACGCTAGATCTCAATGTCTCGACGTAAGTTTTACCACTCTCTGGAACGTCGAGACGTTAGATATCAACGTCGCGACGTTGGATTTATAGCCTTTCGAACGCCACGACGGCTGATCTCAACGCCGCGGGCGTTGATCTCACGTCGCGACGCTGGCACCTCACCTCGAACGCCACGACGCCGTCGCTTATTGTTCGGCCTCCATTTTTCCTCCCCGCACACCCTAACGAAACATCCGCACCGTCCACTCCCGCTTCGCCTCACACCGCCGCTTCCGCTCCTTCGCTTCGCCACTTGATCCCTCCATCCTCGTGGCTCGCACTTCCATCATTTCACTACGCAGCGCGCGCTCTCAGCCCGCCCTATCACTCCCGCAGAGCTCACAGACTCTGTGGGTTTGAGGTCTGCCCCCACCTCTGACCACAGGTCCCAGGTCTTCAGTCTCAGGCACTTAGGTTCACCTAGAGATCACACGGCCTCACGACGCCTCCCATCTGGCAAGCCATGGTGGCAATCTTCAGTGCCTGATCACGAAACAGCAACACCCTGGCGCTTTCTCCTATGCTATCCCTGTCCCCGCCCCTTATGGCTTAAAAGTCTGTAGCCAACTCCCTTCCTCTCACTCCATGTCGTAAGTTCAGTGTGCTCTCGAGCAACAAACTGGCCTCCTGTTTCCCCCCGTTGAGACCCACTCGAATTTCACCTCGCCAAACTGGGTTTGTCAATGAGGGTGCCACCGACGTTTGGTACCATTTTAAAAACGCGTATCCTTCCAACAAGAGGTCCTCCATCTGATGCCTGGTCTCTTCGCAAGACCACGCGACAGGGTGGACGAAGTGCACCGCCAACCACCTCATCCACCTGTGACGAGTGTGGTACTAGAATTCTACGCCAACCTCGCCTCTCATGTCGTCAAAAAGGTCCGAGTGCGTGGAGTGTTGGTAGACTTCAGTGCGCAGTCTATCAACCAATTCTATAATCTTTACCCAGCCCTTCTCAGTTTTTGATCTGGGCTTTCACATGAGCGCTTATCATCCTGAAACTTCCTTTCGTTCCCACCACCGTGCGCAGGTGAGTGGAAGCTCAATAGCGAAGGGCACGCCGTGCACTTCAAGGCCAAACATTTGGCCTATATTCTGTAGGTATGGCATCACTTCATCACGTCGCGTCTCATTCCGACGACGAACGTGTGTGAAGTGACTGCCAAGCGTGCCCTGCTCAACTACGCCATCATCCAAGACATACCCTTCGATGTTGGGCAGGTTATCGAGGATGCCATCCTCTATAACCGAGACACGAAAATGAACTTAGGGCACCCCTTTCTCATATATGGCCTATGCAAGCGAGCTGGGGTACCCTTAGAGGACAATGAGGCATGGATACACCCCATTAAAGCTATAATGGTCAAGCGTGACAAACCGGGGTACTACAACCCTGAGAATGTCACTGCAACATCAGAAGTAAACAGAACCCTAATTGGGGAGGCTTTCACCGCAGTGACGTGCCTTCGCTTCTTTGGCCTCCCGGCGATCCCTGGGGTGAGATGTTAGTGTCCCACTCCATCCCATCATCTGCCACCACCCCTAGTTTGCACCTTATCCGTACTCCCACCCGATCTAGAGGACTCGCGTTCTCACCGACCGCCTGATGCTTTCTCTCGACGAGATCTAGGAGCACCGAGTCCTCATTACCCAGGATATGGAGGCCTCAAGGGCCGACATGTACCTCCGGGCCCCGGCTAACTTTCAAGCTACCATTCTCCGAAATCAATGTGCCCTCCAAGACCAAACATTCAGCCTTCTCACTCCACCACCACCACCGTCACAAGCCAAGTAGCGACACCTACGATCACTGCGGAAGTTTCCTTCACCCTCTCTTGTTCTTTCTAGCTGGGGGACACTAGGACATTATCTCGCTTAAGGTGCGGGTGGTGATCGGGTTTTTGTTCAGTTCGCATAGTTTTGTGATGTGTTATTTTTATTTTCGTGTTTATTTTTATTTTCGTATTCCTGCTTTAGTTTAGGTTAGTGTATGTTTGTTTATTTTAGTACGCCGAGTCATGTGTTTAGTTTATTTGTTGTTTCTAGTCACTGGGAGTCCCTGGTATTAGGATATGTTGACGTTTGAGATGAGAGTAGGAAGATAGCTCATGCCATCATGATCTCTTGACCTGAACCACAATCTCATCAAGCAAAGTCCAAACATAGCAAACTAAAGTAGATTCAGGTGTGTTAGAGGTGCCTGTAGGAGTCGGGCCATTTAGTGTGAGACAAGCACCCGCCTCCCGATACTCAAACTAGCCTCAACCTAGCCTGGCCTGCCACCTGCATTATCAATGACTGATAGACATGCTTAGGCGAGCCCGGCTACTAAGGTTCAGAATCAAACCCCAGTAACTTCCAAACAAAGTGATAGTGACATCCTTGTAAAGAAGAAATGCAATGACTTTCTCTTCTGTTCGTTAAAAATAAAATAAAATAATAAAAATAAAAATAAAGAAAAGAAAGAACATATGAACGTAATATGTCGATTCTTAATCGAATCCTGACACGTACCGAGGGGCCTTCAGCCCAATGCCCGAGCCGACCGGGTCGAGCCATTGACTTCACTCGCCCATTACAGGACAGAAGATGAGCTCACAGAACTGAGCTCCTTAGGTTTAAATGAAAGGCTAGTGATGCTCAGGTGAACTCAATGTCTGCTCCCAACCAACTCGGGTGGGGAGTCACCAGCTAATTCCCGCTACATGAACACTTAGCATAAACTTACGGACACTAGTTTTTCTTTCATGCGTAGGTATGTTTAATGACTACAAATCCAAGGCATTCCTCATCCTTCAGCTAGATTCTCCTAACCTGTGGTGATCGAACTCCAGCTTTCTCTAATAAAAGTTCTGGGGGTAACCGCATAGCAAATGCTATAGATCATTTAACAATGCACAAAGGTTCTTGTGAGCAAAGGTTGAATAACTAGATAATAGAAGTGCTTATCAACTTGAATAAGTTCTGTAAAATCACATTCCTGAAAAAACATAACATTCTTACTTTATATCCTCTGCGCCAATTTAACAAACAAACAAGAGTCATGAGTCTGTTCATTTTGATCCTTCGATGTCAAAGATGTGCATCACAATTTAGTGTTAGGTTATAGCATGTAGGCCGTGTACGGCTTAGGATTCGAAGTTCTTTGCTTAGGGACAAGACGCTAAGTTTGGGGGGGTGTGATGAGCGCTTAAATGACTCATTCTGATAATTCGTTCGTTTCATGGTTTGCTTAATTTTACGTTAAATATGGATTCAGATATCCAGCATCCCATTCATTCGTGGAATGCTGAACTACGTAGCGTTATATTCATTTTTACAGGAAGAAGAGCGTAAGTCATAACGACGTTTATCTTTGACACGTCCCAATGTCAGACGCTTCACGTCATAGTAGCAGAAGTCACGAGGCACAACGCCAACGCTCTAACGTTATGACGTCCGATTTACTTCACCATCACAGCAAAAGGGACCAAAAATCGAAGGATCAAAAACGAGGGATGAGGGCACGAGCAGAGCAAGAAATGAACCATACGTTAGTAGGCGACACTTGATTTTGTATTCTCTTCTTTTCTTAAAGACTGCTAATGGTTTATAGATTGATTAAGTGTATAACTAAGTCTAGTATGTTCTAGATTCACATCTAGGCTTTTGTTGAACCCTGTCACGATTGCATGGATTAAGAGTTTAATTTTATATTATTCAGTTACTCATGACTTGTTTGTATCTGCTCTATATCTATGTTCTATATGCATGTGATGTCTGGCCAACATTGGCATGATTTTGCTGGGTATCCAAGATCGAGATATGAGGATGCCCAGGGATCTGAATAGAGCGACTCTCGGTAAAGTCAGTAAATAGAGATATCCCGATTCCGAGAGTGGCGGTTAAGGTTAGAAACATTTGGGTTGCTGAGCAAAGAGGGTCGAGTGTGAGATACGCCAACCCTCGAAGCACAGATGCGGATACACTCCTAGGAGAGGGTATCCAGAGGCACGATCACCTCACTCACTCTCTAACAGCCCCACGCAATAGACTGAATAGTAATTCCTTCCAGTAGTAATCCATCAAAAGTGGCAGGGGGAGACAAAGCCCTAGTCTCCTCAGCACAGTAATTTACTAAGATAAATTAGTTTAGTTTAATCTCACACATTAGTTAATTTGTCATTCAAAGCTTACATCCAGATAATATTCAAAAGCTAAACTCAATAGTCAACACACTTCTCCCCGTGGATCGATATTCGTACTTAGGTACAATCAGATACTCGATCACGACGCGCACTCGTCACATAGGCGCATATTACATTCTACACATCACGCAATTTCATCGACCGAAGCCTGGGGTGTCACAACAACTACCAAGAAAATGTTGTCTAGTAAATTTAGCATGAAGGATTTGGGTGTTGCAAATGTTATACTAGGAATTAAAATTTCTAGAACATCTGGTGGACTTATATTATCTCAATCACATTATATTGAGAAATTACTTGACAAGTTCGACAAAGATGAAAGCAACATTGCTAGAACACTAGTTGATATAAATCTTCATTTGTCTAAAAATATTGGTAAAAGCATATCACAATTGGAATATTCTCGATCATTGGAAGTCTAATGTATGCATGAACCCGCACTAGACCGTATATAGCATACCCGTTAGTAAACCGAGTAGATATACGAGTAACCGGAGTGCATCTACTGGAAGGCAATTATCGTGGTTCTCGATACCTAAGATATACCTGTAATTATGGATTGCATTATACAAGATATCCGTATACTAGAAGGGTATATCGATGCAACCGGATATCCGATATAAACGATACAAAATCTACAAGGGTTGGTGTTTTTACACTTTCAGGGAGTAGTCATCTTAGAAATCCTCAAAGCAAACGTGGATTGCCAGATCCACAATGGAATTTGAATTTATTGCTTTAGATAAAGCGGGAGAGGAAGCAGAGTGGCTTCGTCAATTTCTAGAGGATATTCCAATATGGCCTAAACTTGTGCCAACAATTTGTATACATTGTGATAGCCAATCTACAATTGGTAGGGCACAGAATGACATGTATAACGTTAAGTCTAGACATATACATCGTAGACATAATACTGTTAGGCAATTGCTCTCAAATGGGATTATTTCTAATGATTATATAAAGTCAAAGGATAATCTAGCTTGGATCCACTTGATCAAGGTCAGATCAGAGATAAAGTGGCACTTTGTAAATATATTCAGTGTGATTTGGAGCTAAAGCTTATACAAAGAATCACCTTAATGGCAACCCAACCTAGTTGACTGGAGATCCCAAGACCAAGGTTCAAAGGGACAACCGAATTATGATCCAAAAGAAGATTGTAAACAGATAATCTTACCTATTCCAAGACAATCAGTAGTCATTTCTGTGAGATTATTAGGTAAGCTATGCTTTTTAATGATTCTTATATCTTGAAAATTCAAGGGATATTGGGTAAGATATTCCTACAGGAGTCACCTATACGGGTGCGGGAGTACCGCTCGTGAGAATTTATAAAGGCTGAATTCTCTAAAGCACTCATGAAAACTAAGAGTTGTTCAGGGCCAAAATGAACACAATCATGAGAACCAATTGTGTTAGGAAAGAGATTGTGTGAAGTCTATTCGATCTTATTTATCAAACAGCTGAATAGTTCAAGACATCACGTTCACTATTCAGTCGATAAGTCCAATGGGCTTTCACTAGGGAAGGTTCAAGGCCAAAAGGTACCTATCTCGATGCACGATCTTTCCAAAGATGTACTCTCTATAGTTTGTCTACTTCATCATTTGCATACCAATGCCCAATTTTCAATTCATGGGATTGTTTGACCAAAACAAGCCTTGTGTGTAAAACTGAGTTGTTGGTTGACTTTGAGCCTAAATTAAAGTGGGCTCGATTGTTATTTTGAAAAAAATTTCGTGGGTTCATATTCTACTATGTGAGTAGAATAATGTAGTATATTCATTTGCTCAAATCGAGTAAGAAATGAATGAGAAAATAGGCTCCCAAGTGGCCCTCTTGAAATGTGGAAATAAAGTAAGTGTAATGTGGGTTGTGACACCAATCCCACATTGGTTAAGGAAGAGATTCAACATGGACATATATAGGCTAAGGTTTTCTATGTCATTCCTGGTACTACGCTTTATGAGCGGAGCTAGCACTTACATGCCTATGGTTCAACCACACACGCACTCGCGCCGTCCTCCTGCCTTGCCACAACCAAACCCGGCTTGGGTACGGGTGTGGGTGTGATTTAGCCAAGCCCTATCTTTCGTAGAAGGCCAGCCCGTTCAAGTGTCACGCAGGCCGTTGGCTTTGAGTTAAATGCGCCTTCATTGTTATCTTCCTTCTTGTCCAACATTTTTCGTGTCATCCAAAGAATAACAAATGTACCAAGATTAAAATGAATAAAATAAGACGACTCTGAAAGTATTCAATTTTCTAGTAATTTAAGGTAGTATTTGGAGAGTACACAACATAGTTTGGTTCGCTAGACAGATAGATTAGAGTGCTACTTCTATTTGTGTGAAGATCATTATATCCTGGGAGGCAGATGCTCGGTATTCCATAAGCACCAAGAGTGGGGGCAAAATTTGTCTTAAGGACATAGTGTTAAACACTAGCCTTTATCTACCTATTAGCATCATGCCTTCTGTTTCCATGAATTTGAGTTAGTATCCATTAGCGAGTATCGAACCTGTTAAGGGTAAGACTTTGTATTTAGAATCGCTTTCTCATTTATCTGAGTTATCTGATAAGATATATCGTAGGGTGTTTCAAACTAAACTCAATAAAGTTATTTTTTCATTAAATACCTTGCAGCTGGTAAAAACGCGATCCTCAGAAAGAAAAAAGTAGCGCGGTTTTAGTCGCATACTCAATCCTCTTCTCTGTCATAAGATTCATGAGTTGAATAACAAATAAAATATTAAATAAGAAAAACACGCGATTATGAAACCCTCATAAGAAAACCAGAGTTGAGAGAAAGCTTGCATTATCAATTTGAGAGGAATTATATAAAAATGAGGTGACTGAATAGGGAATTTAAAACTGTTCAGTTATAGAGGAACAAAAATATTCCCAGCAAAAGTCCAGAAATGTGGGAGCAAGCCCTCTCGCTATCATAACATATCCTTTCTGTTTCAACTTTCTTGAGAAGTCCACATTCTTCTCTATCTTTAATATAAACCCAAAACTAAATTTAGGTCACAAAACAACACTTAACAAATAGGGGCCTCAAAAGAGAAAATGTTGCAGAGCTGAGCAGGCTTCTGTGAAAAATAAACATGGGTCTGTGTTATTTCTCCAAGGTCTCTCCGCTGATTGAGAAAGAAAAAGATTCCAAACTTTAAAAGGATTATAAAGATCTAAATATAAAAAAATCGAGACTTATTTAACTTGTCTTCCCATTACACTTAACTTGAGTTATGGTTGAAAAAGGGAAGGTTTGAATAGGTAATTGGGCTTGAGCTTCAAAAGCCATATGAGATATCGGTGAGTCGCGCCATATTAGTTTATTTAGACCACAATTCTTTTAAAATGGCACATCTGTCGTTTAATATGTCAGTAAAGAATTCACCCATCGTTCTTGTTATCGTTAACCTTCCGCTTTTATTATGAAAAAAAAAAAAGGAAAACATGGAGAACACATTTTATTCATATTAATTTTGTTCAGAAGAGCGCCAGAACACAAAAACTAAATTACATAATAATGAATACACAAAAACAAAACAATGAGTTTCGTTTTAACAAATCAAATATTTTTTCTATGTTTAATAATCAAGTTTAGAATAATTAACAAAAAAATAGAATTAAACAATCGTTTTAAGTTTCTTCATTTGCTACCTTAGCAATGATTTATTTGTTGCAGCTTTATATGTCTAACAGTAAACACCATATTGATGAAGATTTGAACTGAGAAACTTTAAAAAAAAAAAAAAAAAAACAACCAACATGAAATACTCTTTCGGAACATAAGTCTCATTGCAAATTCAGATGAGTAAAATATCAAATCAGCCTTCATATTAACATTTGATATGTCAGCGCTTCCCATCGTTTCAGAAAAGAATTAACAGAAAACGTTAGAGATCCATATAACTTTTTTATTCCAAGGATTGTTTTCGCTCGCCTCGTATAATAATCACAATTGAGTTTTAATAAAGATCTCGCGATCGAAAAAAATTACAAATAACCGCATCCCGTGCCAGAATGTAAATGAACTGAATACATGCCTACCTTTCAGGTCAACGCCGATATACAGATGTTAATGTCGTTAATTGAACATCGATGCATAGTGACTTGAGTCAGAATGCCCACACAGACCCGCGACATTGAACTTTAAAAAAATAATTTTTTTTAGTCAATACCGTAGTCACTGACTACGACATTGAACTTTAAAAAAAATTACAATGCCAGTCACTGTCGCGACATTATTTTGATTGTCGTGACCTTCCCTTCCAATCTTGTGTCTTCAAGGTATGTTCGACACGCTCCCGACGCGAAGCAACCGCTAACTTCATTGAACACATCGGCCACCGGCTGGCGCTTGTCGCGTATTAATCGCTGAGTCAAGCCGTCAGTCTTCATGGTGTCGCGATATTGTCGGACGCCATCGCCGCTTCGATACTCTTTTGGATGAATGTCACGATAGCCTATGAGTGCCTGCAGTGCACCAGTCACTTGCTTTCTCCCAGAAGATTCTCCTTCTCACTTACAGTTGCAAGTGTTATGTGATGTACTTTAAGTCAATGCCGCAGCCGAACCTTCCACCTTATCTACAGATCAGACACTGCGAAAACTAGGCTTCTTCTTCTTCTCTCCCCCATCGTCTCTTTCTTCCTTTCCTCCTCCACTCTTCCCTGCTTCCATCCTCCTTCGAGCTCCAATACAATATCTTCCTCCATATTAGTACAAAATCCATGCATTTTGTGAACAGTCGAGTTTTTGATCTATTCTTTTAATTCTTACGTGTGTTCCACCTTTTTCTTTGTTTGCAACTTTTTCTTAAATGTCATAATGTTCACATTTTAACTTGAAGGAGTTGGAAACTACTCGTCCTTCATCAGTCCTTATCAGTCTTTCTATTGTTATGTAACATCTTCTTTTGATATTCAAGTAAATACTGATTTTAGATGTCCTTCAAGTAGTATTTCATTATCTCAAGGTTGGGTTGCTTGGTTAGTTTCAGGTGCACAAGATCGCGTCAGCCAAAGTTGCTTATTTTGAGATGTTTTAGGTCTAGGTTAGAAGACAAAATTCTGCATGATCATAGATTCTAAACATCATCCTTCATGTTGCTTTAGGTTTTAGTAGTTTGATGAGGAGGAACCCACTGCTATTTCTCAATTCAGTGGATTTAAATAAACTGTCGAAAGGAAACACAAATCTTCATCAGAAAAACCCACAGCGTCACTTCCAGTCACAAGGCAAACTATGCGACGCTTCGCTCATCAATGTCCTTTATGGTACCTCTGTTTAGTATGAAAAGATTTTAGATCGAGGGCTTCCATAGACACCAAGATCGAATGATTCAGAGTCCGGATAAAGAAGTTATAAAGGAAGGAGTGAAGAAGGCCAAAGTAGATGTTAGTAGCAAAAGTGTGAGTAACTCACGCTGAGGCTGCCACCTCGTCAGCACATGCCACCACGCCAAAACATATCGAGAGAATAGTTCACGCCATGCTGAAGGCCTCATAAACAGCATGATATATTCTCATTATGCGAGTAGTGTGAGTACTCTCACGCTTTAGCGTGAGTTCACTCACACTTTAGTATGGAAACACTCTACAGCATGGGTATTTTCCCGCTTCAACGATCAGTTCTTCTTCTCCTCCGCGTTTCCTATTTGCAGATGTTGAAGCTGGGCAGCTCCACATCGTTCTTTTTACGCCAGGATGCCAGGCCCATTCTTTGTCGTCAGTGTTTCATCACAGTGTGGTTTTGCATATGGGATCAAACAGTTACTTTATGATCAGAGAGAATGCGGATACATAGTGGAAGTTCAAGAGAGCCTTCGGGAGCCATGGAGGGTAGTCCTTCTTCGGTGAGTGTCACCTCAAAGGCATCCTCTCTCGTAATTATTTCCTAGCCTCGTTAGTAAAGAAGATCATGATTTGTAGAAGAAATGGGTTTCATCTATTCTCTTATCCTATTTTCTTGCTTTTCTTCATTTTCTTTGGTTGTTTTTCTATCCTCTATGAACTAATCCCATTTTCTAGGGTTTTAGATGTAGTTTAGTTAGGATTTATGTATTTAGGATTTGATTTACTCATTGAAGGGACCCAACCCGAGTTTCCTTTTCTTAACTCGGGGGACCCTCCCGGCACTCCTACGGATTCAAAAAAAAAAACCTTTCATTTTGTTTAAACCTTTTTAAAAGTGAATCTGTGGAGCGAACCCATTTATATAGTTACGTTTTCCATTAAAATCTTATGAAACATGGTGGGACAAAATTTTTTTTTTTTTTAACATTAAACCTTTATAAAATCGTGCAGTTTCCTCTATTTTCTGGACATGTCCCAATTTACAACATCCGTAATAAAACATCTAATTTATTCCATATCCAACAACAGATGATCAGTCCATAACACAACTGACTTCAAATCAAACTTTAAAATCATTTTCGAACACTATAGAGAGAGAAAGAATTTTTTTTAAACTCAGAAGAGTGAATATTACAAGATAAGGTAATAAGTAGAAAGAAACAGAATAAAACTTATATCTTCTGGGGTGCTGGCGCCATCACCACGTGAGGTTGCAGATGTCACCCGCCCAGATTTAACCAAAGCCCCCACAAATACAAATACCCCTAAACAGCTGAAAAAGTAGAGCGGGGAAGAATGTAGAGTGTGTTTCAGAACAATGTGTTCCTCTGGAGAAGTAAAGTTTCGCAATAAGTACAAAACAATTGTATAGAGATCTCATTTCCATGTTTATTTGCTTGCATTCTTTCCTTTCTATTAAAATACGTAAAACACCGTATATAGATTCATATTTATATGCAAATATTTGACTTTATTTCTTCCATATAAACCAAATACAATGTAAACAATTGTATCAACATATGTTCAATATAGTTTCTTTCCTTTGAATCACAAGATCCAAATGAACCCATACGCTCATTAACCATCATTGGTCCGCTTAAAGAACTCCCGGAGGAAATGGGGCCTTACGATCAATGATGGCCTAAAAGGAACCTCCGAGAAATCGGTCATACCGTTAACCATCAAGTGGCTCCATGAAAGGAACCCAGATTTAGGAAATGTAACATGCTCTGATTTGATCCCGCGGCCCAAAAGGAACCTTCGATAAATCGTGCCTTTAAATACTATTGCACTATGGAATAAATCACATTATGCATTGGTAAACTTTTCGTACTTTTCACGTGTATGGCAATATGCATCACTCTTCCCTTCCCTCTATAAAAAAAATCCTAACCCTTTTCCCATGTACCATGCACGCGTAAAGTACTTTAGTCAACTTTCCTTTAAACTTTATCTTTGTAACATAGGGTAACCTGGATTCAAACATTTTCATATAAACATGTATATATATAAAATAAAATATCATAAATATTCTCTATTTCTTATATGGAATCCATAAATCATGCTTTATAAAACTATGGAAACCATAATCATTTCCATATTTTCTCAACATAATTTAAAGGTCAATAAGAAAAACTACATTTCTTTTTTTTTTTTCATTTGAAATATTTATAAATAGAGCAGATTATATGAAAAACATAAAAGACAAACATAATATATATATAGCATAAGGTAGAGCATAGTTAAGAGTATATATAGGTGCAGGTAGTGGGATGAGAGAGGCAGAGCAGGCAGAAAGATAGGCAGAGCTATTATCATATAAGATGTCATTTTTTCTCGCCACCTTTGTTATTTAAGCCCTTCCCTCCCTTTTAACAAAATCCTTCTGTCTCCACCCATTGTCCTTACATTTCACCTTCCCTCCTCATAAATTACACATCCATGTAAAATCACAATGATTTATAATTTTTAATCTTTATGTTCCAGAATTAAACCATTAACTATACTATACTTTCTGAAGAACCCTTACATTTAAACACTTCCAATTGATTAAAATCAATTGAACTCAACCTCTTTTGTTCTCATGATTTTCCTATGCTAACTCATGGCACACAATTTCGCAAATAATAGCCCATTAACATGCCATGAAATGGTCATGCCAAAACCCACTTATTCACATCGTCATAATCAAAGTTTGAACTCCGTGCATACTCGCAAAACATACCCAGCAGCAGCCTGATCATCCTTCGTGGGAATCCAGAACAGAGAGAATCTTGACTCAATGAGCTCTCCATAGAGTCCAAGAACACCCAAAACGGAGTTCAAACGAAGAAGTTATGGCATTTTCATTCACAACTGGTCAATTTACTTTGTTTACACTGGAAACAGTCTGTGATACCCGATTTCAGGGGTCTTAATCCATAATTTGACACTTGTTCTTTGTACTCAAATTGAAATACGGTTCTTAGGGTTCTTCTCCAACTGGAATCACCCAAATCGGATCACCGAAACTCAAGATATATCCTAAACAACCGGAATTACTCGGTTTTCAAACACAAATGTAAATCGTCTCAACATACCCCTCGAATGCATTTTCCTCTGAGTCCAAATTGATAGGAATTTGGATTGACCTATTTAAAGGAGAAATGTTCTCCTATCAGTCTAGTTTACTAAGCAATTTGAATCACTTAATTCGGATAAGTGATGGTCAAGTTATGGCCAAAATACAGTCATTGAGTCGTAAAAACATAACAGAAAAACTGTCTGAACATAACTCCACTTTGAATGCATTTTTTAGTCCCCATGGGTCGGAATTTGGATAGACCTATTTCAAGATTGCAGCAACGCCTCCTTACGCCTAGGTTTACTTAGAAATTTGAATCACTCAATCGATATACAATAATACTTGCGGCCAAAACAAATCCATTTTCCAAAATAAAACATAACCGCCCGAATATTAACTCTCATTCTTTGAAATTTTATTTTCGAGTCCACATGGGTCGAAATTTTGATAGACCTATTTCAAAGGTGCAGCCGTTCTCCCTATCGCCAGTCACTTCACTTGAATCTCACCGCTTCGACGCAGCGATGACCCGCTATGGCCAAAATACGCCATAGGCTGATGAAAAACGGACAACAGCCCCGGACACATACACTCTTGATCTAAATTAACCTGGCAGTGAGAAAATCTCTACCTCAAATAATGCTTCCCTTCTTTGATACGCCTTTTCTCGGTTTCCATGAAAACCCAAACCTTGGACCTTGACAGAATCTTGTGATTCTGGTACCCCACGCGTAGCCCCTGTCACAGAGATCGCCTTATTCTTGACTGAACTAGATCCCATCATAAAACCTTGTGAACGAAGAGAAAGATTGCTTTTCTCTCTCTCTCTCTCTCTCTCTCTCTCTCTCTCTCTCTCTCTCTTACTTTCTCTTACGGTTATAGCCTGAGACTAAATTGAGAGCTTTAGATTTTTTGTGATATTTATAGTGTGGGCACGGTGGGTCACGCCGCGCCACTCGACACACTTCTTGTTCCGTTGGGCCTTAAACAATTTATTTCGTCCTGCCAGCTTCATATATCTTAAATGAAAATTTTTTAAATATTTGACATTTTTCGATTTTTCTAAAATCTCATTTCCTCGGTCCACTGACGCTCAGCCGCTCGACCTCGTGGAACCGACCGTCTCGAATTCAACGAAATTTAACTGGGTAACTAGATTTCATGAGACTAATTCAACGGTGAAGTCCGTTTCGTCATCCGAGATCTAGAAAATTTTCATATTTCTCTGTGATAAATTACCATTTTGCCCTTTTTCAGAAAAATTGCATTTTCACCCCTTAACATAATTTCATTTTAATCTATTTCAGCTTCTTTAGACTCAATACATTATTATTAACATTTTTATTTTTATTTTCGAGGCTTGTTTTTTTCAAAAATTACTATTCATTTGATCATATTTTCCTGCAGTCGTAACACTGAATCGATCTAAAATAAATTTATTATTCAGTATGAAAGAACCTGCAGAAATTGGGGTCTTACACTCATCATTTAATGTTTGGATTATAGTTTTATTAAATGTTCTAGTCTATTTCCTTTATACATGTTGATGATTAATCATCATTTATATGAGTTGTGGTTTCAATTTATGACTACGAAGTGAGAGTTGAATTAGACCATGATTAGAACATCACAATTCTCCATTGATAAGAGATTCTCATGGGTTTTGTGTAGTAATTAAGATTTCCCGGGTTCATTGCCCTCTTAGGACTTTGGGGTTGAGCAAAGATGCAAAATACCTAAGCTCTAAGGGTTGATTGTGGATTCTCGAGAGATATTCACATAAGGTAAGAGCGATTTACCATTAATAGTGATTCAATGTTAATTGGGATAAATTAGACCTAATACATAATGATAAGCTAAATGAAATCTAAACTCCTAGGGCTTCTCCACTTTATATTTATCCCAATGTACTCCTTCTTATACCAACTTTATGTTGCTTCTATAAGCACACGATATACAAGCCTAAACATTGCAAAACATCAAACATTGTATTAAAATATATTTGTTTATATCTATGAAAAAAATTAAAACTTAAAACAACGAAAAAGTAATTTTAAAATATAAATTTTCCCTTTGTGGCTGGCTCAAGTTGTAAAAGATTGGGGTGGGTTCATGAGAGGTTCAATGTGAATTAAAACAAAGAAAAAAGAAAAAACATATTTATCTATAAAAAAAATTGAAAATGTAAATTTAATAGCTTAAAGAGGTTAAAGTTAAACACCAATGACTAGTGTGGCACCAATGACTTCCTACTGTGTGAGACGAATCTTTCAAACCCTTTTTTAGTAAAGCCTTTGAGCCAGTAGTAAATAAGACAACCAGGATTCCACGATTCCCATCATATGTTTCTACAAAGAACCAGTAACCATGGCAGACCAAATATACGTAGTGTGATCGAAGAGCCAGAAACCCTGAATGCATAGAGGCTGATCATTAGACCACGATATTCCGGGCTGAATACGCCCGTGGCTGAACTTATGGCTGACATGCAAAGCGTTAAATTGAGTCATCACAAAGTATCCATTTAGTGCAGAATAGGGTTCAAATTCCGTGTCCTCAATACGATTCATTGGTTAGTGTGAACCGAATGTTGAAATTTTTACACGACCGATTTGGAAGAAATCGACCTTTATGTTCAGCTAAGATACGTTGTTCAAGTGAATCAATCAATTGGTACTTACACAAATTTATTACTCCTGGAGGAAATTTAATGTTGGAGGACTTGACTATGGTGTGGGCTCCACAAATACCAAATAAGTTATAACTATGATGATGTGAAGTAAACAAAGATGATTAAGATTGTGAAGATGAAGATGGTGACGATGAAGTGATGGTAATGGAGAAGGAGATGGAGATGTTCAAGCTGATGGACATGTTCCGTCTTTCTTAACCATTAACCAACTTATGGAGAATGAGTAAGGGAGATATCACTCTGTGGATGTGCCAAGTTGTGATGTCTCAAATAACCCAGATCATGAGGACCTTGATTCATAAGAACCCTACTGAGATAGACAAAGCCACTGATGCGTTGATTTAAACCACTCCGTCAGAAAAAGGAAAACTTTAGTAATGTTGTTTCAAGTGATTGACCTATGGGTGAACTATAATATCGCAAACTCAAGTAGAGTAATTCGTTGTCGCCGCTTTAGTTCCAAAGTCGCCTTGGTAAGATGTCGTTAATTTGTACTCAATTTAGTATGTGGTTCTTGCATCTTCAAAAAAATTTCTAGTGTTAAGATGTAAGAAGGCCGAAGAGTGTCAATGTACATGAAAGCTTCGTGTTATAGGTTTTCGTAAAGATACACCTTCACACAACCGCGCGGCGGTAATCCACGGCCCAGTCGCATTTCGTGTTTTGTTTAACGACTACTTAACAGCTCGAACTCAATCGGTCGCGTTTCCATTTCATGCCAAACGATTTATACTACAATTACCTTGTCAGTAGCTGCTATCCAAGCAACCATTATGGAGAAATTTGGATATGAAATATCATACAAGAAGGCATTGGTTGGAAAACATAAAGCACTTACAATCTTTTGGGGACTTCCATAAGTCATATGCAAAACTGCCATGTTTCTTTATGGCATTGGAGTAGGCAAATCCCATATGTGTTGTAACTTGGAAAACAGTTGACAATCATATGCATAACACCGAGGTATTTCAATGCGTTTTCTGAGCGTATCATCCATCTATTAAAGGATTCAATCATTGTCAGCTTATCTTGAGTATTTATGGTACACATTTGTATGGGAAGTATAAAGGCACGTTAATGATTGTTATGGGCTGTGATAGAAATAATCAGTTGTTTCCATTGGCATTTGCTATTACAGAATGAGAGAATATTGATAGTTGGGGATGGCTCTTGGCATGTATTAGAAACAAGGTAACTTAAAGGATGGGACTTTGTGTTATAAACGACAGACATCCAGGCATTATGAAAGCAATGCCTGATGTTCATCTTGGTTGGACTGAACTACATGCATATCATAGGATTTGCATGCGTCATCTTGCAAGCAACTTTATGAATCGATTCAAAGATAAAACCTAAAAGAATTTAGTGTGTAGAGTAGTTTTAGCAACGGAAGTTGGAAAATTCAATAAGCATATGGACACGGTGGGAGAATTAATTTAAAAACCTGTGATGGTTGTAAGCCCGATCCCTTTTGATAAATGGGCACTTTCACATGATGGAGTTCAAAGATATGGGATAATGACTACAAACATGTATGAGGTTTTCAATAGTGTTCTTAAAGGAGCTCGGAGCTTACCCGTAACTACATTGGTTCAATTAACCTTTTTTAGGCTCAATAGGTACTTTGTTGCAAGAAAGGAACAAGGTTACAACATATTGGCATCAGATGAGCAGTATACTCCATCTGTTGATGCTAAAATTAAGGCACATGTGGTTAAGCTGGATCATTTAAGATTGTTCTTCTGATCCTGACCGGGGGCGATTTCATGTCAGTCGAAGAGGTTGAACACGCCATCCTCGGCTTACATGACCATAAAATGCACTTATGGTAGACACTTATATATAGATTTCCTTGTAGTCGTATTATAGCGGCATGTTAGTTTCACTGCGCTAGATTTTTCGATCATTTGTTGAAATTTACTCACGATTACTCAATCGTACTATGATACATGGGCAGCCTTGTTCCATCTCATCTTCGATGAATATGAATGGCCTCCTTATGAAGGTCCAACCATTGTGCCTTCTGAGTCAATGAAACACACATCATGTGGACGTCCTAAATCAACCTGTTTGCATAATGAAATGGATGTTAGAGAAGGGAAGACAACTATCACATGTGAGTTCTGCAAACAACCTGGTCACAATCGCTAATCTTATTGAAATAGGAATCAAGTTGATTAAAACATGTATTTTTTTTTATTGTTACATTGCCTTAATAATTGCATTGTATCTATATACTAGAACTTGCTCATTTGTTTATCATTATTGATTGTTATATGTTATAGATATGGAATTTGGATGGCCTTATGATACAGATCTTTTAGATAGATCTGTCTTGGTTTTACAAGACAGACATCAATCTCATTTAGTGGACATTACTCAGGTATGCATTTTTCATATCATAAAATGTTGTTTTCGATTATTGTGTAATGTAAGGGCAAGAATTTATTTATTGATATCTTTATAGCTTTCGTCGGTACTCACATGTTGACAATTCATGCAAGAGTGGCATATGGATCCTCGTATTCGCCAGTATGTGATCTGATCCAGCTTTTATGATCTGTACCACCTTATACACGTCACACTCGATTGGGCCCTCATCACGAGTCTGGTTGCGAGATAGCGTCCTGAGACACACACATTTCATTTACTTGTTGGGGAGATGATGACCACATTATAAGATGTCACCATCATCCTGGGCCTTCAGATTCATGGACCACCAGTCACCGGCACATGTGACTTCGATGTGTCGTCGTTGTGTCAGGAGTTGCTAAGTGTGATCCTACCGTCGACTGAGCTTCGAGGATCTGCTGTCTTAACTAGGTGATTGTCTCAGCATTTATCGACTCCACCAACTAACCTAGATAAGGTGACATTAGAGCGTAGTGTATGTGGTTTCATCCTAGCATTACTAGGATCCTTTCTTTTTGTAGACAAGAAGGGTCAACATGTCCACCTTTGTTTCCTCCCCTTACTACGAGATTTGATGTAGACCTATACTTATAGTTGGGGTAGTGCAATTCTAGCACGCTTATATTGGGAGTTATGTCGAGCGAGTTGCGATGGTGCTATTGAGATTTTCGGTTGTATTACATTGTTATAGGTATGTTGCTAATATTTCCTATTATGCGGCGTATAAAGGTAGGTCACTAAGATGTTGCTAATATTGAATGGTTTTTATCGGCTGCGGTCTTGGGAGAGAGCTACACGTGGAGTCGGCACGTGTTCAGGCGACCACGGCACCTCAGGTCATACCACTTACCTGATGATGGCAATGCGGTTTATGGAGACGGTTGAGGAGTATACGACATGGATTACCAGCTAAGTTTGAGGTTCATCTTGAGCTTGATTGATTCATTAAGGTTTCGTTAGCGAGTACCTTTATCATGGGTACATAACCCATCTGGTGTGCTTGCCATATATCGAGACCAGTTAGATACAACGACTCATGATCAGGTAATGATATATTAATATAAATTATTTTTAGTCATATTCACAATAATGATAATTTTAGTCATATTGACATTGAGGTAAATTGTAGGTGTTATGGGAGCCATACATCAGAGACTCAGTTGCTCATCTACCTAATATATGTCTTGCTAATCGGGAGGTTGTGGACGATGTACCTGCTTTGAGGCGCCAGAGAGTGGCATTGTGCAGAGTCTGTCGGTGGCCTTTATCGGGAGATACCTTTGTCACGCCGTTGGAAGCTGAGTTACATTGGTTGACAAAGCAGGGACGCCATAAAGCTCTAATTATATATCATGCACCCATCATGTCACCTTATGGAGACTGCTTGTAGAGATGGTTGTCACATCACCTCTTATGATTGGTATTATGGACTTCCATGATCCATATATGGAGTGGTATCGACGTATTACCGCGACATTTCAGTCACACCACCACCACTCTGTAGGGATCGGTAGGAGTACCACTGTGATCGCGACATCATACTTGTTGGTAAGTAAGCGTCTTTAAATTCTAAATTATTTCCAATATTTAAGGCATAGGGCTTACATTTACTTTTGTTTGGTTTGTTTTTTTAGATATCTAGGATGGTGAGATCCTCTTATATCTCATGGGCTTCACCGAAGCTTGTTACATGATATTCATCACATTGCTAGATCCGATTTATGCCTATTAGAGACCGAGACATCGTTGCGCAGATGAAGGCATCTCGTCCTTCAGGACCATCCATCAAACCTCGCCATCCGCGCGGAGTTAGGATCACGGTAATCTAAGGTCGAGAGGTAGAGTCTTTGGCGAGATCGTGATCGACACGATTGAGTTGGTGGCGGTGGTCGTCGATCGATTGGTCGTCGCGCTAGTCGTTCCAGCGATGAGACTTCCATGCCACTTTCCGAGTATTCCATGCCACCTAAGACTTCATACCACCTGAGTTTTCCATACCACCTCGTACTTTCATACCACCCACGTATTCCACACCACCCCCAAAGACTTCCCCTCCACATGTCATCCCACCATTTCCACCTACATCTCCGACCTTAGAGGCTACATTACCAACTAAGACATCACCTACATCATTACCTCCCATTGATGAGACCATGATTGACTTTGTTCTGAACTTGAGTGCATGCCAGCCAGGCAACCTTATTGTCAATATATCTGGTGGTTTTATCAAGGTGAAATATAGTAATTTGGAGCAAGCGATAGTTTGGGTTGGTGACCACGAGGATCATCTAGGCGTGTATTAGGCTTCTAAGAAGGCAAATCCTCCGTCATATTAAGGACTCATTGATGTCTATTTATATTTGTATATATTGTTTATATATTTATATGATTCAGTTTATATATGAAATGATCAATTGTTGCGTATTGGTTGTCATTTCGATGCACTTAGGATGAAAGTTGGTTAATTTGGATGAAATGTTTTTAATGCAGTGATGTGTATTAGTTGTTATTTTGATGCAATTAGGTTGGTTTGGATGAAAGTTAGTTAATTTGGATGAAATGTTTATAATGCAGGTGATTTGTATTGGTTATCATTTCGATTCAATCAGGTTGATTTGGATGAAAGTTGGTTAATTTGGATGAATTGTTTGTAATGTAGGTGATGTGAATTGGTTTTGTTTTTTTATAGATGTAATGAGTTTATATTAGGCAATTGTTGTAACCAAAATTCTCATTCTAACAAAAAAGCAATGCTGGGATTAGACCGCGCCAAGTTGTTGTGTATGAAACGTGAAAGAGTCTTTGGAGAAATGATTAAACAATGTCGCGAGCATTCACTTAAACTATATAGCATTCATCGAATTAATCAGCGGGAATGTCATGACAATATCACGATACCTGAGACCGATATGATTCACGGTGTCGCGATGAAGCGTGTTGGGGTCAGGCGTTTCATTGAGGTCGTCGTTGTACATCGGAAATGATGTCGACAAACCTTGAAGGCAATAAGATTGGAATGGAAGGTCGCGGCAATCGATAATATATGATTAGTAACTACGACATTGGAATTTTAAATGGAACATTGACTTAAAAATTACAATATATAACTATGCTGGCCAACCTGAGCGTGAAGAATCACTGGAAATAGCAACAATGTCGCAACACTCACAAATTTATTATAAAATTCATCAGAGTGTCGAAATGAATGTCTACACGACAATATCATGACACCCACGAAGACTAACGGCAATTCACGGAGGTCAATACGCGATAAGCGTGACAGATTGTCCGGGAGCGTTCGTTAAAGGTCGACAGATTTATGCATCGGAGGGCTATGTCACGACAAACTGCTTGAAAGGCAGAGATTGGAAAGGGAAGGTTCACGACAATCGAAATAATGTTGTGGTGGTGAGTGTGATGTATTATCTTGAAGCGTGGAATTTAAACCTTATTTAGTTTGACGTTATTTGATTTACCGACTTATATTAATTTTTTTTTTCAAATAACGTATATTTGTCCAAAACTCTCCATAATTTCTCTATATAATGATTATGTCTTATACATAACTCACATGCAGAACTTGTTATATTTAAAAAGCAAAATAAAGCAAAAAAAATTGCCTCGTTTTTCTCGTTTGCATGAATCTTATCACTATTGTTTCTATATCAGTATATAACTAAAAATTCAATCATGCAGTGTGTCAGCATAAGTACGTGGCGTGGAAAGGTACAACGTAGTGGACCCATGAAGCCATTCTTGAACTATAGCTATCATCTAATAAATAATTTGGCATGCAGACACATACCTGGATCCACTAATCAATAGTTCTGAGATATGTTTACGACAACAACTAAAGGCACCATATCATTTATTTGTAATCAAACTTGATGGTTGCAAGGAATTGAGATTATTGGAACGTTTCATTTCATTTACAGATTTACTTGTTTGAGCTTCAAGCCCCGTTATAGGGTTATGTAATTGTTAGTTCTGGCATGCAAATGTGTTGAATTAAATTTTTAATTATTATATTTATGATATATTAATTTACTTATTTTTGTTTATTATTAATATTGAGATATTGTGAGTGGAGTGGAGTTATTTTATATAGGAATTTGGAGTTCTAGAAACTACCTCGTTTATCAGGTACCTTTATTTTATATTATAATTAAGGAGTTATAAAACCATATAACTTGGGTTTGCACTGATAGTAGGATGGGTTCAGGTGAAAAGCTGGATTAAACATCGAATGAGCTTTACACAGAAATATTCAATTTTATTTCTTGAAATGTGAGTTTTCTCAGACATAATGAGTTTTGGAGCGTAGATGTAAGTATGGAGTCAAAATTTTATGCACAAGAGGCTCGAATGAAAATAAATTTGTCTAACAGTGTAAAGCTAGTTAATATATTCACTACCTTAGTAGAGATTGATTATAGAATAAATCAAAGAATTGTATTTGAGATTTTGAGCAAAGAGTGAGGCTTAGTTCATGAAATTAAATTATTTACAACAATTTAATTCTGAAACATAGTTGTATCTTGGAGAAGAACACACTGATCAATTCTATGCGGAAGAGGGGTACTATCTCTAACATGTTGTGTATCAGGCTCACTATTCTTGGTTTGATTTTTTTTTTGGTGAATAATTTCAAGGAGGATGTCTCGAGGGTCTTATATTTTATGAACTAGTATTTACTTAAGTAAAAGGAAAGATAACATGAACATAGAAATATATATTTATTTACTAAGATGAATGAATCAGTAGATTCAAGTGCATTCATAAAAATGCATTTTCAGAAGAAGATGCGATAGAGGAAAGCATTTATTCGAGCTTAGATATAAACTGTCCGACAAGAAACCTGCAAAAGCAAATGTATACTTTTGCAGTAGAGATAACAAGGTTCTAATTGATGAAACAAGGGAGAGGACTGAATACAGGAACATGGAAAAAGATCCCGTCCAAGAGTGGAATCAAAGCATCATACATCTTCTAACAGCTCTTAATAACCATGGTTTTAGAGGAGCCCCAGTCACACCTGCATTAATGGTCTGAGTGGGACACTGCTCACTGCACGCTCGGCCAGTATCCTCTCGAAGCTTGCTGGGTCGGCAGGGTTGTTAATGCACCTCATGGTCAGAACCATACTCCTCAGCTGCTTCCTCCAAAAGCCTCCAGGAGTGGGGTTGGGTTGTGTGGAGGGGTCGGGGTTGGACCTTGGGCTATGCGGGTTTAAGCGATAAAGTCGCATGGTCACTGCAAAGTGTCCTTCCTTCACATCAGCAGGCACATAGGCTGATTCAGTAACCTCTTCAACATCGTCATAGTCAGAAGCTGATTTCTTCCCCAATGAAAGGCTCTTCTGCAGCTTCTCTACTACAATCTTAAGCCCCACAATCCCATTCTTTCTCTTAGCTCTGTCACTTCTAAGCTTCGCCATGACTGTGATTTATCTGAAGAACTCATGATGCTTTTTCTCGGTACTTCTGCTTGATTTATATAGGCAGGACTTTTGTTCCATGGACAAAGTGAGAGAGAAAATTCAAAATGAATAGTGTTAATATGGGAGACCACTGCATGTGATCGAGGTTTTAGATTTCACGTCGCCTATGAAGGGTCACTGTTAGGGTGTTAGCTAGTCATCTCTGTCTGCAAATTATTAACACAGTGTCAGCTGGTAGTTTCTAGTTCAGTTCTAGTTTCTAAATCATACTCACTTCATTTTTTTTTGAAGGAAGACAACGGAGCATAAATTATTGAAAGAAGAATGATATTAATCTTCATAACTAATACTTGAATATAACATCTTTTGGAAAATTTGACTACCAAATAATTGAATATAAAATATCAATCCTTTTTTTGCAAGATAATTTGCAATTCTGGATATATTTGCTTCTCTATAAACTAGTAGCTTCATTTTTACCACTTATGCTTCTCGTAGTACATTCAATGGAGACATTGATATGCATTACTTCAACATAGATCACGTGGCTCGCATAAATAAGTGCATGTATGAATATAGAAAAAAATTATTCAGACCATTGGAGCATGTCATTGCCCCAACCTCTAGGGGTCTTTACCCCACTTGAAAATACAAGTCCTTGTTTGGTGGGTGAGGCGCCAATTTGAGATCTAAAGGTCTGCGGAGATTGGTAGGCTCTAGATTCATCTACAAGATTTATATGCTCTACTTCTAGATGCCTCTATGATCTACCCGACTCAGTCTAAAATTGCAGAACTATGGGGTAAAATGGAAATAGGGGAAACTATATTTTGGTGCTCTTATGAAAAATTAATTAGAAAGTCGAAATCCAAAAAAAGGAAATCAACTTAACAACTGCTCATTCAAAAAAAATATTTCGGTTTTTTTGCAAATAAAATTTTATTTGTAAAGTAATATCTTAGGTACTATCTTAATAAATCTTAGATATTATGGTTCAACTTTAGTTACTACTTTAGTGAACTTTCAGTACTACATACCTTTATTGAATGATATTTTAGTAATAAAACTGTTATTTGCAAAAAAATATATATATATGTTTTTGGATGAATATGTGTAAGTTGATTTCCCATTCTTGAACTCTAATTTTTTTTCATTATTTACAAATAGGAATACCTAAGCACACTTTTCCCGGTGGTATGACGCTCAATCCGATTGGTCCGTTGATCGCCGTCGACGCGTGAAATCTTTTATGGATGTGTGTAATTCGATCTGTATTTGTTGTGTCATTCTGAGGATCGTAATTTAACAATCGAATGATCTTGCTGTCTGGGGTCTATCCAGCTTCGACTATCTGATATCTGTGCTGTAGTCCATCAGGGCCTAATATAACGCATTTATGGTAAAATTATTGTAGGTCCATTTTATCCCACATTCATATAAAAACATAAAAGGCTATAAAAAAAAACAGTTTATATGAGTTCAATTAAAACTCTCTTACGTAAAAGTACATGTCAAAACTAGTTTGCTCCAAAATTTTACAAAAGGAGTTGTAAAAGCTACAAGTCGGCTTTCTTCACCCATATTTGAATAAGAAGTAGTCCACACATATATCCTTTGAAATTTTTTCCCATATAGGGTGTACATCAAATAGTAACCTGCAGGCTACTTTCGCCATGCAAGTGCGCATACGTGTTCACATTCGGCCAAATTCATATTCACGTCAACATTCCAAGTAAGAATATGCAAATTCTAGTTTTGAATTCTACATGTCATGCTATGAAATGAGATGAAACTCACTCATGCATCATACCCCGAGTCTTCACCAACTCCCACCACACAATGCAATGTCAATGTGTAATAAAATCCGTCATTGATGAACTACATCCAATTATCACTTTTAAATAAAAGTCATGTTTTTATAAACCAAAACTTGTTGGATATTACACCTCGAATGATCATTTCATAAGCAAAACCATGTGTGTCTTTATGGAGTATGATTTTGGAATCTGCCGTCGGCTCATGAGTCTATACACTTTTTTGGACTTTCATAGTCGAGTGTATAAACCGATGCTTAGAGTCCTTGCAGTGTCTTCCTTTTGCTATACCTAACACATGTTTTCCATATCATGCGACCGTTCGACTCTATTGAACTTGTCAGCGATTTGCCAAACCCTTATCAATTACTGTCCTTGGTATTTGATTCAGCCAGCACCCATATAATCGTGTCACGCCTCTCCTATCTCTTTCTATTCTGCATAATGTCATGTCTCACATGTAGTGAATGTCACATGGACAACTTAAATTACACATTTCATCATGTATCATGGACAATCATGTCATATGCATAAAATCTCCAAATAAACACTCATCTCAATGTCAATATATTAATACACATATATCAACATTTTATCTAACAACAATAACCAAGCATGCCATTACATAATCAATCAATAACACCCTTAATTCTCAAGGTTAATTGTAACATATAATCTACCCACAACAAAGCCCACATAAAAGTCCCTAGACAAGCCATAAAATAGCCCCAAACAATCCCTTAAACAGGACAAAAAATCGGCAACAAAAACATCAACGGTCCCGAATCAACCTAAGCAGGCGAACAAGTCCCAAACAACCCGCCGCGGCTCCCAAGCAGTCCTTTAAACAAGCCCGCAAAAACCAGGAAGCCATAAAAGCCCCTTAAGCAAGCCATAAACAGTCCCAAACAACCCTTTACAAAACTCCCAACCAGTCCCTTAAACAAACCATAAAATACGTACAAATAGGCGCCAAAACCGTAATAGCCCTTAAACAACTCTGAACAAGCCCACTGGGATGTCCTGCAACCTTCCTTAAATCATTTGAGTAGAAGTAGAGCCCGAATGGCCTTCGTACGACCGAAAATTAAATAAATAAAGCGAACAACCCCTTAAATCAGCCTCAAAGTAGAAATAAACCCGAGCAGCCTTCATCCCATTTGAAGGGTAGAAATAAACCAAACGGTCCTTGATAAGCCGAAGGTGAAATAAACCAAGTAGAAGAACTGCCTCTGGGTGTAGTAGAAAAGGTAGGAAGCTTCAAGAACACCTTATAAGCCCAAAACCTATGATTTCCCCAAATCTCCTCCTTTGGATCTTCAGTGAAATCCCTCATTCTTGGTACGTATGCATAGCCCTCGTCGAGGAGATGAATTTTAATTCTTGGCTCGTGATTCAATCTTGGAACTCACGAGGATCACGAGACTTAGATTTCTCTGCTCTCTCCAGCGTTCAAACCGAGAAAAATAGAGATATTTTCTCCAAACATCTAATTTTTAACCCTATTCATAATTTCAAAGACTTGGCTCATGTCACGCCACATGTCCACCACTTGTTCGGGTCCGTTTTTGCCCCGAAATGATTAATTTCGCCTGGTTTAAGTTCAAATTATTTGATATGAATTTTATTTAAATTATTTTCCAGCTCATCCCTCTCCATTATTGTTGGGGTCCTTGGGACTGACCATTGCCTCAAAACATGGAAGATCGGCTTTCTCATAATCGTGAAGTCGCCTTGGTAACTAGATTTCGTGAGACGAATCCAACGATGAAGTCCATTTTGTCATCTAGGATTTAGAAAATTTTAGGCTTGCAACGCTTACTATAGTGGCAATTTACTGTTTTGCCATTTTTGAGAAAAAGTTCAAATTTACCCGAATTTTGCATTCTTCCCCCTTAAAGAATTTTTGTCATCAGTCCTTGCATGAGAAACACATCTGATCACATGCATATCTGCTTGAGTCATTTAATATCAAATAACTAAAAAAAAAATACCTTCATCCTCAAATAAGAAAGGATAATTGGTATGTATAGTGTCTTCGCATTCCCATATTGCCTCTTCCATTCCTCGGTGCTACCACAATACCTTTATTAGCCTCATAGTCCTGCCTCGCAAAACCTAGTCCCGTCTATCCATGATACGTATCGGCCCCTCCTCGAAGGTTCCATCCGCATCAACAATAAGCTCGCTCCAATCCACCCCCATGAATCGGATTTGGAGTGTATTTCCGAAACATGGAGATATGGAATACAGCATGAACACCCGATAGGTTTGGCGGTAACGCCCAATCTGTGTGTTAATTGTACTCTATCCTCTCGAAAGTACCCCCGAAGGCCCGATATATCTCGGGACGAGGCTTTCCCCGTTGTCGACCCGATCGCTCCTCTTAGGCATCACTTTCAAGAAGACATGATCCCCCACCTCAAACTCTAGAGGTCGCTGTCGTTTGTCGACGTAGCTCTTTTGCCTACTCTGATCTTTGAGAAGACGCTTCCTTATCAAATCCACCTTCTCAGAGGTGTCCCTAACCAAATCCAAACCCCGTAAAGGGTCTCTCTCCCACCTTCGTCCAACAAACCAAAGATCAGCATGTGCCTTCCAGAGGTGCTCTCATGCAAGGTCATTTGTATGCTCCTAAGTGATAACCATTATTGTAAAACCCACCATGGCAAATGCTCTAACTACCATGACCATGAATGGCTCTTAAAGTCTTCTAAAGTCCGGATATCCCTCCGACTAGTCAACTGGTCTGGGATGGAAAAGCGCGATCATCATCAACTGTATCCCCATGACTCGTTGGAAACTTTTCCAAAAATGAGCAGTAAACCTAGGATCCCGATCTAATACTATAGATACTAGCACCCCATGCAACCGGACAATCTCCCATATGTATAACCTGCCGAATTCCTCCAGAGTGAAGGTCATCTGCACAGCCAAAAAGTGTGCCAACTTAGTAAGTCAGTCCACTACCACACCGCATCATGCCCTCGCAATGTTCGTGGCAAGTGAGTCACAAAATCCATTGTGACATGCTCCCATTTCCAATTCTCCTGGGCTTACTCTAAAGATCAGATAATCCTGCTGGTCTCAAGGTTTCAAATTTTACTTATTAACACGTGAGACTTCAACAAACAAAATGTAACGCTCTTTTACCTTTTAAAGACCTGTTCATTTAAACACATTTCATATACCCATTTCTAATATGAATAATTAATATTCATTTAAAACATAATTATTTATGGGTATATGATATCAAGACCTAATAACATTCTTTGACATAAAAGAATATATATACATTCCTTAATTCAAATAGGGCACATAATTGTTCTTGAATAACGCATTTATACAAATTGGCATTCCATGCCTTTTCAAATACATTTGCAAAAAGATATTCTTAGAGTTCACCTCTCTTTAAAACACATTCCATAAATATCCAAAACAAAATGAGTCAAAAATATATTCTTCTCATGAAGACTTTTACATCATTGAATTCAATGCAAAATAGTTACAAAATATCATGAATGGAATGATATGCATGGGACGGAGCATTTACTTATACTCCACGTTGTTCGATCACACTCGCCCTAAATCTTCGGTCTTGCTACTTTACTGCACTGCTGATAAAACAACACGCCTAAGCATTTTCATGTTTAGTGGTTCTATGATTCCCTTTATTTCGCTTAACTTAAATCATGCATTTCATAAGATAATGCTTTCAGACTTAAACACACCAATGCAATATATTATATATACATAAAGATATATTTCCATTTAATTCAATTATAATTCATCGTCATCTCAAACTATGCATTTTCATGTGCAACAAATCATTCATCATAAATCATGCACTTTTTCATTCCTACTATCATTTCATTTTAAATTTCCTTATCGAATCCTAACCTATGCTTTCAAGCACAATAAGATAACGAATCACCGACACGGCCTACGGGCTCGCAGGCCGTTGTAAACACTGGGCTTTATAAAAATATGTACTCGCTTGGTGTATTAATTACCGATACCGTCCCATCGGGCTGAACCCAGTATGCCACAATAGTACGTTTGTTTCTCGCCTCTTATTGGTGTATACCAATTTATCCTTAACTCGAATTCTAACTAAGCACGTTCTTTTAAGGGAATTAAAATCATTCAATACAATTTACAATAGTATATATACACATTTGTATGCAAATAAAACATTTTTAATTTCATGCAATTTTCTTATGCAAATTCGTTTCACAAGCAATTATCTCAACCACTTAAAACAACCACTTAAACACAAATCAATATGTACTTCTCTTGTCAATCATTTCCAAAATTCAACCATTTCAGAATTATTCAAATATTTTAGAAATAGAGAGAGTTTGAGAACAAAACCAAAAATCGCCGCTTTGATTCCAATCTTCTAATCTCAACTTCAATGCGCACTCTCTCCCCGTCACCCCCTATTCAAATACAATGACAATCACATATTAGTCGATTATTCTAGGAGTTTTTGGTTAGGGTTGATGTCTACCCAATACTCCTTCACTTGAAAAATTTTCTAGGGACACATGAGCCATATTTTGCTCATACTTCCTTCAAGAAAATTATATCTCTATGAGTCTATTTTTAGTAGGAATTTGAATCGTCTCATTTGGATTACCCAAACTCAAGTTACGGCATTTTAATGCCAAACTAGTCTGTATGTCCAACTCACTCGATTACCTACTGTTATTCTCAATTTTAGGGGTCTTAACTCCATAAATTGGTAATCGTTCCTTCTACTTATTTGAAGCTATGGTTCTAAGGTTTCTTATCCAATTAGAATCATCCAATGTGGATCACCAAAACCTGCTATCAGATTTGCATCCAACCATCTAATTTTCAAGGCGTAATCGCATCGTTTCTACACATAGCTCTACTTCGATGTGTATTTCGGGCACTTGGGGTAACAATTTTCATAAACTTCCTTCAATTAAATTATGTCCCTAGAAGTATATTTTACCTAGAATTTTGAATCACTCAATTTGGATGAGTGAAACTCAACTTATGGCCAAAACACCATAACAACACCCAAAACAGAGTATACCTGTGAGCTACCCGAACTCACCTTTAAGCCCATATTTGGGAGCCTTAAAGCTATAATTTTCTCCTGATCCCTTCTATACATTTGTAGAAATATCTCTTATGGTTCTTTACCAATTGGAATCACTTCATTTGGACGATTATAACTTAACCTATAGCCAAAACAAGATTAGGGGTTTTGACAAATTTTTCACAGCATTTCCTTTGAAAACCAAACATTTCTCTTTTTACAAACACTCCTCCAAACCAATCCAAACCAATACCAAAACCCATTTAAAACCAATAAAAAACACCTTTATCCACATTTGGGGTTTTCCCCAACCCAAACACAAGATAAAAGGGGTTAGGGTTTAGTTTCTTACCTCTGAATCTCCTGATTCCCAAGCCCTAGCTCGCTCCTTTCTTCTTCTTGGAAGATCTTGAACAAATGGGCTAGATTTTTGCACCCAATCTCACCTCTTCACACAAAACCCTGGCTTCTCCTCTCTCACACCCTCCATCACTCTGCCATTTGGGCGTTAGCCCCAAGACCAAATGTGGTCTTAAGTCATTAAATCTCATAAGGCTTCTTTGTTTGGGCTTTACAAAATCCATTTTTACCCTAAGTTCTCCTTAATCTTACTATATAGCCCATATTTTTCTATTTGCACTACAATCCCATATTTACACTTCCAGACATGTATTCCTTTATAACTTATGACCCTTGTGGTACTCTTTGTCACAAATTCCATTTTTGCCCTTTCACTGCTAATTCCCTGTTCACATATTCGACATTTAGCATTTATCATTTAATCATATACTCATTTTTAATCATATAATCATTTAATCATTTATCAATTCTCGAAAAATCCCCATTTGGCTAGATTTATACCCTAAACATATAATAAAATTCTTATAAAAATTATATGGTATTTTTTGGGTGTTACACAAAATCCCCAACATGTTTCTTCATCCACCTCAATAATATTTAATATTAAAGATCATGGTAAAGACCTGTCATCTAGATGCGAATGTAAAAAACTGATAAATAGAACTCCCTAAGGATCTTCTCTCTCAAATCTGCCGATTAGGGAACCACAATCCTTCCCCATACCGGCTACCATCCGTGAATGGCCCACCCTCTCATGGCCACCCATATCCGACCGTACTCCACTCCTCGATGGACACATCTCCGCCGTCCCATCCCTAACTCCGATCACTCTACCGCAGGGAAGCGCAGGCCACTAAAATCCAAAGTACCTTGAGCCTCGACCTCGTGAGCGCAGCCGAATTGTCCCATAATCCCGAGCATCCGCCACTCCCAAAGGCTTCACACTAGCCAACACTCCCGTGACTTCCGACAGCACATCACCACCACATTTTCCTTACAGTGGAGGTAATGCAAAGTGAAGTCATAGTCTTCCGTATACCCATCCACTGCATTGCCTCATGTTAAGGTCCTGCTAAAAATGTACTAAACTCTCATAACCGAAACAATTTCGAACTCGCTTCACCATATAGATAGTGGCGCCTTAAACCTGGGCTGGGGCAAAGACAATGGCCATTAGCTCCATGTCATGCATAGGTAAACTCTGTTCATGGTTCTTTAATTGTCGAGAACCATAAACCACTACTCTCCCGAACTGCATCAAAACACATCCAAGTCCATCCTTAGAGGTATCACAATACACTATGTACCTCTGTCCCTTTTCTGGAACTATCGAATATGGGTTGAAGTAAGCCTCCTCTTCAACTCCTGAAATGTCTTCTTACACGAGTCATTCCACTCAAACTTAACCTCTCTCTAGGTCAATCTTGTCATAGGTGCAACTAATCAGGAGAAGTCCTCAATGAATCTCCTGTAATACCCTGCCAATCCCAAGAACCGCTGTGATTCGAAACCGACTCCGCCTCCCAACTCATAACCGCTTAAACTTCCGAGTCCACTGATACAATCTCGGTCGACCACCACATGCCTAAAGAATTTCACCTCAATAAGCCAAAATTCACCATCGAATTGCATACAACTTCATATTCCTCAAGGCCCGAGAAATAACCATCATGCTACTCCTCAGACTTGGAGTAGATCAAGATGTCGTTAACGAAGACCATAATGAACTGATCTAGGTAGGGTTGGAACACCTTACGCATGAGATCCATGAATGTCACTGGAGCATTTGTCAATCCGAATGACATCACTGTGAACTTAAAATGCCCATATCGCGTCCTAAACGCCGTCTTAGGGATATCTGCATCCTTAACCCTCAACTGATGGTAACCGGTGCTGAGATCTATCTTGGAGTAAACCCGCACACCTCTTAGCTGATCAAATAAATCATCAATCCTAGGCAAAGGGTACCTGTTCTTGATAGTAACCCTATTTAACTGTCAGTAATCAATGCATAGTCGAAGGGTCTTATCCATCTTCTTAGCAAACAGCACCGGAGCACCCTAAGGTGAAGTGCTCAGTCTAATCCTGTCCAACAATTCCTACAGTTGGACTTTGAGTTCTTACAACTCAACAGGCGTCATTCTATGCGGAGTCATAGAAATAGGAGATGTACCAAGGTACAACTCAATAGTGAAGTCTACATCCTTATGTGGAAGTAATCCCGATAGTTCATTTGGAAAAACATCCTCATACTCACAAACCACCTGAGGTACCAACTCCTGTCTCGCCTTGTCCTCTAGGGTAAGGCTTGCTAGCTAACCCATCAACTACCCGTGCCATCTAGAGTCATACACCCGCCAGCAGAAAAGCATCATGCTTAACTCTCGAAACATCAAACAAATTCCATATAAGGTGTAGGCAGTAACTTTATAATCACAATCAATGACTTAATTCTGCAAAGGCCTCAAACCAGCCTATCCTGCTGGGATGAGCATCAACCCAACATGTCCATGACCCTAAGGTCCACGATGAGTAGAATCCTCGAGATCTCTAACTCAAAACCTCAACATATCTGATCAATGCTCACCCTAACTCTTATGGGAGAACTCACATGTAGTGGCTCTTCCAAGGTTTCAACCTCTAAGCCCAAATCTTCCATACATGATGCTAAGAATAAAGGAATGATACACCGTATCCACAATGTTCCTTGCCCATGTTGAAGAAAGAGAAATGTACCTTGAACGACCGACTGATCCGCTGCCTGGGCCTCCGAGGTGCGATGGCGTGACATGCCCTCGGTCCCTAAAGTCTTGGCTCAGTGGAGCCCGACTCGACCTCAACCCATGTCCTGGCCCATCTGGCCTAATTATGAAATAGTAAGGGCCTGTGCAGCACCCTAGGACTAGTACTGGCTGCCCTAGCCATGGTGGGGCAAAGTAGGAACAAACTGAGTTTGTGAACGTCCCACTGATGACTGGGACTGGGGTGTCATCCCTGCCTTTGAGGGAAATCCCGTTTCCTATGTCCAAGCTAGTAGCAATAGTAACATGCCTTTCGCCCCGAAAGTGTGCCTAGGAGCCTTGACGTGTACCTTACCTCGATGATCACCCCAGCCTTGGCCTTGATAGACGCGCCTACTTCTTCCCCTGCTTAGAAAAAAGTTGGCTCTTCTTCCTCTTATCTTTACACTGGGCCCCGTGATGTTCCGCGGCGCTGCTCCACCTCCCTCTCAATGGCCATAGTTGTCTTGATCATCAAGTCCAAGTCTTGCAGGAGAAGTCCCACAACTTTACCCCGGATGGACAATTTCAGACCATCTTCAAACTTCCTCACTTTAGCTATGTCTATAGCCACATAATCATCAGCGAAACTGGCTAATTCAGTGAACTTAGCCACGTGAATTGGAGCATTGGTTACCGCCCTCCCTTTGTTTCTAAGTCTAGGAACTCCTAGCTTTCGTGATGTTAAAGTGTATGTTAGAATATTTCGCCGTGAAGATCTCACGGAACTCTTCCCATGTCATTGCCTCCAAGTTTCTTGAGGCTTTGACCCAATCCCACTACATTTGCGATTCGCCCTCTAGCTGGAATGCGGCTAGCTTTATCCTAGTGGCATCGGAGGTGATCTCCATAGCCTCTAAGATCTTGCCGAATTATCGGAACCAATGATCAGCTACCATCAAGTCCCCTCCTCCCCTGAAGGTCAGAGGATGGTGTGCCTTGAACCTCTGGATCGATGTTACTTGGCCCTCCCTGGCTCACAGTTGCACTAGCCTATGCAATGGTAGCAATCGCAATACTCGCATGTGAAATGGTAGTAGTCACAGTACCAATGGCCTCTATGAAGGCTTGTTGGTCAAAGGCCAATGGTAGTTGGTTGTTGTTCCACCCATCGCCTCGGCGTCCTCTTCCTCGATTACCCATCTACATATGTAAGATAGTAATAGAGTTTTACATAGTATCCAAAAAAAATGGGGATCAAGTTTAAACTTTGAGATTTCTCCCCTTGTCTAACTAGTAGCGCATGTGCTAACCACTAATAGACATCAACGTCCCGAACCATCCCTTTCATTCTTTTTTCGAACCCCCAAGGTTATTTTTCTAACCCTAGTGTTCCTCTTTTTCCATATACATTTTACCATGTATATAATTCACATAACACATAGCACATAATCATGTAGCATATTAGAGCACAAAACATGAAATGAAAAATGAATGCAATAGTTCACCCATGCCCACTAAGCCTCAGGTAATCGTATACCTAAGCTCGATACTGCCGTGACGCCTAAAATCGGTCCGCCGATCACCCATCAACTAGTGAAATGCATGTGAATATCGTGTAACTCGATACCACACTATTGTGTCCCATTTACCGGGATCCATAATTTAACAAAAATCGAACAGAGTCTTCTTTGTACGGGAGCTCTATCCAAAACCCAACATGTATAATATACCATAACATGACCCATCCGAGACCCAATATAACACAATGACTACACCAGGTCCATTTATGAGTATAAATTGACCACACCGGGTCCATTTATCCACATTCATATAAAAACATGCAAGGCTATATTAAAAACAGTCTATATGAGTTCAATTACAACTTTCTTACGTAAAAGTACATGTCAAAACTAGTTTTGTTCCTAATTTTACAGTGCTGAAATAAAGCCATGTTGGCTTTCACCCTTGCACCCGAACGAGAGCCATCCACCGCCAGATCTCCCCACCTAAAATGTTTTCCCCAGATAGATGAGCCATGCCCGCAGAATAATTCCTACAGAGGCTACTTCCTCACCTAAGCGCATTATAATGTTCACATTCGAGCACTATAGTCTACATCACATTCCAAGTAAGAATATGCAAATTCGAGTCTGAATTCCACATGTCATACTATGAAATGAGATGAAACTCACTCGCATCATACCGAGTCTTCACCAATGTCACTTCCCGCCCCACCCATTAAAGGTAATACCAATGTGTAATAAAACTGGCCATCGATGAATTACATCCAAGGATCACTTTGAAATAAAAGTCATGTGTTTATAAACCAAAAACTTGTTGATGTTATAATTCGAATGATCATTTCATAAACAAAACCATGTGTCATTACGCGGGTAGCGGATTTTGAATCACACCGCTGCCCGTAAGTCTATCTATACTTTTTGACTTTCATCGTCTTCAAGTGTGTATGAACCAAGAACTGTGCCCTCATCCTAGGGAGTTTCTAGCACGTCTTGCTATACACGACACAAGTTATCCATGTCATGCGACCGTGCGACTCTATTGAACTTGGTCCAATGGTATCGAGCCACTTATCAATTATCAAATGTGGTGTTTGATTTCAACCCACACCCATGAAATGCGATGTCTCCATGCATATGTAATGTAATATATCATTGCATGTCAATGTCATGTCTCATATGTAGTGAATGTCACATGGACAACTTATATCACACATTTCATCATGTATCACTACCCACAAAACAGCCCACATAAAAACCTAGACAAGCCATAAAACAACCCCTTAAACAGCTCCCAAACAGTCACTTAAACAAGCCACAAAAAGGGCCCAAAAACAGTCTTAAATTAGCTCCTAAATAGGCCATAAAATAGTCCCAAACAGCCCCTTAAACAAATCCCAAACAATCCCTTAAACAGACCACAAAATCGACCATAACAGCCCCCTAAGTAGGCCATAAACAGTCCTAAATAACCCCTTAAAAAACTCCCAAACAGTCCTTTAAATAGGCCATAAAACCGGCCACAAACAGGCCAGAAAACAACCATAAAACCGTCCAAACAACCCCTTAAACAACTCCCAAACATCCCCTTTAATATCCACATAAAAGGTAGAAATGAAACCAAACATCCCCTTAAATCAACCCAAAGGGTATAAATAAAGTCAAACAGCACCTTAAATCAACCCCAAAGGTAGAAATAAACCAAACAACCCCTTAAATCAGCCCCAAACAACCCCTAAATCAGCCCTAAAGGTATAAATAAATCAAAGTAGGAAGAACCCTACCTCTTTGAGGTTGGTAGGAAGCTTCAAGAACACCTCCTAAGACCAAAACCTTTTATTTCCCCAAATCTCCTCCGTTGGATCTTCTGTGAAATCCCTCGTTCTTAGTACATATGTGTAGCCCTCTTTGAGGAAATGAATTTTAATTTTGGTCGGAGGACTCGACTCGACGAATCCGAGGATCACGAAAGAAGACTTTGATTTCTCTCTTTCTTTCCCTCTTTCTCTCCCACGTTCAAACCAGAAAAATGAGATATTTTCTCCAAACATCTGATTTTTAACCCTATCCATAATTTCAAATACTTGGCTCATGTCACGCCACGTGTCTATCATTTGTTCGAATCCGTTTTTGGCTCGAAACAATTAATTTCATCTCGATTTAAGTTCAAATTATTTTATATGAATTTTATTTAAATTATTTTCCAACTTCCAAAATTTTCTTAAGATTTTTGTTTTGGAGGGTCACTGAACACCCATCGCCTCGAAAAACGTAAAAAATCCGACTTTCTTAGAATTCGACAAAATTTGTCTGGATAACTAGATTTCGCGAGATGAAACCAAAAGTGAGGTCTGTTTCGTCATCTGAGATTTATAAAATTTTAAGTTTGCAACTCGTACCGGAACGGCAATTTACCGTTTTGCCCATTCTTGAACTCTATTTTTTTTTTAATTATTTACAAATAGGAATACCAAAGCACACGTTTCCCAGTGAACTAATTAATTAACCGGAAGTTCAAACAACGAGTTCATTATGATCCCAAAATTAATGTCCCATATGTTATTTCAAGCAAAAGAAAATTTTCATGTCAATTAATTTGAATTGTGGAAATGTTTTTGATACATAGTATTCATATATTCATTGTGATGTTGCAAATGGAATCTTGAGGAAAAGAAAACATCAATTAATTGACAACTAAAAAATAAAAATATTTTTTCAGACAACAATTTTTACTTATATTTAAAAAAAATGTATTTTAAATAATAATTACATAAATATGAAGAATGAATAAAACAAAGTTTTGTGATACCAATATATTTTGGTGAAATCATATTTAAAAGTAAAGAAGTGGAAATATTTCATATTGATAATAGAATTTGTCTGTAAATATAAAGTTAATAATTTTTTCATGTTATTTTATAAAGTAAACAAAAAGAATCTTCTCATGATATTCAATTTTCAACATGTTCTGTCTTTTGTAATAAATGATAATTATACATTAAGGGTATTGTTCTTGTTTTCAAAATTGTCTTCGAGAACAAATTTTGAAAACACATGAACATCATTTTGATGTTTAGTGAAAACTTTTCTGGAATTTAGCTAGATTTCATACCTTTAGAACAAAAAACTCAACAAACGCTGCTCTCACTATTTCTTTCCTTGCTCTCCATGTCGATAACAAAAAGAAATTTCTGAAAACCTGACCAAACATGCCCTAAATTAGATACGTCTTCTCATGCCCAATGCTTATCTTGAAAAGCCAACTTGAGTCAAATAAGAGGGCCCATAAATGTTGTTTTGCACATGAAATTGCTTGTTGGGTCTCATCACCATGATAGAGGCTTTTCTTCCGACTCTGTATCAGCTGAGCTGGAAAAAAAAGAGCACTAAAGGTTGGCCAGGAGGGATAGAGTAGTCGTGGAAAGTGTTCATGGGGATTTTTTTAACTCTTCAAATTGTTCACTAGGTAGCTTGCCCTAAATTATTGAAGATGATGATCTACATTCCATGTACCATGTTGGGTTTGTTAATTTCTATTCCACCAACATGAGTGCCACGACATTCGGAGGTTATGAGGGTCGATTATATGAAATTATTATTTCTTTAGGGCCTCTTCCTCTCATCATTCTACTTCAATCATGCTCTTATAATTGACATATATACTGTAATTCTAATTAATATTTATGAAACCACTTCAGAAAAGAACTAAAAAAGTATGCATGTAGTACATGTTTCTAGTACTGTTACGGAGCTGAAAAATAACAAACAATACAACGAGGGGATTCTGTTGAAACGGGTCGGGACAGGTATGGGGCAAACGCAGCATAAATCAATGATTACAGTGATGGTTTCTGAGAAGGGCCATACACCCTAATAATTAGGAAAATATATGTCTGCCTGTCAGAAACCTGACATTTCTATTTCAAGTGGTTTTAGATGCTGACTGAAAAGCAGATATAACCTTTTCACGAATTTGGAAAGAGGTACTGAGGATGGATTCCATCGAATTCTCTAAACCTAAGGGGGCATGAATGAAACGTTTTATCCGAAATATTCAATTGCACAAACATATCAGCTGACGATGCTGAGCATAAATATATGGCACCACATCATGATATAGTAGTGTACGTACCTGCAGCTCATTTACAACTTGAATTTTTGGATCATCCGACGTCTGACCCTCTCAATTATTATTTATTAATGAGCTGCATGCTGGGCTCAATGACATAAAGATGGTTTAAGCAAAAATTAATTAGCTTTTGCTTTGGGAGAAGTACTAGTCATCATATATACCCAGTGTTAATGACAAGGACAGAGAGGTTAAGTTGAGTTTCTGCTTCTAGAGTTGTGATGTATGAAATCTAAATAAAAAGAAAAAACCCAAGCCACTTACATCCTACCGTAATCATAAGTCATCACTTACATCCTACCCTGATCATTACTTCTGTATCCTACTCTCTCCAGGGTTGTTTATCCTTGTAGAAGAAAATCGGATCACTTCCTCAAGGTAGATAGTTGGGAAACCTAGCTCACAGTTTTGTTTTTGGGCTTCTCTTCCAAAAGTCTCATATCAATAGGATATTGTCCATATTTGTTAACTCATAATCTTTGGAATAAAGTTTCATCAAGTCTGCGATTAGGCACCAATTGTTGGGAAATCTTATAAACATATCCTTTCACATTGTTATTATGATATTATTGATCAATTTTGGGCTTGATATCGCACATATTATTTTTAGCTTCTCCCAAAGCTGAATATACCAATTTGATATTCATATTTATTAACTCATAATTTAGTATCTTCATTGCCGGAACTAAGGCACCAACATAAATCATAGGAAAAAATTTTTGAAGAGGGAGTTGTGTCTGACTTGAAGTTCTTGCAATTTCATGGAAGGTCCTTTCGTAGAGAATGTCTCGCCTGCCTCCCAATTTTAAGCAACACTGATTCAGTAGGTAGCTGCCTCTATTCCACTCTTATTTGCACATCAAATGTGGCTCCACCTTTACTTCTTTTTTCTATTTGTACTGCTCCATGTAACCAGGGATAAAAAAATGGAAAAATAAGTAGTATAAAGATGGAATGCTATTATTATCCCCACTTTGAAAATAGTACAATTCCTTGGTGGGTGGTCAAGTCAGTCCAGGAGTATAGAGATCCATAAACCAGTAGGGATATATGCTCTGGAATATTCATCATCTGTAGAGTAGAGACCAGTGTCCTCTAAGAGAACAAAACCCTAGACTAGACAAGATATAAGTTCCACTATTCTGATAATATAAACATTATTAATATTAAAGTCCACTACTGTTGTCTGTTGACAGGCCTCCTTCCATGTTAAAGATTATTTTGAAATTTAAATAATGCATGTTCTTCTTGAGAGTGACAAAATATCTTGTTATTTCCCGTCGCCCAGGAAGCTAGGGCCCCTCACTACCGTTCCTGAAAGGAAAAAAAAAAGTATCTTGTAGCTGAACACAATTGATCATCCCCATGTTGTTTCAGTTGGAATCTCAGGATATCCGCAAAAATCTATGATTTCATATATAATGGAAGCAAAATATAAAATACATACTAACCGGAATGAAACTGATTCATGAATTTTTCAGACAATAACGGATTTGCAAGTCTTGATCATAGAGTGTGAGATCCAAGAACAATCCAAAGTCTTTTGCTTTTCAGATTTTGAACACAGAGAAATTTTCTTCCCTTTGAAATTGTTTTGTTAACCTAAACCTAAATATAATGTTATATTTATAATAAGCTTTAATGGGCCATTGAATTCACTTATATACTTTGGTTTATAATTAACTCATATAAGTTTAATAGTTCAATTTAATTAAAACTCCAATTTACTTATCTGAACTTAATTTTAACATTTAATCCCTTATAGCATATCTGAAGATCATGGTCAGTTCTTCGTAAAGCCAAAAAGGAACTTTGATCATATCAAAGTTTGCTTCCTTAACAAATCAATTCATTTTTTTCTGGGACAAACAGAAGCTAGCATACCCCATGCATGATCATATCATGATCATGATCGAAGTCACGCTTATCTTGATCTCCATTGCGAGTTCTATGCCATTCAATTGAGATATTTGTTGGAGTGACAAACGCCAATCAAGGCTTATCTGAAGCTATAACTTTAATGAATCAAGAGGGCCCCTAATGTATTCTGCACATGAAATTGCTCATTAGTCATGATCCTCGAGATTGAAGCCATCCTTTCCGTCTGCATGTAAAAGGTGAGCTGGAAAAGAAAAGCTCCAAAAGTGCATGATGGAAACGTTTGATGTTGAAAAGGCGTCCATGGTATTAATTTACATCTAGCTAGCTGTCATCAGATATTTGACGGTCAATTCAAGACACTGTTCACAAGCACGTTTGATCTAAGAGCCATAACCATAACAGCTACAGGAGCTAGAGGTTTGTCTAGAGAGTAAATAAATATTTTCTATATGGTTTAAGCCCCATGAAATGCAGATCGATCAAACTTAGGTTTTCAGAAACTCGCCATGTTAATTAGACCCGGTCGATTCATAAATCTCTCAACCAGGCACCATGTTCCCGGATGTAATGGAAAAAAATTATTTTCTTTTAATTAGGCTCCGATTTTGGAAGGTATTAATTAGCTAAAGAAAAAAATATTAAAAAAAAAAAATTCTCACCTTTAATTTCCCTATAAAATATAAAAGAAAATCAAATATAATTAATTCATCAAAATTTTATATATTTTTAAATTTCTTAGTCATTATATAATTAATAGATAAACAAATAAAATGAGGTTTAAATAAACATATAAAATTAATTTATTAAGTGTAAACTTATTTTTTTTATTTTTCTTCAAAAAATATTTCCTACCATTTTCCTACTCTATCTTCTTTCCTTAATACTTTTCATGTTACAAATGGAGCCTAAACATTTTTTTTTTGCTTTTCGGGAATCAAACACAACCTATATGTCAGGCTAATGCCACCTTCCAAAATATCAAAACTTCCACCAAAAAATAATCTGCCACGATTCCGCTACCATTGCTGATGCAGTATATGATTGCATAGGTCGTTAATCCTATCACTTTTAAGCCCA
The DNA here is from genome assembly GCA_016808115.1 of Tetrastigma voinierianum. Taxonomy (NCBI): domain Eukaryota; kingdom Viridiplantae; phylum Streptophyta; class Magnoliopsida; order Vitales; family Vitaceae; genus Tetrastigma; species Tetrastigma voinierianum. Next base: position 196,646 of record JAEQBH010001228.1, on the reverse strand, counting down.
TGTATTATTTGTACATTTACCATATAATAAGATCAAAAGATATCTAATCTTATATTGGATTAAACACAAGATAATTATTAATATATTATGTTGGGTCAAGATTGGCTCTATCTTGGGTGCCTAAGTTTACAGATCTCGAAGACCAGGTTTTTTTGAAGATCAGATGAAGAATTTTGTGTTTCTTGGACACTGTCTCTAGAGGCCGTTTGAGTAGCACTTGGAACGACAATAGGATTCCAATTGGACTTAAATTCTTTTGAAGCTTAAATTCTGTGGAGATAAAGCTAAAATAAAAAAGGAATTATTTGAATACCGCAAGGCTCATGAAGGCTGCAAATAAATTCCTTTTGAAGTACAATAAAGCTATCCTAACTTAGAATTTGAATTCAAGGACTCTTTTCTAAAAAGGATTTCTTGGTGTACAAGACTCCATGCCGCTGGAATCGCGTCTAATTAATGGTAGAAAAATGGATAATATCAGGTTTCTAAATCAAATAAAGATTTGATGTTATCTAGAGTCCCAAAATCCAAGTTTTATGAAGCCTATTAAAGGGATGCTTGGGATGACCATGGATTCAACACAACGAAGGAGTACAAATTGCAGATCAAAGGAGGCTTGTTGAAAGGCTTTTAATGTGCAATACCTCAACCAAGTATCTGTACTATGCACTCCTTCAACACGTTCGTACTTTGCTTCTTCTTCTTCAAGCTTTGCTCCTAAAATTTGTAATGAGCAACTTCCAAACTCTTGAATCTATAGCCTTTCAATTCGGTCTTATAAGTCTTGATAGGATTGGATCACTCCAGATCCTATCTTCTATTTTAAATACTTGTCTTTAAGCTATCACAATGGAATAAGGAAACTTGCTACTCAAGTATCCTCTTTAGAATATAAACCTTATTTGTTTCTAATTCTGGTTTGACAACTTAAATGATTCGGCTCTTCTTAGTTTGATCTTTATCCACTTGCTAAAAATCATGTCAAGCCCATCGGTTACTTGCTCCCTAAGTACCTTGTCCTCTAAGGTTTTAGAACTATCTTGCATGCCCTGTCAATTCTAACCATAGTCCAGACTCTCCAAGTCTAGCACGTCCCTGCAATGGAGGACTGCCCTACTCCGAACTACGTCCTGGTTCTCCTAGGGACTTCATGATTAATCCATCAAATCTTCATCAAACTCAACCTCTGAAGGAGTCATCTTCTTATAGAACACTAAAGATGAAGATATGGACAATCTCAAACCTAACATCTCCTTCTGCTACAAACTCTGAATATAAACCTTCTGCCTTTTCGAGTTTCAATTTCGAATGGAGGAAGTCCCTACACCCATTCCGAAGAAGTCCCAACTACTTCAGTGGACCGTCAGGGTGCATGAGGAGATGCTATAACATCTTCATGAGCATCAACAGCTGGTGAAGTTCCAACTTCAAACCATTCATAAAAATAGAGAAGAAGTCACTACCTTCCATGAAGAACTGAAAGAGTTCCAATTACCAACCTACTCTTTCAAATTATTAAGGATGACAATGCAGTGGCTTCAAGGTGGGGTGGATTACTGACGATGTTCCTGATCTGGTCCCAACCAACTCAGATACTCCAAGGGTTGCAGTTGTTGTTCTAGTCCTAACTAGTCCTGAGACTAGCTCTACAAAGGATGCAGTTCCTGACCAGGTTCAGACTGTTATAAGTGGGGACACCAAGCCTTTGAACCTGGCAGAGTATCCTTCGTCCCCTCAAATTTGATCTTCAATAAAAAAAGGGGGAGTAGAAGAATGGGGTAGAAGAATTAAGAAGATAGATAATTGGGCGGTACATGAAATAAATGGCTGAAAGTATCTTCATCTCAAGTGTCAAGTGTCTCTTGCCTCATCTTCAATGCATCTTCTTTTTCATTCTTGAAGAAGGCGTTTTTTCAGAAGAAATAGCCAAGGAAGGAGATTGTTGGGTTAGGGATTGTCAATATCTTCATCTCTAGTATTTTACAAGAAAATGGCTACTTCAAAGAAAAATTTTGATGAAGATTTGATGGTTTAAACATCAAGTCTCTAGAAGAACCAGGAAGTAGTTCGGACTAAGGCCATCTCACAATGTAGGGACGTGCCAAACTCGGAAAGTCCAGACTAAGGTCAAAATTGAAGTGGGACGCAAGTCAATTCTGGAACCTTGGAGGCTAAGACACTCGGGAAGCAAGTTATCGATGGACCTGGGATAGTTTTTAGCAAGTGGACAAAGATCAAATTAAGAAGATTCGATCATCTAAGCTATCAAACCAGAATTTAAAACAAACCAGGGTTCTATTCTGAAGAGGATACTTGAGCAGCAAGTTTCCTTATTCCGCTTTGATATCTTGAAGGCAAGTTTAGAAAATAGAAGGTAATGTTGGATTCATATTAGGATAATAATCCAGTTTTATCAAGTCTTCCAAAACACGAATTACAAGTGCTGTAAATCTAAGACTTTGGAAGTTGCTCACACGGATTTTAGAAGCAAAACTTGAAGAAAAACAAACAAAGTTTGGACATGTTGAAGGAGTACAGTGTGTAAATACTCGATTGACGTATTACGCATTAAAAACCTTTCACCCTAGGTGAAAGATGGTGTTTTGAATTTCTACATCTTATTTATATAATGTGGGTATAGGTATAAGGTGCTATTGAGAGGGGAATGAAAGAAGTTCATTATGAATTCCACTATGAGTGATTAGGCTAAAAAAGGGTCATGGGCATTGAGGGAATCTCGTACCACATAAGACTAATTGTAACCTTGAATTAGATTAATGAAAATTCTTGAATCTAGGCACAACCCTATGGACATAAGCAGTTGTCGAACTGCATAAACATATTGTATGCACTTTATTTTATCGCATATATTTTATATTTACCTTGCACACACACAATCCCATAGGATAGTTCGGACTTCCCGAATAAAGCCTAAACTTCCACAAGTCCTAAAGTTAGGACTATGGCCAAACATGCACACTTATATCTGTCAACTCTAGATTAGGTCATCCATCATCACCTATTCTTTATCATATTATGTCAACATTTGCTTTACTTGTTCTGTGTCCCAAAGCTCTCATTGCAATGCATGTTTAAACAATAAAAGTCATAAGCTTCATTTTTCTACATCTATAATTGTTTATCTCACCCTTTAGAGATTATATTCTTTTATGTTTGGAACTCCCCCATTTACTATGTTGATGTGACTTCTAAGTACTATGCGAGTTTTCTTGATCATTTTACACCTTATGTGTATATGGTACTACTACCTTTTAAAAAAGAAGTCCCATGTTTGTGATATTTTATTTGTCTCAAGGCACTTGTAGAAAATCACATTAAACACTCCATTGTCACTCTTTATTCCGATAGTGGTGGAGTTAATATCAAACATTCAATCAATTTATATTCCTTCATGGAATTTTTCATCTTTCCTCTCTCCCTCATACACCTGAATACAATGGTGTTTCTGAATGCCAACATCGACAATATTATTATTTTATTGTAATTATTTACTTTCCTTTATTTCTTTGTAATTATCTACGTTCCTTCCTAGTTTTATAAATAATCCTTAGATTTTTTTTAAAGGAAAAATGATTTTATTGATTCAAATTTAAAATAGATCGATAAATTCAAGATGCAAATTGCTAAAAATCATAAATGATGAAATAAATATCAAGGTTAATAGAATAATAAATCAATATAAAGCCTACAAATTTGATAATATAATGACTAAAATATCTATGCCTTCAGTTCTTCAACATATTAACGATTATAATTTGATATGTCTGATTGATCAAATCCGCTTTTGTCTATATGAATCACTCCCACACAATTAAAGCGCCACAATAAAATGACGAAAACACTAAAAACAAGAAAATACCTAAATCTTTGTAGAATAACCATTTTATTAAGAGATAGACCGAAAATAGGGATGTAGAAGGGTGATTTCAAGCAAAAAATGATTGAAAATCACCCATCATTTCTTAAGGAAGACGAGTAGCTAAAGAAGAAAAAAGAGAAGATGGAGAGAAAAGGAGACTAGGATTTTTGGGGACATGTTCTATGGAGGTTATTTTATTATAATTATATTTTGCCTTTTATGATTTTGTAAATAATTCATCGTTTTGATTATTAGGATTTCTATTTATACACTACATCTTTTCAAATAAAGACAACCCAGTATTTCCAATTTCTATATTGGAAACTTTCATTTCACTTATTTATTTGACCTTCAAACTCCAATCTAGTGTTGGTTCTTGCATACACTTGTTGTTTATCAAATCCCTAAAAACCACCTATTCTCAGTTTTTTTTTTTTTTTTTAAGTTAAATACTTTAATTATAATGTAGTAAATTGTCTCTACTATGACTAGTCGAACCCAGGACCCTCCTTCCCTATGCACTACTTTAAACTGGAAATAGTTTCCACCATAATGAAACAGATATGCATCTATTCTCGGTTTGATTGTTTTGGGATTAATTTCAAGGATGATGTCTCAAGGGTCTTACGTTTTTATGAACTAGAGTTCAGAAAAAAAAAATTAAGGTTAAATTTGGGTCCTAGAAAATTTGAAGAAAATGCAAGAAAAAGAAAATTATTTATTTCCATCTTAGGAATAAGCTATGATAAAAACCCACAAATAAATATGCATTTTGCAAGAGGGATAACAAAGTTCTAACACCTGAAACAAGGAAGAGGGCTGAATACAGGAAGTTATGAACATGGAAAAAGATCCCATCAATGAATGGAATCAAAGCAGCATGCTCCGCTTCTAACAGCTCCTAACCATGGTTATAGAGGGAACCCAGTCAACAACATTAATGGTGGGATCTCTCTCTCTCCTGCCGCCATTGCTGAGCCTGTAGTATCATCTCAAGCTCGGAGGGTCGACAAGGGAGTGTTAACGCACCCTCATGGTCAAAACCATACTCCTCAGCTGCTTCCTCCAAAAGCCTCGAGAAGGGTGGGTGACTCAGAAAATTGAGAGGAACCACAAATCCCTTAGGTTCATGTCCATCCACTGCAATCACTGCGAAGATTGGTTGGCTCTAGATTCATCTACAAGGTTTATATGCTCTACTTCTAGATGCCTCTATGATAATATGATCTACCCACTCAGTCTAAAACTGCAGAACAATGGGGTGAAATGAACTATGGAGAAGTGTGTTTTGGTGCTCTGATTGAATAATAATTAGAAATTCAGAATCCAGGAGAGGGAAACCAGGGTAACACATATTGCTCATTCAAAAAATATTTCAAAATATTTCATTTTTTTGTTACAAATTAAAATTTTATTCGTAAAATGCCCTTCACTAAAATAATACCATAAGTAATACCTTAATGAACCTTTGGTATAACCTAATTAAATTTTTGGTATTACCTTAGTGAACTTAATACTACCTTTAGTGAAGGACATTAATGTAGTAATAAAATTGTCATTTACATAAGAATTGAAATATTTTGAGGATGAGTAGGTAGTTGTAAGTTGATTTCTCATTCTTGGATTCTGGTTTTCTTATTAATTAGTTAAAAGTAAGAACAACGAACCACACTTTTTCCAATTAACTAATTGATTAACTAGAGTGTAAACAAGTTCATTGCAGTTGCACTCATCCCAAAATTAACGCCCCATATATTACTTCAAGCAAAAGAAAGTTTTGAACTCGATTAATTTAAATTGAGGAAATGTTTTTGAAACGCTATGCATATGTTCATTGTGATGTTGCAATTAGAATTGTAAGCAAAGGAATCATTTGACTGCTAAAAGTAAATATGGTTTTTTCTATTTTTCAAAGTAAGGTGTTTTTAGATGACAAATTTTAAATATTTTCAAATATTTTTTAAAAGATTTCAAATGATAATAACATAAATATGAAGAATTGTTGTAATATGAACCTCATATTGAGATAAAGTAAGAAAAATGGGCAAGTGCAAAAAAAAAAAAAGCAGAGTGAATGGAGCAGAAACATAATGGAAAGATTTCAACCTGTCTCCATGGACATCGGCATTTTACTGCACCACATTAAATTTGTGGGCATTCTTCTTTGTTTTTCACCTATTTTCATTAGAATTCTGAAAACAATAAAAATAAATAAAAATACAGTTTTATGTACAATATTTTATTTTAAATCATATTTAAAATTACAAAAAGGTTAAGAACATTTCATATTCCCAAATAGAATTTCGTTTTATAAAATATAAAGAATAATTTTAAAAAATGCTTCCAAAAAGACTTTGACATAGCCCAAAATTTTCTCAAATTTCGATGGTTCTAAGTAAATAAATGATACTAGATATTAGAATAGATATTTCTTCTCGTGCCCAATGATTATCTTGAAAAGCCAAGTTGAGTCAAATACGAGGGCCCATAAATGTATCTTGCACAGGAAATGGCTTGTTGAGTCTCATCACCATGATTGAGGCTTTTCTTCCGTCTCTTCCATCAGCTGAGATAGAAAAAAAAGAGCACTAAAAGTTCGTGAGGGATATGGCAGACGTGGAAAGTGTTCATTGGGATTTATGTGACGCCCCAAATTCCATTTAGGGGTACAAGTGTAGTTTAAATATATATATATTAATTAATAAATTAAATTAATTTATTAAATATAGAAAGCTTTTTTGTATTTCAAATACAAAATCTTGAGTATAAATTAGAATGTTATACCATTTTTTGTAGAAAATTTCTTTATTCAAAAGTTTGAGTGATTTGAGAAAACAAAAAATTGAAGGTTTGAAGGTTCGAAATTTGAAAATCTAGAAGTTCAAAGTTTAAAGATTTAGTTTTTTAAGTGAAGATTAAATCTTATCTTAAGATTCTTTGAAGACTCAAAGTTCTGGGTACTCTTTTTAGGTAAAGGATTGTAATACATATTTTGAAAATAAAATATTACTTTTTATACATGTATAAGACTTTGCAAAATAAATTATTTATTTTCTATATTATTTGATTGTAAAGATATATATATATATATATATATAGAGAGATATATATATATAGAGTATATAGTATATAGTATATATATATATATATATATATATATATATATATATATATATATATATTGTGAATTATGAAAAGTTTCATTATTTATTTGACTATCTATGGAATCAAATAGTGATTTTGCATTAAAGTATGTTTATGTTTTGTTTTATGAAAAATATAAATTTTGGAGATACGATGAAATTGTTTTATAACTTTGAATTTGAGAGAAAAAATTTTACTCTGGTTTATGGCCCTCGTCAATAGGGTATAATAATTGACTATGACCCTCGTCAATGGGTTATAATAATTAACTATGGCCCTTGTCAATAGGTTATAGTAGTTGACATTATGGCCCTTACCAATGAATTATAATAATTGATAATATGACTATAGTCACCTGGTTATAATAGTTGACTGTTTGTTAATGTTCCACCAAATTCGGGACTATTTGTTATTTGAAAACCAGACAACAAATATCTTTGAGTGGTTTTGATTTGGATTTGAATACAAAATGATTTGTTATGAATATGAAGCTTTGATAAAAAGTTTGATATCCACCAAAGGTTTTTGTGAAATTGATTAAACGCTATATCTTTGTTTTGAAAGAATTGTAAAAAATATTTGATCCATAAAACTATATTATTATTTCTTACTGGGCTTTGAGCTCATCCCAATCGTTGATAATTTTTCAAGTACATTTAGTTCGGGCGAAAAGTGATGGATAGGATGGAGTTTTGCATTACTAGGAGTTTGAGGGTTTTGACCCCTATTTATTTATTTAGATAATTCTTAGAGTTAAAGTGCAATTTGTATTTGGATTGTTTTAATTTGAAGTTTTAGATAATGATAAGTTTGAATGATGTTTTAGATTGCAATTGAAATTTTGAAGATTAAAGAATTATATTTTATTATCATAATAAGGAATTTGATAATAGGAAATCTTTCAATTATAAGAGAATGATGTTTAGTACGAAATGACTGTTCATGCCTTGTGTAACATCCCAAATTATACCCTAATAGTTCATTACATGTTTAGAGTATAATAATATAAGTTAAAATTTGCATTTTGCGGAAATTTAAGTGTGAAAAAGGATATAACCGGGATTTTTGAAGAAGTAAAGGTGAAAATGGTAATTTGACATTAAGAACCCAAAGGTCATAACACAAGAAGATGATATATTATTGTAGGAAATATGATCAAATGAATTGCAAATAGAAGGAAGTGGGAGGACTAAAATGAAAAGGGAAGAAATGGAGGGCCAAATCCCATAAGCCAAACATGGCCTTCTAAGATGGAAAAAAATATCCCATTTTGGCTTTGGAGTGCTAAGGCTTATGGTTTGGAGGAGTACCAAATTGTGGTTTGCTTTTCTCCTTTGTCTTAGGCTCTACTTGTTCTTGTAAGGAAGAGAAGTGAAGAAAATGAAAGACGGTTGAAGTTTCAAGAGAATCAAGGTATGGAACCTATATGTATGGAACTTTAGTATGGAAATTTTGTATGGAAACTATCATAAATCCTTCCTTGTATAAGTTTGTGTAGGAAAAATCCTAATAAAAGTGTTTTTGGTTAGTTTGAGTTGGGTTTTAGAGTTGTTTTGATATGTATTTGTTTTGGTTGGAAATTTCTGGTGAAAAATGGCAAAAGCCCCATTTCTGCACTTGCCCGACAGTCTTCGCCTAGGCGAACAAAGCTTCGCCCAGACGAAGGTCTCTACGCCTAAGCGAGCTTAAGACCCCTCCTGATCATATACTGATCTGCCTAGGCGTAAGATTGCTTCGCCTAGGCGAACCTCTCCGCCTAAGCGTACCTGCAAATCCTATTTTGTTTTCTCTCTTCTATGAATTCTAGCAATCATCCATTAGATTAATGAGGATCCTAATAAGTGAATGAAAGGGTTTGTACAAGTATAATAGACATTGTTTCTTGCCCCTTATTTGCTAATGTGATTAAGAATAATAAAACAAGCTCAGTAATGCATATAATTGTATGTCCTATTTCAAGACCGAATAAAGAAATGAATAGATACTTTATCAAGCAAGTTACGACACTCCCGCTAGTGCTACAAAGACTTCTGCTACGTGGGTAGGACAACTCGATTAGTGCTCGCACTCGGCTCAATGCTATGGCACCCTAATTAAAGTGCTTTGGCACTGCTATGTCACACCCTTTTTCCGATCCGACCCGGACATAACCAACCAAACTTCGTGGATGCTCGAATAATGAACTCGTAACGCCTAACTCTGATATAGGATGTCAAGTGAGGGTCACTCTTTTATCATACTTTATAACCTTTACACTTGCATATTCATATAATGTTAAACAATTAACTTGTATTACATTCGTATACGATTACAAAATATATACAAGCTCCAACATGGAAATGTTCAACATTTACAATATTTTACATTGGTTTACAAAATTCATATACAAAATAGACCTAAAGGTCTTCCAAAGGCACCTATTGATGTGACCTTGACTGAAGTGGATTGTCCCGTCCTCTGCTTTCTTCTTCCAGACCTACACCTGATTGAACACCCGCATGCTTCTTTACGCTTAGTGGGAATATGACTTCTATTAAGAGTCACCACACTTTTATACAAATGCATATAACACATATAACAGTACATATTCTTGTCATTTCTCATATATACTACTAAACTGCCATTTTATATCATCTTCCAGATACTTTTCATGTACTTGTACTTTTACTTCAGTTTTGTAATCGTATACTATCATCACATAGCAAAGGTTATGCTTCCCATATTCTCTTCATTTCTTTGCATATACTGCTATTTCTTTTTTATGTTTCATGTTCCGTATTAAACTCTTAGGAGGGATACAGGAATACTATAATCCATGAGGACCAAGGTGCTATATTCACTATATGAAACAAGATCCACGAGGGCCCGTGAGGCGCTATAATATATTATACCCGGGCGGTATCATCACTGGGCCCGAGATGCTGACCTATTCCATGAGGGCCCGGAGGCGCTGGTGACCCTTTCGGGGCCACCTGATCCAAACGGGATCTATGTCATTGACCCAAACGGGTCCCGACAATATAACCTATATGTCGCAGACTTACCTCTTCCTAATGCGCATGCCCATCTATCCCTCTACCGTGCTCTAAGCAGATAATCAATATGTATTTTATGTTCAAGATATATCTCATATTCCTCATCAATTGTCATTCGTTAATCATATGAGATATATATATATACAATCAGTTATTCATATATCTTTACATTTTTCTATACTTCATTATATGCATAAATAACTATGCTTACACCGTGATACTTACGAGCTATTTATGAATTCATAATAGGCGTCTATAATACAAATAACTATGGTTACCTGTACGCCTACTGTTTTCCATGCTTCTGGAACTAATATGAGTTCCAATATTATCAAGCTGTCTATTGCTGAATTCTTGACTCAATGAGTCTTATAGCCCAAGAACACCCAAATCGGAGTTCAAACGAAGGAGATATGACCTTCCGGTTGAGGTCATGGGCGTCACCGACGAGTCGACTAACCGACGAGCTGCACTGAAGTGACGAGTCATTTTAACACTTTGGTCTGACATCTAATATTCTCCTCAGGCATATGGATGGATCTAGATCAATGGCCTTTCCATAGAGTCCAAGAACACCCAAATCTGAGTCAAACTCAGCAGATATGACCTTCCAAGTTGAGGTCATGCGCAGTCGGGCCTTGACGAGTCGACTTGAATCGACGAGTCGTGACCGAAGCGACGGTACCATTTTAACACTTTTATTCGACATCTAATATTCCCAGGAATATGATGGATTCTGACTCAATGGGCTTCGTATATAATCCAAGAACACCCAAATCGGAGTTCAGACGTATGAGATATGACCAAGTTGGAGGTCATGCAAATGCCTTGACGAGCTGACCTGAACTGACTAGCTGCACTGAAGTGACGAGCTCATTTTAACACTTTGGTCTGACATCTAATATCTCCTCAGGCATATGGATGGATTCTTGACTCAATGGGCTATAGAGTCCAAGAACACCCAACTCGGAGTTCAAACGAAGGAGATATGACCTTCCGAAGTTGGAGGTCATGCGCAGTCAACTCGATGAGCCGGGCCACCGCTGGCGGCGATCACCGCTTCACCGACGACCCTTTTATCGACGACCCCGCGGACGACCACCGCGACAACACTGCTCACCATTGCACCCCCTTGTTGGACGGCACTAACGTTGGACGACCAATGCCTGACCGACGCACTTTGTTGGACGACCACCGTTGGACGCACTAACGCTCACCGCCGTAATTTCGTCGGGATCGATCAATCGTTGGACGACCACCGCTCACCGACGAATTTCTTGTTTGACGCACTCGTTGATGACCACCGCTCACCGACGCACTCTGTTTGACGACCCCTGTTGGACGACCACTGTTGGACGACCACTGTTCACTGACGACCCCTTGTTTGACGACTTCGCTTGACGACCTTCAATCTACTTGACTGCTCGCAGTAAAAAGATCATAACTTGGTCTACTGTGAGTTCGAATTAAGAAATTCAAAACCTAACATCGCTCATTGATGTGGCTACAATTTCAATGTATGACTTACTCGTGCCAAATTCTTTATTTTTAGTTCAAAACTCGCTCTAAGTTCCGATACCGCATATGATCATAAGGGGGGAATTTTCTGGTTCAACTTGCAACTGTAATCTCTTCTCAAACCCATATTTAGAGCCTAAAGCTCTTCTTAACTCAACACTAAGAAAGGAGTGTGGTCTAAACCAAACTACACAAGATAGAGGGTTCTTAACCATGTATATAAAACTTTATAGTCCAAAAACTAGACTTCCATACCCTGCATGTTTCCATACTCTTTTCGGGACAAAATCATAGTTCCATACAAACTCCAAGACATGTATCCGTACTCCATACCAAATTCCATAATTGTAATCTTCTTCTCTTCTTCTTCTTCTTTTCTCTCTCTCTTTGTTCAGATTCTTTTTCTCCTAAGACCAAAATGAGATATTTATTTTGGTCTTATCCCTTTATTTATCTTTCTAATCAGCGGAGGAAATCCTCCTCCTCTTCAAGCCACTTGTCTCTTACACAATTTTCATCCTTATTTCATTCTAATATCTTTCTTTTATTACTCTTGGTCCTTCAACTCTTCTAATATTTGCAAATCAATTTATAATATTTTTACAATAGCCTCAAATCTTCTTTATTATTTGTAATTTTCTGAATCCTTATGCATATTCTACTTTGTTTGTATCTTTATTTATTCGAATAAATATAATTTTGATTATATTAACTGTAAAACATGTTATAACCATATAGACACTTGGGGTGTTACTTTGTTACGTGGGTAGACACGTTTCGCTCGCTAAGCTTCGATTACTCCCGCTGCTACAACACTTCGCACGCAAGCATGTCTCTATTCAGTACCTCGTACCGCACCTTCGAAAGTACTCCATTGTGCCGTGTCTCTATCATCTCATCGATATCTAAGCTGACGACAATTACTTATATGTTATATATCTGAATAATATGGCATATGGAAATAATTATACGAAATCATAAGTAATCAGTTTTGTTCTCTACAAGATTTTTGTTCTACACTCCTATGAGAGATATGAAAATTCTTATATATGAACTGCTGAATCAGATACTGTAATTGAGGACCACTGCTATGGTCATATATGTTATCTGTTTCCCATTAAGATATAAGCTTAGCACCGGTGTTTCATCCGTGTAGGTACTGAAAAGGACATCCGAGACATTCCGCATTCGTCAGGGCCAACACAACAATAAGAGTCCACCATATGTAGGTTTTTTACTCTGTTTTGTAATGTAAATGTAATATTTTTGGTAATAGTGGAATTTGTGTAAGTAAAGTAAATGGGACTCGAGAATATATGTACAAGACATTTTAAACACCACTACGGTGGTAGTTTTTCAAGTTATATTATGATATATGAATTTATATTTCGAAATGAGCCCACTAATATCAGACAATCGGGTAAAGGAGTCCAAGTCCCGTGTAGCGCCCCCATCGTCTACCTAGGCAGGGGATAGGGCGTTACACCTTGGGAGTGGGTTTCAGGGTGTGACTAAATGGTATCAAATACTAGGTTATGATCTTGATGAGAGCTTGTTTAGTTTACTCTTGGGAATAGATGAGTGAAGCATCAGTTTTAAGTTTTAAGTTCATCTAGTTGGATTCTTTTATTTATTACAATTTCAATTTGCTTATGTGGGTTCTTATTGGCTAACTTAGTTATACCTTTTTCTACATAGGACATCATGAAAACAACGAGAGCTTCATCTTTGCAAAATAGATAGGCTAGTGACAATGTACCTTCTCAATCTGAGGATGTACTCCTTATGAGTGCAGAGAGGCTTTATAGTTATTTTGGGACTTTGGCTGGATCGGTTGAACGTTGGGTCAGAGCTACTGGAAACAATGGACAAGGACAATCTTCTTCCAAAGGCAGCTCCTTTGATGATTTTAAGAAGTTGCGACCTCCTTATTTTTCTGGTACTTCAAACCCAACGGAGGCTGAGACTTGGATTATGAAAATAGAGAAATTCTTTATGTTGTTGATTGTTCCGATGAGCAGAAAGCCTCATATGCAACCTTTATGTTAGACAATGAGGTAGATCATTGGTGGCGTATAACTAGGAGATTGTTGGAGAATCAGGGACCTATAACAGGAAAAGACTTAGGGAGGCCTTCCATAGGAAGTACTTCCTTGACAATGTAAGGCGACAAAAGGTGGGAGAGTTCATTCGATTGAAACAGGGAGATATGACAGTGGCCCAATATGAGGCATGATTTACAGAGTTATCTCATTTTACCCCATAGCTAATTGATAAAGAGGAGGAGAAAGCATTGAAGTTTCAAGATGGGTTAAACCTTACTTAAAGAATAAGATATCCATTCTAAAGATGAGTTTGTATTCAATGGTCGTGGACAGAGCTCTTAAAGCAAAGAAGGACAATAAGGAACTCTAGCAATACAAGGAACGACAAAGGAAGAGGAATAGGAGTGGTGATGCCCATGGTGTCTAAGCACAAAAAAGGTTGGTTTCAACTAATGATCATAATGAACAAGAAAGAATGCAAAATCTAAATGTAATTTGTTCTATTTGTGGTAAGAAACATTGGAGTAGGTCATGCTATAAAGAATCTGGAGCCTATTTTGGTTGTGGAAAGTTTGGACACATGATTCAAGTTTGCCCATAGAAAAAAGAATTTGTAATTGGGAAACCTAACGAGGAGAATAAGGAGGATAAACAAAAACCTAGGGTCCAAGGGCAAGTATTTGCTATTACTCATTCGGATGCTCAAGCCACCTCTAACGTGGAGACAAGTACAATTTGAGTCCCCACCTTACATGCTAGAACCTTAATTGATCCAAATGCGACCCCCTTGTTAATTTAGTAGTACTCTTTGATCTTAAAGAATTTTTGTGTGATTTTGAGGATGAATTAATTAGTCTATTAACATGCCTTGTAAATTGTTTAGGAATATAACGGCTTTCTACATTTCTAGTTAGCTTAAGTTTTGTTAAAAAAAAAAAACTTCAAAAAAAAAGTTTAATTTTTAAAGAAAACACTATTGTCAAAGTGAGAAAGATCTAAAGGAGCAATCATAGTATTAAGGAAGTTAATTGGAAATTGAGGGAGACAAAAAAAAACTTTATTAATTTAAGATTGGGCATACTAAGTTTAGAGGACTAAGCTTTTTTTAAGGAGGGGGAGAATGTGATGCCCCAAATTCCATTTAGGGGTAAAAGTGTACTTTAAAAAAATAAGGATAATAATTAATAAATTAAATTAATTTATTAATAATCGAAAGTCTTTTTGTATTCCAAATACAAAACCCTAAGTATAAATTAGAATGTTACATCCTTTTTAATAAAAAATAACTCTTTATGCAAAAGTTTGAGAGATTTGAGAAAACAAAAAAAAATTGAAGGTTTGAAGGTTCTAGATTTGAAGATCTAGGAGTTCAAAGTTTGAAGCTTTATTTTTCAGGTAAAGAATAAATCTTTTGTCTTATCTTAAGATTCTTCGAGGACTCCAAGTTTTGAGTAATCCTTTGAGGTAAGGGATTCTAATACAGATTTTGAAAATAAAATATTACTTCTTATATTTGTATAAGACTTTGTAAAATAAATTATTTATTTTCTATATTATTTGGATTGTGAAAAGTTCTGATTTTTTTTTTATATATTATGAATTATGAAAAGTTTCATTATTTATTTATTTGACTATCTATTGATCAAATAATGATTTTGCACGAAAGTATGCCTATGTTTTGTTTTATGGAAAATATAAATTTTGGAGATATGATAAAATTGTTTTATAAATTTGAATTGGAGAAAAAAAAATTTACTCGGGTTTATGGCCCTCGCCAATGGGTTATAATAATTTACAATGACCCTCGTCAATAGGTTATAATAATTGACTATGGCTCTTGCTAATGAGTTATAATAATTGACTATGACCCTCTCCAATGAGTTACAATAATTGATTATGGCCCATTTCAATGGGTTACAATAATTAACTATGACCCTCATCAACAGGTTACAATAGTTGACATTATGACCCTTGTCAATGAGTTATAATAATTGACAATACGAAGCTAGTCAACGGGTTATAATAGTTGACTGTTTGTTAATGTTCCACCAAATTTGAGACTATTTATTATTCGAAAAATCAGAGAACAAATATCTTTGAATGGTTTTGATTTGGATTTGGACACAAAATGATTTGTTATGAATATGAAGCTTTGATACAAAGTTTGAATTTTTATTTTATTATACTCCAAAGGTTTTTTGTGAAATTGATTAAATGTTATATCTTCGTTTTGAAAGAATTGTGAAAAATATTTGATTCATAAAACTGTATTATTATTTCTTACTGGACTTTGAGCTCATCCCATTCGTTGAGAATTTTTCAAGTACATTTAGTTCGGGTGAGGAGTGATGATAAAGATGTGAGTTTGGCATTATTAGGAGTTTAGGGGTTTTGACCCCTATTTATTTATTTTGATAATTCTTAGAGTTAAAGTGCTATTTGTATTTGGATTATTTTAATTTGAGTTTTAGATAATCATAAGTTTGGATTATGTTTTAGATTGCGATTGAAATTTTGAAGATTAAAGAATTATATTTTATTATCATAATTAGGAATTTGATAACTGGAAATCTTTCAATTATAAGAGAATGATGTTTAGTACAAAATGACCGTTCATGTTCCGGGAGTGGGTTTCGAGGCATGACAATTTATCTCTACCTTCTATCATATTTCAAGAACTCTTCAACTTGTTTACTAGCTAGTTTGCTTGAGCATCGGAGCTTGTTAAAGGCATAATATTTTTATTAAAACACAAATCCTATAAGCTTGAGCTTTTAGGAGAGTTGGTCGTTCAACATAGTATCAAAGCCTGGTTTGATAGGAGGTCTTCGGTTCGAGTCATCTCTTTACAATTTATCCCCCATTTGTTGAGTTGAAAGTCCACTGAGGACTCTATTTGGTTTATTTGAATCTTCACGTGTAGGTATAGGGCTATATGTGAGGGAGGGTGTTAAAGACATGATATTCTTTTTTTTTTTTTTTTTTGACAACTAAGCATTTTGTTACAGATTAATAAACTATCCCCACTTGACTCAAACTTGGGACCTTTTCCCTCCCTCCTTGAATGTCCAATCATAATATTCATATTAAAACCCAAATCTTATAAACTTGAGCTTTTATGAAAGTCAATTGTTAAACAGAGCTAAAGATCCCTAATTTATTGAAGATGGTCTACATGCCATGTTGAGTTAGTTGTGTTGGCGACATTAGGAGGTTAAGAGGGTACGGAGATGAAATTATTATCTGGTATCTTTCCTATGGGGCTTCTTGCTCTCTTTATTCTACTTTAGTCATGCTCTTAAAATAGACATATTGTAATTCTAGTTAATATATATGAACGCACTTGAAAAAGGTATGGATCTAGTTCAAGCTTTCAGTGCTATTAGGGAGCACAAAAATAAGAGTTTAATGTAAAACAAATTCATGTTTTAAAAATATATATATAAGTAGTTTTTTTCAAAACAATTATCCACATATTTTGAAAACCACATTCATCATCATCAAATATGGTTTTAAAAAAAAAAATTAATCTTATATATGTGGTTTTGAAAAATCAATTTTAAAATGTAGTTGATAAATATGATTTTAAGATTAATTTCATGTAAAAGATTGATTTAATAATTATTTTTAAAAAAAAAAAAACTATGCGTATTTTTAAATATGAATTATTTTTACATTAAATTCCAAAAATAACAAACAATAATTAACAAGGACAAGAGGCTGATTCTGTTGAAATGGGAATAGATACGGTATGATCTGAGAAAGGCCATACACCCTAATAATTGGGAAAATGTATGTCTGTCTGTCTGTCAGAAAACTGACATTTCTATATCAAGTGGTTATGGATGCTGCAGACTGAAAATCAGCTGTATCCTTTTTCATGAATTTGAAAAGAGGTACTGAGGAATTCCATCGAATTCTCTAAACCTAAGGGGGCATGAATGAAACATTCTATCAGAAATATTTAATTCCACAAAAATATCATCTGACGCTAGCTGCCGAGCATATATGGCACAACATGAAATATAGTACCTGCAGCTCACTAACAAATTACGAACTAATAGACAATTAAAGTGATATAGCTTTCTTTTGCTTTTTTTGGTATGATTTGGATGAGGAAATATAAGCAATTAAGATAAAGAATGACATATAATAACTAGATAAAGACAATTGAAATAAAGATGGATATTAAAAGATAAATTAAAAAGAATGTGTGCAAAAGGAAAAATAGAGGTTGTACAAATTAAAAATTTAAAAGACTAAGGATGCTTCCTAGAGTTGTACATAAATCAAGTTTAAAGGGCCAAGTCAGAAATGTAGTTGAATTTGTGAAATTCCTAAAAACTGTTTTGATTTGATTTGATTTGGGTTTTAAAGGTCTAGCTTGAGTACTACTTCATTAATTTCTATGCTCAAGTAATTAAATTTTCTTAATAGGGTTACAATTTGGGTGAGTTCAACTTCTCCAATTACTTGAGTAAGGGTGGACATAGGCAAGGGTAATTGGAATTGGGCTAGGGCTAAACAAAATGTAGACACGGTAAGTTCACGTATCATTACTTGTTCATTATTTTTAAATTATACTATCTATTATTTTGTTTATAAAATAAAAAAAAAGTGCCTAAAGCGCCACATAGATTATAAATAGGGGATTATGAATTGATAAAAATAGACAATATTCATTTGGTATGAGATCTTTTAAGTATAACTAAAAAACAAACCATGAGGGCCTTGAACCCAAAATAAACAATATTATACCAACGTGGAGATGGGTAGGTCCTTAAGTTTTCCAAAAAATGGTATCAGAGTCGGGTTCAAGTTTAACCGTGTTGATAGATGTCGAATAAAATGATATGGTGAGCCCTTCGTGAGTAGTGCTTCACATGCTTGGACGCAGTGAAAGATAAGGAAATCCTTATTTAAGGAGAGGTTTTTGTGATACTTTATTCAAGGGAAGGATTGTCATATGTGCGTCCAAAGTCCCACATAGGTTAGAAATAAAGAGGATCATGAGTTGATAAGCATAAACAATATTCAATTCATATGAGGTCTTTTAGGAAAATCTCAAAAACAAAACCATGAGAACTTAGGTCCAAAGTGAATAATATCATACGAATGTTGAGAGGGTAGGTTCATAAGTTTCCCTGTTGGGTGTGTGTGGAAACTCCCACATTGGTTAGAAATAGGGAGGATTATGAGTTAATAAGCGTCGATGATATCTAATTTGTATGAAGCCCTTTCGGGTAAGGCTTAAAAAACAAAACCATGAGGATCTCAAGTCCAAAGTAAACAATATCATATCAATGTGAATGGATGAGTTCATAAGTTTTCTAATAAGTGGTATTAGGGTCGGGTTCAGGCTTAACCGCATAGGTAGATGTCGAACAAAATGATGTGATGAGTCCATGGCAGGTAGGGCTTTAGGTAAGGCGTGTGCTCAAATACAATGAAAGACAAGAAAATCCTAGTTTAAGGGGAAACTTAACTTGGTGGTACTTTATTCAATAGGAGGATTGTTGGATGTGAGTCCAAATTCTCACATCGGTTGCAAATAGAGAAGATTATGAGTTAATAAGAATGGACTATTTCCAATTGTTTGATAACAATTTTTGAAAATAGATAACAAAATTTTGGTATTCTTTGAATTTACTCATTGTTTTCCGAATTTATTAGTATTTTATGTATTCCCCGTGTTTTTTAAAACGAAAACAGTTTCTTAAAACTGTAACTTAACAGGCTCTACGATTCTCACTTTTGAACTACATTGGCTAAGATTTATTTGTTGCAGCTCTCAGTGTAATACCAAAAACCACTTCATCTGAGAAGATTGAAGATTGAATCTGGAGAAACTGAGAAAAAAAAAAAAGAAGCAAATTATTGACAATTTTAAAATTCATTAGAAGACAAGCCTACTTCACAATGATATGTCAAGCAGCTCTATATATCAGCCTTAAAGAGACCATTCTAGGCGTTAGAGATCCTGAGTTCTGCTGATTCCAACGATTGTTTGTCCAGTTCAGGCTTCTGCACAACCATCCCATAATTTCTCTATATAAATTAAGTCAATGACGCCGTTGAAAGAACTCGGGTTTCATTAGCAACTGATCTCGACGCCCAGCAGCAGGAAGAGAAGAAAACGATCACATTTATCCAGCTCCACATTATAGTACTGATTCGTGATTCCATGTTTCATAGGAGGTGGTGTTGGAGAGTATAAGTTTTGCCAA
Source organism: Tetrastigma voinierianum (assembly GCA_016808115.1). Lineage (NCBI taxonomy): Eukaryota > Viridiplantae > Streptophyta > Magnoliopsida > Vitales > Vitaceae > Tetrastigma > Tetrastigma voinierianum. The sequence continues at coordinate 176,797 of JAEQBH010001228.1, read as the reverse complement.
GTTGTTATCTCGGTTTTAGAAAAAAAAAAAACTTATATCCTTGACTTGTCCAAATCTTCTGCTGAGTCCTACCTTTATTCAAATTTTATTTATTAAAATTTGTGTGGCAATATTAAATTTTCGGATTTTACTCAAAATAAAAATTAATTTTTATTTGACTAAGTTTCTATTGTGCATTTTAAATCCGATCAAGTGAATCTCACATTTAAATAAAATGTCTTTCCTTTGGATATTTATTTAAATAAATTATTAGTTTAACAAATATCTCTAACGGGTTTGTCCTTAATTAATAAGTTAAATACCTCTTATTGATTTTCATCTAATGACCTTTTCCTCTCTATTTTAATTGTACCCAGTTGGAGATATTTTTCTTTAATCAATTTTAATTAATTTCTAAATTAAATTGGAAAGATCCGACGAGGACACCTATAAATAGGTGCCCCTCTCTCCCTTCATTTTCATACCTTTTACCTTGAGATCTCTCACTTTCAAGTTCTCTCCTCTCTCTCTTGCTTAAGTACTTCCAAGCACTCCTCTTTCATGCCCTGCACCTCCACTTCAAACACCTTCATGCCCACACACTCCTCAGGGGCCATTATTTACCTGCTCTGCTCCAGGTCAGAAAGTACACCGGCAGAACCTATTTGTTTAACTCAGAAATGAAAAATGTCCCTACCACCCAGTTATAAAACCGAATGAGGGCAAATATACTTTAAGGATAGTGCTACTGCACGCCTTAGCCATCCATTTAGATAAGTCATCTTACCTCATTTGTTCTTTGTTTGGTTTGTTTTTGGCTATGTCAAATTCCCTAATCTTTTTCTTAAAGACCTTCTAAGAGTAGTATCATAGTCCAAGATAGTAGGTAGTAACTTGTTAATATATGTCTAGGAAAGGTCTGTCAACAAGGCAATAAGAGTTTAAGGCAAGTGGGGTATAACGACTATTGTGACCCCTCCACTTACCTAGGGACACTAGTGTCTTGATATCTGTTCACCCAAAAGACCTAGTAAAACTAACAATCTTAAAGTAGATTCTATTCCTTTAATTGATGGAAACTTCCCTAGTTCACACCCGTCTCAACACTTCCAAGATTGACCATTTTAATGGGACATTCTTTAAGAGATAACAAGGACTAGTTTATTTTGCCATTTATGTTGTAAACCTAGAGCATATATTGACAAACCTATAACCTAAGAGTGACTCTGAAAATTTATCCAAATGGGAAAATGGGAACAAACAAGTTAGGCTTGTCATTCTTAGCACTCTCACAAATGAACTCTTTGATGTCTACTATCAATATAAAGTTGCAAACTAAATTTAGGATGCTTTAACTAAAAAATACATAGTAGAAGATACTGGAACACAAAAATATGTCATAGGAAATTTTAGAAAGTTCCAAATGACTGAGGATAGAGATGTCTCATCTCAAATCCATGATTACCACATGCTGATCAATAACTTAGTCATTGAAGACATAAATTTACCTGAACCTTTTGTAGCTAACTACCTAATAGAGACCTTCCATATCCTTGGAAAGATTACAAAAATAGCATGAAACACAAAAGGAAACAAATGCCCTTAGAAGATGTTATAATGTGTTAGGATTGAAGAACAAAATAAAACTAGGGACAAAGCTGAAAGAGCCAAGAGGTATCCTCTAAGGCAAATGTGGTAAAAGAGATACCAAGGTCCAAATTCAATAGGCTTAAGAGACAAAACCCTAAGACTAAGCTCAACTCATCAAATAAGGTCCAAAATCCACATTAAAAAGTGAGGTAATTGATTTGTCTATGGCAAGCCTGGACACCATGCAACTCAGTGTCGTAACAAAAAGAGACTTGAGAAAGTCAACCCAATGGCAAATTTAGCATAAGCAAAGGTGATTGAAGCAATAGTCTTCTTTTAGGTGAGCATTGTCACCAATATGAAGGACTAGATGGTAGGGCTACTAGGCACATCTGTGGCAACAGAAGTGCATTCACTTCCTATACGACGGTGAAGGAAGGAGAGGAACAAGTGCTCATGGGCGATTCTAGATCATCCTTAGTGATTAGCAAAGGGAAAGTTCTCCTCAAGCTAACCTCTGGAAAAGTTCTCGCCCTTAGTGATGTTCTCCATGTGCCAAATATTCGTTGGAACTTAGTCTCGGTGTTTCTACTTAGGAAAGCAGGAGTTAAGATCATGTTTGATTCAGACAAAATAGTGTTAACAAAGAATGATTCTTTTGTTTGGAAGGGCTATTGTAACTAAGGTCTCTTTATGTTGAATGTTTCATAAATTTTTAATAATAAAGCATCTTCTTCTTCTGCTTACATAGTTGATTCTTGTGATGTTTGGCATGATAGATTATGACATGTAAACTTTTCTTATATTAAGAAAATGAGTGAATTAAGTTTAATTCCCAAACCATCCTTAGAAAACCTTGGAAAATGTGAAGCATGTGTAGAATCTCAAACCACAAAGAAATCTTGCAAAATGGTAGAAAGAGAATCATAACTATTAAGTTTGATTCATAGTGACCTATGAGACTTGAAAAACACCATGACTAGAGGTAGTCAAAGGTTGTATATTACCTTCATGAATGACTACTCAAGATATACAAGAGTGTATCTTTTAAGAAACAAAGATGAAGCAATGGATGCTTCAAATCAAGTATGTCGAAGTAAAGAACCAACTAAGTAAGAAAATCAAGAGACTTAGATTTGATAAGGGTGGAGAATAGAGTCCAAACTCTACTACCTTTGTGAGAACATGAACACATGAAACAACTCCTCCTTATTCCCCTAAATCTAATGGAGTAGCTAAAAGAAAAATAGAACCCTAAAAGAAATGATGAATGTCATGTTAGTAAGTTCAGGAGTGATGCAAGGTCGCTGCGGACCGACGCCACTCGCAACAAGATACTATCTCGGATCGTTCTACGATCAGGTTCGAATGGGAAAAGTGAAGACACCACAATCAATTATGGAATGATTGATTGATAAGTCGATGGAATGAAAATGCCACAATCAACTATGGAAGGGTTGATTGATACCAATTTGATGAAAGGTCGCTGCGAATCGATGCAACTTGCAATAAGATACTCTCTCGGATCGTTCTATGATCATGTTTGAAGGGGAAGAGTGAAGACGCCACAATCAACTATGGAAGGATTAATTGATAAGTCGATGGGATGAAAATGACACAATCAACTATGAAATGGTTGATTGATAAATCGATGGAATGAAGACGCCACAATTAACTATGGAAAGGTTGATTGATAAGTCAATGAAATGAAGACACCACAATCAATTATGGAAGGGTTGATTGATAAGTCGATAGGATGAATGCCACAGAAAAATCCGATAAGTTCAAAAGTTCTTTGGATAACCAAAGTAGAGAAGACTCACAATTTTTAATTCATATTCTTTTGTATAATTGCATTATAAACATGTCTTTATATAGGCTACAAATTAGAAAGGAAAAATAAACAAAATATCTACTGCAATCTTTAACCTAAAACAAGAAAAGGAAACAAATAAAAATAAACTAAGGAAAATAAATCAACTAAAAGGAAAGTAAATAACTTGGCATGCAAACTATACAACCTAATCTAGAAAACATTCCAAATACGTCTAGATTCTTCTAGAACTTGAATTAACATATTGAGTGCATCCTTGATCTTCTTTCTTTATACTTTCAAAACCTGTATTTTTTTTAACTTTAACTACAGTCTTAGAAGTCATGTCTTGACTTTGCATCAAGGAGAATCCTTGAACTTGTGGGGAGAAGTTATCCTCTCCGCCTGTCATATTCAAAATAGAATACCCTATAAGAAGACTAGTATGACCCCCTATGAGTCATGGAAAGGATATGCACCTAACATTGGATACATAAAAGTGTGGGAATGTTTAGCAAAAGTACTTCTTCCAGAACCAAAGAAAAGAAAAATAAGTCCTAAAACCTTTGATCTAACATTTATTGGTTATGCAGAGAATAGTGATGCCTACAAGGAACAAAATGTCGGAAAAAATCTGCGAAATATCGCTGATATTTCGATTATCGGTGGAGGTTGACACAATATCCTCCACCAATAATCGGTTGAATAAAATTTTGAGCAAATTTCGTTAATTTCACATAAATATCGACGATTTATCGGTTTTTCACTGAAATATTGACGATTTTATGGCTATTTCGCCAAAATATCGACAGCTTTTTTTTATGACTAAAGCATTAAAATTCTACAAACACCCTATTTCGAACCCTAGCCAAAAATATGGAACACAACATCCTTCTCCACCCGGTTAACAAGCTTTGTTATTATATAAGGTGCAAATAAAAATTATATTCTCTTCTATTATTGATGAATATTTTTACCATTTTACATTATTAATTTAACATCATCACTTCATTTTATTTTTCAAGAATCCTTTCATATTTTCAAAATTTTAAAAATTAAAATTAATTTGATAATATAAATATTAAGATAATTTAATTATAAATTAATATCAATATAAAATATTCGTGACACAACTATCAAATTTAAGAAATCAACATTATAAAATATTTTGTATAAAATAATAAAAATAATGTATTTCTTATTTTAAATTGATTAAATATTTAACTTTAACTAAAATAAGTAAGTAAAAAAATAAAAAATAATTTTATTTGTTGTTAAACTTAAATATAAATATAGTTAAAAAATTTCAAATATTTTTTAAAATTTAATTTCTATTATCGTATTATTTAGTTGATATATCTTTTTAATATTATAATATCTAATATTTTGATTTTTTTCATTATCTATGTTATATTATTTAGTTGATATATCTCATTTAATATTAAATAACTCTAATATATGTGTTTTACTTATTTTTGTCATTTTTAAAAATTTTCTAAGTATTTTCATAAATTTATATAATTTTCTCTTTTCCGATATTTTTGTACAAATATCTATCGATATTTACCGATATTTACCGATATTTACGATATATTCATAAAATCCAATTACCAATATATCCGTGTTTACCGATATTTTGATCCTTGGATGCCTATAGATTTCTTGTCATCAAATCAAAAAATGACCTTATGGAAATAAACTCTATAATTGAGACTAAGAATATTGACTTCTTTGAAAATATTTTTCCTTGGAAAACAAATGGCCAACAAGAAGTTTAAAGAAATCTTAGAATTTAGTCTAGTGAACCTCCTGAACCAGAACTGAGAAGAAGTAAAAGATAAAGAAAATGGACTAATCTTGGTGACGACTTTTGCACTTTCCTAGTTGGTGACGACTTTTGCACTTTCCTAGTTGATGACGACCCTAGATCCTATAAGGAAGCTATGACTTCATTTGATGCACCTTTATGGAAGGAGTCCATTAATAGTGAAATTGAATCAATAATGCATAACCATACTTGGGAGATAGTAGACTTAATTACCCCATGGTGCTAAAACTAGAGGTTGTAAATGGATCTTTAAAAGGAAATTAAAGCCATATGGGTCTATTGTGATATATAAGGCACATTTAGTTGCAAAATATTTTAAACAAAATAAAGGTGTAGATTATTTTGATACATGTGCTTTTGTGACAAGGATTTCCTCAATTAGGGTGTTAATTGCTTTAACATCGATTCATAACCTAATGATACACCAGATGGATATTAAGATCGCCTTTTTGAATGGGGAACTAGAAGAAGAAATTTATACGGATCAATCTGAAGAGTGTATGGTTCTAGGAGAGGAGAAAAAAGTTTGTAGGGTGGTTAAATCTCTTTATGGGTTAAAGCAAGCATCCAAACAATGGCAAAGCAAATTTGTTCATGTGTTAATATCTAATGGATTCTCCATTAATGATACTAATAAATTCATTTATAGCAAAGTTGAAAATAACTCATGCATTTTCATTTGTTTATACGTTGACGATATGCTTATATTTGGAACTAACCTACAAGTTGTTATTGAGACCAAGAGTTTCCTAAGATCTAAGTTTGATATGAAAGAGGTGATTCTATGAATCAAAAGAACTAGAACAATTAATGAGCTTAACCTTTCTCAAGAACACTATTTTGGGAAGATTTTAAAGAGGTTTGACCACTTTGATTGTAAACCAATGTCAACTCCTTATGATCCCAACTCACAATTGAAGAAAAATAGAGAACATATTATTGCCCAAACTAAGTATGCTTAGATAATTGGTAGCCTAATGTACTTGGCAAATTGTACTAGACCTGACATTGCCTAAACAATTGGAATATTGAGTCGATACATCCAAAGTCCTAATTAGGATTAGTCGGTTTCCATTCATAGAGTTCTAAAGTACTTGAGAGGCACTAGTGAATATTGTTTGTGTTATAGTGGATTTCCAAATGTCCTTGAAGGATTTAATGATGTCAACTGGATCTCTAATGCATATGAGATGAAATCCACTAGTAGGTACATTTTTACCTTTAGAGGAGGTGCAGTTTATTGGAAATCATCCAAGCAAACTTACATTACTCGGTCCACTATGGAGGCCGAGTTTATAGCCATAGAGAAGACAAGTTATGAAGCTAAGTGGCTCATAAATCTATTTTCGGATATCCCGTTATGGACAACCCCAACACCATCTGTGTTTATGCATTGTGATAGCTGTTTGCCTTTTTCTATATAGAATAAAACCCCTCAAATTAACATAGTTACAAGAACCTTACACTTCTCTTGCATCCATGTTATTTTGGATAAGTTTGCTTGATAAAATAATTTTCTTAATGTTCATGATTTAAAGGTAAGGGTCAAGTCTATGACACTCCGCAAGTGCACAGTCATACAAGTAGTAAATCTAAATGTAAGTTTCGCGACACATTCCTACGTATTTGCAACGAACACTAAAGATCAACTACCCCAACTACTAAAATTCCATACTATTCGGGATTCAAGAACTCAAAGTGAAAGTTTTATCTAAACAACAAAAATTAAAGATTTCTATACTGAATATTATCAAACTAAGCTAAACAAAAGTAATGAATAAAAATAAATTGTATCTATAAAAAATGGATTGTATCGCTTCCTATGAGAAACGAAACTATCAATGAAATACAATGAAACTGGCCAATTCCAAAGACGGCACATTGCCTGCTCTATGCACATGGTGATCTGGTTTTCTGTTCAGATTTCCTGCCTTTTGAATGATTTCCATATTCACTCAAGAGATCCCAGCTGCAAGACAAGATCCAACCGCTGCCCGCGATCAAATTCTTCTGGGTGATAATCTGTAGTTTTTCTCTCAGAGCTTTCTACACCGTTTCCTGTTGATGCAGATCTTTGCAGCTTCCTTCTCGTGATTTTCGCAGAAAGCTTCTACCACTTATCGTGGCTCAACCTCCGATCTATGGGTCTGGTCCCTTTCCCTTTAGGCAAGGATTGATCTTTAGCCAACACCCAGGTTAGGAACTTCTACCTTTAGATTAAGGTGAACTCTCTCGATTTATATTGTTAAATACAATCTCTCCCACACCTACCATGAGCGAATGGGGATTTATCAAATGAACTCTCGCAGCCTCCGCAGTTCACAATGGTAAATTCTAGCATACCCGTGAAAAGAATACTCCGCCTCCTCAGAATCCGTCGTGTCACCAAAGGGCATCCTGACATCGCAGCAAGAAAGGGTTATTCTCTCAAATCAGCCCTGACTACTGATATCGGGGAACTTATCAATTCAAAAATGACACTAATTAAGTAGTAAACCGAACTCCAAAGTAGCGTTCTCCATATTTGTGCAGAGATCAGAACTAAATGTAAATCAAATCCAGCTATAGACGCGCCCGACACTCATTATGAATTGCTGAATGAGACTGATCACGCACAACCACTGAATTGCAATAAAACTCGAGAAGAAACGAATTCTAGAAATTGTTCAAATTCATAAATTTTCAAAGAATACTAAGAAAATAAGAATATGGGTTGTGTCCAAATTTACCGCTTTGCACAAATGGCAGATTCAAATCCATAAAAGAAATAAACTAAAAATAAAAGGAAATAAAAATCTAATCTAAACTATAGTACATCAGTTCCTCTCCTTTCCCTTCTCGGGTAGTGAAGACTAAGCTACTTTTTATTATTCTAATGATGTCTATTTATACTGTAGTGCAATCAAGTCGAATCCTCAAAAGTTCCGTGGATTTCAAAGAAAAAGCCCAAATTATCGTCCTATGTCGCACTCCTCGAGTCGATGTCGCGGCATGGATTTCTCTTGATTGCTTCATGATCAATCACGACTTTGTTTCTCGCTGCGCTTTTCTCAAGAACTACCTCGATCCATGGTCGTGCGACATCGCTTCAGAATCCTGGTGATCATTAAATGGTCGTAACTTCGCTTCTTGCTGCACTTCGCCTGCCGCTGTTCACATCAAACGATGTCACGACTCTAATCGGGAACCTTCATTAAAAACCAGTTGCAACGCCTTTACTTCGCGAAGACCTCTCGTTGCGGCTTTCATCGATGGATCCACGCCATTTATTAATTCGGAGCATGTCGCGACCTTAGGTTGTAGCTTTATGTTGGTGTTGAGATCGAGAGTGGTGTCGCATGGATGATTTCTTCTTTTGGATATTTCCTTTAGTCCCGACCACATTTCCTTTGTCTCAACTTCTTTCTTTAAGTCACAACTTTACTTGTTTAGGAATTCTATTTCTTCCTCAAAGCATGAAACTGGTGATGTTGTGACTTGGAACTGACTAACAACTAAGCTTCCTGTCGCGACCTGCCAGCCATGGCTACCACCCCAGGTCGGTCTCTTCTCGGTCACGAAATTTTAGCTTTTATCGTATTTTCCCGCAAAACAGATTTTGAGTAAAAGATCCACATTTCTGCAAATAAATCGACATTTAACTCGTAATATACTCAGAAAAATGGATTAAAAATCTAATGAGTTTTTGGACTCATCAATAGCCAAGTTGTAATAGCTAAGGCTAAAGGTAAAATGTTTAATGGGAAGAGTGTGTATATATTCAAGTACAATAATATCAGGCAAACTTACTGAGACAGGTTATCATCCTGAGATTTTGTGAGGTCGGAGTTGAATTCGCGCCAACCCCTCCGACTCAACCTACTAAATAGAAAACCAAGGAACAAACATCGAGGTGGATATGGCTTCTTGCCCACATGGCAGGCAAAGGTGATGGTAACCCAACTTGCTAGAATGGAGATCCCATGAAGCATATGGGTAATAACAAGTCATTTGTTGACTATGAGCTACTCTATCATTTATATTTATTGAGAGTTCAACTCTATGGTGTAAATAGAGCTTATTTTGCATTGTTGAGGTTGAGAGTAAACTCTTAATGAATATCATATTCCTTATGGATTGTGTGTTTAGATGCAAAGCACACTTGATGGGTTCACCTATATAAGAGTGGAAGTAGGGCTGCTTCCTATGAGAACGTAGGCATATTCTCTAGAGCTTTCATAAATATCTAGACAAGGCGTATGACTTATTAACGTCAACCTGTAAAGTACAACTCGTAGTTAAGAAATCAATGTGGATGATAGATTCCTTGAGTCACACAAAGAAACATTGGTTCATAGAATTTTTAATTCATCATGTTTTGTAATTCATACTTATTTATCCTAAGACTGGTTTATAGCCTATGGGCACCAAATTTGATGCATTGGATTCTAGTATTCCTCCATTCATCTTCTTCTCCTTCACTCTTATACTCTGTGGGGGATTGTTTGAGAGTATAATTTTTGCCAAGTTGTTATCTCAGTTTTAGAAAAAAGAAAACTTATATCCTTGACTTGGCCAAATCTTCTGGCCGAGTCCTTCCTTTATTCAAATTTTATTTATTCAAATTTGTGTGACAATATTAAAACTTCGGATTTTACTCAAAATAAAATTTGATTTTTATTTGACTAAGTTTCTATTGTGCATTTTAAATCCGGTTAGGTTAATCTCACATTTAAATAAAATGTCTTTCCTTTGGATATTTGTTTAACAAATATCTCTAACGGGTTTGTCCTTAATTAATAAGTTAAATGCCTCTTATTGATTTTCATCTATTGACCTTTTCCTCTGTATTTGAATTATTCCATCCCATCAACATATTTCAACATTTAACATTTAAGATCAATCATCTTCCCCTTCTATTTCCTCATTTCCTGTTTAATCCCTCATCTCTGATGTCCCCCTCCCCTCCCTCCTCCAAAACTGTCATCCCATGGTAAACATCCTTCCACTTCCTCAAGTGCTTCCAAACACCCCCTCCTCTCCTCAAGCACCCCAAGCACTCTTCAAGTGTTTTCATACCAAACACATTTCCTTTGAGGAATATTATTATTTAAGTTTTATTGCATCTTACCAAGGGAGTGTACCTCAGGTGAGATCTTAATGTTGAATCCTAGAGGTAGAGCATCGGTTCCCTACTATACCAAGGTTACAAACCGAAGAAGGGCAAATCTACTTTAAAGACATTGTTATTACACGCCTCAACCATCCAATCAGATAAGTCATCTTACCTCATTTATTCCTTGTTTGGTTTGTTTTGAACTAAGTCAAATTTCCTAATATTTTTCTTAAAGACTTCTAATAGAGGTATCAAAGCCCAAGATAATAGGTAATAACTTGTTAGTACATGCCTAACAAATGTCTGTCAACAAAGCGATAAAAGCTTAAGACAAGTAAGAGTATAGCGAACCATTGTGACCCACATACCTGAGGACTTTCTTAGTATATTTAACGTATCTCCCACTACTGTCCTGATTTCTATTCACCCAATTGACCATGTAAAACCTACAGGTGGTTCCCACACACAAGCAAATTAAGGCTGTCATGGTATATACTGCAACCCGTACATTCATTACTGCATTATAAGGAACTGGTCAGGACATAATTTTATTTTAATTTATTTATATCTTTCAGAATACAGATGAAAAGGAATGAGATAAAAATGATGAGCCGGTGAGCAATGCCGAGCGTCATCTCTCACAGCAAGCTTTACTTGAAATCTATAGACTATATGCGCCCCATAAGAAAACACATTGGTAGTTGTAATGATATATATATATATATATATATGTGTGTGTGTGTGTGTGTGTGTGTGATTGTGATAGGTACCCAAGTTCAATGGAAGAACCTAATCCAAAAAACTAGTCTATTAGGTGGGAGAACTAATCAAGTTTAAGTACCACTCCACGCTCTTGTATGAAACCGATGTGGAATCGTATCATTCCATACCCCTTGAGAAACCAAACATCTGCGGACGGTATTCACTCTGGGTGGCTCAAACTTTGGCTAGCATTCACTCTGGACCCACCTTTGGGGCACCGAGTAATCCTTTTCCAGGTAGTCATTTCCCAGGTAGGCCTCTTCCGTTACGTACCAGCTCTTAAGAAAAGCACAAATGATAGATATCCAAGTCTAACCCAAAAGACTAACCTATTAGGTGAGAGAACCCATCAAGCTTAAGTAATACTCCACACTCTTGTGTGAAACCGATGTAGGATCGTATCAAATTACCTTTGATACATATGCGCATTAATCCTTTATCAATGTGATGGTAATGTCTTATCGATAAAATACTTTCTTCATGACCAATTCGAGAAGAGTATTCTTGATCATGATAAAAGGCAAAAGAAAATAAAAATAAAAACAAAAACAAAAATAGAGGACTTGTTTGGTTTATATTTTTTAAATTTATTTTATATTCTTAAAAACAATGAGAACAAAGAAAACATGGATAACATATTTGGTTCTAGTTCTTTTGTTCTAAAAAACATAGAAAATACAAAAAAATATTAAATTCAGAAACAATAACAGTTTTCAAAGAATACAAAAATAATATTCTCTATGTTTTCTCAATAACAATTTTCAAAAACAATGAAACAAACACGCACAAAAAATTTGGTATTCCCTCACTTTCTCCTTTGCAGGAATCTCCCTTTCGAGATTCAATCATGAGGTGTCTCAACTTAGTCATGCGCAGGCGGTACAACATTGAACATCATGGACCCACGAAGCAATTCTTGAACTATAGCTATCATTTAATAAATAATTTGGCAGGCTACCTGTATCCAAAAATGAATATTTCTGAGATATGTTTTCCACAAAACTAAACATGGTTTCATATCATTTTGTTATAATCAAATTTGTTAGTTTGCGAGATTGATGGTGTTGGATACTAGATGAATTGGTTTATTATTTTATCATAATTATTTACTTCCCTTTATTTCATTGTAATTATCTACTTCCCTTCCTAGTTTTGTAATAATCCTTAAATTAGCAAACTAGAAATCTAGAATTAGAGGTTATTTGATTATAATTATTTATTATCTTTTATGGCTTTGATTATAAATATAGCTCATCATGTCTAGCTCAAATGGTAAAGCGTTCACCGTTAAAACATGTAAAGGGTATAAAAAGAGGGGTCTCATATTCATGTCTCAATGAAAACAGTTTACTAACTTGAAATTAGAGTGTATTAAAAAAAAAGATTTATATAAGAATTGTTTACACATCTTTTCAAATAAAGGCAAGTCATTATTTCCAATTTCCATATGATACAAAACATTCATAGATGTGGCACACAAGGACAGTCTGCAAGCCATGTCCCCTTCTTTACTTGTTCAGTTCTTATTAGTTCCAACGTAACACATTCACAAACTCCATCTCCTACTTCTTTAAGGCAACTACGTGCAAAATTTGCATCTCTTGAGATCATTGGCACCCCCACATGGCTACTTGATAGTGGGGCATCGCACCATGTAAAAGCATATTTGAATAATCTTTCGCTTCACACTCATTATGCAAGTGTTGGATTTATGCCTTAGAAACAATCTAAGCCTTTGATCAAGAGTCAAAATTAATAATGGGTCTTTGGATCCCCAAGCTAGCTAATTAAAGACAAAGTCCATTAATTAATTGCTTAAGAGGCAAGAAACCTAGTAAGACGGGAGTTTGGTTACTTAATAGGCAAGAAATCATGTAAAGTAGAGATTGGTTGGTTGTTTCACTCATTGATTTTTATGTGAAGGACCTAAGCATATATGATGGGAAAACACTCAAGACGGCATAAATGAATGGCCAACCTCCTCTCAAAAATTGTCTTTGCTCAGCCTTTTTTTGGGTCAAAACCACATTGTTTGAGTGGCACTCTAGATTATATCACCCATCATCACCTATTCTTGAACATATTATGTCAATATTTACTTTACCTTATTCTATGTCCCAAAACTCTCATTGCAATGCATGTTTAAGCAAAAAAAGTCACAAGTTTCCTTTTTCTACTTCTACAATTGTTTCATCTCACCTTTATTGTTATAAATCGAGAAAGCTTTGATGCATGAGAATATGAATTCAAGAACACAAAGATAAATAAATCAACATAAAGATTCTCGAGGGTTTAACGTGGTTCGACCAATTATGCCTACATCCATGGATGAGAGGGAATCTTTCCACTATTTTTGAAAACACACAATACAAGATTGGAGTATCAAAATTTTACGATGACTAGGAAAAATCACAAAATAACAAAACCTTAGGATGCCTACAATACCGATAAAATACTTCATAAAACTCCCAATCTCTCAAACCCTTACATCTTTACACACCGAATAGCCTTTACAAGCTCTTCTCTCATATATCTTTTTCCCCTCATGACCCATAATATTTATAAGGATATTCTTAAAAGCTTTCCTTTTTCTATAAGAAAACCTACTATTATAATAAAATAACAATTAGGAATTATCCAATAAAATATCATTTACAAAAATGAATTAATAAACATTAGGAATTTCAGACATATCCTAACAATCTTCACCTTTGATCAAATTTCATCGAGTCAGTCATCCATCACGTCTTATTAAGAGAGCAATCGACTCCACCTTGAACTGAAATTCCTTTTATCTTCATCTTGTGTACTCTATAATCTTTCGTTCTTTCAAATATCTTTAATCCTGATACCATTTGTTATAAATTGCGGAAGTTTTGATGCATGAAAATATGAATTCAAGAACATAAAGATAAAGAAATCAATGTAAAGATGCACAAGGGTTTTAAGTGGTTCAGCCATTTATGTCTACATCCACGGATGAGAGAGAATCTTTCAACTATTCTTGAAAACATAGAGTACAAGATTGGAGTATCGACGTATTGTGACAACTAGGAAAAACACAAATCACAAAACCCTTGGATGCCCACAATACCGAGAATACATCACAAAACTCTTAAACTCTTACATCTGCACACACCGAATAGCCTTTACAAGCTCATCTCTCTCCTATCTTTTTCCCTTCTTGACTATTTACGTGGAAACAAAGAAAAAGAAAATGCGAAAAATATGAACACAGATTTACGTGGAACACCCTAAGTAGGGTAAAACCACGGACATAGGAGGAGAATAATCCATTATTCTCAAGAAAAAGGGTACAAGATTGGAGTATGGTGTCTATTAATTTATATAGCCCCAAAACCCTAAAAAAATGTATAACATATTTGTATTCCAAATCTAAATAGGGCCAAACCCTAATAAGATTAATAATGGGCTATGGACCCTTCAATAAGAATTCAGGGCACCAATTCTAACAATATCCACCTTGACAAGAATTTCAACGGAATGAACAAACTCCAATCTTCAAAAATCTCGACCTTCTCCACGAAAGCTCATAAGGGAAAAACTCATTAAAAACCCCAACCAAGTTCAATCAATGCCCAAACTTGGCCACAAAAAGTGACTTGGCCAACATATCTATCAAATTATCATGAGTACTAACTTTACCCATAATAATATTATCATCTAAAATGGAAAGGGCAACAACAGCAGCATCACTTACAACGATAGAACCCTGCAATACATATAATTTGGTAGGACTTCTCTTCCTTTCATTACAATACAAGTACCTTTGCTAATATTCAAAACTCCACCTTCACAAGTGTACTTGTATCCTTTTGAATCAAGAATACTAAAAGAATTTGTGTTTCTCTTCAAATGTGGGATATGTCTCACATTACCAAGTGTCCTAACAACCATGTTAGCCGAAGGGTACCTCTAATTGAGGTTTGATGATAACAAACCAAGGCTAGTTGGGTTACTAATAAGAAGCAACATTGAGTCGAAAGTAGATGAAGAAATTGATCAAGCATCAAATGAAGATATTCCAAGGTTAAGATATCAATAGTGTATTTAATCAAGCTCTTGGAAGTCAAGTTCACTCAAATCAAAGAACCAAGATTTCAAATCCAAAATGACAAGTAACCAAGACTCCAAACTCAAGAATCAAGTGAAGATTTTGCAAGCTTAGGAATCTATATAAGATGAATGCATTTGTGCACTTTAGGGCACATCATCTTTTTCATTCATATTCTTCATAACTCGTTTTTGTGTCTAAATTGAATATCTTTTTGAAAACTCAAGTATGAGCATCAAACCTTAGGAATTTAAAGTTTAAAATGTATTCAAAATTGTTTTCTAAGGTTTGAAATTGATTTGGAATGAAAAGAACCTAAAGTGAGCATTTTTGGGGCCTTTTCGGCATTCTTTGCATACTTTGTGATTTTAACTCGGTTTAACTTTAAATTGATTAAATATTTTAAAACTCGTGTTTAATCATCAAATCTTAGTTATTTAGAGTTTAAAATGTGCTTAAAAGAGTTATTTAACGCTAGAAAATGATTAGGGGAGCGGTGCGTGAAATTGAAACAGACCTAAAACAATCCTTTTTTGCTAAGTATCCGCTGAAATGCCCAAGTCATCCCGATTGGTCAATCGACATGGTCGGGTCCAAGTGATCGATCGACCAATCAACCGACGAATCGTTGCCGGAGTGTAATGTCAACGCTTGGGACCAAAAAGGTTTGTTTTTCATTTTTATGAACCGATAGAGCAAACGATCAACCGATTAATCTATTGGTTGAGTAAATGGTCACCTGCAATGCATTAAATGCACAACGGGTTAGTTTTTTACTGAACCGACTGGATCGGACGTCAACCGACGGGTACGTATCGCTACTCGAGATTTACCCCCTATAAATTCTTAGTCAGATCATTGCGGTCATGACTTGTTGCATCTATTCTTTCAACTACTATTTCTCTCATACTTAATTTTCAAACTCATTCTGGGTGTATCCAATTTTTACTTTTGGTGATATCCTAGAGTGTTTGATTTCATCCTAGCTTGAGTTATATTTGTTCAATCTTGTGAGCTAGAGAGAATGGCTCATTGTGCTTAAGAGTGAAAGCTTCAAGTGTGTATAGCTTAAAGGATTTGTGAAGTACCAATTGGAGCAAAAATCCAAGTGTAAAATGAAGAAGTTCATGTTGGAGCTTAAAACTAGTGGAACCCTCACCAGTTGAAGGTTAAGGAGAAGTGGACGTAGGCAAGGGTGTATCGAACCACTATAAATCCAAAGTTTGATTTCTCTACTCTATATCTCTTCATTTAATGTTTTTGTAGTGAAATTTGTATATTTTTTATTTATTTACAAAAATGTTTTTGAGAAAACCAATTCACCCCCCTCTAGTTTATTTGCTAAGCCGTAATCAACTTTCAAACCCGATCAAAAATTTTGATTTGGATTGTTCCAATTCCAACAATCTTACAAGATGTATTATTTCCCATCATCACAACACCTATAGACACAATTTCATATGTTGAAAACAAGTCTCAATTAGGACACATGAAATGTACAACTTGAATCAAGAATCCAATCTTCAAAAGGTTTGTCTTCATCATCATAAGTAAGTAGGAGGTCTCCATCACTATAATTATCTTCTGCAACACTGGCGTCATCGGAATTTTCTAGTTGGTTCCCTTTCTATTCAAAAGCTCTCTTATTCTTATTCTCCCATTTTTCTTGCAATAGTTGCAACTCTTGTATTCCACTACACTACCAAAATTCTTCTTATGTGTCCTCCATTGAACAACAAGGCCCTCTACTTGAGCCTCCGATCTTACTACGAGATGTTTCATCTTCTCCTTGAAAATAAGGCATCATATACTTCATCCAAAGTAAGGGTTTCACGACTATACAAAATATAATCCTTGAAATTAGAATAAGAAGGGGGTACCGAGTAGAATAAAATCAACCCTAAATCTTCTTCATCATATTTAACCTCCACGGTCTCTAAATCAGAGACGATCTCCTTAAAGGTAATTAAATGATCTTCTAAAGACGTACCTTTTGTCATATGATGAGATTGGTACCTATACTAAGTGCAACTTAGTAAGCTTTTCGGGCCATGCATAATCGCTTCATCTCAACCATAACGCCGATAACACTCCGCTTTTTCCCCTTTAGAACGACGCCTCAGAGAATGGATTTGATAGGTGAAGATGAATGAGATAGAGTTTTTCGATCCTTAATTACGTTGTTTCTCCTCTTTTGTCCACAACAAGGGCATCTTATCAAACCCTAATAGTGCATCGTCCAAATCCATCTGAACGAGGATAACACACATCTTTACCTACCATAATGAAAATTTGGTGTTTCAATCCAACATCAGAATATTGTACTTAATTATTGTCATTGTTGAGATCAAACCTGATGCTTTCATACCAATTTGTTATATTTTAAAACATATTATATTTTCCAATGTTTGGCTTCCCCATTTACTCTATCGATGACTTCAAGTATTATGTGATTTTTGTTGATCATTTTACATGTTATATGATCATTTTACACGTCATATATATAGTACTATCGATCCCTTGAAGAAAAAGTCTCATGTTTGTGATGTTTTTATATATTTCAAAGCATTAGTAGAATATCAAACATTATCTTTCCTCTCCCCCTTTACAATGGTCTTTTTGAACGTCAACATTGGCAATAGTATAGATATTGATTTACTATTTTATCATAATTTTTTACTTTCCTTTATTTCATTATAATCATCTACTTTCCTTCCTAGTTTTGTAAATAATCCTTAGGTAATTAGTAGTAGAGGTTATTTTATTATATAATTATTTATTTCCGTTGATGGTTTTGTAAATAATTCATAGATTTGACAATTAGGATTTATATATATACACCCTAGAATTTTTCAAAAAAAAAAAAAAAAAAAGACAACCCATTAATTATTTCCTATTTCCATATTGGAAACTTTCATTTCATTTATTTATTAGAGCTTCAAGCCCCAATCTAGTGTTGATTCTTGCTTGTACATGTTTGCCTATTTATTTTGTATAACAAGCTTATCAAATCCCTAAAAACCATCTATTCTCAGTTTGATTTTTTTTTAATTTAATTTCTAGGATGATGTCTCAAGGGCTTACATTTTTATGAACCAGTCTTCAGGAAAAAATAAAGGTTATATTGTTGGAAGTGCGCCCAAAGTCCCACAATGTCCCATAATGGGTTAGGAATTGAAAGATTTATGAGTTTATTATAAGCATAAATTACATCCAATTGGTATGAGGCCTTTTGGGAGAAAAGGTCAAAAACAAAACCATGAGGGTTTAGGCTCAAAGTAAACAATATTACACCAATGTGGGTAGGAAATGGTCGTAAGATTTGTAGAGTGGTATCGGGTAGGGTTCGGCAAGCTGTGTGGGTGGATGTCTAACTCATTCTATTGATGGTGGTGATGTTAGCTTCCACGTAAGGCGTGTTAACCGAACCTTTGTAAAAGATAAGGAAATCTACGATTTTAATTGGAAAGACCGATAGAAGCTTTCATTGAGGAATGATTGTTGAGCCCAGAAAGTCCACAATATCCTACACCGATTATGAATGGGAAGGTTTTTAAGTTTATAAGCTTGGACTATATGCAATTGGTGAAAGAGCCTACCTGAATGACCTTTGGGAAAGAGGCAAAAACAAAATCTTGAAACGACAAAATGACGATAATAAATATCAGAAGTATATATATATATATATATATATATATATATATATATATATAAAGAAAATATAGTTCCAAAAAAATTAAGAAAGAAGGAAAGAAAACATTAAGGAAAATAAAAATATATATATTTTCTTTTACAAGGAAAATAAATCCGTAGATTCAAGCGCATTTGTAAGAATGCATTTCAAAAGGACCGAGAGAGAGGAAATTGTTTATTTCCATATTAGGAATAAGCTACGATAAAGACCCACATATAAATGTGCATTTTGCAAGCGGGACACATGAAAAAAGGAAGTCAGGAACATGGAAAAAGATCCCATTGATGGATGAAATCAAAGCACCATGCTCCGCTTCTAATAGCTCTTACCCAAGGTTTTAGAGGAAACCCAGTCAACACCATTATTAATGGTGGGATCTCTCTCCTTCTGCCATTGCTGGGCCAGTATCATCTCAAGCTCGCAGGGTCGACAAGGGAGTGTTAAGGCACCCTCATGGTCAAAACCATACTCCTCAGCTGCTTCCTCCAAAAGTCTCAAGAATGGTGGGTGTGTCAGAAAATTGAGAGGAACCACAAATCTCTTAGGTTCCTGGCCATCCCGTTCTGCAATCACTGCAAAATGTCCTTCCTTCACATCAGCTGGCACGTAGGCTGACGACTCAGTAACCTCTTCAACATCTTCATACTCAGAAGCTGATTTCTTCCCCAATGAAAGGCTCTTCTGCAGCTTCTCCGCAACAATCCTAAGCCCTACATAGGCTACAATATCTAAAGAACTCATGGTGCTTTTTCTCGGTACTTCTGCTTTATTTATGTAGGCAGGACTGTTGTCCCATGGACAACGTGAGAGAGAAAATTAAAGATGGGTAGTGTAAATATAGGGGAGACCATTGCATGTGATTGAGGATTTAAGATTTCACCTCTCTCATGAAAGGTCACTGTTAGCTAGTCGTCTCTGTGTGCACATTATTAACACGAGTCATCTGGCAGCTTCTGGTTCAACCCACGTTTCCAAATCATACTCGCTTCATTTTTACCACTTATGCTTCTTGTAGTATATTCAGTATACACTGATGTGCATTACTTCAACATAGATCACGTGGCTTAGATAAATGAGTACAAGTATATTTGACTGTGCGCCCAAACTTTCACATTGATTAGGAATAGAAAGACTTATGAGTTTATAAGTATGGATAATATTCAATTGGTATGATACCTTTTATAGAGAAGTTTAAAACTTAAAGTGGATAATATCATACTAATATGGAGAGAATGATCCATGAGGTTTCCCAACAAATGTTATCAGAGTTGGACATAAGTTTAACCTTGGCACTTTGTTCAAGAAGAGGATGGGATCAGGATTGTTGGGTATGCACCTAAAATCCCATATCAATTAGAAATGTGAAAGGTTATAAGTTTATAAGCATAAACAATATCCAATTAGTATGAGGCCTTTTGAAAAAAAAACCTAAAACAAAACCATGAGAGTTTAATCCCAATTAAAGTGGATAATATCATACCAATATGGATAGCAAATAGTCATGAGGTTTCCCAACAATGGTGCGATGAGCATGGAAGCCGAACATAATGATGTGATAAACCTCTTGCCCTTGGCAGGTGGTGCTTCACATAAGGCATGTGCCCAAACAGAGTAAAAACAAGAAGAATCCTTGTTGGAAGGGAGGATCAGTGGAATTTTTTTTTATGGGATGATTGTTTGATATGCCCCCAAAACCCACATCGATTAGGAATGAGAAAGCTTATGAGTTTATAAGTATAGACAATATCCAATTGATATGAGGCCTTTTGGAGAAGAAGCCTAAAACAAGTAGGGGACAGTAAAGTGGGCCATTAATAAATGCCTTGAATGGAAGGGTATAATGTTTCTAACAATTAGTGCGATGGCGTAGGCTGACAAATAGTATGCGAGCCTCGCTCTAGCGAGATGGTGATCTTCCTGCGTGGGTGTGTCTTTGAAACATAATGAAAGGCAGAAAATTTCTGGTTTGTTCGAGGGGAGGATTGTTTGGTGTATGCCCAAAGTCCTACATCGATTAGAATTTGCAGGACTTATGAGTTTTATAGCATGAATAACGCATCCATTTGTATAGAGGCCTTTGGGAGAAGCTCGAGCAAAATCGCAGGCTTAAGCGAAAGTGGACAATGTCATCTGCAAATGTAAATGGGAGAGGCAGTGGGGTCTTTGACGGCGTTGTTAAATGAGCGTGAAGGCTGAACAAATGATGGTGAGCCCTTAGCAAGTAGTGCTCCATGTAAGGTGAGTGCCCAAATGCAATGAAAATAAGAAAAATCTTTGGTTTGGTTGAAGGGAAGATTGTTTGGTGTGCGCCCAAAGTTCCACATCGGTTTGGAATGATAAAGTTTATGAGTTTATAAGCATAGACAATATCCAATTTGTATGAGGTCTTTTCGGGAAAAGCCCAAAAACAAAACCATTATAGATTAAACCCAAAGTGGATAATATCATACCATATCCATAATGTGGATATGGAAGGGCCCATGAGGCTTTCCAACAATTCATGTTATGAGCGTGGAAGCTGAACAAATTAAAAGATATGGTGAGCCCCTAGCCCCACGTGCTTGATTGCTTCACGTAGATGTGTCTTGGCAATAATGAGAAAACGAGAAAAATCTGATATGAGAAGATTCGGTGGAACTTTGTTCAAGATGAGGATTGTTGGGTATATGCCCAAAATTTCACACCAATTAAAAATAGAAAGACTTATAAGTTTATAAGTATGAACAATATCCAATTAGTATAAGCCCTTTTAAAAGAGAAACCTGGCCAAAAACAAATCCCTTGAAAATATATAGCCAAAGTAAATGTCATACTGTGCAGAGAGGGTTTCCTAATGTGTGAATATGAAAAATTATCCAGACAGATGCGATGGAGCATAAATAACCTTTAATCGTCTTGTTAAATACAAGTCCATGTTTGATGGGTGAGTCTCAATTTGAGAAGCAAAATCTGGACGACTGCAGAGATTGTGGGCTCTAGATTCTTGCAGGCTTTATTGCTCTACTGCAAATGCCTCTCTATGATCTGCAGGTCAGTCATGCTTAAATGTATTTGTGGTATTCTCATTCTGAAAAATAGTTAGAAATCAAAATCTAAGAAAGTGAAATGGAACACCTACTCATTGAAAAAAAATTTTATTTTTTGTGCAAATTTTGGAATTTTCACAAATAGAATTTTGTTCTATATATAAAATATAAAGAATAATTTTAAATTTTTATTTTTGTAAGAAAAAACTCCAAAAGAGACTTCCAAGACAGAGCCCAAATGTTTCTCGCATTTCCATGGTTGTAACTTGTACGTAAATAAATCACACCATACATTAAGTCAGGTAGGTATCTCTTCTCAGTGCCCAATGCTTATCTTGAATCAAAAGCCAAGTTGAGTCAAATATGAGGGCCCATAAATGTTTTTGCACATGAAATAGCCTGATACAGGCTTTTCTTCCTACTCTGTTTGTATCAGCTGAGCTGGAAAAAAAGAGCACTAAGAGTTCCCAACGTGGAAAGCGTTTCATGGGGATTTTTTTTTAACTCTTCAAATTGTTTAATTACTAGCTAGCTTGTCTGAGCAGCTGAGCTATCATTCTTAAATTATTGAAGATGGCCTACATGCCATGTTGGGTTTAACATGTGTGCCACGAAATTCAGAGGTTTAAGAGGGTAGATGAAATTCTTATTATTGTGTGTGTGTGTGTTAATTTCAAGTAGGGTATCTTCCTCTCATTATTCTATTTTAATCATGCTCTTAGGTGGACATTCCGTAATTATAGTTAATATTTACGAACCCACATGAGAAAAGAAAGAGCGATAACTTGCGTGAGTATGTCTTTTTAGCAGAATAGAATGTATCGGTTTCGTGGATATATGGAGTCTTTGGTTTTGCGGATGTATCGTGTAATAGAGATGTCATCGTTGAATATTTTCTGTGAATAATAGATATACGAAAATTAACAAAAATACTTTAAAGTTCTTTGATAACGTAAAGAGGTGTAAATAACGTTAATAAGCGTCAAATATAACCTTGATGCATTCTGATAGAAAGTCAAGTGAGGTCTGAGTATTGCACTCCCATTTGCAAGTTGATGAAGCGTCAAATGTGATAAAAGCGATCTTTACGTGCGAGGCTGAGTGTTTAAGATAATGGCTGATTAAGATCTGAACATGTCATATATAAATAATGTGACTTGTAGTCACAGCTTTATCTGTGGATAGGAAATCGAGGTTCATCAACATGCTCGTTTAGATATTAGCTTTGCATTTATTAATGTATTAATTAATGAAATGTTGAATTTATTAATATATTGACTACTAAATTAACTAATTTAAAATATGAGTATAGTATGGCATCACAAGAAAAAATGGAATGAAAATGAAAGATTTGGATATAGGTAGAGATAATTTGTGATGAATGGAATGATTTAAGTATTTATAGATTTTTTTTGGTCAAAATAGTGGTTTGACTGATACTTGAAAAAAATCTTTGCCATTTAATTATCGCCGTTTGGATTTAATTTTGTGCAATCTATGGTTGATCTTTTCTTTACTTTATTTAGGATGTCATGCCGTTGGATGTGATTAGTTTCAGGACAGTGGTTTGAATATCATGTGGGTGTGTGCTGATTATAACCTCTCAATATATCTGATGCGTGCGATATGTCGATATGTCGATATATCTTGATGACAACTAGAAAGATTGATTATGCAGATGTGTGCAGATTCGATATTTGCAGTGTGTGTTGGTGAACGATATATCGTCGTGCTACCATTTTTCTTTGATTTTCTCTCCAATGATTGCTCGTTTGTAAGTGTCATGTCAGATAATTCACCAGATGTGGGTATAATCGTCACAGTCATGTGGATATTTTAACTTTCTCAACTTTTGGTACTTGCATTTACTATTTTGTGAAAATTGGATGTTGGAACATGTTAAAAAAAAATGTCTGTGGTTAAGATTAGATGGTAGTTTGACTTAGAATTAATAATCATTGAATAAACCCACTCCATTGCCTTATGGAGTTCAAAAATAATAAATAACAAATTAATATCGATACTCCTTAAGATTATTTATTAAAATATGTTTGTGTTATAAATTCACTATTTTGTTAACAACTTTAAATTAAACTTCACGTGCAACTCTATTTTACACCCCAATTTCACTAACTTACATCTTAATTTAAAAAAAAAACCAGAACGTACTTCCTTATAGAGAAAGATAGAGAAAAAATGTGAGAAAATTTAGAAGAAACAGGCTAAACAACCAGCATTTGGTGATGTTAGTTAACGAAATAGAGAATGAATAAGAGTGGTTGAAGGGGTGTGTTTATTTGATTAAATAGATAAAGAAATAGTGGGTTGGAGATCCTTCTATAACAAGAATGAGGCGGATTCAGAAATGGAGGATATCATAACGATAATTATCATGATGCAGTGATCTAGAGAGGTCTAAAATACACCCTGTGGTGGAGAAAAATATATGTCTGTATCAAATGAAACACAGCATTTCTATTTCAAGTCGTTGTGGATGCTGACTGAAAACCAGACGTTGCCTTTTTCATTAATTTGGAAAGAGGTGGTGAGGATTCCATCCAATTCTCTAAACCTAAGAAGGGGGTATGTATGTATGAAACATTCTATCCTAAATATTTAATTCCACAAAAATATCATCTGACGATGCCTGAGCATATATAATGCACCACATCATGAAATGAAATAGGGGGTACATGCAGGGGCAAAGTGGTGGATTACATCAAATTAAAAAAATTTTGATTAAAAATGTATAACTCTAAAACTATTGATTGAATTATCATAATTTGTGATGACATATGATTTGTGTGCATTAGTCTGGTATATGATGAAACGAGTTTAGTACTTTTTTTCAGTCGAACTAAATGCTGAGAAGACAAGTTCGGTCGCTGAAATTGACTGTGCCCAAAGACGAGGTGCAAATTTAGAACTCGTTTGTTAAAAAGACGAGTTCAGTATAAATTTGGACTTTATTGTAAATATAGAACTTATATGTTAGAAAGACAAGTTCTATGCAAATTAAGAACTCGTTTGTTGAAAAAATGAAGACAGTATAGATTAAGAACTCGTATATTGAAAAGATAAGTTCAGTATAAATATAAAACTTGTTAGTTAAAAAAATGAATTTAGTGTAAATTTAGAACTCGTTTGTTGAAAACACGAGTTGAATGATTGAGAGCAAAAACTGTTGAGAGAAATTGTTGCCTCTCCAGAGCAAAAACTAATCAATTATTGCTTAAACCCATCTTTATGTCAATGAGACCCCACCATGCAGCTTATTATAATAATTGATTGAGAGAGTCAGTCAAATGATCCAAAAATTCCAGTTGCATGCAAGTAAGCCGCATGTACGGACGTTTTAAAAAAAAATAATATTTTTAATAAATATCTATTAAAATAATGCATATTTAAAAGTATGGATTGAAACGCAGCACATGATGTCACATGTGCTAAAAAATTAATTTTTTTTAATTCTAATCCACTTACACAATTTTACACAATTTGCACAGAACTCATCTTTTAAACAAATGAGTTCAAAATTTACTTTTACGTTAAACTTTGTGTTTTCCAATACGATGGTTGTAATTTATACTAAACTCATTCTTTAAGCAGCGAGTTCTATATTTACATTTAGACAATCTTTCACATATGGTTGTAATTTGTATTCTTGTCTTTTATGAAACGAGTTGCCGATTGCAGAACTTCGTCTTCGCTTTCCAATGTCTGAGTTACATGTTTGCGATGAAATCAAATTTGTGTGCTTCGTCTTGACAAGCGAGTTGCAAATTTGCATTGAACCTATCTTTTTGGAAGACAAGTTTTGAATTTACACCGATCTCGTATTTTCAAAAGACGAGTTTTGAATTTACACTAAACTTGTCTTTTCAAAAGACGAGTTCCGAATTATACTAAACTCGTGTTCACCACAAATAAGATCTAAATGGATTTCGTATAAATGTACGGAATTATGTGTGTTAATCAAATAGTTTAATCAAAGGGACAGAATCCCAGCAGCCTCGAAAATCTAACACTTGGAAAAGCCAACCCGAGAGCCATGATTTGTTCCATTGATTATTAGATAAGAGGACTAATCCCGAGAGAATTGGTAGTTACTTGTTATTGGCTTGGTCTTGAAGATCGATCCCTTGTGAGCTACCAGCTGGAGAGGTTGAAAGCCCCAATCAATCCATAATATTCCATCAGAGAACATTTAAATAAGGGGGAGTGTGACAAATCATCTCAAGAGCTAGCTAACTAATCGCATCCCTTAACCACCACAGACCCAAGAGGCATTTGATTATTAGTTATTAGTAGAGAGGGCAAACCAACCATCACAACATAACTCCACAAAGGGAGGAATTAGGATAGACATTTCATTTCATTCAACCTGCCTCCCCATCCCCACCCCCAGCCCCATAGAAGAATCTATTCCTAGGATACCCACCTACTGGGTTGGGTTTCCGTTTCCCAAACTTACTTAATGAAGGTGTGCTGCTTTAGACGAGCTATGCTTATGCTTTCCAATTCCAAGAGTTCCCACCCCCATCCACCTCTTCTTCTTTATATATACATCACCGCAGCAGTAGATAGATAGAGATAAGCAAGCTCTACAACAAATCATCCCACAACAAAAATAACTATAGGAGCAAGTCAGCACCTTAAAGAATAAAAATAATCATTTATAAAATAAAATACATAGAAGTAGTAATTTAACCATTCCTTCTCGCTACAAATGTGATTCTCCTAATATATCTCTAAAACAAGTATAGCTCTCTACTGGGGGACCTATTTACATGTGTGCTGAACATAACGGCTGCTCAGTCCTATCTATATGTCTGCCAACAATGAGCTTACCATACAACAGGTAAGTTAATGAGCCTCTAATAGAAGGTTAGTTGTACCAAAATTGAGAATGCTTCGGAAAATCTAAGATTTAGCATTGCCCTCCAACAATCATGTATACTTATTTTGGGAAGTTGGAGCTTGTGCATTTACAAACAGAGAAGGCTGTAGAAAATAAGAGGTATGAAAGCATTATCAAGTTGTGCCGTGTAGGCCTCCAGCAAACCACTTGCGGTCACAGCCAAGAGAAGAGAGATCCAGTGCTGCAACAAGTCGTAGAAAACAAATGTATCAACAATCCAAATAAGAAAAGTAAAACCAAGTTACATTAACAAAGCTTTCCCTGAGTTCTGTTTTTTATTGCTCACTTGGGGAAAAGCACTTTACAGTCAAATAAGACAATAAAGTCGAATTACACTCACTAGATAACTATTTTTAACAAAAATTTTCCAAGCTCTCTCGATGATTAGTTTGCAAAGCATGTCAGCTTATTTGAATATTTCCTCACTACAAAGTCTAACAAAAATGTTCCCTAGTTTGTTCCCTTTCTCTCTCCTTTTATTTATTTATTTATTTATTTTTGGGTTTGTTGGAAAAGCACATTAGAAAGTCTCCTCACCAGGGAGCAGGAGGGAGGGAGCGAAAGTCCTACCTGGGTAAATATATGTCCAGTTGAAGCAAGAAGTGGAAGAAGGAAAGAGCAAGCTACAAGGACAGATGTTATACCAGCTGCAGTACCTTCAATAGTTTTCTCTGGAATTTTTGAACAGGTTAGTGATTTAAAAGAAAACGTCCAAACAGGCAGAAAAGATAATACTTACTGCCAGTTTTGCTCCACCTAAGGACACCATACTTGTGACCAACCATTGATGCCTAAACATAAAAGTAAAAGCATTCAAGTGAGTTATCAAAATTTCAATGAACAAGCAAGAAAATACGCAGGTAGATTCATGAAGGAACCGAGGCTCCTTTTTTTCTCAGAATTTTGTGCTCATCAAATTAGCAAATTATACAATACCATCAGGCAATTTTAACCATAATCTGTTCCAAGGCAACTGCAACCATCAGCTATGGTCATAGGCAACCATTGGTCTCCCATCCCACCACATGTTCAATTTCAACTCTTTAACTGTTAAAGGCATGATCTTCATATTAAACCCAAATCCTACAAGGTTAAGCTTTTAGGAGAGTTGGTCATTTAACATTAAACTTTGACCAAAGCAATGGAAGGAAAACCATAATTCACTTCACAGGCCCAAAGAGCTGGATTGGATAGCAAGTGTGCTTTGTAGCTCCAAGTACACTCTAAATTATCATATTGGCTTGCTCTGAAAGATACTAGAAATTTATGCATCCTAGGACCAATTAACAAATTTATTCATGAAGTAGCAATTCCAGTTGAAGGGTAGCACATGGTTTTGATACTGCTTTTGATAACATGTCAAGCATATCAAAAGTTTGAAGGACGCGAAAATATCACCAAAGTTTACTAGTGTTGCTCAATTTAGACACATCAAATTCCCAATCCAATGTGTCATGGGGTGTAACTATAAGAAGCAGGTGCCAATCCATTAGCATATTGATTTATACTTTCAAGATTAAATAATTTCCCATTAATAATTCAATTCCCATATTCAAAAGAATTTCTTAGGAACAGAAAATATTATCAAAAAGAGGCAAGTACAAGATGACATATCAATCAAACAAAAGCATATAGTAGAATAGTCCAGCAGCCATACCAAAAAAAAAAGAAAGAAAGAAAAGAAAAGGGCCCTACAAACTCAACATAGACAAGCCAATGATCTTCCAGATCTAGCTGACATAGACTTCGACCTAACAGAGAAGACCATCACTTTAACCAAATCAAGCTGTATCCAGAAAAATATTTTCTCCAATGACCTTTACATCAAAGACACCTAGAAGACACAAACTTTAACCTAAAGAAAAAAAACCATATTTTCATCCAAATCAAGGATCCATCCAATTCAGTGAATCCATCTCCTAGAGCCTCTACATTGCATGGACACCTAAGAAAGCCATCACTCAGGGGACATCTGAACATACAAGTTCCACAAACCCATAAACATGGCCCTAACCAACCCCCAACTAAGGAGAATGATTTTACATCAATGCATACATATAAGTCAGGTTGTTGTTGGGTTTTTGAGCATAAAAATGTTACACACAATTAATTTCCTCAACAACTGAGGTTCTAGCCATATTCTCAAATTTTAGAACTTCATAAAATTTAACATATGGTTGGTTTTTTTAGCATAAAAATATTACCCACAATTTAATTTCCTCAACAAGTGAGGTTCTAGCCAAATTTTCAGATTTTGGAACATCATAAAATTTAACACATGCTGTTAAATGAATCTACAGCTTCTATGTAATAATGGTTCGCTCGGTGGCAAAAAAAAATTTAACACACTTAATGCACGAGCATCAGAACACGTTTTGGGAAAAAGCATCTTTTATCACATTTTAACTCAGTACATAGTTGATAACGTGACTTGAGTTTTTTAAAAGAAACATGGACATGCTTGTGATTGTTCTACCTTAACATACAGATACTATTTGATCAATATTTCAAAATCTGAAATTTCTGTGTATCAAAGGCAAAAGCAACTAAGAAAATTCTAACTATATATGAGAGCAAGTAACTAAGAAAATTCTAACTGTATAAGCAAAAGTAACTAAGAAAGAATTCTAACATTATAAGGCAAAAGTAATTAAGAAAATTCTAACTGTGCTTAAAACAAAAAAGTAACTAAGAAAATTCTAGCTATGCTCAAAACAAAAAAGTAACTAAAGAAAGCAATTTCAGTCAAAACATGCCACCACTCTATATTGTATCTACTTAATGCCAAGACTCAAGATTCTAATAGGGGCAAGAGATTAAGTCATTACAACAGAAGACATCCAGATAGGGAGTGCACATCCCAATAAAAGTGAAAAATGGCTGAACATAGCAAAAGACATCAAAAGTTAGCCAATCAGAACTTTATTCAAATCAAACATATGTAGTAATTATTTTGAGCATTAGGGGAAAAACCAAATCACACCTGACAATAAGAAGATTGGAATCACGATGATCAGTGAAAGCATTCATAAACTGGTGTACAAGTTGTCCCAAGGGCCAAATTCTCCATACCTGCCTAAAGAAAGTATGGTTATACAAGATTTACTAACAGAAAGCATAGAACATAAAACATGGCCCAAATTCTCCATACCTGCCCACAGAAAAATATGGTTATGCAAGATTTACCAATAGAGAGCATGGAACAGAAAACAGCTCAACATTGTTCAAGCATGTGAAATAAATATTACATTCAACTTGTCATAAGAAATATCAAGAAATCACAATGAATATACCAGTGACCAGAGCAATGAAATGGTTGAAACACCTTAACATTGTTTATGCATGTGAATTATCACAGGTTCTGTAATCTCAATGACAATTTAACATTGTTTATGCATGTGAATTATCACAGGTTCTGTAATCTCAATGACAATGTTAAATTACATGTCTGCTACACATAAATATAGGAAGTTATAGATTTTATCATTTATTATTTATTTTGAATATCTTATCATTTATCATTTATTTGATATAATTTTCACTTTTCCTGTCTGAATTTATTTTTCTTTCAGACATTAGTAAATCAAATTAAATGAAGGACAATGAATCAATTTGGATACATGGTACATAAATAACAAGTACTGATGTCTTATGTAATATTATGATAACTCGTGTAATACTATTTGACAAGTATAACTCAATTTATGTGTCCTAAATTTTTTGCAATATGCCCCTTGGGTTTTTGGATGGTTTCAAGTTCGAGTCTCAATAGGGATGAAACTTTAGCTATAAGAAGAAGTTGCAATATGCCCTCAATTAACAATTTCCAAATAACTCAATTCAACAAAGCCTCAATCACAACTACTTCAGGGCCAACTGCAAGTTAATTTTGTTTCGACGGACTCCATCTCAAATACTTGCAGAGTTTTTCACACACAGACCTGTTTTCTCTAACATTCCCTCAATTTAGTGATAGGTAAATATTGCTATAACCTACCCTTACAAATTACACACATTTTAACAAAATTTCCATGTTTTCTTCCAAGTTCAACACACATCATTATCCTTTTCTAGCATATAATACATATGAGTGGTGGAAGTGGATTACAAGAGCCACAGCGATTAAACATTATGCCATGTAATCTTAAGAAAACATCATAATGTCAGAACCAACTGCAAGAGTAAATCTGCTGAAGAACTTACTCGAATGATTTCTAATACCAAGAAAACTGCCAAAGCTGCACCAAAGGCTAGATCAAGAAACTTCGGCTGCAAGAAAAATGAATAGTCAATGGAATATCTAAGCAAAATGGTAAAAGAATAATATAGCCCGACTGGAAAAAGGAGATGAAAAAATCAAAGGAAAACAAGATAACAAAAATACATGTGCTTCATTCACCTGGGAGATAAGAGCAGGCAGAAACATCAAAACAGCCATCAGGTGATAGTATTTGCGAAGTAGAATCCGCTCAACTTTACTATTCTTTGAAATGTTGTAGAACCGCAGAACTGATGCATATATAACACCCACCCAATAGATACACAATGATAGTCTTTTAAGTGGTTCTGAGAGAAAAAATCTGATAATCCTGCCATAAAAGAGCTGATGCTAAGATAACAGGTTATCCAGATGAAACAATGAAATACACCATTGGAACAAAGCTATAATTACTAGCAAGAAGTGACAGACCAAACTAATTTCTATAATAAATATTTGCAGAATTTAGTACCCTTGATTCAAATGGTGTGCACAAGATTACAATAGACATGGATTCTTAAGATGGCAGGAAAATAGGCCAAATGAATATTCTTTCTTGCATAATGCACTTTGAACAAACAGGAAAAAAGTGAGGGTTTCTAAAATGATCACCAATTGGCACTTTCTTTCCCAGACTATCCATTCATTGCCAGTGAATAAGTGATCAATCATATGTGACTCCACAGTAAGAAGCAGGAAATCAATACAGTGTTATGAGGGGGAGAAATTGGCTTGTAGAAATATTAATAATTGCATCAAGTTCCTAGTAAAGTCAAAGCTTTAAAAAATCACATTAGTTGAATCAGCATAAGTTCTAATGCAAACAATGTTAATTCAAGAACCCAAAAATAAAGCAACCACACAAAGATATACAAGATTTTAATTTAGTTTAGCTAAACATGGCTATACCCACAGATGAAAAAGAATCATGGCACTAAATCATAGATAATATTACAGAGGGCAAAAACTATATCAATTTATGCCCATCCCCACCCCCCAACTTCTTGTATCTATAACTTAAACCACGAGCTCCCTCACTCCACCAAGTTGTAGAGGACTTCAAGTTGCTTTGAGTTGAGTTCATTTCAATATGCATTTGTGCTGGAAGTATCAGTGTATGGTAAATGGCTATGATAAGAAAAGGAGACGTAAATGAGAGAAGAAAAATTGAAAACCAAAGAAAAATTTTCAATTGATATATTACTAATCGCCTGAATAATTTTACTTTTCTATTTTCCTTCATTACTTTAATCTCTCCACCCTCTTACTCTTGTGAAATAGTATGATGCAAAATTTATTAATCCAAGAAATTAAATATCTGATCCAAAAATTCAAAAAAGTAACTAAGAATATAATATATATATATATATATAATTTTATTTTATTTTATCAATGATCAGATTTTAAATGACACTATTTATAAAGTGAGTTTTATCTAATAATAACCATACACTAGTATATATTCTATCATCTCTTGACCACTTACCAACATAATGAACAAGGCTATAATTTTTAAAATCATACAAGGCATGCTCATGCATAACAAAGTATTGACACAGGTTAAGATACATCCATCTCCTCCCATTGCATAATATGAAACCAATGACAATCACTTGATGAACTTAAAAACCTGCTCAAGAACACCTCAGATGAGATGATAACAAATAAAATGCACTAAAGTAAATAAATATGCTGAAATAAAATGAAGCATAAAGGAAGTAGATACCAAAATAATGGATGCATATGAAAATCCAGAACAAATTGCATCCATGATGGGATGATCACAATCAAGATACTAGCAAGGGAAGAGTAGAAAATAAGAGCCAGCCCAATCTCATTGCACGGCCTTGCTTCAAAGTGACCAGAACTGGCAATGTATTCCCAAAGTTGAAGAACAAATTTAAATAATATTGGGAAAAGAAGAAGGCCAAGCACCACTCCCTGCAAGTAAGAGAATACTCTTTCTTATCCAACTAAATATTCAGAGTCAGTTTCATAAGTTAAAGAGCCATACCTGAATGATGGTACTAATCTCACTTCTTTTAACTCCATACTGCAAGTCTAATGGTATCCAGTATCCATCAATCTGTTCAAACAATTACAGTGCCTGTAAAATGAATATATCGCTGACTTTTCCAGGAATAAGTAAATATTATATAGCATAAAAAAGAACTGACCTTTGCAATCGTACATCCTAGCATGTCGCCAAAATAGAGAACAAGACCAGAAGTTGCCAGAAGTGCTTCTCCTAAGAAGAGAGAGAAATGATAGTGTCACTGAGCAGAGAACGGGGAACAGGTCAAATCAGTTAACCTAAGAAAATTAGTACTCTTCATAGGAAAAGCAGATAGGGTAAAATGCATGAAAGAAACAAAACAATTTAAACTTTAAAGAAGATAAAATGAAACCCAAGAGGCAGTAAGAGGATGGGTGACAATGAGGAGATTTCAACAAAGAATGAATATTTGGGGCATTTATAATCTGATGTTGCTGGCATGGCATATAAATCTTGACAAAAGCTTTCCACAATACCAATCTCGGGATGCATAAAATTTGCTAGAACATTTGTACTAGGCAACAGCCAGAAGTTTGAACTTAACAGATTTTAAAATTTTTAAAATAAATTCAAACTACTTGAAATTCTACATGAACTTGAGTTCTAGTCAAAATGAGCATAGGTCTACTTCAATCATATGTTTAATTAAAAACATTAAAATGTATAAAAACAATTAAAACAGGTAAGTACTTACAATATTCATAAACTTGGGGAGGCAGTTACTTTTATACATAAATTTCAAGTGCCAAGCATTTTCAGTGGCAGTTTGTTATCTTATCATGTATCTTTTTCTTTAAAAATCAACAATAGCTATTTTCATATGTATGCAACTGATGAGAAAATGAATGCTATCATTTTTATAAGCTCCAAGTTTCCTTTATCATTTTTTTAAGTATTCAAAAATTTTGCATTCAGCAAACAAAAATGATATAGAACAGTAGTAGCATGATACACACCAATGGAAGCACATGAAGGAAAAGTATAAAGAAGATGCTGAATTAATTTCACAGCTGCCAATCCATGAAAAAGCACCCATAGTAACAGTAGTACTGTGTGCAATCCTGTAAAAGATGAGCAAATAAAAATATTAATCATACATTATTTTTGTCAGCTGAACTACAAAAAATATAACATTTGTAACCACCTCCCAGTTAGAAATAGTCAGTCTAAATAGATTAAGAAACTAAAGTAATTCTCCTATTCTACCTGCCTTGTCCTGTCTCAAGTCCCAACCATGAAGAATAAAAAATGTTATGAAGGTGCAGGGTGGAACTCACTTGCAATATGATATTGTGTAAAGACACACAGCACAATGCTGCATGAGCCATGCAGCGCGACTAAACTTCAAATCCTGAGGACTACGCTGGAAAGGAATTGGAGCAGCTATTAGCTCGGGAGAACTTCATGCAGTAAGAAATGAGAAAGCACCTGAACCTTGGCA
Organism: Tetrastigma voinierianum; assembly: GCA_016808115.1. Classification (NCBI taxonomy): domain Eukaryota; kingdom Viridiplantae; phylum Streptophyta; class Magnoliopsida; order Vitales; family Vitaceae; genus Tetrastigma; species Tetrastigma voinierianum. The sequence goes on along the minus strand of JAEQBH010001228.1, from coordinate 142,259 downwards.
TAAAATTTATGTGTACTAAGATTTCCAAGCTCTAAACAAAAAGATTTAAACTGTTAGCATAAAGAATGAAAGAGCAAGAAAGTTCACGAGAAGGAAAGGGCAACATCCAAGAAATCATCTTTGAAGGATAAAATGGAAACCATTATGGAAGAAATAGGGAAATGGCCGATTGAAAGCCAAAACAAGGAAGTCCTGCAAAGAATTTGTCAAGAAAAAGGTTTAAACTACTCCCTTTTGTTCCACCATGACACAAACAGGTTAACTTCCACCCCCATTTCATTTAATTAACTAAAGATACACTTCAATTCCCACCTTTCCTTTTAATTAATTCAATGTTGAGATCTTCCTTGTCAAGATCTTGATTTTTCTATTCAAACAGTTAAATAAGGTTTACAACAATTAAGTACTAAAACTGCATAGAATAGGATATTATACATCATCTTTTTTTTTCTTTTATAGGCAAACAAAAAAGGCACCTAACCAATAGAGGGCACACCCTATATACATAGCAAGTGTACAATGGGCACCAAAAAAACAGGAAAACCAAACTCCCCACCAAAAAACAGCAATGCTATATCTAGCTATCTACAGTCTAGACTATCTATAAAAGCTGTATCGATGTACAAATTTCCAATTCTAACAATAAGGGATTTAATCAAAATTTCCTTAAGCTTTTAATTTGAATGTGCTTGACCATTAAGAACATGCTATTTTCTGTGGCAGCCAATAAAGATGTCTTGGTGGCAGATGTGTGGGAGGAGGGGGGTTGGTCCCCAAGCTTTACTAGACCTTATAATGATTGGGAGGTGAATATATTTTGCCTCTTACTCATCAAAAAAAAAATAACATGATTTTTAACCCCTCTGAATACACCAAAACAAGCAAAAGGGAGCTAATTGTGGAAACCTTTTATGCCATTTATCTGGCCTCTAGAACTCCAACCCAACAGAAGATCTTAACTGAGGTAGGAAAGACCCACTGAATAATTTTTATATCCAAATACAAGATTCCTCTTTATTTTTTGACTTGGTATAATCTCTTTCCCCCATCTTTACCAGTTGTATTGCATTATCCATTTCCCCCCCTTCCCTGATTATTTGGGGTTTTTAATCAATTAAACCTACATGAACTCATCCACATTTGAAACTAATACACTGTCGTCAATAATGGAATAAAATGGGAGTTGCACAGCATGTAAATCCAGCCCATTTAACAGATTGAATGCAGGGTTTAAAAATAATATACTATTTACCCTAATGGAATAATCCGGGAGTAGCACAGTATGTAAATCCACACCATTGAACAAATACGATGCAAGGTTTATCAATCCCGTGCATTATGATGCAATTGGAAATCTTTTAAGTTTTAACATATTTTAACTCCTTATAAGGATTTCTGGGATGAAATGAAATTTCTAAATAATACTACTGGCCTCGTCAAATTCAAAAATAAAACAATCCTAAAGAGCACTGCCTTCCATTGTTTAAAATGGGTAACCCACATTTAAATCCAAGACTTGTCAGCCTCAGTTTAATATGCAGAATGTCCCAAAATTAAAGTTAGCTAGAGCATACAAAAATGTTCTCCATCCAGATTTTCTACAAAGCCATGCAAAGTGCCAAGTATGACGTATATTAACTATTATTAACTAATATAAATGTAAAAAATATTATAGACTTCTTGTGATTCTAGCCACAACAAGTATGTAAATGTAAGTTATTGTTTGGCAAAGATAAATCCAACACAACAAATTGTATACTCTGTTAAGCATTACAAATTAAGAGTCTCTCATGGCATCAACCAATGTTTTAAAAGGCTATTGAGGCCTACACTTTGAGGTTTGCCTCAAGGTGAAGCTATGAAAATTAGCCTTGAGGAGAAGCCTCACTATAAGGTAATTTTTTTTTATAGATAAACAAAGCAAATATATTAACAGAAAAGGGCCAAGCCCCAGAGCATACAAGGAGTATACAAGGGGAGAAAAGCAAAAGGGTAGCGAAAAAGAAAACCTACCACCCAACCAAAAAAAAGGCTAAAGACCCTAGAGAATACACATTAGCAAGGATACAATAGAGTACTCCCCCTCACGAATTAGACCTACCCAAGAAGTAAGGGAAGTAATGAAGGAATGTTTCAGCCTAATGGGAGACAAAATGTCACTATCAAAAACAACCTTGTTTCTTTCCTTCCAAATCACTCATAAAAGATTAGAGAGAGCCGCCTTCCACTGTTTTTTTGCTTTCTTTCTAATGGGAAAAGTTGTCTAGCCCAATATCATGTCTCTTATCAGGAAGGGGCAGGCCCAATCCATTCCAGGTAGGGAAATAAGGGCTGCCCAAAAGCCCCAAACTAAAGGGCAATGAATCAAGCGGTGGTCTATGCTCTCCTCGGCTTTTTCACAAAGGGGGCATCTATTGCTAGGTAAAAACCCCTTTTTTGTAGTTGATCCATTGTCAAAATCTTTCCCCACCAAACTTCCCAAATGAAAACACTCACTTTTGGGGAACACAGCTGTTCCATATAAGACCTTCTGGTAATGCTCTATGAGTGGCTCCTTCCAAGTGTCTATAGTTTGCTCTTACAGAGTAAGAGCAATCAAGCTGAAAAATTTATCCTTTTCCCTCTAGAGAATTTTTTTTGCTACTTATCAAGTTGATAAGTCTCTCGATTTCTTCCATCTCCCAGTCATTGAAAGGTCTGATAAGCCCCAGGTTCCAATCTCCTTCCCCCCTCATGGTATCCCATACCTCATCCACCTTAGGCCCCTTTGAATCAACCACCACATGCAACGTTGGGAACTACTCACACAGTGGGTTCCCCCCACACCACTTGTCCTCCCAAAATCTAATGTGTTACCCATTACCCAGAATGAGATTACAATCTTGTTTCAGCTGTTGAGCTTCTCTTCAAATGTATTTCCAAAGGCCCACCCCAAAACTCCCCCTTAGCTCCTTAGAAAACCAGCCCCTTTTTCAAACCCATATTTGACTTTGATCAGTTTTTTCCAATGAGGGTTATCTATCCTCCATAGCAAATCTCCAATTCCATTTACCTGGAAGAGACTTATTCAACTTTATCAGACTACAAATGCCCAAACCACCTTTTTTTTAACTAGAGCAAACAGTATCCCATTTATTGGATGAAATTTTTTGTCCAAATTCCCTCCACCCCAAAGGAAGTCCCGCTGAATTTTCTCCAATCCAATCTCCAATATAAGGTAATATGCAAGCCCCATTGAGGCTTAAGCCTCAAATATTCAAAGGGTTTTAATGGGTTTAACGCTTTTATGGAGTTTCTACATGGTAAAAATATAAACTGTAAGGTTGGGTTGTAAATGAGGGTCATAGTTATTTGTTCGATTTTTTTAGTTTGGATGGGGTGTAAATGAGGGCTGGTGGGTCTTCCCTGCTCTTCTTTTGTATCCCTTTTGGCTCCTTAAGTTTACTTCCAGTATGCAGTAAGGTCGTCATTTGGGTTTCTCCTTGTTTCTATTAATATATTTACCTCTTTTGTAACTAAATAAACTGATTCAGAAATTATATATGTATTTTCTTACTTTGAACGATTGCAACTTGCAAGCTATCTCTTTTTTACAAGAGCCTAGGTTGACTTATACTTCTTGAAAAAGGAAGAAAAAAAATCATACAATGATTTCCTGATTCTCTACATAATAGTCTCAATAGCTATATACTCTAAAAAAGTAACAAACATAATTTCAAGATGTTCAAGCCTTAATATTCAACTGTCTTATGAATTGAGCTTTGTGAGGTTTTGATATAGATTTGTGGGAAATTATGTAAATAATATATTTTAGGAAAGAATCAAGGTCAATAATCTGATTCTAGAATCAGCTATGGGAAGTAAATAATCAAATCCCAAGATTTAGGGAATTGGTTATAGGAACTTCCTTTTTCAGTGTACAAAATATGTGTATATATAGTGTGTTACATAGGCTGTACAAATTCATTCAGAAATTAATAAAATTTCCAGCTCGGTTATGTTTTCTTCATGGTATCAGAGCCTTAGTTTTTATGAGAGCCTTTTCTGTCCAGCCTTCATTGTTGGGACCTTTCCTGTGCAGCCTTCATTGCTGTACACAGCCTTCATTTTTGGGAATTTCTGTGCAGCCTTCATTGCTGCACCTAACCTTTTCAGCCATTTCAAGCTTCTCTTGTGCCGCTTTTTTTCCTAATTTTCTCCAGTTTTTTCATTGTTGTACCAGATTTTTCAACCATCCTTCAACCTTCATTCCTATTTTCAAGCCCTAAGGTTTCTAGGGATTCCTTTCTGCATCCTCCATTGTTGTACTGGTTCTTTGAGGGAATTTTCTGGGAAATTTTTTGGGCAACCTTCATTGTTGTACCAGATTTTTTCAGTCAATTTTCAGGCTACTTCATGCCAGCTTTTTCGCTTCCTTTTCCAGCCTTCATTGCTGGTGTGATCCTCAACCTTCATTGCGGATTATTTTCTGTGGCCCCTACTATCTTTATTTCTTGACCGTCTACTATTGTTTCATCAGCATCGATCGTGTCAGACTCCATCTCTTCAACTATTGAAGGAGAACAGGTTGTGTGCTCTCAATCAGAGCTAAAAAATATTCAACTATCTTCCGCTTCACATCAACTTTGGGCAGTTCATTGACACTTTGTAGATGAGACTTCCTAATTTCTCTTGATTAAATGTTTCAAGTAAATGAGTTTAAGAATGCTTGATCCTGATTCCGTGCCACTCGACCATATGACCCTTAATCCAAATCAATTTAAAACCTATTTACCTTGTCCAAGCAATAGGAAAATTGTTGTTGGCCGATGGAACTACCACCACAAAGTTCCGGTATAGGAGATGATGTCCTGTAAGCTACCTCAACTGGGGTTCTTAAAAATGTGTTCTTCATGTCCCCAACTATCCACTAATCTTGTTTCAATACAAAAACTTACCCCAAGATTTAAGTTGTCGTGGTTATATTTGGATGCCCTTTTGTGAATTTCAAGACCGTGGTTCGGGAGTGAAAGATCGACTTGCCAAGGAGCGGACTCTACTTCTGAGTAACATCTAGTCACCCAAAACTATTAGTTAAGTCTACTTTGTCTACTTCCTTTTCTTCATCAAAATAAAGATGTCATTTGTCACACTCATATGCCTAGGTCACATGCCTTTTTCCACATTAAAATTAATGTTTCCTACCTTGTTCAAGGGACTAGATATTCAACCTTTTCATTGCGACATTTGTGAGTATGAAAACATACTCGTGTAATAAAAGATCTTCTTCTCCATTAGTAATAAAAGATCTTCTTCTCCTTTCTTTCTAATTCATAGTGACATTTGGGGACCATCCACCATTTCAAATATCTCAGGATCCAGGTGGTTTGTAACATTTAAGCTGGATGATTGCAGTACAAGAGTTTCTTGATCCATTTGCTCAAAATAAACTGATGTAAGTCATAGCGCCTTCCCTCGCTTTTTTGTACAATGGTTCAAAATCAATTTGGTACAAAAATCAAGAAAATCCGCTCAGACAATGTTCATGATTATTTCAATCAAATTTTGTCTCAATGGTTTCAAAGGAAGAATCATACATGAAGCATCTTGTATTACCACTCCCCGACAAAATGGGGTGGTAGAGAGGAAAAACCGTCATCTTCTTGAGTGTACTCGAGACTTATTGTTTCAACAAAATATACCAAAATCCTACTGGGTAGAGGCTGTACTCACATTAGCATATGTCATAAACAAGATTCCTTTTAGAGTTTTGGGATGCAAAAGTCCACTAGAAACCTTGTCTCAATTCTATCCGGACATTCGATCCTCCTTCAACCTTGCTCCTTAAGTTTTTGGGTGCACATCCTTTGTCCATATTCACAATCATAATTGGGGGAAATTAGATCCTAGAGCCCTTAAGTGCATTTTTTGTGGGTACCACAGGAAACTTATGTTCAGCTTAATGTTACATTTGCTGAAAATAAAGTCATACTCTCCTCCACCCTTATCTTCAAGGAGTATTCATACTTGAAGATGAGGAGTCAACCATATCACCACTAGAAATAATCCGCTCATCCAAGTCATTCAAATCAAAAGAAACCACTTAAGTGTTACAAATTTCTTTGGAACCAATTCCAATATCACAATCCAAAGAGTCGGTAGAGGAAAAAGAAAGAAGACAATTTTTCGTGAATCTTGATCGTGTATGCAAGGAGAAGGAAACTCCTATGGCAACAAGGGAAGCAAGAAATGGGCCTCATGGAACCAAGTCCTAGAAATGAGGTAACAATTCTTGAACATAACTCAACTCCTATTCTTGATCATGATCTACCTATAGCTTTGAGAAAAGGAACCCGTGAATGCACAAAAAGGCCACTATATCCATTGTCTCACTTTGTGTCTTTCCAAAGATTTTCCTTAAATCATAAAAACTTCATGTCAACTTTAAGCACTATTCCTATTCCCAACTCATTGTCTAAAGCATTATCAAAGAGAGAATGGAGACTTGCTATGGAGACTGAAATGGATGCATTACAAAAGAATGAAACTTGGGAATTGGTTGATCTACCTAGTGGTAAGAAACCAGTGGGTTGCAAGTGGGTGTTTGCGTGAAATTTAGCGATGGCTCCCTTAGAACGATACAAGGCAAAAAAAGCGCTACTGCAAAGCAAGATACTCGCATTATTACTGAAATGATTATCGCTAAAACATTTGCCCTGAAGTAGTAAAGCACATGAATACAAAGAAAATTTTTACTGTGGCCCTTAATGCTAATTTTGATTGGGAATTGCAACAATATGATGTAAAAAATGTTTTCCTTCATGGTGAGTTAGAAGAAGAGATTTACATAAGTATTCCACCAGGGTTCCATGGGAATGATGGAAACAAGGTTTGTCAGTTAAAGAAGACACTATATGGGTTAAAGCAGTCCCCACATGCTTGGTTTGGAAGGTTTGCCAAGGTTATGATAGCTAAGGGTTACAAACAAAGCCAAGGAGATCATACACTTTTCATAAAACATTCAATTTCAGGGGGAGTCACAGCATTAATTATGCGTGTGGATGACATTATTGTGATAGGGAATGATGAGAAAGAGAAAAAATACCTTGAAGCAGTGCCTAGCCAAGGAGTTTGAAATAAAAGATTTAAGAAATTGAAGTATTTCCTTGGAATTGAGGTGGCTCGGTCCAAGCAAGGCATTTTCATTTCTCAACATAAATATGTTATTGATCTTAGGGAAACAGGTATGATGGCTAGTAAACCAATTGTGACTCCCATTGAACAAAATCACAAATTGAGTGAAGCACTTGGAGAGAAGAAAGTGGACCGAAAAATGTACCAACGGCTTGTTGGGAGAATCATTTATCTTGCACATACTAGGCCAGACATAATCTATTTAGTGAGTGTAATCAATAAATTCATGCATGATCTGAGAAAAATTCATCTACAGCCTGTCGAGTCCTCCATTACTTAAAGGCACATCTAGGAAAGGGAATCTTAGTCAAGAAAACATCAAATATTGCTTTGAAAATATACACCGATGCAGATTTTGCAGGGTCTTCGTTGGACAAGCGGTCAACTACAAGCTATTGTACCTTTCTTGGGGGAAATCTAGTATCTTAAAGGAGTAAGAAGCAAAATGTGGTAGCACGGTCAAGTGCAAAGGCAGAGTTTAGAGCTATGGCAGCAGGAGGATGTGAATTGTTGTGGGTCAAGATCATTCTAGAAGATTTGAAGGTTCAATGTAAGCCTATGAAACTATATTGTGATAATAAATAAGCAATCAGAATTCCTCATAATCCAGTGCAACATGACCGAACAAAACACATAGATATAGACAGGCACTTCATCAAAGAAAAGTTAGATAGTGGGTTAATTTGTACTCCATATGTTCCTACAAGACATCAATTGGCAAATGTGCTAACAAAAGGGCTGTACAGTAATGTGTTTCATAAAAAATTTTGCAAGTTAGGAATGGAAGATCTATATTCACCAGCTTAAGGAGGAGTGTGGGAAATTATGTAAATAATATATTTTAGGAAATAATCAAGGTCAATAATCCGATTCTCGAATTAGCTATGGGAAGTGAATAATCAAATCCCAAAATTTAGGGAATTGGCTATAGGAACTTCCTTTTTCAGTGTACAAAATATGTGTATATATAGTGTGTTATATAGGTTGTACAGATTCATTCAGAAATTAATAAAATTTCCAGCTCAGTTCTGTTGTCTTCAAGAGTAATAAGTTTTTTCCTTGATATAAGACTAGGATTAACACGAGTGTTCAATAACCATGATAAGATTTGTTGACTGACTTAGCACCAAAGGGATGAAGCTTTTTTTTTTTTTTTTTTTTGGTTATCTTATGTGTGCTATTGTGTTCATATAATGCACCCTTTTCTTTAGATGTAGTTGATATACATCCGATTTTTCCTATTCAAAAATACTAGGGTTAGACTTTTTATAAAGTAAGGCTTAGTCACCCATTAATCCCCTTAATGGGAAGAAGAAATACAGAAGTTGTTAGTCCTTGTAATGGTTGAACTTTATATAATTAAGTTCATATTACTAATAAAGGAAGGATGAAAGACCGCTATAACTAATGGACGAAGAAGAATGCTTAAACATTAACAATAATAGAGATTAGATATGATTATGATTCCTTGGATGATCCTTAATAGAGATAGCAATCACAATGTTTAAGGATATTTGATAAAGACATAAGTGGATCTATGAAAAAGAGAAACTAAACTAAAAGCCATTGATATGAAAAACAACTAATTTGATTATCACAAATCACACACATTTGTTATTTCAATTTTCATGTGATTTATTAATATTTGTTCCTTATTTTAATTTTTTTCTTTTAACTATTATTTTTCTTTTGATAATTTTTTATTTATTCATTTGTATAGATGCTAACCACCTTTAGCCTTTTGAAATGCCGGTGTAGGTCTATCGTTGAGGCTAGAATCAAGTGGTAAAGGGTTGGGATGGGATTTTAGGAGGTTCTAAGTCTAAATCCTAATGGGGGACCAAGAAAGGAAATAAAAAATGGTATTGACCCATATTTTTTTAGCCTTCCACTTATTCTAGTGCTCCCTCATCCTAACTCATAGTTCTCCACTTACAGTTCCATCACTAATATTAGTTGCAAATAATTGAACCATCATGGATCACTATCCTTATCAAGAATCAATATTAACTCTAACTTTTCAAGAGAAAATTCATTTCTCATTCCATCTCTTCAAGTACTCATCCTCCTTAATAACTCTAGTCCAATTGCTTCCATTTTCAAACCTGTTCCTTCTCCTATAATCCAATGATATTTTTTCATCATGACCGAGAATATTCATAGATATATTTCTAATACGATTAGGAAATCTAGCATTACGAAATATTCTATACAATATTCTTTTCAAAAAGGACTATATGTTAATTAGAAATTTGAGAAGCAATGTAACACATTTTCTCCCAACTATCCAAAAGATGCATAACGAGTAACACACCATGCGTTTTTTCATTTTTTTTTTTAACCCATAAAATCCTAATCTTTTGGTAGGACCCAAGACCCACAAAACAAGAAAAATAATGTCATAGAACTCTTGCATTGACTAAATGAATAACGATCTAATCAATGGATTCTTTCTCTAAGTGACAAAGGAAAGATTTGTTTCCCAGGGTTAAAATCTTTCCCCACCTCCCAAGTAAAAAATTAAGAAAAGAAAAATTAACTTTTATAATAAGAGATAATTGAAGGAAGAATTATATGTTTCATTAATCACAAACAACCTATTTATATACAAGGCAATCCTAAATCAAATAGGAAAGAATATGAAGTTTCCTAACTCTACATGAACACATGATTCTTTTTCCAACTAGTTTCTAATTCTACAACACTATAACACTCTCCCTCAAGTTGAGGCATAGATGTTGATCATGCCTAACTTGTTACAGAGATAACTTACCCGATCCCCACTCAAAAGCGCTCATAAATTATCTCCCCTAACTATTCTTCGCTCATATCCCCGTAAATCAACCCTAATTGGATCTTCTCACGGAAAAAATGACAATCTATGTCAATATGTTTGGTTTGTTCATGAAATACCGGGTTTGATGCTATATGCATGAAAGCTTGGTTATCACACCAAAGCTTCACTAGTAATGAAGTTTCGATGTCCTAAGGTGGACTTCCCCAATTTCCTTAGATCCCGCCCCTAGTCCATCCGAAGCACTCCACCTCCCTCGCTTGTCCATGCTTCTTATACAATATTCCACATCCAAGAGCTTCTTTCAAGTAACATAGGATATGTTCTACAACTACCCAATGACTAACTGTGGAAGATGACATATACTGACTCAACCCACTTACTGAATAAGCAAAATCCGAGCGAGTTATAAAGAAGGGGTAATTCACCCTCCCAATCCAAAGCCTTCTCCGTGATCTCCTCGTGATCTCAAATAGTTCTCCTTCCTTAGTTAGTTGTACATTAGGAGCCATAGGAGTACTACATGGTTTAGCGCCTAATTTTCCCGTCTCAGATAACATATCAAGTATATATTTTTGTTGAGATAATAAAATTCCCTGCTTACTTCTCACGACTTCAACACCAAAGAAATACTTCAACATTCCTAAATCCTTTGTGTGAAACTAACTGTGAAGAAAGGATTTAAGAGATAATATACCTTTGGAGTCACTCCTAATGATGACAATATCATCCGCATACACTACCAGTAGTATAATACCAAAACTAGAGTTCTTATAGAAGACAGAGTGGTCAGATTTACTTTTCTACATGCCAAATGTCTCAACTAGCTGACTGAATTTGTCAAACCAAGCACGGGGACTCTGTTTCAAACCATACAAAGATTTTTGAAGAAGACACACCTTCCCTATCTCCCCTTGAGCAACAAACTCCGAAGGTTGCTCCATGTAAACACCTTCCTAAAGATCTCTATGTAGAAATAAGATTCTTGTACATCAAGCCGACGTTGAAGTCCTTAACTAATATAAGAAGCAACAAGAGAAATAACAGACGTAACAAATGTCAACTTAAATTTACAAGAGAAAATGTATCGAATAATCAACTTCATAAAGCTGAAGATAACCTCTAAAGAATGCGACGAGCCTTCAATCTAGCAACAAACCCATCAAGATTAAACTTGACTGCAAACACCCAACGACAACCAAGAGCCTTCTTACCAGTAGGTAAAGGCATAAAGTCCCACGTAATTATCATTATCTAAAGCCCGTGATTTCATCTATCATAAAGACTATCGCCTCAAACTGCTGTGAGATAAAGCCTCACCGACAAGTTGTAAGCAGAAAGGTAATCACTAGATGCACAGTTTGGGAATGTTATAGCACGACAAATGATTATAGGAAACAAACAAAGAGATTAGGTGAGCACACTGTCGTTTACCTTTATGGAGAGCAATCTGAAGATCGTCATTTTGAATTGGATCTGTGGATAGTTAAATCGATGTCGGGACTAGAGACTAGAGGTTTAGCGCCGAGAATACACCCATAATGGAGGTTTAATCAGAATGTGAGGCTGTGGAGTAAGAGAGGAAATAATGTATACTAATAAATCATCATCCTCCCCCTGACTAGTAACAGTACAAGAGAGAGGGAAAACGGGGTACTCTCAAAAAATGTAACATCAATATACACAAAATATCGTCGAATAGGAGAATAATAACATCGATACCCTTTTAGAACATGAGAGTAACCCAGAAAAATGCACTTTAAGGACTTCGAATCAAGTTTAAAGACTTGTGGACAAACATCCTGAATAAAACATGTGCATCCAAAAACCTTATGCTCAATAGGAAACAAGGGATTATTAAGAAACAATTGATGATAAGGAGTTGCCCAGTTTAGAACCGATGATGGCATCCTATTAATCAAGAAACAAGCGGTAGAGACTACATCAGCCTAAAAGTGTTTGGGAACATGCATCTCAATAGCACCCATACGCCCTCGAAGACGTCATTCTTTTCTCAACTACCCCATTCTGAGAGGGTGTATCCACACAAGAGGTTTAATGGTGAATCCCGTGTTGTAACATGAAAGATTGAAAAGTTCAGATAAATATTCTTTGGTATCATCACTCCTTAATATTTGAACAGGTATATGAAATTGGGTTTGAATTTTAGCACAAAAGGCAGTGAAATGAGAAAATAACTCAAAACGACTTTTCATTAAAAAAAGCCAAGTCACACAGGAGAAATCATCAACAAAAGTAACAAAATATTTAAAACCAATGAGGAACATAACTGGATAAGGACCCCAAACATCGGAATGAATTAACTCAAAAGGACCGGAAGCTCGTTTATTGACTCTAAGACTCAAATGCATGGGATGAAACTTAGCATATTGACGCGACTCACAATTCAACGAGGACAAACTAGAAAATTGAGGAAATAATTTCTTAACAGAGAAAGAGACGGATGACCCAAGCGACAATGAACTTCATACGGGCTAGCAATCCCAATATCAATAGGGCTTTGGAAACTCTGCATCAAGCATCAAGGTCCCCACTTCGGTCTCTACCACAACTCGTCTCACAAAAGATCCTGAAATAGACAATAACCAAGAAAGAATGAAATACTGCAATCAAGTGTTCGAGTAAGTTTACTCACATAAATTAAATTAAAAGAAATTTTTGGTAAACTTAGAACAAAATTCAAAGGGGTGAGAGGAGTAGGATTAATTGTGCCCGACCCAAACACAAGATTTAGACCCATCAGCTAGGGTGACAGTAGAAGTAGAGAGTGTGACTGAAATGTGGTGAATAAACTAGAATTACCTGTCATGTGGTCGGTGGCTCCAGAGTCAATGACTCAGTTGGAGGAAGAGGACATAAGGCATGTGTCGGGTTTACCTAACTAGACAAGTGCAGTGATGGGAGTAGAAGCAGGCTTCAATAACTTGGCATACTCATCTGCAAAAAGCACAACTAACTGCTCTAAGGTATTACTTGTAGACACAACGTGAGCATATTGAAATCTTCGATTCATTTCATAGCGTGCCTTCCTACACTCCTCCGACATGTATACCGCTGCAGACACAATACTATTGCTACAACTCCCTCGAGGACTAACCCGAGGCTCAAGAGTCGATCCACCAAGCCTTTGATTTGTCAGTTTCACCGCTCATAGTTACTATTTTTACCGACCAATGCGCTGTTTATCCGACACAGGATGGGAGATCTCTATACGTAATAAATTGGCTGAAAGTCTCCTGTAGCGAGGAAAATCTCGGGAATTGAGAGAATCTGAGATTTGGCCATATCAAATTCTGAAGGAGGACTAGCTAGAAAACTCATAACCGCCATCTGTTCTCTCTGAGTTTGTTGGACTTTGATATCGCGACTAGCGTGGCAAAAGAACATATTCAACTCCCTTTATAAGTTTTCACTCCATGAAGGCGTGAAGAGACTCCATCATGTTTTTCAGGTCGATGAAAAGCCTTGCATACCTCAAATATTCGTGAGATGTTCCCTTTCCCATAATACAGAAACTCCAAGTAATCCATTAATTCTTTAACAAATTCACAGTGATTAATTAAACCGATTACCTCACTATCAATGAAATTACGAATTTATAGATAAAGGCGGCCCATCTTCCTCCATCCACTATTCTTTCGAATCATCAGTTGGTGGGTCCTTAGTGAGATGAGCAGCCATACGAATGCTCCTTACATAGAGGCGAATTGTTTTACTCCAATCCAAATAATTGAGTCCATTCAGTTTGTGTTTCATGATTTTAGACATCATCGAAACCACTTCCAGCACTAAAGCAGGCTTCTAATCATCCGACACCACAACAAACTTCTTCTCAGAGGTATCACTCATTAGAACAACAAAGAGAGCATCCCAGAGACAAGAAACAAAAAATTCCTTGAAGAAACATTAGGTTCGCACCAATTTTTCACTTAAAACACCAAAAATAGTTGGTGTTTGGCACCATAAACTAGATAGATGAAGTCTCGAGGCCAAGACGCACCCTCCTGTAGTCGTTGGAGACTAATCGAAGCAGCCACGTACCCCCACGTGCACCGTGTGTGAAACAGGGGCAAAATCGTTGTGTTTCTGGCCACCGGACTTAGTGGCGGTGGTCGTTGGAGGTCGAAGCTCCTCCTCAGGTGGGCGGAGTCACCCCACGTGCCCTTGAAGTTGGTGTTTCAAAGAAACACCCCACGGCTCTTCTCCTCTTCTCTGTTTTTCCGAAAATTCTCTCAAAAATTTGCCTTTTCTACAGCAAATTCAAAACCAGACTCTGATACCATGTAATCAAAGATAGTTGAAGAAAGAATTATATGTTTCATTGATCACAAACAACCTATTTATATACAAGGCAATCCTAAACCAAATAGGAAAGAATATGAAGTTTTCTAACTCTACATGAATTCATGGTTCTTTTTTCCAACTAGTTTCTAATTCTACAATACTATAACAACTTTCAACAACCAAGAGTGTCAAATAACACCTGTCATAAAAGATATGAAACTTCCAAAACATAGTAAAAAGCTTTAACAGTTCTTTGACCGTATCCAAATCACCTTATCTTTCTCAACCAATAGTCCCAATGTTTTCACGTCTACGGGGGGTTGAGGTGTAAGTCTTTTGTGATCACATTATATAATTAATAATTATTTTATAATATATTAAAAACAACATATTGAATAAAAAAATAAAATAAAATTGAAATTTTTGGAATAAATAATTAATATCCATATTTGGAATATGTTGATATCCATTTCTTCTAACTTATAATAAAATAATTTATGTTAATTTATTTTTAAATAATTTCTTTCAAATAAATTATTTGAATGATTAAAGTAAAAAATAAATTATAATTTTCTGAATATGTATAAAATGTTAATATTCATTTTGAAATAATCAGTTTAAAATAATTTTCCAATATAAAATGATTGTATTTTACCAAAATAATTTATTATTATATTTTTAAAACTATTTTTTATAAACAAGTTACCAAATATATTCACTTTTATAGAATTATCCAATATAATTATCTAATATATTTTGATAAAAAAACATAATTATCCATTATAAAAATATAATTATCCAATATAAAAATATAATTATTCAATATAAAAAAACCACTTTTTATTTTAAGCCTTGAGGCATTTTGGGGCCGTGCCTCAAGGCGAGCGTCCCTAGCGCCTTTTAAACAATGTCCAATACCACAAGCCATGGGAATATAAGATTGGGCAATGCCTATATCTCATTACACTCTAAAAGCACCACTTCACTCCATCCATCCTGCCTTGTTCCAGCGAACCCTGTCAAATGTTTCCCCGATGATACTCAAATCAACTAAACCGCTTGGATACTATTCTTGTTTTTTGTTTTCCAGAAAATAGAGAATAATAGTAATGTCTATATATCTGTATAAAATATTGGAACTCTTAAGGGCTTAAATTGAAAATGTAATGGTTGTTAAAAACTAATTTAAAAAGTTAAGGTCCTGAAGCAATAATTTAAAATAAATAAATAATAATTCACCCCAAATTACAAACATGAACTCTTCGATTTGAAAATTTATAAGCATTTAGATGAGTAATTCAAATACCTTCAATCCCAATTTCATGGGCCGAGAATGCTCTTGATAGCTGAATCAACCTTGAGATCATAACAGCAGGCAGTGTAACTGCTCCCAGAAGAATCCCCGAGGAAGCACCTGGCCTGGAAATAAAAATTTAACGGGAAAAAAAGAGCCAAAAGGAAATTCAGAATCACAAGAAAACCAATAACCTGGATGAGTAACATGAAATCCATGAACCCTAAATAACCGAAAGGTAAGTCGTCTGCGATTCTATAATCCATAAGCAAATATCTACAGGCAAATACAAATTTCATTCAGAGATAAACCCTAATCCAACATTAGTCGCCACTACGTTATGATCTGAAAAGGCAATTAAGGATCATAAAAAATAGATTTTCCACTTAATGGCGCCTAACACAAATCTGTAGCATAATAATAAATCCGTGACAATTTTAGCTTTCTCCACACAAAAACTACAAATTTCTTGCAGTTTCTCTCAATTTATTCCCGCGTTTTCCCCCCAAAAACTTAATCCCACCCCCGGAACACCAA
Source organism: Tetrastigma voinierianum (assembly GCA_016808115.1). Taxonomy (NCBI): domain Eukaryota; kingdom Viridiplantae; phylum Streptophyta; class Magnoliopsida; order Vitales; family Vitaceae; genus Tetrastigma; species Tetrastigma voinierianum. The sequence goes on along the minus strand of JAEQBH010001228.1, from coordinate 126,156 downwards.
CAAAAACCAGATGCAAAAAAAAAAAAAAAACCTCCTAAAGAAAATGCATCGCAAAAATTGACAAGTAAGATGAGAATTCCAGGAAATTTAGAGAAATTGATGAAGAAACCTGGTCTGAAATGGGACGGAGAAATTGGAATTGTCGAGGCGAATGTCGAGGAAGAGGGCGGCGATGGTAAGGAGAGAGAGAGCCAGGGCCTGGGAGAAAAGAAAAAAGGGAGTGGAGAAGAGGATGGCGGAGATGAAGAGGAGGACCACGGCTCTCTGCGTAGTTCCCGAGAACGACAAGACGCCATGAGGATGACGCCACTCCGATGAGCGCAGTGCTGGCTTCAAAGGATTCAGAGACAAGGGAGATAGAAAGAAAGAGCTTGCGCGCGCCACGAGGGGATGATGGTATTATTAGTTGGTTGACTGTCCCCGCCCATCAACGTTTCTGTTACATTCAGTTTCAACAACTCCTCCGGTCGGTGTTTTTCATTTTCTTTTCTTTTTCTATCGCTTTATATATATATAAATTCCGGTGGAAACTCCATTCTCGATATGATGGGAAATATTAAATATATATATGACCGAAACGAGCCGCGTTAAATGGAATGAGCTCAGCGCCAAATAACGCGTTAAATTGTAAATGGTCACCGGTTTTGACCTTCACATTGCTGATTTAGGGATGACCAGGCGTGTTTGGTACGCGGAGACCAGAGGATCGCCAATTTTGGATAAAGTGTTAATTGAAGTGCGACGTTTGATAGATCTTGGATCGGCTAGCTTGGAATGAAATTAGTGAATGTGGAGTTATTTTTTGTCTTTGGTTTTATTTTTGAAATGGGTAGGTGCTATGGAATGTGGGAGACCAAATATTTTCATAAGTTTTTCTGAAAAATAATTAATGTAGCCAAAAATTTAATAGAAAATTTATTTAACAATATATTATCAAATAACTAATAATAAATACATGAAATAAAAAAATAGCTTAATATATTATATATGATATAATATATTATAAAATATAAATTTAACAATATATAAATTAGAATATATATTATCTAAAAATATATTATGAATTTTTTATAAATTATTTATTAAAAACATTATAATAATAATTATTATGTATATTAAAATATAAAAAATAAAATAATAATAAATTATTTTAAGGCTCTGTCGAGTGAGAACTGTGTGTATTTTGGATACGTGTCGTATTCTTCATTCGGGCGTTTATGCCACGAAACCGTTTCACAGCTTTGAGATTTTCGGCGTAAAAATCACCGTCGCAGAAGTCGGTAATGACTTATCGAAAATGGGAGAAAAATTAAAAACATCTCGTAATTCGTGAAACTTTTAGGTTCTTAGATTCGTGAGGCAATTACTTATTTGTAGGTTCGTTCGTCGTTCGAGATCCCAGAGAATTTTCTAGGCTTCTGGGACCCTTATGACAATTTATTAGCCGCAGTAACGTTTTGTCGTTTTGAAAATTCCCGTTTTTTTTGGGTTTCTGATAGCAATCACTGAACAGTGCCAGTTTGAGAAAATAGAAGCCAAAACCTATTAAAAACCGATTAAAATTAAATTAAACGTGTAAGTAGAAAGATGAGGCTGGGCGGAGATAGAAATAATGCGATAAGTTGACATCCTTACTCACTCTGCAATGTTAAAAAATAAGCATTTGCTACTCAATCTTTATTAAGTGCTTTATTCGATTAAATTTAAAAAAATTCTAATCGATTGGTAAAAAAAAATAAACACCATCATGTTAGTAGGTGTGTATGCCGAAGCGTGGGATAAAAGGGTCGTAATTTTGTGCAGGCGTCGAGCCGAGACGTATTAAATTTAATGCCGGTCTGGTCTGACCGGATTAGTCCCGGTCAGGAAATCTGAATTAATCATGTGCTTAATCCTGGCATTACCAAACATGGCCTAATGGGTTTGATGAGACGAATCCGGATTCCGGATTCCGGATAAAGAAAAAAATCAATTTCAGTCCAAACCAATCTATGAATGGGTCTTTCTTTTAAGTCAATAGAGATTTATCGTCCTTATGATCCTTTCGAATTCTCTTCCTGTTGGATTTTAGGGTTGGGTCGCCCAAAATGGGTCTATGACCCTTGTTGCTGAGCCCGACTTGTTTGAATATAAATGGCGGTTAAATGGAAGTTAACAAGCGGAGTTAATATATAAGAGATATCTAAAGAAAACTCTCTGCAGCTATAAATACCTATAAAATGAAGAAATTTGGCGTGAAAATAAGTGGCATTTCATTTATGTAATTGTTGCTATTTAATCCGGTGAGTAAAACAAGATCTACATATTAGTTGTAGTGCTTTCTCTTGTATGTATCCATTATCTATAATTTTTCCATCATTGGTATCGAGCCGCTTCATGTTGCTTTACGGTGATGTTTAAATCACGTATTTACTTGTGATGAAATCCTTCATAGAGATATCATAATTGATGAGTTTTTAAGTATATGTACAAATAATAAGTTGGAGCTCGACTAAGCACACCTCGAGTCATACGGACTTATCTTGTGAATTAAGAAGTCATTAGGTTGTGAAGAGGTACAAATATTATTTGTCAAATGATTTTTAAGGAGAGACTTTGTACATCTTGTGAATTATATAATGAAACCCGTGAAAAAGTTCGAATTGATTTGGCGGGGAGAATTAAAGATGTTTTTGAATTGGATAGAGTGAAGGTTTTGAGAAATGTTTTACCAACCAGTTACCAAAAAGTATTCTAGATTTCTTATTAGATAAGAAAATGAAGGAAACAAACAGTACCCCAACTTTTGTTGTTCTAGTTGTATTGGTCTACTTGAAAAGTCTAAATGTGAAAAGGGAACTTAGGATTCGGGAAATTACTACCTTAAAAAATACTCATAATCTTCCTGGTATAAAGAATAAGCCCAAGATTAAGTTTCCTAGAGAGCTAAATAATATATTCATTAGTTCACTTCCAGTTAAGTTCAGACGTTTGTAAATATTATGGATGTTTAATATTTCATTAACTTGTAGTTGTTTGATATTTTATATATATATAATATAAATATTCAATTTATTTATAGCAATTTTGAGTTCGTTTTCAATATTTATGATTTATATTGAATTTTATGATAATTGTGTACTTAGCGAAATTGCATGTTTTGATAATTGTCTTGTATGCCCACCTAATTAATTGGCTTAGTGATAGTCTCACATTAGGGATTTAGAGGATGATTGGAAGCATTAGTGACCTTTTGATCCCCAAACCTACATGTGAGTTGCTCACGATTAATTAGAGACTAGGCTGGGCTGTATGTGTATGGATGAAACATTAATGCATTGCAATTATGTCTTTCGTAAGAACTTAGTGTTTCTACAAACACGATATCTTACGCATCCCGAAAACATTATCGTGAGCTTAACAAAGGTGAAAAGCTAAATGGTGATAGTATGAGATTTGGAGCATGAAAGATTCAATATGTCTTCGGAAGCGAAAGCTCTTGAGGCACTCAATATTGTATTGGATGAGCCTGAGGCAGGGAATACGGCCCAACATAAAAGGGACCGGGAGGCTTATGAAGCTTGGAAGCGAAAGAATTCTCTAGCTCGCATAACGTTGCTCAGCAGTATGGAAAATGATATCATGCGAGAATTCAGAAGTTATGACTTGGCAATGGACATGAATTAAGCTTTAAAGAATAAGTTTAGTCTTTACTCCCGGTAACCAAACTCGAGATCCTCAATTAAATTTGACACCTACAAAAATCGAGATCATTGATGAAAAAGCATTTACGTGAGATGTCAAATATGATTTGTGAGTTAAGGACCTTGGTCATGTGTTGGCCAGACCAGTATAAGTCAGCGTAGTCGCTCCTTGCCTCGGTCTTGGGAGCATATGAAGTGCATTTGACCTGATAGAGAAAATATCAAACCTTGGATGATGTGGTGCGCCATCTTGAGCTAGAAGAGAAGAAAGAATTGAATCTTCAAACTTAATACAAATGTGTATATGGCTTAATCTAGCTCAAGAAAAACATAGGCGGCATAAGTATCGAGTGGGTTCGAAGACAAAATAAAGAGAAAACATTTCGGTAAAACATGGTAATGACCCGACACGAAAGGAAAACGTTCTTTCAAGAAGAAAAACATGGCGAATCAAGTGCTTGATTGTAATACCAAAGGGCATTTTGCCTGGTGCCACGAACCTAAGAAAGGTATTTGGCTATACTAAAGTTAGTGAACTTTGCGTAGCTAGTTACGTTTTTCCTATGAGATACATATCCTTTGTGGATTGTAGACTCGAGGCGGCAGGAACATGTAGCAAAGGGACTAAGAGACCTTACGTGGAATTTGGCGGAATACCACATGGAGCAAAGTGGATCTATGTGGGAAACAATGCGAGTTGCGAGTTCGAGGAATAGGCACGTACAGAGTTAGTCTTCTTGCGAGGTGAACTTTACTGTGCATGATGTTCTCTATCTTAGCGGATTCTTAGGGAAATTTAATTTTAGTGTTGGTTATGTTAAAACTAGGTTTTAATATATATCTTGCTAAGAACAATATTGAATTGTCTCTAGGAACTACTCATTATGGATCCGTTATGTATCAATGGTTTTATCATTATGGATACCGATTATTATGAATGTAATTTGAGTTATTATATGATAACGTCACATAATTCGAGATTGATGTGAATTTACGGCATGCTCTATTGGGCCATATTGGTCAAAATCATCAGATAGGCGGTTAAACAAGGACTACGTTTAATTATGACAAAGTAGATCCGCTTACTTCAGGAGCACCGCCAGCGTAAAAGTACCAAAACCATTTGGTAAAGGAACCGTATGTACTTTCGCACCGTCCATTCTCGACATATGGTCCAATGAATGTGAGAGCAAGGCATGGGGCTTATTATTTCATCACGCGCATGCATGATTATACCCGCTTCAGATTGCCTATTTGATAAATCATAAATCAGGAGGCAATAAGTCAGTTCCAGTTAAGTATGAGCTTAGTTGAGAATCAATTAGATAGAAAAATTAAAGCATTAAGAACCGATCGAGGTCGTGAATATTTGTCTGATCAGTTTAGACAACTATGTGATGAAAAAGGAATTCAACATCAGTTGACTATTCCAAGGACTCCACAAACAAAATGAAAATAAGTGAGAGAAGAAATAGAACGCTCCTTGAAATGGTTAGGTCTATGATGGCACAGACAAATTTGTCAATCACTTTTTGGGGTGATGCACTATTAACTGCCACATTTATCCTTAACCGTGTGCCTAGCAAGTCAGTTCCCACTACTCCATATGAGTTATGGACAAACATAAAACCTGACCTAAGTGTTTTAAGACCTTGGGGATGTAAGATATGTTCTTAATACCTCACACCCATGGTAAACTAGGTGCCCTGGGAAAGAAATGTATCTTTATAAGATACTCAACATCTCGAAAGTGGTATGTGTTTATAGTGAACACACACGGGAGTCTCACAGAATTTGAATCACGAGATGTCACATTCTTAGAGAATGATTTTCCTTAACAAGGTGATATCAATAAAGACTTGTATTTCTATGAGACCATGGTTTTTGATGATCAAGACTCACTTCATTCAAGTGGGAGCATTTTAGGAAATATGTTTCCAACCTGCGCGAATGATAATGATCTTGATCAAAATAGAAGTAATCCAAATGGGAGTACTCAAACATTTAAATATCCTAGTCCAAGTGGGAGCAATTTCAGGATAATAGAGGAATCTCGTTCTTCCGTAATCCTGGTCTCATGACGTAATGGTAGACAAGGCATTCCCCGTCGTCGTTTTGACATTGAGGGTGGTGAAGCCTTTATAGCCATTACACAAGATGAAGATGAGCCAAGGAATGTCACAGAGGCTCTCTCGGGCCCTGATAAGGAAAACTGGACAAAAGCAATGGAGGAAGAAATGGAGTCTATGAGATCAAATCGAGTTTGGGAACTTGTTGATCTTCTGAAAGAACGCAAGGCCATTGGGAATAAATGGGTTCTCAAAACAAAGCGTAAGGTTGATGGCACAATTGACAAATATAAGGCTAGATTAGTAGCGAAAGGCTACACACAACAAGAAGGAATAGATTATGAGGAAACTTTTCTCCTGTTGCGGAGATTCACCATTCAAGCCGATACTAGCTATCAGAAAGGGGCATAGCGGATCTTGAATTACATCAAATGGATATAAAGACAAAGATTTCTAAATGGTGATTTAGAAGAAAATCTAGCATGCAGGTTCAGAGGTTTTGTTAACGAAGGCCAAGAAAATAAAGCTCAGACTTTCAAGTCCATATACTGCCTAAAGCGCCTTCAAGACAATGGTATATTTGTTTCCATAATACGATCATATTAAATGGTTTTATTATGATTGACGAAGATCATTGTGTATATATAAAAAGATCCATGGACAAGTTTATAATTATGTCATTATATGTTGATGATATACTTATAGCTGGTAATAACAAGGAGTATGTAAATGAAATTAAAGGATGCTATCATCCAATTTCGAGATGAAAGATATGGGTGAAGCCGCTTATATTCTTCGGGAGTTAAGATCTCCGCAGATCGCTCAAAGAAATTGTCTCTCGTCACAAGAGTCGTACATCAATAAGATCCTGAACGAATCCAAACCCATCGATACCCTATTGCTAAAGCCGAAGGTCTTAGTCGAAGAACGTGTGTCCTAAACCCACAAGAAGTTAAGAGTATATGAGGAGTTCTCATACAAGTGCTGCGCAGTCTAATGTATGCCATGATGTGTACAAGACCTAATATTTGCTTTGTCGCTGCATGGTAAGCCGATATCACCCAACCCAGACCAAAAAGACATTGGAAAGCGCTTAAAAGGATACTAAGGTACTCTTAAAAGGAATTGGGTTAATTATCTATCAGGTTACGAAGGAAATGATCTCGCACCGAAGGTTAAGACCGATGTCGATCGGGAGGAGACTTAGATGAGAGAAAGTCTACCTCTGGGTACATCTTCTTACTCAACAATGGCGCTATATCATGGAATAGTAGGAAGCAATCCTGCATAGCCTTGTCCACAATGGAAGCTAAATTTGTAGCTTTTTCCGTCGCAGCACAAGAAGCATCAGGGCTCAAAGTTTTTTGATCACTGGGTGTAAATGCTGTGTGTTGATTCAGTTTTAGCGAACTATGACACCAAAGAATAGCATACAATAAAGGACCCTAAGTATCATAGCAAACCAAACACATAGATATAAAGCGGGTAACTTTGTAAAAGAGATGGTTGCACACAAGAAGGTGAACATGAAGTATATCCCTACGCGTGAATGGTTGCGTGATCCCTCGACAAACCGATTCCTCGAGATATATTTATAAAGCATGTGAAATCTCAAGGATCGCTGTAGAATATGATATACTATTGTAATACCTCTAACAATGTTCATGTTGTATTAATGTTCAACACAAATATGTTTGTTATAAGCTCACATATGTGAGTGTTTATTATTTTTTAGTAATACACTCGATTTATTGAAAAGTATGTTCGACAGATAAAGAGATTAAATTCTCTCACACCTGCACGCCTCATTAATTTTTTAGTAGTCGATGAGATGAGACAATTCTTAAGTTTATTATCTTAAGTGTTAATTGAGAGCCAAGCTTAAATATGAATGTCGCCTTGTTAACAAAAAACAAGATGAGATCTTATTAAAGATTGTAGTGAATTAATAAAAAAAAATTCACTTTATCCGTCTTATGTCATGCATTTCAGTTCTGAATGAACATGAAAGAAGTAGACGTTATAACCTGCTGGGACATTAAGAATGTCTCGAACCATTATCCAGACGTAATACATTACATAAAGACACTCCATGGGAAAGGAGAAAATACCAGAGCACGTGTTTCATACCATGTGCAAACATGACCAATATAGGTAATCAAAGCTCATGTCTCGCCTGACGTGAGACCTTTAATATGAATAAGAGCCTTATATTTATACCCTTATGACTCTATTCTATTCTAAGTTCTAATTTAATACTTGCTATTTTAGAGTGTTACCAAAGATCTATGAGAGATCTCGCCTAACTGTAAGACTACTAGTGCCAAATTAAATTTAAGTTAAGAGATTCGAAAGAGGAAGATCATTAAACGTATCACATTTTGTTTCAGATTCACCGCATACCAATTATAGAGTGTCTATAATTGCGAATACAATATATGATATATAAGATTGAGATCTTGGAGATTTGAATGTGATAAAATGATCTAGTAAGATCGCATACCTTAAGTCTAATACCATGATCTGCTTGTCGGTAGTTTCATATATTCCCAATGCATGTATACAAAGAGCTCAAGTATGTCGGGTCACACGATCTATTTTCTTGTATGAATTGGTAGAGTATAAGAGATGATGTTCTCTTTATATGATATTGAGAGAGAGCATGGATCCCATTTCTCGTATGAAAGGGGGAGATGTTGGATTTTAGGGTCGGGTTCAATTAAAATTCTAGTCCATGACCCATGATCTATGACTCAACTTGTTTTTGAATATAAATGACAGTTAAATGGAAGTTAACAAGTAGTTAATAAAATTATAAAGGGATATCTAAAAGAAAACTCTCTGCACTCTCTCATCTCTACCAAAAGGAAGAAATTTAGATTGTGGAAATAAGTGGCATTTCATTTATGTAATTGTCGTTATTTAATCCAGTGAAGCAAAACAAGATCTCTATATTCCGCTGTAATTCTTTCTCTGGTATGTATGCATTATCTCTATAATTTTTCCATCACTTCCATATATGCATGAGTCCCCTAAAGAAACCTCATAATCAGACAAAAAAATATCATTTAATGTCATTTCTCCAAATTCAAATTAAGTTTAAATTTATTATATTAATTTTTTTTTTTAAAGAGATTGGATGATTTAAAATTTATTCATAATATTTTAAAAAAAACTTTATACATTTATGTCATAATTTAAATAATGAATTAGATAAAGTTTCAAGGCAAAAAAAAAGGTAAAAATTAGTTTATATCTTTTTTTTTTATTCACTTTGTATAATATTATTATAATACTTTGTTCTTTAATTAGAACCTGTGGATTGGGATCTCCTGTAAATCAATCTCACCATTTTATTACTTGAGCCAAAAAAATTAGTTTAAAATACTTAGAGGTTACTAATTTTAATATATGCACTAGCATTTCAAAAATTAAGTTAAAGGATAATATTTTTAAATATCTCATTTGTTTATGAAAAATTAATAAAATGAAAATAAGCTGATAAAAGATGACATCATTTTTATTATTTTCTTTTACCTGTTTATTATTGATGCTCTTATTTTGATGGTTCTCCCGACTTAGTGTCATTGTGCCAATAATTATAAGTAATCAATCAAATAAGAATCTATTCAGAAAAATAACGAACAATACAATCTAATCTACGGTATTATTTCCATATAAAGTATTGCTAAATAAGTTTTAGATTTTTCAACAGATATTTTTAATTAAATTTATTTTAAAAATAAAGAAAATAAAACTTATATTAAAAACAAAAAGTTAAGAAGATTGCGTCGTGCAATAAGAGTTTTTTAAATTATAATTTAAACCAGTAAAATTATAGTGGAGATAAATATAGTATTTGAAATCTTTATAAATAAAGATAAAATAATTATTGTATAGAGTGTTCAAAGTTTAAGAAAACAGGCATTGAGGAAGGGAAAGAGTCTTCGATTCGAATCCAATGAGAATACTTTATTACATTATGACAAAATGCTTAATTATAAAAAAAAACAACAAAAAAAAGACAAAATAGTTGCTTACACAATGAATCCCATACATAGGGGCGGAGGGAGCATGCCTAGTGGGGACAGTTGTCCCTACTATAATTTTTGAATTTTTTTTTTATAATAAGATTTTAGAAATTTTGATCATTGTTATCTCCATTGAAAATCCTAAAAAAAAATTGTAATCAAAGATTATGAACCAAGACACATTCCTATTAAAGATTGCTCCATTAAAGTAAAACCATGGCTTCGCCACTATCTATACGTGAAAACAAATAATATTTTATAGAGTTGGCTAAATGGGTATTTTTATCCATCACTATTTCATATTCCTCATGTTATGTTTTACATGTCTAAGTCAATTAGTTACAAAGTTTAACATTTAAAGGCACGATGACATAATGAAAGAAGGGTTCGAATTAAAAATTAGAATGGTTCTTATATTGTATTAAAAGTGATTAGAGCTTTTAAAAAAGCATTATTAACTCTATTATGGGTGAAGGGTGGGCATGGTTCGGTTTGATGAACTGTTCAATTTTTTATTTGTTATTAATATGAATCATAAACTTAATCAATATTATTAACCAAATTTTTGATAAACCATTTTTTTAATCATATATTGATTTTTTGATTAACCATAATCAAAAAATAAATTTGTAATTCCATAAAAATTCAAATTAAAATAATTATTATAAATACAATAAAAAAATAGAAAAAAAAGAATAAATTGTAGTAATGTCACGACTCACACAAATAGCTTATAATTTGTTTCCATGGTTTTTAGAAGTAGGTAAGTCAAGACTCACTCAAATGGAGAAACATATTTTAGTTTTTTTTTATTAGTTTAACCGAAATCATGATTTTTATAATTTATAAACTAAAACTAAAAACCAAAATCGAGATTTGTATAAATAAAAAATAAAAATAAAAATTTAAGTGATTTGTATAAATCACGATTTTTTTATTGCAATCGAGATTTTTATAATTAGGTTAACCTTTTTTTTTTTTAGATTAGTTTCTTTGTTGTTTTTTATCCACCCCTAATTATGAGTGAGTGGAGAAAGTTAGCCCAATTTTCATCATAATCGTACCCAATATGAATTCGACATTTTTTTCCTTAAAAACTAAAGAAATATAAATATCATTATACAACATAAAACCTTAAACTTGATATATTCCAAATTGAATTCATTCACGTAAATAAAAATAATAATAATAAAAACTCAAACCAAACCTAAATATTAAAAAAATAAAAATTGATTAATCAAACCTATTCACTTATCATTAGATCAAACCAACTCATACTAAATTAAAAAGAAATTTATAAAATTTAAAAAGTAACACAAATCGTAATATTAACTAATATTTTATTAAAAACTATATATTTTTAATAAAATTTCTTGTATGTAAATTGATGAGTACATTTTGTACACATTACATCCCTACATTTTGGGTAATTTTAGAGTGTTTTTAGTTTATAAATAAGTGTTCTAATGCTATTTTTGCTCATATTTGCATATAGGTACAATCCGAGGCATATGGAACATCATGAAGCAATTTGGAAGCTATGGGAAGCTAAATTAAAGCAAAAGGAAGTGAAGTGCATAAATAGCCTTGAACTCGCGATGTGTGAATCTCATGTCGCGACATCAACATGCACCCACGTCATGACATGTGAGCCACAACGTCGCGACGCTATTGAGACATTCAAGCGAGACAACCCCATGGCGTCGCGACAAATGAGTCTCTCCGCGTCGGCGACACGAAAACTATCTGCAGCGAGTTTAGCTGTTCATGCCATTGTTTGGGGGAGCTATAAAAATAACACATTAAGGCTTAGAAAGAGGTTCGGTTCTTGTCTAGAGAGGTGGAGAGCACGAAATAAGCCCTAAGGTTTCCAACCCTAGGGCAAGGCTCTTGGAGGAAGAAGATCAAAAGAGGAAAAGATCATTTCATGTTTTCTTATTATTCTTTGGTTGTATTTCTTCACCTCATATTTTGATTTTTGTTTTCTAGGGTTTTAGATCTAGTTTAGTTGCGATTTATGTATTTGAACATTATTTTGCATTTTCATTAATGTTTTAAGCACATTTCTATTAAATGCCATATTCTATTGTTCATATTTATTGATGATTGTACGCCATTAACATATTTTGTGGTTCGATTCGAGATCTGAGAAGTGAGGATTGAACTAGACATGTTTAGCACTTCACATTTCACCATTGACAAGAAATTCTCATGGGACTTGTGTGGTAATTAGGGTTTCCAGGGTTCATCGCGCTATTAGGGTTTTGGGGTTGAGTAGAGATACAAAAAATCTAAATCCTAGGAGCAGACTATGGGTCATCGAGAGAGATCCACAAAAGCACAAGAGAGACTTACCATTAATAGGTATTTAGAATGCTAATTAAGGGTAATTTGGTCAATAATGCATAATGGTTAGCTAAACAAAATCTAAACCCTAGGTTTTTCCATTTTATTTGCATCTTTACATGATATATTAGGATTTTAGGTTGTTAGTATTTCCACCCTCTATCCATCATCCAGATAAAGATAGGATTTACCCGATTTCAATAGTTAGTAACCATTTTCCTCATGGGATCAACACTCTTACTTTTCATACACTATATTACTTGATATGACGTGTGTACTTGCGCACAATAGGCATACACAATTGTATTTTACACGTATCACACTCGCCTATCAAGTTTTTGACGTCGTTGTAGGGGAAAATGTGTTTTTACTAATATTGATACCAAGTGACCCTTTACTTTGTATATTTCTTTTGTTTTTCTTGTTTTTGCATATCTTTTTTTCTTTTTATCTTTTTTTTTTATTTGCTTTGAAATTTTTGTTTTTGTTTTGTAGGTGTCAATCCCAATGGACCCTTTTGTAGAACTGACAACCGAAATGCCCCTTTTAACTCAACAACTAAGAGGGAGTCAAACAATCAATGAGCATCATCAAGGAGTGAGGAGTCAAATGCGGAGCCCACAAATACCTATGCATCATGTTCGGTATGGAGGTACCCCATACCTGAGCAATTTCAATATTGGATGGGCCATCACTCGAGCACATCATGGGAAGATAGACAAGATACTTCTCATTCTCCACATGTCGAGAAGTCAAGCTTGGAAGATACCATAGCTGAATTGGCTAGGTCAAGGGCTCAAATGGAATAGTCTAGGGCTTAAATGGCCAAACCAAGCTTAGAGAAAATTGTGGCTGAAGTGAGAATATCTCAAGCTGATTTGGTCATGGTCCAAGCTAAAAATGAAATCTTACTTGGTGATATGGACTATTCTCAAGATGATTTGCCCAGATTTTATGATCAAAATGAAATGAGTCAACCTCCACAAGAGGAAATGTCTAATCTAGAGGCAACCATAGCTAAACTAAGAAGAGTTCAAGCTGAATTAGCAACATCTCAAGCTCAATTCATGGAGAAGATGCATACACCTTCACAAGAGGACTCAAAATTTTAAAGTAAAGTGGATGAATTAGCCATCACAATGGCTAAATTGGCTAAGTGTGGGCTGATTTATTCATGAAAGAGGATATGACTCCAATGGCTACTTCTTATACTTAAACCAAGAATGAGATACATCTACAAAGTGAGGAAATTAGTATACAAGAACTAGTGGCCAAACACATGAATGAGGAGAAGAACATAAAATAAAATGTCCTTTAAAGGACAACATGAGAGTTTTCCACACATTCTTGAGGTGATTAGAGAAAAAGACTTGAGCTACAAAGAGGATGTCACCTCAAGAAGCAAGGATAAACTTGAGAAAATCACAAAAGTGGAGGATGAGCCAACTTCTTCGAAATCACATAAAATTAATGATAAAATATGAAGTTCTAAAGACTATTCCGGAGATGGCTCCATGGGGTGAAATGCATGAAAAGTTAAAAATCGAGGAATTAGCCCCCCATGTCCAAGGTGAAGGAGTGTATTATTTCATTGAACAAGGAAATAGAAGCTTCCATTGTGATCCATGAAAAAAAAAACCAAAAAAATAATAAGATCGTGGAAGATTATGTGCCCAAGAAGCTATTGGACAACTATCGGTTCTTCGGAACGGATGGAGGAGGCAATCACCAAATTCTTTGTAGTTGGTAGAGTCGAGTTGAACTCTACAAAAACGGAGCAACTTCTTGGGAGGCAACCCAAGCATTTCTTCTCTTCTTCCTTTAGTTTTAGTTTTCTTGTTTACCTCAGGGTTATTGTTGAGTCTTTGTAAATTTGATCTATTGCTTTTGTGTGTTTTTGTTGTTTTGTAGGTCCAAAGGCTTAAGACTATTCCATGCACGGTGATAGAGGGCAATACATGAATAGTATCCTTTGTGAGGGTAAGATAATGAGTGTTTCTCGTTTTTGAACACTTAGAAAAAAAATTTCAAAAAAATCACCCTCATGTCGCGACATGAGAAGCAGTAAATTCTAGATACCATATTCACGTCGCAATGTGAACACCGGACGTCGTGACGTGAACACTAGACGTCGCGACGTGAACACTAGACATCACGACATGAACACCAGACATCGCTATGTGAAGAAGATACAAAAGCTCACCTCTCCGTCACGTCGCGACATGAGGTTCTCACGTCACGATGTTGACCATTTTTTAAAAATTGCTTTCTATCACATCGCGACGTGACACTGTTTTAAAGCCAAGAACATTTATTTCTTTTTTTTTCCATTGCTAAAAAACTCCCCGTCAAGCTTCTACCTCTCAACTTGAAGATCGATTTTCATTATTTACACCCTTTTCTACATTCTAAACTCTTTCATTACCCTTACACATCCACTAATCATCCTTTTAAGATCCCATTCAAGCTTCAAGCAAGATTTCAAGTAAACCAACCTATCAAGAGTGAAGTTTGCCAAATTTGGTAAATTACGTGGTTTCTTGGACTGTGAGAGCTAATTGTGTATTGAGGAGTTTGCTTGTGTGTATTCGAAGGAATTAGTGGATTGAAAGCATTGTCAAACATTTCAAGGGATCAGGCTGCCTACAAGGTGCTCGACAAATTACATCATTAAGCTTTCAAAGGTTCTTGGTGACAACATAAAGCTTGTTCAGTGCTAGTGTAAGAGGTATTGTCCTGGAAACCGTATTAGGAAATAGAGAAATGGTGTTTGAAGTAAAATTTTCAATGAGCAAGAACCCGATTTTAGTTGATTTGATCTACCATGGCATCCAAGAAGTAAAGGTTATCTAAAAGAGCCTTGAAACGCTGTTCCCCCTAAAGAGTATAACTATGACGAGTTCGTCACTTTGGAAGCATCAAGAAGATACACAATCATTGCTAGAAACAGAACATTTATGAATGAGAAGGGCTTTGAACATACCGATGACTTCTTTGTGAAGGACATAGCTACAAAGGGATGGAAGTAGCTATGCAAACCACCAAAACCAGCAGCAATCTCAGTAGTAAGAGAATTAAGTGCTAATCTTACTGATCAAGGTTTGAAGATAGTGAGACCATCAATGCCTTCTACAACCTACCTAATGTGGACAATGAAGCTTATGAGAGTTTAAGAAACAACCCTAATTACTAAGAGATCATAAATTGCTTGACCAACAACCAAGAAAAGTGGAAGATCAATCATGAAGGGCAAGTAGTAAATTTCAAAGAAAAGGTTCTCCTCTACATTTTGAAGGTTTGGCATCACTTCATCACCTCGAGAATACTCCCACCACTAATGTGTGTGAAGTGACTAAGGAGAGGGTTGTCCTCAACTATGCCATACTTCAAAACATCAAGTTTGATGTTGGAAAAATCATTGAGGAAGCCTTATGGACAACAGAGATGTGAGGAAGAACCTGGGCTACTCATTTCTTATCTATCAGCTATGTAAGAATGTGGGGGCAAAGATCTCGACTCAAGAGAAATGGCTTCACCCCCATTAAGGCAATAGTTGTGAAGAAGAAAGGAAATAGGGGACTACCTGAACCCGAGCCTATCATAGACTCCAGGAATGAAGCTACTAGTGAGGATGAACAAAACAACGAAGATCAGCCATCTCAGGCGACAATGCCACATGGTGAGGGCACATCCTCCGCTAGTCTTCATGAACATATTGATTAGCTCACTATGAGAGTGGACTCATTTTGGGATCAGCACCAAGAGTTTGAAATCAGTGTCAATTAGCAATTGGATGAAATCAAAGCACAAAACAAAACCATCCTCACTAATCAAAAGATCATCCAGAGGCAACTAGCTCAACTCCTCTCCTATCATGCAGCACCACCACCACCACCACACAATAATCACTGAGATCACTAGGGCAGTCCTCTCATGCCTTTTATCTTTTTATTACATTGAGGACAATGTAAATTATAAGTTTGGGGGTGGATTGGGTCGCGGTTTGGT
This sequence comes from Tetrastigma voinierianum, assembly GCA_016808115.1. NCBI lineage: Eukaryota > Viridiplantae > Streptophyta > Magnoliopsida > Vitales > Vitaceae > Tetrastigma > Tetrastigma voinierianum. The sequence continues at coordinate 110,019 of JAEQBH010001228.1, read as the reverse complement.
TTTGATTCGTGCTTGCATGTGATAGTCACTTTGAGCCTTATAGTGCTTAGTTAAGAGTTAGTGTTTGTGCTAGTTTAGTGGTGTTAGTTTAGTTAGTTGCTTTTTAGTGTTATTGCATGTTTGTTTGTGTTTGTTTTTGTTGTAGTCAGTTTTATGCATGCTTGTGTGTTTGAGTTTCCTTGCATGTGTTTTTCTTTTAATTTTAGTGTGTTTTTGCGTCTTAGTTGAGTTGAATTGGGTGCCATGCTTACTAAATAGATGTACACTTGAATGATGTGATCCTTCAGTTGTTGTGAACTTTCATGTGGGATACTTGGAAACTTGCTAGATTAGGGTTGTGTGCGTGATTTGTTATGGATGGCTTAGTTTGGCCATCCTCATACCTTTCAAGAAGCCAATTCTTTTGGAGAGCTTGCACACACACACACACACACACTAGATCTCGCTTGTATACATTGGTTCCAACCCCCACCCCCTTGCTAAAAATGAGTTTACCTTGAGAGTTGGTAACTCTTCAAGTGATAGGACACCTTCATAAAGAGGATTGCCAATAAACCCAACCATAGAAAAAGTGCAAAAATGTTGAGAAAAAGAGAGAGAAATAGAAAAGCAAAAAGAAAATAAAAATGACAAAAAGAAAGAAAAAGAAAGAAATAAGTGGGATGATCTAATCGGAATCCCGGGCATAGTCTAAGGGGCCTCTCAAAGTCTAATGCACTGAGCCAACTGGCCGAGAGTCATTGACTTCATTGCCCACTGCATGGGACAAAAGATTAATCACTCTTAGTAGTAGGTGCTTCGATTTTTCTAGTTTAGTGTTCGGGGTGAAGTTCGATGAGAACTTAATGCCCAATGCCCTTAACCAACTGATGGGGAGTCACCAATGGATCCCCGTTACATGGGAACTTCTCTAGAGCACCTTAGAATTGCATCCTACTTTAGGTTTCTATGTTTGAATAAAAGGTGTGTTCTTATCCTTGTCTAATTAGCTTCTTTCAAAAGAGTGAATCGAGTTTGATTTTGGGGGTGTTGAAACTTTTATATGCATTTGAGATCTAAGATTACACATTTCACCAAGATCCCTTACGAAGGTTATTGAGAATATGGGAAGTGGACTACAATGTTCACCTTATTGATTTATGCCTTTTCCTTTATGTTTGCAATGTCTCTGTATCCCCATGTTGGTTACATATTGTTCGAAACTCTCATTCATATGTCGTTTTGTGAGTTACTTCTTTTGTATAACTCATTGTTGTCATTTGTGTCTATTTGTTTTAGTTTGTTTAGTTGTGTTTTGTGTTAGTCCTTTGCTTGGGAATAAGCAAGGATTCAATTTTGGGGTGTGATGAGTACATTTTGTACTCATTACATGCGCCCAGTAGGAACTGTGCGCTACCAAATAATGGAGGGCTCACCTCTATTACAGGTGAAGTTCACCAGTCAGGAACTTCAAATCCAATTAACTTATAAACTCATAATTTCTAATCCAAATTATAATTTTAAAAATCTCTCAGGCACTATCAGAATGACTCAAGGTTAGCTCATATTCTTAAAAATAGTACAAGCGCTATAGGGTTTTATGTAAGTATTATTTACATGTCATACAAAATATAGTATGTGCAATATTTCTCAAAATTCGAATCTACTACTGATAAGTCCTACTAGTGTCTTTGGCCTAAGGCGGGACGTAAAGATGTCTTTAGCGATCGCTTTAACTCCAAAACCTATGACAAAGCTTTGATTACTAAGCTTATAGCAAGTGGGGACCATATAACATGGACGACCACTAAAAAAGATTGTCATAAACCTTGATCATATATATATGGGCGTATATTTGACAATACCTCCATTCTGTCATAGCGCTAACAAATAAGTATACTTGATACAAAGCCATAGTAATTGGTATCATTAAATCATTTCATGCAATAACATTGTTCATTACTCATAACACATATCTCAGAAGCACTTACATGCACTTGTTATTCATTATTATTTATAAATATTTTTATTTTTATAACCGAAACCTTATGCCTGCATCTTCCAATGGAAATGAATAACGGGAAACAGAACAATAAGTACTCGTAGGTACATCACTGTATAAGACGATGATAGCAGAGCATAGTATGACCCAAATGGGGCCCAAGGAATGACCCAAACGGGGCCTACATAACGGTAAGCTACAACATCAAAGATCCCTATAGGTAGGCCTATCTATCCACTACCCGGACATAAGCAGGCATTCGGTTATTTTTGTTTCCAGATTAGTCATATCAATATTCTTAACATAAATTCCATTCTTAAAAATCCATTATTATGATCATACAGTAATCATACATACAACGGAATTCATGTCACATATGTGATCATGAAATTTCATTGATATATAACATTTATATGTCTAAGGTTGTTTCACATATTTATCATGATCGTTTTAATGGACTTGAACTAATTCATGCAACATTAATGCATTAATTCACTTCAAGCATCATCTAAGTAGGTTAGGCAAATGCCTACATTATAAAACCAGTGCCTTTGAGCGGTCTGAGGTAAGTCGAGTCCGTTTCAACTACAATTTTAACCACATGCTTGAGATTGTTTTAGACAAAGTGATCATCTAATCAAATATTCTCTTATGTTTTAAGTTTCCTATAGCTCACAAATTAGATCGTTCAGACTTTTAAATTAGGAGATATGGTCCTAACATTCGGACTATTTTGAGACAAGTTTTAGGGACAAAATTGTCACTTACTTGGACAAATTTCTGGTAACAATGGGGACTAAATTTGTCTATACTTCTTTCATGAAAGTTGTTATCCCAGATGTCTAGTTTGTACAGAAATTTGAATCACACTATATGAATCAACAAAACTCAAGTTATGATTCAAACAATCGGAATTACTCTAGTTTAAGGGACTATTTTGAGACAAGTTTCAGGGACATAATTGTTCCCTTTAACGAATTTATGGTAACAATGGGGATTAAATTTGGCTGCACTTCTTTCATGAACGTTGTTCTCCCAAATGTATAGTTTGTACAGAAATTTGAATCACACTTTTTGAATAAAAAAAACTCAAGTTATGATTCAAACAACCAGAATTACTTCAGTTCAGGGGATTGTTCTGATAACCTGACTTCAAACTCAATTTCAAGGGTCTTAGGGCAGGAATGTGATCTAGGTCAAATGTAGCCATGGGTCTTAAATTTCCTTACAAACATGAATCATTCAATATGGCCAAAATAAGAACATAGGTGTCTGTCTTTTGTTATATATAGACTAAACCACTCAATTTAACACTTATACAAGAACCTTACAATTTTCCTGCATCCAAGTCAAAGTTGAATAGATTTGTTTGAAAATGAATAAAACTGATTTTATTTTCTGGAATTAATAATGGGTTTAGCCTATGACACTGCAAGTGCATAGGTCATACAAGTAGTAAAAATTGGACGTAAGTTCAGATATCATTCCCACAGAGATTGACAAGAATGTTGAAATCAATTACTCTAACTACTCAAGATCCACACTATTTGAACCTCCTTTTAATTGAAAAAGAGCTGGGAATTTAATAGACAAGATAATCATATACTACATTCATCTAATTAAAATAAAATTTGAATTGAACTAACAAAATAAACTGGATTGAATCAGTTCTCTGCTAGAAATGAACACTGTCATGAAACTGCTGTGGAATAGTCAATTTATGCATTATAATCCATTGATTTTCTATCTGGTGCAGTTTGATTTGTCCAAGATGCCTAATAATGCGACGGATCTCTCTGGTATTCACTAATTAGAAGTTACTTCTTCTTTCAAAGCAAAGGATCTAATCGATTCTTGTATTGACACACTCTTTATAAGATGCGGGTATTTTTCTTTTTCAATACTTCATACCCATTTCTTAAGGCTTCATAAAATTTCTTGCATCAATGCAGTCATTGCAAAACTTCTATAAATGGTTATTAACTCATCCACTTTAATTGCACAGATTTTCCTTTTCATGATTAGATCTCAGTTAACACAAGATCAAGATCTATCCAACAAATTAAGGTGAAATCTCTGATGATTTAGATTGATAAATAATTCCCTTCAGCATCAACTATGAGTGAAATGGAAATTTATCTAAGTGAACTCTTAGAGCTCAGTAGTTCATTAATGGTAGTCTAGTATACCCACAATTGATTGTTCATAGCTCTCAAGAATCTCCATCTCTGTGTCACTCAGAGGGTCTTCTGGAAATCAGAGCATGAAACAATCCTTGAAAGGATACTCGATACTACTATTGAGAACAATTAATTTAAGAACAACATTAATCAAATAAATCAAAAATCCCAATTTCAGGAAATTCCTTCTAATTCAAGCAGAAAATATTGTAACTAACAGTAGATACATTCCAATGGAAGTTGCGCTTCTCAATTACGGAATCACAATTGACAATGGAGTATTGATCAAGAACATCCATTGTAGCTATAATCCACTTGGAAGAAACGAATTCCAGAAATTGTCTAAACTTCATTGATTCCAGGCTGTAATTGGAAAAGAAAATGAAAGATTAAATCCAGCTTCAACATCTAAACAGATTACTAGTTCAGATCCAAAAAAAGAAAAGAAAAGAAAAGAAAAGTCTATTCTCAAATATACAGTGAGTCTTCCTCGTCCTCCCGAATGATGGGTTTGAAGCGGAAGCTCCTTCTCTTTTGTGCATAAGCCTATTATAACCTTTTGAAGTGAGCCTTACTCCAAGGCTCGATTAGATTTCCTAAATCAATGGCCCGGCTCCTTTGTTTTAGGTCGACCTCATAAACGTCGCGACTGTCCCGAGTTGTCGTGTCCTCGGGAAACTAGTCGTAACCTTCTTTTCAGTTTGTTCTTGCAATTGTTGGTCGTGACCTGATGTTTTCTACAGTGATGACTCTGGTTATGATAGCTTTCTCTTGTTTCTAGCAGTTGATGTCGCGACCACAATTTCATGTTGCGACCTAACCGTTCTTTCCTTTGCTGAAATATATGTCGCGACCTCAATTTTATGTTGCGACATCAATTATGTTCTGCATTTATGTTGATCTTTGGCACGGGACAGCACGTTTTCTAGCCCCTTAATAAATTTTGTGTCGTGACCTCTATTCCATGTTGCGACTGAACATCTCTTGCAACCTATTGCGATACGTATCGCGACACAAAAAGCTGTATCGCGACGACTTCTTCTTGGCGAGTTCATTGTTGCGACCTCATTTTCTTGTCGCGACCAGGTTTTCCTTCCTTTTACTGGATTTTGTGTCGCGACCTCAGTTTTGTGTCGTGACACCATTTCTATTGACAGCCATTTTGATCCCTGATCACAACTTCCCTTTCATGTTGCGACATCATATCTAGTTTTCTGCCCTTATGCAAGTTGCGACTCCATTTACTGATCTTGTTGTTTTCTTTTCGCGACATGGAAATTAGGTCGCGACAAGGTAGTTTCTTTTCTCAATACCATTCCTGTCGCGACCTCAAAAGCATGTCGCGACCTTTCTTTCTTCCAATCTTATCGCAACCTCATTTTTTGACTCACAACAGTTTTTTCATCAATTCAGCTTCTTTTTTAAGTCGCGACTGAAAATTAATATCCGCAATGATGGTGGCCCTTCTTACTTTGTTCTTGTCGCAGTTGCTCAACTTAGTCACAACATGTTTTAGTTGTTCCGCTCATTTTAATGTCGTGACCTCACTGTTGTCTTCAGCTTGTATTTTGTCGCAGCAAAAATTTGCCTTGTGGAGGCTTTGTCAGTTCAATTAGCAACAATTCCTTGTCGTGACATTAGTTATCTATTGCGACCTGAGTTGTCTTCTTTTGGTGTCGCGACCTCGATTCTCTGTCGTGACTTCAAAACTGATGTATTACTGAATTACTTGTCGCAACCTCGAGAGTCTGTCGCGACCTAGCTACTTGACCAGGTATAGCTTCTATATACTTGCTGGAATTGCCATTTCTTCTGTAAAAGTATGCAAAATATACATTTGGTAAATTTTTCGTATTTCTGAATAAAAACAAGCAATTATATTGAAAAACAGATCAGAAAAACAAATAAAAAATGAATGAGTTTTTGACTCATCAAATTTCCCAAAATTTAAAATTTTGCTTGTCCTCAAGCAAATAAAAGAAAGAGTTGTTTGTCCTCAAACAATTTAACTTTATTTTTAAGGACATTTTTCTGTTCCAACTAAAATCTTTTCTGATTCCACCAATCAACTTGAAATAAGTAAGTTGCAGTATTATTTTAAACTTCAGTTTTCAATGAAGAAAAAGGAATGGTTTCAACCTCTATCACAAATAAACTGATGAATCATATACTATAAACAACACAGTCAATCAATCTTGTTTTATGCCTGTGTGTGTTGGTCTTCTTTCCTTTTCTCCTTGTCAGATTAGTTAATCTTTTGGGATTCTCCTTGAAAGATTAGTTAAAGTCCCATAAGCTTGTTTTTTATATTTATCTCCACTAATGTAAGCAAATTCAACCTTCAAGATCAATAAGGTATTTTTGGCTTGTAATGTTAGGCTTTGTAATTGGGTGGACAATTGGAAAATTTAGGCTATAAATTACCCATATTCCACTATTCACTTATGCTTAATAGCCTTCCTCTTTCATCCCTTTCGTTCCTACTAATGTGAACTTTACTAACTCCCCCAAACTTGGCTTTTGTGCATCATTTTGACTTTTGTGGTCTCTTTGATTGCCACCTTCATATTTATCAGCCCAGTTCCTTTTCTGGAATTCTTTTTGTTCTTCTTCTCTTGTCAAAGTTTTAGAAATAGTGCAGTGTTTTGTCTTTTTAGGCTTTCTATCACTCTTAGAGAGCTTTGGGTTAGCAACTCTCATACCAGTTGGCATTAAGATACTAGGTGTTGAAACACCCCTAAGAACTTAATTGTTTAAGAGAGATAGGCCACAAGACAAAACTTATTCCCTTTTTATTGACTTCTTCTTCTCCCTCTCTAATCTTTCAATTGATTTTGTCTAATTGCTATTATTTGAAGAAGTTAGGCATATTTGGCTCAAAGCTTGGAACTAAGGTGTATGCATCTGCATATAATGAGGGTAAGCTTGAAAAAGGTTCAAACTTCAAAGATGGCCTCTATCCTTTCTTGTCAGTTGTTTTGCCTAGGATTTCATATGACGATAATCTATGAGTTCTAGGACCTTTTACCCTTGACTGTGGATCACCCCAGAAGACGTCCCTAATCTTTTTCAATTTGTTAAAAACTTAATGAACCATGTATGATGTTTTTCCCAGGATTTCTACTGACTCAATTATTTACACGCATAGATTCAAGAGTTTCATCTGTTCTTTCAATCATTTACCTTTTCTTAATTCTGTAATTTTAACTTGATTTAAACTAAAACTGCAACTTCTTACTTCAGTTCAATGAAGCCTACTCTTCTTTTCTTCCTCAGCATTGTTTAGTTGTCGGTGTTTTGTTATGCCATTTGCCAATAAAAAGCTTGAATACAATAACCATTCCCTTGAACACACAAAAGCATGACAAAGCGACCTAATTTACTCTTCGAGTCAATCCACGAGCAATTCCCATTTTCTCAAACTTATTCAACTACCGGGTCCAAATTAAGTAGTTCGACAATGTATCTGTTAGATTGCAATATTATTGAAGTAACAAGCCAAATCATCCAATTAACAAAACAATTACAGACCACTTGCTAATGGACTTTAGAGCTTATATTAATGATGTTGGAGTCTGATGGGAAAAAGAAAGTGAAATTGTGTATTTCACTTCATGTAAAGATTTAAAAGGTATGAGTGTTGGGAGGCTCCTAAGTCAAAGCACTTGAAACATGGTGCAAATTTTGAGAGGTCATGTCACGATCTTTCTTCGGAGGGTGTGGGCTCTTCCTTGTTAGTGGAGGTGATCATTTATTAAATTCAAAGATTGATCCAAGGTGTCTTGCTTCAAGCCCATCTTATTCCTTTATGCTGCTTCAGAGATACAGCCTAGCATGTTTGATAAATTATTGTTGATCAATTCAAACTCTCATGCCAAATTTTCAGCTGTAGACATCATTATCTTCGACTCTTTATCTCTCCTTCATGACCTCCCAGACTCCTTGAATTGCTCTTTATAAAGGTATTTGAAGGCTTCTATCTTTTAAGCATATTACCGCTCCATTTCGACTTCTCTTTCTCATAATGGTGAGCATTTCTTCCCATCTCATAGGCCCAGTTATTTGTAGAAGGCTTTTCGTGGCCTTCGTCTTTTCTCCAAATTCTTTCTCTCTCCTCTTCATCTCTTCTCTCTATTCTTCCTCTCTACATCTCGAGTGCCTTTAATGGTGTTCCCTTCCTCCACAGATCGACACAGGAACTCCTCTTACTCAGATTGATGCTTTTCCCATTTTTGCTCCCTTTCTTCCATATCTTTCTTTATTGACCTCAACATCTCCATGATTTTAATGTTCCTGCATCCCTTTCTAGGAGGCTTTACGCTAACTCGAGTCTCTCTCGGTCGGGGTCTGTTGCTCAAAGGGCTCATCTGAAGGCATATCTTTTTCTTCTGGCGGAGAGTCTATTAGACCAGTTTCCATTTTCACCTTAATCATTCTCCTCGGTCGCTCTTGCTTCAGTTCACAATCCCCTTAACTGCTTTTTTATTCATAGGCCCCTTTTTTACACACATGAGGTCGGAGGAGATGCCTTGGGGCATGTTTCTTCTTAAGTCCCATGATCCTCACCCCGGCTAAGATGCATAGTTTGCGAGTTGTTGGTGAGGATATGTGACGCCCAAACTTAGGGTGTCAGTTCCACACATCAACCTCACGGAAAATCTATTTGTCTCGTATCCACGAGACTATACACAGTAAAAATCATCTCTTGGGCTCATAAGCGATACTCGTAAAAACAAATATCACAACTATTCTCCAATTATCTCCCACTAATTCAATAGTTTATTACACTTTTATACAAACACATATTAAAATCTACAATTCTAATACATGTTATATCCAAAAACCATCAAAGCCACAAACCGAAAATCAGCCTCTAAATGAGTTGTCTCCTCGAGCGCTCCCTGTACCTCGACAAGGTGAGCTATCGCTTAGCAGTGGAATCACCGTAAATGGGTTACTCTCCACCTAAGTGCATATGCAATGCTCCAAAATAAACACACACTCAAGTAAATAGTGATCCTACTTGAATGTCGCAGTCACCCATGTCACGGAGTCCTCCCGCAGAGCTCACTCACACTTACTAAGCCATGTATGAGAAAATAATCATTTTCAAAACAAATCTTGTTGTTCTTGAAAATATACTATGAATCTTCGGTAAAATATGGGACTACCCTCGAGGCGGGTGGTTAATGAGCTTTCGAAAGCGATCGTGGTCTCAATCCGATCATGATCTGTTGGCCCGTCTCGACCCGATTCTCAGAGAATATCATCTGTGAAATTCCTTTTCGCCTTCATGTCAGTTGTTTTTCTGAAAAGCCATAATATTGCACTCTTCAACTACAGGTTGCAGTGCATATGAAAATGCATTATGCCATTTTCAAAACCATTTATACAATATGTCAATATGCATATTCTCAATCAATTACAATTACACACATGTAATTCAACACATCAACCATCACCCAATTTAGCTCACTTGAGCAATTTACAATATCATCTCCAATGGCTTACAATATAATTTTATTCCATATAATTGTGTCATTGTGTTAACACATTAAAATCATGTCTTAACTTATCTATTTCCACACATACCAAGCCATTCATTTCAACAATTCAAGCGCCTGACAGTTAATTTTGGTCCAATTCCACAGAGACCAGGACTGTTTTAATAGTCCCAAAACGAGGAGGCACGTGGGCTGTCAGGTAGGCTGACCCACTCATCAACCATCGGTTCCTCTTGGTGGGCAAATTCCTCACCCATTTAGGCCTCCTACTCACCAAAACATAATTTATTATATAAATTATCATCCACACCAACACTTAAACCAAGAATAAAACAAGTAGGATGAAACCCCTACCTCACGAGTTGTAAAAACTCCACACAAAACCGAGTCCACGTGTTGTCCTCTCAGATTAAACTGACTTTCCTTCTTGGCTCGCGAATCAAACGGTTAGATCACGTGATTTTAGAGGCACGCCTTCTCACTCTAAATAGCAAAACCTAAGCATACGCAATTCGTTTTTTTTTTTTTTTTTGCCTACTTGCGTTTGGTCTCCAATTAATGGAGAAGATGATCACTATTCTAGTTTTTGTCCCATTCTCATTCGCTTTCCCACTTAATACCTATTATGTCCCTTCTTCTCATTAGTTTGACTTTTCTATCCAATGGCATCATGCCATGTGTCATCGTGGGTCCCACCTTAAGCTCAACTTGACTGAATTGGAGCTTGACACATGGCACTCTGGGTGCCACTCAAAAATGCGCCCAGTGTCTCGCCCGACGTTCGTTTCCTCGGCGAGCAAATTCCGTCTCGAGGTCGAGTGAGGAAATTCGACGTGGTAGCTGAATTTCGAGGCGATTCCAACGGTGAAGTCCGTTCATCATCGAGATCTAGAAAAATTTTGGATTTTACGAAATTACGATTTTGCCTTACTTTTTGAGAAAAATTAGATTTTCGAGGGTTTCATTCTCCCCTCCTTAAAAATAAAATTTGATCAGAAATTCCACACCGCATCGCATCCAACCATGTGCATATATAACCTCACTCAATTCCAAGACCGTGTAGAGTATGATGACCCGGCTCAGTCTGATCAACGACAACTTAGATGGGTTGTCAACTTATACATGTCGAGAATGACATTAACCTTAATACGTCCTATCATCCTAAGGTCCACCACGCCATTCTTGTGACTACGATCTCACAGAAAATCAAATCTCTCCTACGTCTGGGAAGAATTTTCCATCATATTAAGGCTTTTCTAAAGGCCTCAACCTCTATGCCCAAATTTATCACACAAGATCATTAATGAATGAACATGATCGTCAATTCTTTTGCTTCTCTAGTTTACAAATGCGAGTAGAAAGCGAGACCACTGTTCATCCGGTGATCCCGAGCGCTCGGTCTCTGCACCTTGAGATCTCTACCTCCTAGGAACCAAATCCTAGCCTCCGTACTGGGTGGGGCATGATAATACGTCACTGCCCTGACCCGACCGAACTCTCGGCCTACAAATCCTGTGGTGCGACCTCGGCACATGCCTGATCTGGCCCTTGACCGTCTGTGAAACACTAGGTGGCTTGGTCCCTCGACCAATACTAGGGTATCGGCTCTGTTGCATATGCTCCTGTATCTCGGTGGCCCCGGGGTTTGCACCTTCCCCCGAACCTCGTGACCCCCTTGCCTCTGAGGCAATCCACTCTCCTCCTTAATAATAGGGCGGTGGCAATGGTAGCACACCATCTACCCATCCTGAAAGGCAACCTTAACTCGTCCCACCGACGGTTGGGGCTGAGATGTCCCACAACCCTGTGATCTCTGCCTCCGTGGGCAATCCCGTCAAAAGTGTCCAGGCTATCGGCAGAAATAACACATCATCTGCCCTGCCTGACTAATTGTCCCCTCGGCCTTGGTCACGATGACGCAGGCACGTCTGGATATCCTTGCGAAACAAAAGTCTTCTGCTTCTTTCCCGGGTTGGAAGAAGATGGATCTTCCTTCCTCTTACTTTTGACACCACTTATCCTGTGTGCCTAGAGTATGTCGTCCACTCCTCCATCTTTGCCTAATGGAGAATGATGAGCTTCTATACGCTGGAGGTCGTTTGTCGCCTGGTTCACCTTTGCCTGGCTTTATCACGATAGCCGGCGGCTACTGATACCTGCGACCTCGTGGCCTGGCGTCGAATGCGGGTGGTGTCGACCCCGGTACCCGTGGACGCCCTCCTACGTCCTTCGACTAGCCATCTACATATGTTAAATGTAGCAAGATTCATTTAATTTTCATTTCGGTCTAACTAGCAATGCGCATACCCGATTACTAATAGACTTGACAACCATGGCCGGCCTGTTCTGTTTCTAAGTGGCGCTAACTTCCAACCACTCAATTCATTTATTTCAATAAAATTCTAAGCTTTCCTGTTCATTTCATTATCCAAATCCCTAAGGTCATAGTTCATAACCTTAGCATTTATCCTTTTTCCATACGCATTACACCATGCATATATTTCTGTATAACAATGGCATGATCATAGTCTCATATTCATCATCACCGTGTATATGTCCTTTCCGTAATTTGAAACACAAAATCCACTTGCTTGATAAAAAACATGCAACATTATTGACGTATCCCAGGGTGTAAATACAGCCCCGAGACACTCTTCACACACCGAAAAACATTTTATATACTATTTTCTTGCATTTTATTTTATTTAATTAAATATTTAAAAAATTTATTTCGAAAAATTTGGTGATGAACAGTGTTCATGAACAGCGTTCATGAACAGTGACTCAGAAACAGTACTGAGTCCAAAACTAGGTCAGAACTGAGCCAGGTGCACAGTGCACCAACTTGGCCCAGCCTGCGCGCACAGGCACGCCCAGGCCGCGCACGTGCGTGGTAGTGTCGTGGGCGGGACTGGCCATGTCGTGGCCGAGCCCGGGTGTAATCGCGGCGCGGTGCCGTGTCAGCGGCATCCGCCCATGCCGGCGTCTGCCGTGCCCGGCGGCGCCTCTGCTGGCGCCCCGCGGCGCCCACCGCGATGCCCCGCGAGCCCGTGCCGCGTGGCGCCGCGCGTGCCTCCGCGCAGTGTGCCGCTGCGCGCGGTAAACCGCGCCTGTCGCGATACAAATTTTTGTATGCGTGACTCGCAACGACCCCTTCTTTGTCCTGATACACCACTATTGTATTGCGATACAATTTTGCCTCCTTCAGCCCTTCCAGCCGCCTTCTATTGCAATACACTCCAGTGTATTGCAACCCAAATTCAACCCTCCAAGCTTCCTTCTCTGCAATACAAGATAGTGTATTGCAATACAATCCCTACGAGTTGACCACCTACATTACAATACATGACCGTCTTGCATCTGACTCCTCTTTAAACGACCCGCTTCCCATTGCTTGTGTCACGTCCGGTGTTTGTATTAATGACACGACTCCTATGCTCAAATGGGCTGTTATTGTTTTGAATCTACACCAATTTTTTTTTTTGGTTTTTTGAATCTAGCTACTTTGGAAATCGAAAAAAAAAAAAAAAAGCTATCCATCCATTCTTTTTTTTTTTTTCATCCAGTACACCAAATAATTTCATAAAAATTTATTTTCTTCATTTTCTTTAGTTTTCCTCACTATAAAACCTTAGAAAATGATTTTCTTCCTCTAAATTTTTTTTTTTCCAGAATACTCAAACAAATTTATAAAAAATTATTTTCTCTCATTTTCTTCAGTTTTACACCTTGTAAAACTTTAGAAAATATTATAACTTTAGCAAAATAAATATATAAAATTTATTTTATTTATTTTTATTTATTTTGGACCATGTTGTCCAAAAAAAAAATTATAAAAGCCTCTGATCTAACACCTGACCAAATAAAATTTATTAAAATCTTATTTCATTATCCAAATAAATTTATTAAAAATTTATTTCATTTTCATTTTTTTTTCTTTGTTCGATTCACGCCTTGTGAACTTAAAGTGTCCAACACACCTATGTGCTAATAATGCACAAACAATCATAACAACACATAACAATTTATGGTTATGCCTACTTTTCACACACAATTCATCAAATCACACAAAACACACAAACACATGGATGCGGTGTCTGGTTTGCCCAGTGATTCATAGGTAATCTCATACCAAAGCTGACATCGAGACCACGCTAGTGGTGATGTTCTTCTCCCGACATGACCTAAGCCCCGAATTCCCCTCGAAGCCTAAGGTAGCCGTATACCTATGCTCGTCTGGTGTGATCTTACCGAGCCGGGGTGTCCGTTGACTACCCATCAACCTGCGGAAAATCTATTTGTCTCGTATCACGAGACCCATACCTAAGTAAAAATGCCTCTTGGGCTTTTAAACCAATACTCATAAAAACAAATATCACAACTATTCTCCAATTATCTCCCACTAATTCAATAGTTGATTACCCTTTTATACAAACATATATTAAAATCTACAATTCTAATACATGTTATATCAAAAACCATCAAAGCCCGCAAGCAGAAAATCGGCCTACAATGAGTTGTCTCCTCGAGCGCTCCCTGTACCTGAAAAGTATATTCCTTCGACAAGGTGAGCTATCGCTTAGCAGTGGAATCACCGTAAATGGGTTACTCTCCACCTAAGTGCATATGCAATGCTCCAAAATAAACACACACTCAAGTAAATACGTGATCCTACTTGAATGTCTACATGATCACCCCATGTCACGAGTCCTCACACACTCACACTTGCCTAAGCCATGTATAGAAAATAATCATTTCAAAAACAAATCTTGTTGTTCTTGAAAATATACTACGAAAATATTATTTGGTAAAATATGGACTACCCTCAGAAGCTGGAATTGGTTTGGTGACTTTCCTAACAGTCATGGTCCTCATCCGATATGATCTGTTGGCCCATCTCCCAACCCAATTCTCCGGAATATCATCCTGTGAAATTCCTTTCGCAACCATGTCCGTTGTTTTTACAAAAAAACATATGAAAATGCATTATGCCATTTTCAAAACCATTTATACAATATGTCAATATGCATATTCTCAATCAATTACAATTACACACATGTAATTCAACACATCGACCATCACCCGATTTGCTCACTTGAGCAATTTACAATATCATCTCGATGAAACACAACATAATTTTATTCCATATAATTGTGTCATTGTGTTAACACATTAAAATCATGTCTTAACTTATCTATTTCCACACATACCAAGCCATTCATTTCAACAATTCAAGCACACAACATATGGACAATTTTGGTCCAATTCACACAGACCCGGGACTGTTTTTAATAGTCCCAAAAACAGAGCACGTGGGCTGTCCGTGGGCAGCCCACTCATCCAACATCGGTTCCTCTTGGTGGAACCGAATTCCATGCCCATTTCCGGCCTCCTACTCACCAAAACATAATTTATTATATAAATTATCATGCAGCTGCTTAAACCAACTGGCAAAAAGATAAAAGCAAGTAGGATGAAACCCCTACCTCACGGAGTTTGTCAAAACTCCACTAAATGAGTCCACACGTTGTCTCTCGTTGTGACGAACTTTCCTTCTTGGCTCGAAGGAATCCGACGGTTGGATCACCCGTGATTTTAGAGAGAAGGCACACCTTCTCACTCTAAAAAATAGCAAAACCTAGCCTCTGCAATTCTTTTTTTTTTTTTTTGCCCTCTGCACGATTGGTCTCCAATTAATGGAGAAGATGATCACTATTCTAGTTTTTGTCCCATTCTCATTTAAACTTTCCCATAATACCTATTATGTCCCTTCTTCTCATTAGTTTGACTTTTGTATCCAATGGCATCATGCCATGTGTCATCGTGGGTCCCACCTTGAGCTCAACTTGACTGAATTGGAGCTTGACAAGTGGCACCCTGGGTGCCACTCAAAAATGCGCCAAGTGTCACTTGACGTTCGTTTCCTCGAGAAGCGTGCAAATTTGTCTCGGGTCGGCGAAGTCGACGTGGTAGCTAGATTTCGCGAGGCGATTCAACGGTGAAAGTCTGTTTCATCATCCGAGATCCTAGAAAAATTTGTATTTTACGAAGTACGATTTTGCCGCTTTTGAGAAAAATTGGATTTTCGAGGTTCATTAGTCCTCTTTTATTGCTTAAGTGGTACCCTCTGATAGACCCCTCAATCAAACCTCTAACATTCATTTTATAGCCCTTCAACAGGGCATATAAAATAATTGCCTCTTGTTCTCTCACTAAGCAAAGATGTTTAGTTGGAAGGATTACTGAGGATAGGAAGTAGAACCAGACCTTAGCTTCCTCAGTGAGGGATCCTTTGTTGATAGCGTAGTGAGGGTTCTTCCTTATGGCTTCCCACTTCCCTACCCGGCGGTTGTAAAGTGCATAATCTTCTCATGATCGGGGGTTTTCTACCAATTTCTTGAATTTAAGTATCTTTGAAGTTCCTTTAGTTTGAACATTTCATTGATTCTTTTGTGCCCAAAAGGTACGCAGACTCCTCGCACGTAGACCGAGTCTTCTCTCATTCCCACCATGTTTGCATAGAATTCCCTAGGCATAGTAGAGAATCCAGGCGCCTTATGTGCATAGAAGAACTCCCAACCTCTCTTTTCTATTATCTCAGAAAAATGGGAAATTAGCTTCCCAAAACCTCTTTCGTTGACGAAGCCCTTGTCAACCGGCAGCTTATTCCATAAATCTTTAGCTTATGCAGAGACAAAGTCTTTGTCGCTCTCTGTTTCTTCATCTTCAGGACACCCCACTGTTTTCTGTCTTTTTGCAACCCTTTCTTCCTCAGCTGGCTCTTCTACTACGGGCTGGGTTTCTGGTTCTGCATTCATGACGGTCTCAGACTGAGGTTCCAGGTGAACCTCCTCCAACCCAAGACAATGTTCATTCATGAGCTCATTAATCATTCCGTTAAGATCCGGAACAGAGGTTTGGTTGTTTGCCATGGGTGAGAATTTGGAATTGGACACTGGATCTAGGGTTTTGGTATTCGACGAGAGAGAGAATGGAAGGATGGGTGAGGATGCAACTGGATGGAAGTTTTGGAATGAAATTGGCTATTCAGTTTCAATCATTATGATGGATGAGATCAATGTTATTATTGTCTTTTGGAATGTCGCGACATTAATGCCTAGTTCACAACACTAATTGCTAACAATAATTGTCCAATTTAATGTTGCGACTCCTAAATTAGAAGGTTAAAACCTAAAATTATTGGAATTTAGACAATTTCTGGTCGCAACCTACTTAGGTTTGTTGTGACCTCAAAAGTGGTCTTGACAATTAAAATTGATGTCACGACAAATTTCTCCCAATTTTCAATCGTTTCTGGTCGCGACCTCAAAAGTCTCCAGGTCTCTATAAACCATGTTTTATTCCTATTATCCTGCAACTTCTAAACTCCCTTGATTGAATCAATTTACTCCAGGCACACTTGTAAAAACAGGTATAACACTCAAGAAACCCAATCCAAACAAGAACAATTCATAATGCAAATGTTCAACAAAGCAACTCATCATAGCATATAATTCAATATTGAATTGAAAATCAAATTCCACCAAACTTCCACCATGCATTCTCTTTAAAGACAAGTTTAGGGAATCAGAATTACTCCCCCCTTTGATCTTGCGTGCTAATTGAAAGCTATAAGTGAAGACTCCATCTTAATTGCACCTTTACTGACCTGCAAAAATAATCAAAATTTTTAAGCAGTAGAAAAACACACAAGCCTCACTAAAATTTGAAAAATTTTAAAAACATAAATTGACTAATAAAACTTAGAAATAAATTGTTGTATGGGTTGCCTCCCACATAGCTACTCAATTTTGAGTCCTTAGCTAGACTTGCTGCTATGAAGTTCTTGTTTCGACCTCTTTTCCTTCATTAAGAACTAGGTATCAATCATATTTCTTCGAATCTTTGCTTTGTCGTTGACCATTCACTTTAAACTCTTCTCCATTCACTTTGGTTTTCCAATGTCTTGCCCCAAGGTTATACTTGTCACTCGTATAAGAGACCTCCATTTTGATTTCAGTTTGTCTAGAAAAAGCTTTAGTACAGGTTGAATAACGAGACTGATCTCACACTTTAAATTCTCTCCTTAAAATCCCTTTGATCATGTCATTTCTTTTGTATGTGTCTTTGTAAATCCTAGCATTATCATAAGCTTCATTTCTCAACTCTTCAATTCATTCGGTTAGGTAATCGCTCCTCTTTAGCGACTAGAAATCAAAATTCAATTTCTTGATGGCCCACATAGCTGTACTCGATTCGAGAGGAGGTGACAAGGTTTTCCAAAACAGTCTGTATGGGAACATTCAATGGGAGTTTTATATACGATCCTGTATGCCTGATAGCATCATCAAGCTTTAGAGACCCGATCTTTTCCTCTTGGGCTTACATTCTTTTCCGAAATTTTCTTTATCTCACATTAGAAATCTCGGCATTGCTTGAGGTTGATAAGCGAAACTCATGATGTGTTTGATTCCATATCTGCTCATGAGTTTCTCAAATACCTTATTTGCAAAATGGCTTCCTCCATCACTAATAATAGTTCTGGGTATCCCAAATCTGCTCAAAATATTCCTCTGTAAAAACCTCAAAACTGTATTAGCATCATTCTTGGGACAAGCTGCTGCCTCAACCCATTTGGACACATAATCCACGGCTAGGAGTATGTATAGATTTCCAAATAAGGATGGAAAAGGCCCCATAAAATCTATTCCCCACACATCAAATAGTTGCACCACCAAGATACCTTGCAAGGGCATTTCATGTCTTATGTTTATGTTTCCCATTCTCTGTCATTGATCACAAAGTTTCACCCATTCAAAACAATCTTTGAACAAGGTAGGCCAATAAAAACCTGATTGGAGAATTTTATGGGCCATTTTGTCTCCTGCAAAATGTCCTCCATATGGTGATGCATGACACTCATATAAGATTCTGCCTTTTTCACCTTCTGGTACGCACCTCCTGATTATCATATCAGCTCCTCTTTTGAATAATAGTGGATCATCCCATATATAAAACCTGTTGTCAGTCCTCAACTTTTTTCTCTACTGGTAACTGAATTCTAGTGGCATAACTCCACAAGCTAGAAAATTGATAATGTCAGCATACTAGGGTGATTGGAATGACAATTGGAATAACTGTTCATCACGAAGAATTTTACGCTGCATTCTGTTCCCTCGTAACTCCGCGATAGTCTTTTCAATTCTTGGCGAGTATTCGGCTATCACATTATCACAACCCTTCTTGTCCTTGATCTCCAGATCAAATTCCTACAGTAACAATACCCATCTTATCAGTCTTGGCTTAGCTTCTTTCTTTGTCATCAGATATTTAATTGCTACATGATCATTATGGATAATGACATAGGACCCCAATATATATGGCCTAAACTTTTCACATCTCAAATCTCGCCAGCCGACATCTCTTTTATTAGTTGAGTAGTTCTCATGAGCTTCATTGAAGGTTTGCTAGCATAGTATATATTTTAAACATTTTGTCAACTTTTTGTCCCAATCTGACTCCCATTGCATAATCACTGGCATCACCACGTAATCTCGAATTCACTATTCGGTCTGGTTTGGTCATGATGGGAGCTTCCAGCTAATCTGGATTTGATCTTTTGAATGAAGATTGACGGTACGCATCAAAATTAAACTTGGTATCTTTTTCATTAGCCTACACATAATGGTCTTGCAATTTTTGAGAAATCTCTATTAAATCTTACATAAAAACCCCGGCATGTCCCAGCTTCTTATTCCTTGACCAGGTTGTAGGTGGCAGAAGAGTCTTTATAATGGAAACCTTTGCTTGGTCCACTTCCAGCCCTGCTGAAGAAATTCTATGCCCAAGGACAATGCCTTCTGTCACCATAAAATGACATTTTTCCCAATTCAAAGCTAAGTTCTTGTCCTGACACCTGTGAAGTACCATCCCCAAAATTTTCAAGCAATGTTCAAAACTGGATCCATAAAATGTGAAGTCATCCATGAATATCTCCAAAACCTCCTCTGCCAAATCTGAGAACATAGACATCATACATCTTTGAAATGTAGCAGGAGCATTGCATAACCCAAATGACATTCTTCTAAAAGCAAAAGTACCATAAGGGCATGTGAAAGTAGTTTTCTCTTGGTCCTCAGGTGCAATAGAAATTTGGTTATATCCAGAATATCCATGAAAAGCGAGTGAGGGATGTCTTGCTAACTTTGTCGACATCTTATCAATGAAAGGCAAGGAAAATGATCTTTCCTAGTTGCAGTATTCAATTTTACGTAATCATACACACCCACATCACATCCGCAGTTCTTGTAGGAATCAGTTCATTCCTTTCATTTCTGACCACAGTGAATCCACCCTTCTTGGGGACCACATGAATTGGGCTCACCCAAGGGCTGTATGATATTGCATAAATAAATCCTACATTTAGCCATTTCAGTACTTCCTTTCTTACAACATCTTGCATCACAGGGTTCAGCCTCCTTTGGTGTTCAACTGATGTTTTTGCATCATCATTCAACAGGATTTTGTGCATGCAAATAGAAGGACTGATACCCTTAAGGTCTTTAATTGACTAAGCAATCACTTCTTTATATTTCTTAAGAATTCTTAGCAGCTGTTGTTCTTCATTTTTATTCAGTGAAGCTGATATAATTCTTAGCTTTACCTTACAGTTCTGAAAAGCATCTTGAGATGACTAGAGCAATTTTTCAATATTAACCCATACGCACTTGTTCTTGCTCGGTGCTTTCTTTTCCTTCTTTGCATGAATTTTCTATACTTTTTTCAATCAAACTCCAGACTGTTTCTGTGTTTTGGAATCTGGAATGCAACAATTCATAATCAACACTCTTAAGATACTGGAAATTCATCTCATTTTCATTTATAGAATGCTGAAGATTACAGTCAGAGTTCAGTTCAAAACTGAATGGATAAATGTTATCTACAACCATACAATTTTCTGCATCAACATCAGGTTGTGTCAAGCTTTTATTGAGATTAAATTATACTGCTTCATCTCCCACTCTCAGTGTCAGCTCACCCTTTTGCACATTGATCAAGGCAGCTCTAGTTGCTAAGAAAGGTCTTCCTAACAACAGAGGAACTTGGGTATCCTCCTCCATCTTTATAACAACAAAATCCACAGGGAAGATAAATTTCCCTGCCTTGACCAGCACATCTTCAAGGACTCCTTTTGGTTGTGCCATGGACCTATCTGCCATCTGCAGTGTGATTTCTGTTGGAGTAAGTTCCCCCAAAATTAGCCTTTGTACCTCTGATAAGGGCATCAAGTTGATGCTGACACCTGAGTCACATAAAGCCATGGATCATATTTCCCGATGGAGCGAGGGGAATGGTAAAGCCGCCTAGATCCTTCATTTTTGCTGGTAGACTCTTTTGAATAACTGCACTGCAAGTTGCAGTTAAACTCACTATTCCTTCCTCAACAATATTCTTCTTTTTGCTCAATATATCTTTCAGAAATTTGGCATTTGAGTGATTGCCTCTGCAAAGGGGATATTAATTTCTATCTTCTTGAATATTTCCAAGAATTTAGAAAATTTTTCTTCCCTCTTTGCCTTCTGAAGTCTTTGTGGGAATGGAACTGCAGATGTGTAAACTTGAATCTTTTCCTTCTTTTTTTTGCTCACAAGTTACTCGGGCTATTGGGTTTTACTTGTTTCTCGATCCTTTGCGATCTGCTCTGAATTACTCCTTACGTATCTCTTCGATTTCCTTTTCTTCTTTTGGTTAGTCTTTTTCTTTCTTTTGTTCCTCTCTTTGCTAATTTCCCTTCCTCCTTGGCCCGAACTACCATCTGATCTTTTGGATTTTTCTGTGTGTCACTAGGGAAAACATTCTTGGTCTCTTTCTACAAGGTCAAAGCCAACTGCCCAACCTGTGTTTCTAAATTCTTTAGTGAAGCACTTGTGTTTGTCTGAAAAATCTGAGTGTTAGTTTAAGCTTCCAGCTCGAGAAAGTTTACGTTCATGGAGTTTAACGACCTTTTATTTATCCCCATGAGCTGCGGCATACGCTCCTCGAGGAGTTGGGTCCTCTTCTGACCTTGATATTCGTTTCTGTTTTCTCCCACTATTTATTCTTCTTTGCTTTGGAACCTTGGTAGTTGATACCCTTGCCCGGAGATTACGCCCATGTCTTGGGTGACCAGACCCCACTGCAATGACAGGGGAAATGCAAGCAACTCCGGTAACCTCAGCCAAGCTCGCTCGTGACAAGTTACCATGAAGCTAAACCGTTAAAGCTGGCGACGTATTTAGAAAAGCGTGGGTTATAAAATTTTCATTTTTCTATCAAAATCACACCTTTAGATTTGCCCAATCCGGTAACCTCTTGTTGCACAATGGTCGAAACCCAAAATAAAAATCTTTGTATAAAACAAAAATACACTCCCAATGTTTCCAAATGTCAACTACAACAATAAAGGACCTCTCGTCCTCATCAAAATATAAGATAAGAGGATCAATCGAATATAAGTTTATCGTGACTGTTTCTCAAAACCATGCATGCATATTTTACAAAAGATATTTACATATACAAAATGTCACATTTTAACTTTTACTAGTTTTAATTTACATCTTATCTTATATATAATCACAACACAACGTCTAGGACTGAGAATCCTGGAAAGATCTTTCGGCTTCAACACACTTTGAAAAATTATTTTAAAAGAAGACCTTAGGCAAGCGGGCTCGATGGAAGTCTTATAAGTTCTAAATGTTTGTTGATACCTTTGTTTGTACCTCCCAGTATGAAGAATACGTACATAAATGGTTGTAAAGCGTTTATGAAGCGAGTTTTTGCTATGAAAACCATTTAAAAACGATGCAGCTGTTTACCAACATTGCTTGTTTTTTGAAAACTATTTGCAACTGGCAGCGTTACGTGCTTCTCTTCTTTTGGCTTGTTTAGGTGGTGGTTAATATGCGAGAAAGTGCTATCTTGTAAATCAAGTACCAGCCCTTTGTGGCCCATTTTAAAAATACCTAGGCATTGATACCATGGAACCTCGGAACTGCAGCCGGTAGTGAACCTCGGAACACTGCGGCTAAGATGGTCAGAGTGAACTCTGGCCCGGGATCTATATAGCATAATGGAACCTCGGAGACAAATGCTTTCGGTGAGGGACCTCGGGAACCAACACCTCATCGCTATGTACTAAATCGGCAGCGCTAACTATATACCTCGAATGTACGGAAGGCGACTCACTATATAAATATATGCTGGGTAACTAATTAGGCCGAGCTGATAGTTAGTCATAATATCCCCGAAAACCTTGCCATGCCTGTCAAAATACATCGATCGGAGGCGAAATTTGTGCCATCCCCAGGGTTTTTTGCTTCATCGAACCAAGCTTGTTTCTTAAATCTGAGCCCAGACTTTGCTCGATTATAACAATTGGGAGGTAAAAAATGCTTTATAAATTTATATTTTCAAAGCACTTTACAAACTTATAATTAAACACTTTACGTTTTAGAAAGGATTTTGAGTACTCACCTTTTTCGACTAATTTCTTTCAAATCTTGTCGAGCACTCACAGATTACCGTCGGATCTTTCAGGCTCCTTACACAATTTCATTGAATTACGAAAATGCCATCGGTTGCGTTTTAACCATAAAACATACGGGGCTCAAAGTGACTATATCGAACAATTTCGATTCTATGAGAAACTTTACGTGCTAGTCCCATTTGATATGGACATCGATAATATGATGTAGAAATTGACCAAGGAAATGTCCATACATTAAATGCCCCATAAATGACATTTAGCAAACTTTTTTGACTCAAGGGACTTTCCGTAGGTAAAAATGCCGAAACATTTACGAAATTTTGTCGGAGCTTGTCATTTACAATCCACGAAATTTCAATCTGTAGGCGTATAGAGCGCCATCGTGAATCAGAAATTGATTACATTGTCAGAACATAGTCCAAAATTCCTAAAATTCCCTTAAACTAAATACAAAGAAATTTTAGGTTGAAGTTCTGACCTTTTCACGAGTCTCTAGAAAATTTCAAGCCAATATATAGCATTTAGGCTCGAGAAATAACACGAGTATACAAAATTTTCTACCTTTTAAAGTTTAACAAAGGCTAAGATATTAGTACCTATCACGTAACTTTCATGTGATATACCAATTTTGCTTATACCTTTCAAACTGACGTCTACAGTCCGATTTCCATAAATGCGATAAAGAAACAAAGAAAAATATAAAATGCGCCTCTCACGCCCTCTCTCTGCCTCTCATAAAGTCGCTCCCCATGCGGTTGATTTTTTATTTTATCGCTTTTAAATTATTATTATTATTATTATTATTTAGATAAATAATTTCTATTACATATTCGGGACCATTTTGTCGAAAAATTTTATTTATCTGATTGAATATTCTTTAAATATTTGCCATTTTTGAGATTTTTTTCTAAAATCCGGTTTTCGAGTTTCACTGCGAACTCGTCGCCTAGAAAATTCGTAAAATATTCCAGACTATCTCGGAATTTGAAACTTTCTTTGGGTTACTAGATTTTGCGAGGCGAACTTAGCAATGCAGTCCGTTTCGTCATCGAGATCTAGAGAATTTGAACTTCCACTGAACTATTTTGGCAATTATTATTATTATTTTACTATTTAAACTTCCATTAATTATACTTTCACCCCTCCACTTTTTCCTTAATTGTAAAAAGTGACACCATTCTTTATTTATAATTCACCCATAAAACTTTTAAAATTATTATGGCACTAAATTAATTAAGGAAGCCCTTAGTGCACATACGATTACACCTCTGAGTACACCCTCTTGAGACGGGATTATTCTGAATCCTCCTCCTTAAGAACATTTTGTCACCGAAATGAACAAAACTAATATAAAGAATACTTAATACGAAAACAAGCGAGGATATTATTTGCGCATTTGAGCCTCGACTCCCGATATAGCCTCTTTAATCCCGTGATTCCCCATCAAAACTTTGACTATGAATGATGTATTCCATAAAATGCGCTCTGCGATCTACTATAAAATTATTTTGCTCCTTATAGGTCAAATTATCCTTTAGTTCTCTTGGGCGATCTACGAGTACATGGGAGGGATGGAATGTACTTCTAGCGAACATGGATACATGAAACACATTATGAACCTTAGATTAACTACAGAGAAGGTCTAAAATCTATATGCTAAAGTCCCTCACATTGATAATCTCATATATGGCCCTATCTATACGGGCTCGACTTTCAAGCGTCTTCCAAATGAGGACACCTTGGGAAACTTTGAAGACCTATCTCTATATGGCGTAGATCCCTACGTTTGTCATATAACTCTGTTTGTTCCTAGCTATCTTGAGTCTTTCTCGGACAATCTGGATCTTATCTAAGGTAATGTACTAACTCTGGGCCTATGGTCCTCCTCTGCTCTTCATCCCGACGAAGTCTGACACTTCCGACCATACAATGCTTCAAATGGAGCCATGCACATCTTTGGATTGATAACTGTTATTTGTAGAGCAAACTCTCAAGATAAATCGTATCGACTTCCATAAACTCTATCACGCATGCTCAAACGCATATCCTCTAGTGTGCGAATAATTCTCCCCGGTGACCATCAGTGAGGACAGAAAGATGTACTAAAGTGCAATCAGTCCCCATGGCATCTATGTGGACGAAAATGCGGATGTGAATCACGGGGTCTGCATGCGAGACTATCGATATAAGACACCATGCCTCAATCTGCTATCTTCTCCACATATAATTGGGCGACTTGTCAGCGGGTCGCCGTTTAACGCTAGCCCGGGAAAGAGCTCTGGCGTTCGTTAGTCTCCTATCACCATATGTGTGTATTGTCTCACGTTCTCGGAAGCCCACATTAACAAATCCATAGTAATCTTATCCCTTTATACAGAGGAATCGGAAGGGTGTAATCTTTCCTGCGGGCTTCTAGTGCTCACTTCCTGCGATAGATTAAGGCATCTGGATCACAATCTGCAATTTCCTTTTCATGCCCTTCACCAATAATGCTCCCTCAGTATGATACATCTTTGGTCTTACCGGTGCATGGCATATGCTAAGAAGTGAGCCTCTTCCCATGATTTCCCTTTTTAGTTCCTATTTGGTACACCACATTCGACTCCCTCTCTAACTATTACGCCATTGTCTACGCGATTTGAACTCGGTTTCCTACCACCTCGATCTGCCCTTGGCAATCATCCTGAGCACCGCGCAACCGACCTTCCTTGATCGATCCGAGGGAATGACGTAAAATGATGCCCGACGGTGTCACGTATCGGCTACCTGGCCCGAACTCCCAGGAACCATAAAACTCTATAAGTGATGGGGAGATATCTTGTTTGCGGATAAGCGCCAGGAACCCTCCGAGTTTCCGACTTAGGCATCGACCGCTACATTGGCCTTCCCGTGGATGGTACTGCATCGTGCGATCGCAATCCTTGACTCCAACTCGACCAGTGGCTGCACCCAGTTAATACTACGGTGAATATATCACTGGGGCTCTTATGATGCGATTGAATATCGGCGAGGCTGCCGTATAGATAATGTCTCGGATCTTTGGCGAAAACCAACATAGTTCTAAATCATGGGTCGGGTAAGTTACGCTCGTGCTTCTTGGCGGCGGGGGCTTGCCAAAACATCACTCTTTACCATCTGCATCGAAAACATACCTAACCCTTGTGCAGAGGCATCACTATATACCCACATAACCGTCCTTTCTTGGCAGTGGTACTATCTTTGGGTATCGTCAATCTATCGACTCCTCAAAACTATATCTTTGGCGGTGTCGACCTCAATTCGATCCTTTTTCAATAGGTGGTGTGGGGTTCTTATCTTGAAAATCCCTACGACAAATTTCTGTAATAACTGCCCGATCGAGGAAACTCGAACTTGAGAAACATTTGTGGGTGACTGGTTCTTTCTTCAATCTTAGGATCACACTAGCTTACCTTAGTAAAGTGACATGACCAGAAGCTGCTTTGTCGACCAAAGCGCGCACTAAACTTAGCGTGTTGGCGCTTTAAGAATCTGCATCTGTCAGGAATGCATGTTCCTATAGGCCACTGAGTACACTAGAATGTCATCAATGAATACGATCACAAACTTATCCATCTGGATGAATACATTCATCAAATCCATGAGCGCGGTACAGGTGGCGATAGTCAATCGAATATGGCATCACTGGAACTCATGTGATAATATATAGATCCTGAAGGCATTCTTAGAAACATCATTCTCACGGGACCACTCAAGCCCATTAAGTAACTTTTGACCTTGGTCAATCTTAAAGTCTCACGGAATCCATCTGGTAGTGCGAATAGCTCATCTATCTGAGGAAGCGAATCTTTGGTTCGCGTATTATTGTCACCCAGATTCAGCATTTGTCACATAGTCTATACCTGTAGTAAAGCTTCCATCTTTCTTCTTCTGAGAAAGGCTGGAGCTCCCACGGTGAGAATCTTGCGATGGATATGAAGCCCTTGCTTAGCAATTCCTCGATTGTGCCCCTTCGATTCTTCTGACTCTGGCGCCATTATGTGGGAATGGATATCGGCTGGAGTCCTTGGAACTAGTTCAATAGCAGACTCAGTTCTCTATCAGGAATTGAAGCTTTGAAATATAATACGGAAAGACATCACGGAAACTCTTTTGACTATGGGATGTCTTCCGGTCGTATCCCTCTTGTCTCTATCCATATAATCTGCAAAAACCGCAGCTGACCTTTACGAAACATTTCGGCGGTGGCATTAATGAGACTAGAGGCGATCTCTACGATTCGGGAAAATATCCACGGTTCCTCTGTTGAACTAATCTTTACTTCTTTCTTGCCTGCAATCTGGGTATTTGCGGCGGATAACCGATCCATACGAATTATATATGAAATCATGGATACTAACACTATCATTACGGGAAAATCATATACGGATCGCAATTTGCTACGAACGTCTTTCGGATATCGTAGTACCCGTTGAATTACGAAACCACTCATCGACCATCTATAGTACGGGACTATCGGTGCCTCTCGGTGAATGATGAAACTCGTGAATGGTGGCTCTGGGTCCTGTACATATGCATCATGATCGTCATTGAAATACATACCCGATAATCACGTTTTGTTGATATCTGCCTCTTGTTGTGTATTTGTAAATGCCGAACCGTCAGAAATTACCACTTTCTAATCGACTAATGTCGGGTCTTCTCTGCCTCTGCGCCTCTGCGACCTCTACCCGAGTCTTTGTGCCTGCCTTGCTGAACCACCCTACCCATTTGTGGGGCTAGTTGGTGCACTGGGGTAGATCTCTGCTCTCTCATGGTCTGTGGAAGCTACTAACATGGGGTCTGGGTTGAAGTGCATTTCACGCGCGATGACATGCTGTCTTAATCTTCACGATACGGATCATCATACGGCGAAGGGGCGGTGAAGAATGATCGCAGATCTACCACCTCTGGCTCTTGGTGATCGAGCGGATCGCGGCTAGATGTTACTTCATGTCTTGAGCTTTCTAAATTGGTCCTTCTTTCCTTTCTTTCTCTTAGGCCCGGCGGTGCAGCTGATGTCGCCCAGGGCTCTCTCTCTTCTTTGTGGCGCTGCCAGTTAAGCGAAATTGTCCTTTCTGCCCTTAGTGCGACCTCGACCCGGCTCTCGAGTTATTTTGAGATGCGGGCTAGATGAATAATTAAGGTTGACCCAACCGCGAATGAAGCGCTTATGACCACAAACATCAGCGGGCACGAAATTTAAGTTAAGCCTGCTGTTATATGTCCCTTTATGGGGATCATTTGCTCTAACTAGAAGAATTCTTCTTTTTGCATCACGATAACTACGCGGGATAAAATAAATGCATAAATACTGTAAGGCCCGGTCCCAAGCAAACTCCATAAGTCTCTCTTAATGGCTCCACGATCCTTATTTTTACATGTTTTGCCATCAGAACCACACAGAGTTTCTGCTCATCGGTACCCATCTTGCATAAATTTCTTCTTTGCAATACACATAAGTATCGCTTTCTAGGTGCGGTACTATCATAAGTTTAGCCCCTAATTTTGAAGCAGCGTTCTATCATATACCCTCTACTCTTACAGAAGGCTCCGTGCTGACGGGTATTATAATTTATATAGCACGATCCATCGTTAAAGTCACAGCCACTGAATTTGCATTTTCCGATATAGTTGCTGGCGATTCATTAAACATCTTAAATCTGGGGTGTGCTCAGCATTCTCTCTAGTGGTGCGCGTTGCGGAAGTCCTAGGTTGACCGCTACGGCCTCATCCAGACATAATGCTGTGAATTTCAAGATTAAAAGATTCAGTGACACTTTTCAATATCATTCTGCATGCAAGGATTAGCAAGCTTAATGTAGGTTGCAATAGAAAATCATTATAAAAACAATTCTATAGGAAATACTGTGAAAGCATTGCAGAAAACAGGCGAACTATCACTAAAGCCCATTTCATTCGCCAGCGAGGACCTTTACAAGGTGACGGAAATCTGCGGCAACTCTATAGTAACCTCGACCCAGGCTCATTTCGTGACAAATTGCATAGGCTGTGAATTAAAGCTTCTTTGTTGTATTTAGCATTGATTCAAAATTTTCATTTTCTATCAAAATCACACCTTTAGATTAACGACAATCGTGACATAACATTGTACGGTGGTCAATACAAAATCTGCTGTATAAACAATGTCCTCCCGATGTTTCTAAATGTCCATTCTGACAATAAAAGGACCTCACAGTGTAAGTAAACTTCTCAGATAAGGATCAATCAAATATAAGTTTATATAAACTGTTTTTCTCAAAACCATGCATGCATATTTTTACAAAAGATATTTACATATACAGAAACCATCATTTAACTTTTACTAGTTTAAATTTTACAATCTTATCTATATAATCACAACACAAGCGTCTAGGTAGAATCTACGGAAATATCTTTATTCAACTTACACACTTTTCAAATTATTTTAAAAAAACGGCTGTGAGGCCAACGGGCTCGGTGAGTACTATAAGTTCTAAATGTTGTTTATACATACCTCGATAATCTATTGCATAAATGGTTCACCTTAAAACATTTTATGAAAACCTTCAGTTTTTCCTTCTTGAAACTCTATTTATTTATTCTGTAATGCCTGTTGTTGTTGTTTGAAAATATTCTGATTAACATTTCATTGAAAACTATTTATATTCTTGCTGTTTGCCGGTGGTGGATTAATACTCTGAAAGTGCTATCGCACGTAAATCCATTACCAACCACATGGCCCCATTCTGCGAAATACCTAGGCGTGATGGCCGGGCCTCAGACTGGCATGGTAGTGAACCTCGAACACTACGGCTAAGATGGTCCCACGTTAGACTGCAGTGGATCTACATATAATGGAACCTGGGGAACCAAAATGCTCGATGAAGACACCGACCGCTTTACCTCGCCCCAGCTATACTGAAATCGTGTATTTAACTATTTCAGAATGTGCGGCGACTCGCCGCAAATATATGCTGATCTAACCCCAATTGGCGGGCGGCGCAATTCGTCTGTATCCAATAACGCGCCATACAATAGAAATACATCATTGGAAGCGTTTGTGACATCTAGGGGTTTTAACTAAACGGTGTGTTTCCTTAAATCTTTGAAAATTGAACTTTTACCAACGGTATAACAATTGGGAGGTAAAAAAATCTTTATAAATTATATTTTAAACGGCTTTTAAACGCCAGTTAAGCAGCTTAACTTTCGTTTAGAAAAGGATTTTGGTACTGTACCTGGCCAATTTACTTTGAATCTTGTCGATATTTCTTTAGATTCAAAGTAGGGATCTTTCGAATCGCTACAATTCAGTTGTAGTGAAGAAAGTATCTTGCCTCAGTTTTAACGTTTTAACCATAAAACTTATACCTGGGACTTTCAAGTGACTATATCAGGCGAACTTAGGTCCGCAAAACTTCGTGCTAATTATTCGATATGGATTGATATTATGATGTGAAATTGACGAAATAATATACACATTAAATGCCCCATAAAAACGCTATCTGTTTTAGCAGCTTTTGATTTCGAAAAGTTTCCATAGAAATTAAAAATACGAAACATTCTGAAAATTTGTTATGACTTGTATTATAATCCTGAAATTTCAATCTATTATTATAAGCAGTCCGAAATTATTACATTGGCATTAGAACATAGTCAAAGCTAAATTCTAACTCAATCTAAAAATTTTGGGATGAGTTTATGGAATACCTGCAGATACTGAAAGAAATTTGAAATAATATATGTAAACAACGATTTGTTTAGAAATATTTTGGAAATAGTGATGCTCATGCAAAGTTTGTAAAAATTAGTTATCAAATGAGGTTCTCGAACGTTGCCGGCGATATCTGATTTTATACGCTCCGTGAGCGTATCCGGTCGGTTGCTCATAACGCGAAAGATATAAGAAGTTACCAAAAATGGCTGCCGCCTCTTTCTCTGCTCTCGCGTCCGCTCCGCACCGGTTTGGTTAGTTTTGCTCTTGGTCTTCGATGTTATTAGTTATTATTTGGATAATGTTCTGTTATATTGGTTCGTTTTGTCGAAGTTTTGTTTGTCTTTCGGTCGATATTAATAATGTTTGCGATGCCGGTTGCTGCCGACTCTGGTTGGTTTATGTTTAGATTTTCCGAAGACAGTAAAATGTTAAAACATGCGAAGTTTGCGTGAAATACTGCGTTAATAGTTGTGGTTGACGCGGCGGCGCGATCGTTGTCGTCGAAGATCGGGTTCCGTTCGCGATTCTTGTTTGGTTGTTCGTTCGTTGCTGTTGACTTTGAATATTGACCGCTGTTTCGCGCCGTTTGCCGATTAAAGTTATCTTTCGTTCTTTGAACCGCTGTTCTTACTGTTAACTTTCGAAGATTCTGTCAACAACGCCGGACGTATTCTGCGGGACCGCCGGTGCGCCGGTTGCATCGTGCGCTTCGCCTCGTAGGACGGATCGGTACGATTGAACTTCGGATGGCGCCTCCACCCCATGACGAGAAGTTCTCACGTGGTTCGCCCGATAACGGACCATGCCAAATGTGGTGGGGTCTGGGATTAGGCTTGAAGTGATAGCTCCTTTGTTCATTCATGTACTTGGCCTCCTCAACTTGACAGGGATCTTCTTCAGTTAGTCCCTCAGCACTTCTTCTTATCCCATCTCTTTCCACTGCTTCAATTTCATGAGCAAAGTGCAATCTTTTCTCTTGTTTATACATCATGTGCATTATAGCATCAAGTTTTGCTTATTGGCCGATCATCTTATTGACTGATGACCCCTACTTCACTTGTTCTATTGTTGCTCTGAAGATTCGGAGGGAGCTTTCATGTGCATTGGCTGGGTCTATTTATCAAATCCCACACCTCCTCTGCACTTTTCCTCTTGAATGCCCCACAGCAAGAAGCATCTATGATACCCTTAGAAGTATCATGCAAAGAGTGGTAGACAATATCCATTTGTGTCTTCAGATATAAGCCATGCATAGGACATCTCTTCAGCAGCCTTTTGTACCTTTCCCATGCAGTATACAAGCTTTCATCCTCCCCTTGTTGGAACACTATGATTTTCCTTCTTCTTTCAGATGTGAGGGATGGGGGAAAAAATTTGCCTAGGCGTAAGCCACCCATTTCTTCCAGTAGCTATCAAGTGAGCCATATGGTAAGGATTCATACCATGTGGCTCTTGAATCTCTTAAGGAAAAGGGAAGAGGTGTAGCTTTATCACCTCTAGTCTCACAGTTCGGCTTAGTTGTGTTTACCATCTGTGGGGAATACGCCGAGTGCTCATTAGGATCTTGAGTGGGATGGCCCGATAAGCGGTCTGGCGGCCCCATGTTGATGTCGGGTGATTTTAAACTCAAGTTGTTGGCCTCTACAGTGGTTGTCACATTGCCCGAGAGTGATACCATGGCACGGATGAGGCCTCCAGAAATCCTCCATTGTATCTTGAATTGGAGGCCTTTCTATTGCAGTTTCTTATTCAATTGTCTGATCAATTCTTTCATCTGCCATGGTTGCTTTTTTTTGCTCTGCCGACTTTCCTTAAGCTCCTCAGTGTTCTTTCCAATTCGGTATCTACAGGAAACATATCTGATTCTGGCTTCCTGTGCATTAATTAACTTCCTGAAATGGAGACATATGGAGATTATTTGGAAACAGTGGTATCAAAAATCATTTATCCTTTAAGCTCTCTAAAAGATCAATAACATCGTCTTGCTATCAGCAGTTTTGTGCATTTCTTTTATAAAATAAAGAAAAATGTCCAAATTAGCATTTCTCTCTTTTGTCAGAATATTGATTTATTCAAATCCTTTCAATCCCCGGCAACGACGCCAAAAAACTTGTTTTCCTTGTGTTATATATAGACTAAACCACTCAATTTAACACTTATAAAGGAACCTTACAATCTTCCTGCATCTATGTCAAATTTGAATAGATTTGTTTAAAAATGAATAAAACTGATTTTATTTTCTGGAATTAATAATGGGTTTTGATCATAACAACACCAAGTGCATAGGTCATACAAGTAGTAAAGTGGATGTAAGTCAGGATATATCATTCCATGAGTTAATGAGTGTTTGAAATCAACTACCCTAACTACCAAAGATCACACTATTCCCGAACCTCCTTTTAATTTGAATCGAAGCTGGAATTTAATAGACAAGATGATCTGCTATACCATTCATCTAATTAAGTGTTTGAATTGAACTAACAGATAAACTAAGATTGGATGGTTCTAGCAGAAATGAACACTAACATGAAGCTGGCGTGGAACCAGGTGATTTTATACTGCATTCTAATCCATTGATTTTTTCTATCCTAATTTTTGGATTATGATTTGTCAAAGATGCCTAATAATGCAGCTTGGATCTCTGTTATTACTAATTGAGGTCATGCACTTTCAAACAAGGAATCTAATCAGTTACTTATATTAAACACTCTTTATAAGATCTGGTATTTTTCTTTTTAATACTTCATACCCATTTCTTAAGGCTATAATTCTGCCCATCTGATGCAAGGTCATTGCAAAACTTCTACCAAAAATGGTTGAAATACTCATCAGCCTACTAAATTTTCCTTTCCTTGGTGTTAGTCCTGTTACCTTACGGAATCAAGATTTATCAGCCAGTTAAGGTGAAATCTACGATGATTGCGTTGATAAATAATAATTCCCATGGCTCAGCTATAGTGAAATGGAAATTTATTTAAGTGAACTCTACGAGCTCAGTAGTTTATCTTTGCAATGGTAGTTTGCTTGATTGATTTCATTTATAATACGGAATCTGTAATACATGTCATTTCAGTCTCTTTTGAAATGAAGCAAAAAGCAAATATGAAAGGATCTTTCGATACTATTAAAACAATTAATTTAAGGCTAGCATCAATCAAATAAATCAAAAATCCCAATTTATTCCTTCTAATTATTGAAAAATGTAACTAACAGTGAGATCCATTAAATGATTGTGCTTCTCAGTACGGAATCACAATCGACAATGGAATATTGGTGAACATCCAGTAACAACTATAATTCACTGGAAGAAACGAATTCGAGAAATTGTCTAAACTTCGTGATTCGGCGTAATTGGAAAGAAAATGAAAGATTAAATCGACTTCAACATCTAAGCAGTGCTGGTTGAGATCGAGAGAAAAGAAAAAGAAAAGAAAAGAAAGTCTATTCTAAAATATCACAGTGAGTCTTCTGGTCCTCAGGACGGTGGAGTTTGAAAAAGCGGCTGTTCTCTTTTGCGTAAACTGACACTAACATTTTGAAATTGGGCTGACTCGAGGCTCCAAGTGGATTTCCACCCCAAAATCAATGGCCCGACTTCGCATTTTAGGTGCGACCTCGCTATCGCAACATCATTTTGATACTCTGGATCCATCAGTCTAACCGTGTCCTCGGGCGAAATTACATAACCTTCTTTTCAGTTTGTTCTTACTATGATTGTTGGTATGACGATATTTTACTGCGGTGGTATTCAGTTCACGATAACTTTCATTTCCTAGCAGTTGATGTCGCAACCTGATTTGTGTCGCGACGGCGTTCTTTCCTTCTTCCGAAATATGACCTCGATTTTATATAATGTGACATCAATTATGTTGCCAGCTATGTTGATCTTTGTTGCGACAATGTTTTTCTGGAACCTTAATAAATTACGGTAATAAGTGACCTCAATTCCGTATCGCGACCACGGCTGTCCACGCCTTCTGCGCGTTACGTAATGCGAGTTCAAAAGCATGTCTTTGGCTTTTTCTTCCTTGCGAGTTCGTTATTTGCGACCTCATTTCTTGTCACGACGGGTTGTCTTCCTTTCTTGCCCCGGATTCTTAAGCGCGACCTGGAGTTTTGTGTCGTGACACCATTCCCATTGTCAGCCATTTGATCCACTGACCACAACTTCCCTTTCATGTTAGACATCATATCTAGTTTTACGCCCTTATACAAGCGACTCCATTTCGCCGATCTGTTGTTTTCTTGTCGCGACATGGAAATTAGGTCGCGACAAGGTAGTTTCTTTTCTCAATGCCATTCCTGTCCTAACCTCAAAAGCATGTCGTGACCTTTCTTTCTTCCAATCTTGTCGCAACCTCATTTTTTTGACTCTGATAGTTTTTCATCAATTGACTTCTTTTTTGGTGTGACTAGAAAGTGTGCCGCGACTTAGTGGTAGCCCTTCTCACTTTGTTCTTATCGCGATTCACTCAACTTAGTCACAACATATTTCAGCTGTTTCCATTCATTTAATCTTCAGCGACATGTGAGATTCTATGTGACCTTCTTTGTTGTCTTCAACATTTTGTACAACAAAAGGCATTCCTTGTGGAGGCTTTGTCAATTCAATTTGCAACAATTCCTTGTAAATGACATTAGTTATACATTTGCAACCTGAGTTATGTCTTCTTACAGATTACGTGACTGTTCTACATCACGACTTCAAAACTATTAGCCTTCACTGATGGCGATTCTTGTGTGACCTGAGGCTATCATGGAAACCAACTACTGTTAGATATAGCTTCTGTATACTTGCTAGAATTACCATTTCTTTTGTAAAAGTCTGCAAAATATACATTTGGTAAATTTTCCATATTTCTGAATAAAAACATGCAATTATATTGAAAAATAGATCTAGAAAAACAAATTAAAAATGAATGAGTTTTTTACTCATCAATAAGGTCTGAGAAAAATTTGATAGAATCTCCCCATGAAATCCTACTTACCTTTTTCACACAAATTATTCCTCATTAGATGTCACAACCAAAACAACAACACAACCAAATTAAAATATACACACAAACAAGGTTAGGATCCCAAACCTTAGATCTACTTATATAAAGCCAAGAAGCTCTATCATCTCCTCTTCTTTCTTCTCCTTGAATATTCTACTTAAAAACTCCACCTAGCTTCCTTTTCTTCTTCTTCTTATGATAAGTAAAACCAGATGGAGAATGTGAGAAATCTCGAGAATTTTCTTCTTCTCCACGGAACCCTAAGAACTCCCAAAGCCGACAAATGATAAATTTTCCCTTTCTTAGAGGTATTGTTTGCCTTTAAGGGAATTTAGCCCTTTGCATTTTAGTCCTCCACTTTCATTCTATTTGTAACTTCAACTTATCATATTTCTACTTTAACATATAACATTTTTATCTTATGTCCTTTAGGTCCTCAATTTACAAATTACCATTTTACTTTTTTTCATACTTAGCATTTAAATTTCCGAAAAATACAAATTTGACTTATTTTATACCCCTAAACATGT
Organism: Tetrastigma voinierianum; assembly: GCA_016808115.1. NCBI lineage: Eukaryota > Viridiplantae > Streptophyta > Magnoliopsida > Vitales > Vitaceae > Tetrastigma > Tetrastigma voinierianum. The sequence continues at coordinate 73,582 of JAEQBH010001228.1, read as the reverse complement.
CATAAAACTACTATGGTATAATTTGGGGCATTATTTATATCCCTACCATTGGGTAATTTTAGAGTTTTTTGGTTTATAAATAAGTGTTCATCTTCCTTACTTTGCTCATATTTGCATATAGGTACAATCCTAAGGCATATGGATTATGAAGCAATTTGGGCTATTGGGCGGGTGGGGCAAAAGGGGAGTGAGTGCAAAGACAACCTTGACCGCAACTTGTGAATCTCACGTCCCAACGTCTGACATGCACCACGTTGCAACCCCTCCCGAACCACGGCGTCTGTAGGATCAAATATTCATGCCAAAGAAGACAGCCTGACGTGCGACATATGTGATTCCATGTCACGACCTGAGGCCTATCTGTAGCCAAGTTCAGCTCATTCATGCCATTGTTTGGGGGAGCTATAAAAATAACACATTAAGGTTTAGAAAGAGGTTCGGTTCTCGTCTAGAGAGGCGAAGAGCACGAAATAAGCCCTAGGGTTTCCAACCCTAAGGCAAGGCTCTTGGAGGAAGAACATCGAAAGAGGAAAAGCATGTTTTCTTATTCTTCTTTGGTTGTATTTCTTCACCTCATATTTTGATTTTTGCTTTCTAGGGTTTTAGATCTAATTTAGTTGCGATATATGTATTTGACGTGTTTTTTATATTAATATTTGAAACTTTGTTCTGTCAAACTTTCATTCTTATTCTTCTCATGTTGTTGATGATGATTATAAATCCATTATGTTTTATGGTTCAATTCGAGATCGAGTGGGGATTGAGCGAACATGTTTGGAGCATCACTTTTCATCATTGACAAGAAATTCTCAACTGAACTGTATAGGTAATTAAGGGTTTCCCGGTTCATCACGTTGTTAGGGTTTCGGGGTTGAGTAGAGATACAAAAAATCTAAACCCTAAGAGAAGGTTGTTGGTTATTGAGAGATCCACAAAGCACAAGTGGACACCACCGTAATAGGTCAAATGCTAATTAAGGGTAATTTGGTCAATAATGCATAATAGTTGTGTAGGAAATCGGCTTCAGTTTCCATTTTATTTACATCTTTGCGATATATTGGTTTAGGTTATTAGCATTTCCGCCCTCTATCCATCATCAAAGATAGGATTTACCCTATTTAAGAAGTCGGTAACCTTTTTCTCCATAGGACAAGACATACTCACACTTTTCATACATTATATTATTGATACAATGCCAACTTTGCATGATAGACGTACACAATTTTATTTTACACGTACCATTAAGGACATTCTCAAGACCATTAAGGACATGATCAGCAAGCACCGTCTAGATATCTTGGGTTTGGTAGATCGAAATATGAGCTTCTACCATGCTTCCACCCAGATAAGGAAACACGGAAATAAGATTAATGCTTTTCGGAATAGTGCTATAGAATGGATAAGTGAGCCCGACTCTGTGGAGCTCCTTGTCCAAAATTCTATAAGAAGTTGTCCAAGCAGGAGGAAAATAATACAAGCAATATCTCAATCCCCCAATGGTTTTCCCCAAGTTGAGGAAGAACAATCTACGAAGTTAAAAAATCCTTTCAGTAAAGAAGAAATACAGAGAGCAGTTTTTGAGGAATGCTTTGCCCTAAATCACACCTGGGAATGACGGACTGCATACAGGTTTTACCAACATACTTGGGAGACAGGGGGATAACTTGTGTGCAAATTTGTAGTAGACTTCTTGGATTCGGGACAGCTTCTGGAGTTCAAATGACATCTCTTGGCTCTCATACCGAAGGTAAGCACCCCGGAACTTCTGCCAACAAACCCATTAGTCTCTATAATGGGCTATAAAATTATCACCAAAACCCTTACAAACAGTTAAGGAGGTTGGCCACAGTATTTGGTGGCTCCAAATCAAAGCCAGCTTCGTACCAGGTAAACAGATATTGACAATATTATAATATGTCAGAGTTCTAGAAAACTCTATAGGAATCGTAGAACAGATTAGGGCACCTTGCTAATCAAAGTTGATCTCGAGAAATGTGGCCACATAATAAGAGCTGCATAGAGACACCCTGGAATTGACAGGCCTCCTCTCGACTTGGGTCAGAAATGTAATGCTATGTTGAGTCCACAAGAATGGCCATTATCTGGAATGGTAAAAAGCTGGAATGGTTCAAACCGTCAAGAGGAATAAGGCAAGGGAACCGTGTGTCCCTACTTTTTAATATTTATTACGCATGGAAAAGTCTAGACATCAAATTAATCAGTAGTGGAATTAGACAGGTGAATAGTTAAGAGTTTTTCTCAGCTCAGGTTTCAACACCTCCCATCTTTTCTTCGCAGATGATCACCTCCTTTTTGCAGAGGCCACGGAAGATCAAATTCAAGTTGTCATGGACTGCCTAGATAAGTTTTGCACCATCTCGAGATAAAAGGTGAGCCTCCAAAAATCAAGTATTTATTTTTCCAAAGGGGTGGATGAAATGATGGCCAGCAGGATTTCTTCATTCTCAAAAATCCCAATCGCCTCAAGTCTTGACAATTATCTCGGCACACCCTCCATCACTGACCGAATGCACAAGGATTTGTACCAGAATCTGCTAGAGAAAATGGGAGATAGACTGGAGGGTTGGAAGACCCGTCACCTTTCCCTACTTGGAAGGGAAGTTCTTGCAAAATCAGTACTCACCTCAATTCCTTTCTATGCCATGCAGTCAGCTCTCCTTCCTAAAGAAGTATGCAATATGATGGAGAAAATAGTCAGACAATTCCTTTGGGGTACGTAGCACCCAAAATATAAAGAAGTCTCACCTAGCTAGTTGGGACTTGATCACATGTGACAAGATCAGAGTTAGAGATTAGGGCTGCCAAAGACCTTGCATGGCAGCTCGAGTGGCGGTTGGTGGCTAAAAAAGAGAGACTCTGGGCTCGAGTGGTGCTGCAGGAATAAACCAAAGGTGGGGTGAACCTTAAAAAAATGCTTATGAAGAACGGAGCTTCCAACGTTTGGAAATGTATCACATCGGCAGTGCATATTCTCAGCAAAGGGGTGAGATGCAAAATTTATAATGGAAGGGACATGTTCTTTTGGAGGGATGCTTTGGTAGGCGCCACCCCTCTGTTAGATGTGGCCCTCAAAGAAATCCCCCTTTTGGATTCGTACAGGATGGTGCATGATTATTGGGATACGGCTAGGGGCTGGATTTGGGAAAAACTTGACGGAATGCTACCTCCCCATATAGAAATCACTCACCATGCAATTTTGGTTAGAGAAGACAATGAGAAGAAGGATGGTATTTGCTAGGGCCTGACCAAGAATGGGAAATATTCAGTTAAATCAGCTTATGAAATATCCCTTCCTTCCCAAGACACACCCCCCTCTGGTAGGTGGAAATCGTTATGGAAACTACAGACACCTCAAAGGATCCGATCCTTTTTATGGCTAGTGTATCATGGCAAGCTATTGACGAACAAGGAAGAATGAAGAGGTATGACGGCAGATCCCTATTGCATGGACTGTCCGGACATGGAGGAAGAACTCCATCATATATTTAGGGAATGCGAGAGGGCTAAGAAATTACGGGAAATTGCCAGTGGTATGGAAAGGTGGAGGAGATTAGCCTACTTACATTTCGTGGAGTGGTTGGACAACAACTTGATATCAAAGCATCGGGGTTTGGACGAAGCTTAGAAGAGCATATTCGAAATAATTCTTTAGTGGCTTTGGAGATGGAGGAACGAGGAAATCTTCAATCAGAAGGAGATCAACCTGGAAAGGAAGTTATACAATGTGCAAGCTTTTCAAGCCAAGCGATTATTCTCGATTCTCGAAGGGCATAACCGAACGACCATAGCAAGGACCGGGTGGTCCCCTCCTCAGGCAGGCTGGGTCAGCCTAAATGTTGACGGGTGCTTGAGACAGAATGATAATGTAGTGGGAGGAGGAGTGCTGACTGCTGAGAGATCATAATTGGGACTGGTTATGGGGATTCTCAGTGAAGATAGGAACGTGTTCGATAATAGAGGTTGGACTTTGGGCTCTTATTCATGGTCTCCGACTTGCATGGTTGAAAGGAGCAAGGAAGTTAGGGGTAGAGATGGATTCCTTGACAGTCATGAATTGGATTAACTCAATTGAAGAGGTCGACAACAAAAAATGCCAACTTGTTAAGAGAGTGCCATGAGCTGCTGAAGAGAACGCATCCGTATACAACACGTGTATAAAGAAAGAAATAGAGTCGCTGATGAACTAGCTAAGAAATCTATAAGTTTGGAGGGCAAGGAATTGGTAGTTGGGCCCTCTCCACCCCAAGATTTGAAGCGAATCCTACAACAAGATAAGGACGACACATGCTGCCCTACAAAAGTTTGTAGTTTGTAGTCTTTGTGGGTAACCCCCTCCGTCAAATCAAATATAATAATTAAATAACATAGATTTAAAGTAATGAATTTATTATATTGTAATTAAAATATTTAGTTGCAAAAAAAGTAATAATTAATAAAAATCATTTGTGGGATTTAACTTTACTTATATTTTTTCTCCCTGTTTTTTTTCCCTCAAATTTTCGGGAATTAATCAAACCTAGGCTAAATACTTTTCTTATTAAAAACGAAGTACGTGTAAGGTGTTTGTCCAATTGTTCTCCTCTTCCGCCTATTTTTCTGAATGGCCGCCGGCCCCTTCGGTAGTTCGGTTCTTCTCCCAAAGACTAAAATTGAGTTGCTCACATCAAGCTTTGTAGTCATCTTTGTCCTCTTCCCCAAACCTCCTACACTACATGTTAATTTGCAACGTGATCATGAGTCATCTTTGCTGTGGGTGCTATAGATCAATTATATATCTATCACATTATGATCTCCAAAATTAAATTAAAGACTTGATCCCTTTCCTTTCATTGCCAAGGTATATATATATATATATATATATATTTGACTACCGAATATATATTCTTAGTAACGAGTAGTTGAGACAATTTTTAATGTATGATTTGATTAAAACATCTTTTAGAAACCAAATTAAAAAAATCTGACCCTTTTATCAATTTTTAGCCTTTTTTGTAGTACCATACTTTTACAAGAATGCCAAACCATACATTTTAAGCTCTTTTGTATCATTTAATTTGGCTAGGAGTAAATTTTTTATTAAAAATGCATAAAAATATTTTAAAACCATGTAAAATATTCTTATAAATGCATGCATGTGAAACGCAATAAGATATTTTTGTGAAAATGGTTATTTCTCCTTGTTGCCGGTAGAGATGGTCTCTTTCATTTGCCCATTTTTAGGTCAACTCAAAATTAGAGCCATACATACAGTCTCACCTCTAAGTATTCTTCCTCTGCAACTCCGAGCTAACAACAATGGCCTGGAATGACCAAAAACCCCATGCCATACTCGTAGCCTACCCTCTCCAAGGCCACGTAATCCCCGCCGTCCATCTCGCCATCAACCTCGCTTCCAGAGGCTTCATCATCACCTTCGTTAACACCCACTCCATCCACCACCAAACCTGCACATCCCAAGGCGCCGGAGGCGACGACCTATTCGCCGCAGCTCGGGAATCGGGTCATGACATCCGATACACGACGGTTTCCGACGGGCTTCCCCTGGGGTTCGACAGGTCGCTGAACCACGACCAGTTTATGGCGGCGTTGGTACATGTGTTCTCGGCGCACGTGGAGGAGCTGGTGGAGAAGGTGGTGGCGGAGGCGGCGCCGCCTGTCAGCTGCTTGATCGCTGATACGTTCTTTGTGTGGCCGTCGGCGTTGGCGAAGAAGTTCGGGCTTTTATGTGTTTCGTTCTGGACGGAGCCTGCTTTGGTGTTTACACTGTATTATCACATGGATCTTCTCAGAAAACATGGTCACTTTGATTGCAGCGGTAATCTAGCTCCGCCACAACCAAAAAAAATAAAAAAAATAAAAATCCACACTTTTTTTAGTATAATTCATGCTTGTTTTATGATCAGAAACTCGTAAGGACGTGATTGATTACATACCTGGGGTTAGGCTTGATCGATCCAAAGGACATGACTTCATATCTTCAAGCCGCCGATACATCTACTATCTGTCACCAGCTAATCTCCGCGGCCTTTAAGGATGCTAAGGGAGCAGACTTTGTTATATGCAACACAGTGGAAGACCTTGAGCCTCATACCATATCAGCACTCCAGGCCGAGAAGAAATTCTACGCCGTGGGGCGTTTTCCTGCGGGGTTCACCAAGAGCAGTGTGGCCACACCAGCCTGTGGTCAGTTTGATTGCCAGCCAATGGCTGGACCTTGAACCCACAGGGTCTGTTTTGTACGTCGCATTCGGCAGCTACGCTCATATCAGTAAGAGGGAGTTGATAGAGATTGCTAATGGTCTTATGCTTAGTAAAATCAGCTTTGTGTGGGTGATTAGGCCTGATATTGTGTGTTCTGACGATCCTGATCCTCTCCCTGATGAGTTCAAGGAGGACGTACGGGATCGTTCTCTTATCGTTCCTTGGTGCTGTCAAATCGCAGTGCTGGCGCATCCAGCGATTGGTGGGTTCCTCAGCCACTGTGGTTGGAATTCCATTCTGGAAAGCATCTGGTGTAAAGTTCCTTTCTTGTGCTTCCCTCTTTTGACTGATCAATTCACTAATAGGAAGCTGGTGGTCGATGACTGGAAGGTCGGAATAAATATAAGCGACGGGAAGTCGTCCATTGATAGGGAGGAGGTTTCCGAGAAAATTAACCATCTGATGATGGGAAAATCAAGGGATGCAATTCGGCGGAGGATGGATGCGGTGAAGCAGACTCTGGAAAGAGCATTGAAACCCGGTGGATCATCGGAGAATAATATGGATCGATTCAAGAATGATCTGAAGGTTAGGATCCAAGAAAAGTAGAGACCGCATCAGTCAAAAGATTCTAGGAAGTGTTTCTAATATTTCAAAAAATATTTCAAAGATCAGAAACACTTTCTAAAATTATTGTGAATTCAACACTGTACGCTTAATGTCTTATTCCATAGGATAATGTTCAATAATATCATGGATGTTGACTGGACGTTTTTGTGTCGCTTTATTCCACCCACTAGTGATGCAGATGTGCAAATAATGGAGCCTGTTTTTTAAAATACCTTTCTGCTTTTATAAACAGATGAAAACAACTTTATTGGTGTTTTAAAAAACTGCTCTTGATAACTTTCTGATTTAGAAAACGCAAAGAACACTGTTTTAACATTCTCTTAAAACTGTTCTTGCTCTCTTAATTCAATGTTTCCTGTGTTTTTTCAAAACCCAAAAAAATGAACAAACATGTTCTCTATGTTTTTATTATTCTACTTTGTTTTTAAGAACAGAAAACTGTTTTCAAAAATATAAACTAAATAAGCCCAAAACTTTTAGCCGTTTTTTGAAAATTTGAATGTAACTATTGCAAATAGATGATAAGCAAACAGCCATGAGAATGAGAATGCAGGAGCAAACCCAGAACACTAAATATCGAATAGCCAAACAAAACTGATAGTACTGCAGATCATTCATCTTGCATCGTTGGTGGTGTTGTTACTGCTGGAAAAATCGACATGCGAATGTCATATTTTCTTCCTCGAAAACGCAGCAACACGAACACAAGAATGCGATACCCGACAGCCATGAAACAGGACAGTAAATTCCCCATTTGGAATTACTGTTGGAAGATATCATATGCACTACGAGCCTGATACCCAGATATGCTTCTAACTTGCCCCACTGCAAATGATGTTCCAATGTACTCATTCTCCAATAGCCCCTGATATACAAAAGCAGTAAATAGCTGAGATTTGAATATATCTAAGTGCACAACCAAAGAGTGTTGGTCTTTCAAAATCTAGAGAGATAGTACATAATAATAAAACCCGACATCATCATAGCTTGAAGATACATACATGATAAGAAGAGTAACACCAAAGATCTACTTGCCTGGATTGCATAGGTGTGGAAAGCAATATATGATACAGGATAAGTCCAAACAGGTCCAGGCAGTGCATTCCGGAGTCTGAAGTAGCCTGCTGAAAGCATCATTAACACCTGAAAGGCCAAAGACAGTTGACGGTCAAGGTCAAAGGAAGAAGAGCTAGGAAATAAACTTTTGCAGGATATCAATAGTAATTCGATTATTGCCAGGAAGATAGAGAGGAGAGTATCCAATCATCATGGAATAGTAGATAATTGTTAAGTAGTTCTGTTTGAGTTGCATCTATGATCAGAAACTGAATTACAAGAAAGATTATAAATTCAAAGGAGTTATCAAGCAAGAAGTGGAACTAACATGTATGCAAACCAGTGTCAAGATGCTCCAGAAAGTGTCTTGCCAAATAGAAGCAACAGCCAGCGTTAGCCCTTCATTCACTAACAGGCATGTGAAGAAATTCAGCACAAAGTACATCAACAAGCTGAATTCATCACGCAGCCCGACAGAAAATAGAGAAGATAAGACTTGAAGAAACAGAGATGAGAAACAAGAATGGAATCTTTGGCAAGGAGCTGTCCAAGCAGAAAAACCAGTGCTCCTGAATGCTGGTTTGATTCCTCACAGGCATGTATCTGTGAAACAGCAAAGTGATTGTAGATGAGACCTATGAAGAACAATTACAGTTACCTTCACAAGAAAAGACCAACAGTTCATTCAATCTTGGTACAATTTAAGCACATCACTCAGTGTCCATAATCCTCTAACATGTTTCTTCTTTCGTCTATGGACAGCAGTCCTCAGGACTTCACAAATTATTAGAGTTACGGAGCTTTATACTATTCAACATGGTTCTATTTATTTTTTCAGGAAACAAAGGGCATTACGGAACAGTAGCAATTTCAGATAATGAAATGGGAGGTTCACTGAGCTGAATACAAACTGAGTTCATTAGCAAATAACAACCTGCAGTAGCAGTTCATACCTAGTGATGAGAAAAAAATGCCAAACCTCGCCAACCAATGTTTACTGAGGTGGTGTTGACATCATAACAAAATATATAAACAAGTTCTCTTCTCAAAACATGCAAACAAACTAAAATAACTTTGCCTACCATAAATAAGATGAGGAAGACATTAAAAAAGTAATGAATGCATCCAAAATTGTGGAATAATTAGCATGGTTTGGCAAACACACAAGATCTATACTTGTCCAACACCAATTTCAAGCACAATTCATAAAAAAATAGTCTTCTTTACAATTCAGGCACTGAAACATTCTTAAAGACATATGGAGAAACAGCCTTGGCAAAGAATCTTAAACCCAAGAGAGTCACAACCAGTAAAACATACACATTGCAAATTTAGCCACAAATCTTATAGTGTTTTATTAACTAGAAAATAAATAATTTTCCTTGGTGCCAGTGTTTATGTATGTGTATCATATTGTCATCATCCCTCTCCTCAGTAACAATTTAACAAATGTTTTGACTATTAGTAAAGGATACCAAATGTAAATAATTTGAGCCAACTGCATTACCAGAGCATGAAATAACTGGCAATGTATGGATTGCTAACCATCTTACAAAAGAAAGTTAATCACATTTGAAGGTTATTATTGCTCAGTGAAGTTTGCATCAAAATGTAGGAAATTTAAAGAATACCTTGATTTCTTTCAAATGTGCAGGTACACCAGCAATACTCAAGAGTGAAGTAAATGACACAAAAACAAATGTAAACAACCCTTGTCTGCAATTCAAGAGGCAATCAAAAGAAAATAACTCTAAATCAGACTAATCAATAGCATAATACATATAAATAAATATAATATGCAAGATTATCAATGTTTAAAAGTCCTAGGCGAATATGCATTTACATTGAATTTCATAAGCAACTCCAACATATTTAGAGGCAGATTGAACAATAGAATTCATGAACAGATTGAGCAAGATTTCCTCTCGCAGTTAAGAGAATGCAACTTATATCCATCCAGTTTAGGGGAAGTATATGGAAACAAGGGCTAAATCTTGGAGGGACTGGCCCCATAAAATGGGATCATGCAGAAACAATAAACATGCCTACCACCAAACCTATATTTTTTCTTTATCGGTACCACCAAACCTATATTTCTACAGCTCAAATAGATATGGTAGAACACCACTTGGTTCAAAGAATGAATTTCCAAAATTGTCCATGGGGACTGATAAGGCAAATGTAGACTAAATTCAGACAAACATTAAACACAATATTTGTGCATCAAAATGGCAACAAGAAAATGAACTCCAGAAGAAACATCAGGAAGCATGACTTCTAACAGCTTATACAACACTTTGTAATTACTTATTTTAAGGTACACATACTTTGAAACAACCTTTTTGGAATTCTTTGCAATCGCTAATAACAAGAAGCATTAGATTGAGGGATGCTTATATCTTCCCCCATTAAAAGCTAGGATATGTCTGTCAAAAAATCAGCAGGGGATGTAATGCAATTTAGAAATAAAATGATGGAAAATGTGCAACAGTCCTGATTTCCTAGGCCTTCTTAAAAGGAAAAAGAGTGGATGTGAACATAATCTGGAGATTGTAGTTCTCACACCACTGCCCTAGCAACAGTAATACAATTACATGATAATCATGATGCACCCATTCTCACATAATTTCATCATGAATAGTGACAGAAGATTTAATACAATATTAGATACAGAGAGATTAGGAAGCACTATGAAGTTGACAATGTATACAGATCATACTATGAGCAAGGTGTTCATGGGAATCAGGAGGGATCAAATCAAGAAAATGATGACCATTAAATTAAAAAAATGGATATGTTCAATTCATATATGCACAGAACAAGTACATGCCCTTCATGCTTAAAACTTTTTGTAATGACAAACTTACGACTTACCACAACAGATGACAGAGAATGCCCTAAGCCGGAAAATACTGTACCAACACAAAGTGTAAAAAGCATGCATAGAACAAGCCGAAGCCAGAAGTATTTCCACTCCCTTGACATGATTAGTAATGATCTCCATGTTAAAACTGCAATTAAATTGTACCACTGCTGGCCTTTTTCCCTTGCTTTTGAGAAGTGGCCCTTCCTGTAGCAGTAAATGCATGTAATAAGTGAATCAGGTAAAGACAACAGAACCTAAGTGCAAACATTAAAAACCTTTCTTTGGATGCCATCATGCAGGGAGGATTGCAATGAAGCTACAGATTCAAAATAAAGGAGTTGAAGGGAGGAAGTGGTCTGTAAGTTGAACATTGAGACAGCCTATGAACATATCAATTGGACCTATCTTTTGGAAGTGTAGCAGAAAATGGGTTTTGGATGAAGGTGGGCTGAGGTCCAGGTCAATTATGTATATCAACAGCCAGGTTTTCAATCTTGGGAATGGTTTGCCAGCCACAGTCAAGGGTGCCTAAGGAACGAGGATCCAATATCCCCATATTTGTCTGTAATGCTATGACGGAGATTCTCAATATTTTGTTAAGAAAAGCATGGGAAGGACACTTCATTCCAGGCTTCAAGGTGGAAGAAGGAAGGGGAGAAGGACCGTTTCTTGCCTCCTATTCGCAGATAATAGCTAGCTCTTTTGAGCCTTATTCAGACAAGCTGATTTCCTTGAGTTGGGTCCTGTTTTGGTTTGAAGCTTCTTCAGGGCTAAAGATTAATCTGGATAGAAGTGAGTTGATTCTCATAAGGAGGACCCAAATGTTGAGGAGCTTGCCTCTTTATTGGGTTGCAAAGTAGGGAAGCTTCAAACTACTTATCTAGGCTTGCCTTTGGTTGCACCATTCAAGGCCCTCTTCTATGTGAGATATAGTTGAAAAGAGTTACCATAAAAGGTTAGCCCTTTGAAAAAACAATTCCTTTCAAAGGGTGGTAGACTTACTATGCTTATAAAACACTTAACTAATTATACTCACCTATTTTATGTCTCTTCTTGTAATGCCTAAAATGGTGGCTTTAAGATTGAAAAAAATTTAAAGGGGCTTCTTGTGAGGGGGAGGAGTCCTCAATGGTAGGCCTCCCTTAGTCAAGTGATCTTCTGTTTGAAAAGACAAGTTCGGATGCCTTGGTCCTATCCTCTCATAACAAAGCGAAGGCCTCACTTAATCACGTGATCTTCCGTTTGAAAAGACAAGAAGTTGGGGGGCCTTGGTCCTATCCTCTCTTAACAAAGCCTATCATGTTTGAGATTGCTCTAGAAAGGGAGTTCCCTTCGAGATAATTTATACTGGGAAAACTTGTGTGTGTGTGTGTGGTGTTCTCTTGCTAAGAGGAGGTTAGGAAGCCTTTAAGGCCAAAACAAGTTTTATGGTTGACAATAGATTGGAAAAAATCCAAAGAGATTTCCTTTGGGGAGGTGGGAGTTTGGAAAGGAAAATTCATTCGGTCAATTGGAACTATGCATGCTCAAGTAAAGAGAAAGGTGGGCTAGGCATTAGGAGTCTCTCCACTATAAACAGGGCTTTGTTGAGAAAATGGGTGTGGAGGTTCGCAACGGAAGAGAATTCAATCTCGAAAGAGGTGATAAGTCTAAAGTACAAGGTGGAGGAAGGGGGCTGGTTTACCAAGACCTTAAGGGGCTGTGCTGGTTCAAGTCCTTGGAACGATATTAGCAAGGAATCCAGGTAAGTGCATCAATTTTGTGTTTTTGTGTTAGGGGATGGCAACAAAATAAAGTTTTAGGAAGATTTCTGGTGTGGTGAGGCCCTCTTCGAGAGACTTTACTTGATCTATTACATTTTGGCACAATTTAGAGGTTAAGGTGGCTGCTTTGTGGGATATCAAAGAGAGGAAGGGATCTAGAACCCTATTTTTGTCAGGCCCTTTAATGATTGGGAGCTAGAGGAGGTTCAAAACTTCAAGATTTTGGTCAACATAGCAGAATAAATCAGGAGGCTTCATAATAGTCTGGAAAGGGGACAAAAGGGTTTATATTCTGTTAAGGCAAATGTTGCCCTGATAGAAGGAAATGTTGGCAGGACAGCCCCCTTGGAAAATGATATGGAACAACTTTGTGCCCCCCTAAGGTGTGTTTTTTTTGCTTGGGGAGTCTGATGGGATAAAATTCTTACCATGGAGCAACTCAGGAAGAGGGGTTTTCAGATGGCTAGCAGGTGCCCGCTGTGTGGAAGAGTTGAAGAGAACTTGGATAACCTCTTACTGTACTGTCATTCAATTTGGAGCCTGTAGGAAAGCCTTATCTCCATCCCAGGCTTAAGATGGGCCTGCCCTCGCTCGGCTAAGGAGTTGCTAAAGGGCTGGAGCTGTTCTACTATTAGGAAAAAGACCAAAAAGTTGTGGATAGTGGCACCTCTTTGCCTGTTTTAGGCTATTTGGAAGGAGAGGAATAGGATAGTGTTTGAGAATGTGGACTTCTCCTTTTCCATAACAGGATAGTGTCTATTAGGCTAATTGCTTGGAGCTAGGGGAGTGTTCTCTTTTGAGAATTCTTTTGTGTATTCTTTAGGCCTTTCTTTTTTGGGTGGTAGGAGTGGGTTGTTTTTTGTGTAAGTCAATCCTGCTTTGCATACTTGGGGGCTTCTTGACTCTTTTTTTTGTGAATTATTATACATGCTTGCCTTTTCCTATCATATATACATATATATATAGAACAAAAAATTTTGGCAATGCTTCCGGTCTCTTTTCTTTTGCTTCTAATAAAGATGCTTTGGTGGTGAGAACTAAAGAGGTTGTTAGCGAATAGATTGCGTGGAACCCATAATTCGAAGGGCATTTTCAAGATTGGAAGCTACATACCATTGAGGAGCTACTTAGGAGGCTACAGACCCTTGGGAAGTGTAGTAAGGATGGCAATAGGATGATTAGCAGATTAATAAGAGTGGCAAGTTGTTGGTGAAATCTTTCTACTCTTCCTTAGAGTTGAACGTAGGCATTTCTTTCCCCTCTAGGCTCGTGTAGGGCTCCTGGGCACTTTAAAGATGCATTTTTTTGCTTGCAAGGTGGTTTTGAAAAGGTTTCTAACCTTAGATCAACTTAAGAGAAGAGGATGTGCATTGTTATTTTATGTATAAATTCAGAACAATCGGCTAATCACTTGCTAATCCATTGTGGTTAACATGAGAGTTTTGTCTGAAAAAAGTAGAAAAGAATTAGGACAATAGCTCCTCTTTGCTTGTTTTGGGTACTTTGGCAAGAGAGGAACTAAAGGCATTTTGATGGAATTCAACCCTCAAATCAAGCTTTAAAGGACTCTTAATTGTATCCTTTTCCACTGGACTCACTTGCGTATACAAGAGGGTGGGTCGTGGTTCTTTGTTAGATTTTACTGACTGGTTGTGTGTTAGTTAGTGGGAGGGTCTTTTATGCTCTGTTGTGGTGTTTCTGTTTTTTAGCTTTATTTGTATGCTTTCTGCATACTTGAGTGTCCCAACACTACTCATTTAGTGTCTATAATATATTCTTGGTTGCCTAGCAAAAAATAAAAGATAAGAAACCAAACCAGAAAACAGAAAAGGTTATGAGGAACAAATTAATGGATTAAATGGTAGTGTGAGAAGTTTTCACTTATGTTTATGTAATTAAAATTTGAAACAACAAAGTAAATTGACAAAGCTAGAGAATGCCTAGGGCTTCTCCATAAATCTTGATAGGCACTTCTAAATTTAACTCTTTGGGGCTTATAAGTGCAAGATAATTCCAGCATCTGGAAAGAGTGGACCAGTAACAGACTAAGCCTTCATAGGAATTATACCCATTATTAATAGAAAATTTCACAGGCTCTACTTCTCCTCAGAAGAAAAAACTTTAAGCAAATAACATAAAACTCTTACTGCTGCATTAGATAGCCCTTGTTGCTTTTCTTTTTCATTAATTTCTCTTTGCCACAAGAATTTTAACTTTTAGCGTTTGTCACAACTGAATGTGTCTGTATGACAAAGGCAGCATATGCTTGACAATAGTGACAAAATCACAAGTTCCAAGCTTGCTTATCTATGATGTCACCAACTGACATGCATTCATGCCCTTCATAAAAGCAGCTTATCTCATAATAGTTGCCAAACATAAGCTCAAATAAAGCACCACAGGTATTGGCCTAAACATTCTACTTCCAGATTTCAGAGCGCTCTAGCACATGTACATCCCATTGCATAATAGTAATCTGGACATTAAGATGCCAGATCAACAGTTCTAAGGAACGGATTCTGCTATGGTTTGCAAGTGAACAATCAAATAGGAATGAATGTTCAAGCTCAAAAGAAGAATTAAAATTATGCGTAACATAAGCCACTAGAGCAAACATAGCCAAGCCTTTGTAAGTTATACAGAACAAGAAACTAAATTAGTATTTGTCTATCAAAAAAGAAACTAAATTAGTAGTGATCATACCTTTTCAGTGAGTTTCATAATCATACTTTCAACTGCTGCTGCATCCACTGATGACTTGTAAGTTGCTTCAAGGGTACGTATTGCAACAGCTGTGTCCATATTCACCGATGAAAAATCCCCATGGTCATCCTGTAAAAGGTTTTGTCCCACATACAGTGAATGTATACCAGAACACAAGAGAAAAGTGCTCCACTAAAATTGATTGTGCTATATATGGTTCAGACTCCATAAATGAAAATTTATAAAAGTAAATAATATAGAAAAGCAAGTCCCAATCAAAACAAACCACTCCTGCAAAAAGGAGGAGAGGGAGTGAGGAAGAGAGAGAAGAAGATAAGTGCCTCCAATCTCAAATTTACCATTGCCAATTACCTGCCAATTTTACACATTGCAATGATCCTGTCAAAATCTGTATTTATTGCACGTAGAAAGTGATCTGATGGGCTTTGCATAATTGGGCAAGGAAATCCAGCATTGGAGAAATGCTGCACCAACCAAAGGCATCTTAGTTTAGTGACAACCTATAATATCTCATTCAGTAACAAAGGAAACAGAAGACAAATGGAATGAAGCATGTTGAAAAAATTAGTTTCTTATCAAATGAAAAATATATCAGTAGTTGTAATAAGTAAAATAAAATGTACTGCTCATACATTTTCGTATTATAACAATAATAATATGAACTCACTAATATAAAATGACACCAATTATAACAGATATTATAAAATAATAGCAAAGATTAGGGTTCAATGATTCTGGAATAAAAATCACTTTCATAAGAAAAGCCCCAGACAAAGGAGACAAAGGAGGTAAAAATGGATCATATCCACATCAAGGCTTACCTGCAAACAGGCTAATGTTTCTCCAAAGAAAAGGGTATTTCCATTTGAAAGCAGACAAATCCGGTCAAAAAGACCAAATACTTCTGTGCTACTTTGATTAATGGTAAAAATAAGAGTGCAGCCTGTGCTTGCAAGCTTCTTCAACGTAACCATCATCAAAAGTGCTGAGACACTGGAGAAAATAAGAATGTAAACTTCAGATCAGACATTAAGGTAAATTCCTTCAAAGAGAAAGACACATGCACAAATCACCCAGACAAATCAACAGATGATCAAATCTGTATAAAATAAATAAAAAATTATTTAAAGAAAAGGAACAAGGCAAAATCAGACCATTGATTCGGTTGGATCACTCTCAAAAAATTCTGAGAAGCACAAATTATTTGTGATTTTCAAGTTTCCATCCAAAAATTATTTTTATCATTTTTCCTTTATTCCTTCCTCTCATACAAATGTTTTAGGCTCCTTAAAGCCGAAATGCTTCCAAAATACACACAAATAAGATATCACAATGAAACAATAAGGGCCATTGCTTGGTGGAGTGATGTGTTCAACAGATACAAAACATTAAAGCATGGAATCAAGTCCGCATTCAGTCACTTCATTGAATAATGCTGAATTTGAGCTTCATTATTACTTGCCTGTTAAGAAACCAAGTAATGAAACTTGAAATAGTTAATTGCCTTGTTATCAGAATGACCATACCTACTGTCTTGTTTTGTGTCTCTCCTTTCTTTTGAAGATGAGAAAAATCTTCTCCTTTCAAGTCAATAAATTATTTCTAAGGCATAATTCATTTATATTCGACCACCCATGCTAGTTGACTAACACCCCTAAACATACATACAAGGGGAGACAAGGTTGACTCACTCGCGGTATGCAATAACATAAAGTTCCAATTCCGACATGCTTGATAAAATTCAACTCCATAGTTGGTAGAGCAGTCTTAAAATTTTCAACCAAAAATCTTGAGGGATGCAAGTAAAAAAATTCCACCAAGGCCCTCCATAATGAAAATTGTGGTAAGAAGGTTAAAAGAAAACCTATCAAGATGATAAAGAGGCTCATCTATGAATAAGATATGAGGCCTCATCACAAGCTCCCTGGCAATGCTGACACGCCTTCTCTCACCACTAGGAAGACCCCTCATGTAACAATGGCCACCTATCAGTTTGTCTGCATAATCACCCAAGGACATTGCATGGATAGCATCCTCTACCACACTCTTCTTCTGGAAGAAGAAACCAGGAAGCTGAAGCAATGCTGAATAATACAGAAACTCTCGAACAGTGAGTGATCCAATCAGTGTGGTTTCTCTCTCTACAAATCCCTGTTATTGGAAAACAAATCAATGTTAGAGCCTCTAACTCAGCACAGAAAGCAGTAATAAAATTTCATATAGTATTGCAACCTCGATTTTGCATCCATATAAAATCTCCCCACTAAAAAGCTATACTTTCTCAAGAATATACAATAACATAGATGAATATAGAAGTTGTTTAAAATGAAGAATAAATTTATCTGCCTCAATGACTCAACTCCACAGTTGGGAAGAAAGGGATGTGAAAACTAACTTTTAAGAAGTTACAAAACCACCACATAAATAATAGCAACCAGTTGAATGGACACATTGACCATACACCATCATATTTACAGGAAAAGCAAAAAAGGACGAGGTAAAAGTAGAGTCTGTCTTAAATAAATTGTATCACGAAGCTGAAGGTCATATACTCAGGTTTTCAGAGTTTCATAGATGAGGAATAGTCATGCACATTAATCAGTTTCGATAAAATAAAAATATTCAGGGAATAATACGCCCAGAGAAAACTATAAACAATGATTATCAATGATTAAGAATAGTGTAATCATGGTCAATGTACAGATTGTTTGATAGATGAGGAACAGTACATGATTCATTCCAAGCAATTAGAAAATATGCACATTAATTCACCTGGAATACAATAAAAAATGATGATCATTCCCATTAAATAAAGAAATTAACATTAATTCACTTGGAATATTATAAAAAATGATGGTCAATGATTAAGCATAATGTAATCACTATCAGTGTACAAAGTTTAATGAACATTGTGACAAAAGAAATCTGCAAATTTCCATATCTACATGGCTACACTTTTCAACATTAGATGTTAAACTTGTAGGAAAAGCAACAAATTGGACTCACCCACATCACTCTGACATAAAAATAAATAAATAAATAAATAAATAGAAGTGGTCTAGTGGGTGGGGAAGGTCGAAAGGGTTCACCCAGGAGGTTCGGTGGGAAGGTGGTGACCATGGATCGGTGAAAAAAAGGGATTCGACTTGCAAGTGGTGCCCCTTTGCAAAGAAGATGAGGAGAGTATAGACCATCTACTTCACTTTGCCCTTAGGTCTAGGGCTTTAGGCAGCCTCCTTTCGGCAAGGAGTGGTGCGGACCTACTCTCCTTGGTTATGATGGTGACACGGACAACCTTCCTGTTGAAAAGCTAGAAAACATGTGGAAGACAACTCTTCCTAGCCTTCTTTGGTCAATTTGGAAGAAAAGAAACAAGGTAGTCTTTGACAATGATAGTTTCTCTCCAACTAGATTGAAACGTTCTTTCATAACTTCCCTCACTTCTTGGGCAGGAGTAATTTTATGAGGAGAACACTCTATTATGAAAACACTTATGTGTATTCTCTGGTATCTCTTTAGTTTTGGGTGGTTGGTATATGGTCCTTTACTCATCTCTTTTTTGTTTTTCTTTCCTTTGTATACTCCTTGTATACTCTAGAGCTTGCCCCTTTTTTTGTCAATATATTACTTAGCTTACTTATCAAAAATAAATAAATAAATAGAATACATATACACTTTTTAACAAGTATTTAAACAAAAAATTTCTGACACAAAATGATAAAGGATATCAGAATTTATAAACATATAAAAAGAATTGAATGTATAAGAAGAAAAAAAACAAAGTAAAATAAAAACAGTCATGCATATACAACAAGAGTATAACCAGAAGGCAGAAACACAAAACTATAACACTTGCACATACAACATTTACTACATCTTTAAACATCAGGGATGCCTTTTGGTTTTCAGGCTAAATAAATAATGTTTCTATTCTATTCATTTGGAATTAAACGTTATGGTATTCTCTCCTCTCGAAACCCTAATTTCTTTCTTTTTTTCTTTTCATCCCCGTTAGAAATGAGGGGTGGTTTTTTGGCTTTCCTTGACCTGAAATCACCCATTCCATTCTTTCGTCTAATCAAGTATGAGTTTTCTCCCTCAATAAAGTGGTTTCTTCCACCTAATCTGAGTTTTCATTTGATTTTCCTTTGTTTTCTTATGTTTTTTTTGCTGATTTGTTGCGGCGTATGGTTATTCGTAGGTTTTTGTGTGGGCAATTCAAACGGCAGCGCTGCTTCGATCAGATGGAGAAGTCACATCAAATCCCTATTCGTCGCTTCATCAAATCTAGAATCTTAGGTATTCTAAGCATATTAGGATTATCTCTTGTATAGGTCTTAAGCCGTTTCTTCTTGCTATTAACTTGGATGTTGTGTCATCCTCTAATATTTTTAGCAGTTTGATTTTTGTGTTCAGGTATAAAGGTATTACCGTTAAAATGGTATAAGAATAAGGTCGGATCTCCATGACAAACAACTGTAGCAGGGAAATATAAATCTTTTATGGTAAAATAGTTGGTAGTTTATCTAAAACAAATATGCTTAAATAAATGGCAATAACGGGAAAAACCATAAAAACATGGCGAATAGGAAAATGAAACTTGAAACTAAACCAAAACAATAAAATTTTAATGAAAAATAAAAATACTAAGAACTTACATAGGAGCCATATGGCAAGTGAAGTTTTGTCCCATTAACAAACACCTCACCATACATTTTGGCCGGAGCTGATGGAATATATCAGGGAAGGCAGAAACCATTTTGGCCCAACTCACAGGAGAGGAATGAGAATACATATTCAGTACCAACTAGAATTGATAATCAAAAATATTCTACAAACCTGCAATAGCCCTCAATAATGTGGATTTCCCTGATTTGGCAGGACCATGATTACACAATAAATGGTCTGAGCAATGCTGCATAACCGTTTGAGCTCTTTACAACTTTATCAGAGTATTTCCTCTTCCCCTTTATTGTAACAGTCAAGTCCTTCCACACAATTGAAGCACCTGCGATTTTCCTTGCGAAAATCGCACCCTCTGGTAAGGGTGGGGAAGGCAATGACCCACTATTGAGCTTTGAGAGAGATGGGGAGGCTGGTGTTGCAATATTAATAGAGTCACCCGCTTCCTCCAACCTGACATCAATTTCGGTGTCCTCCCATTCTGGTGAGTCCTCAAATGATATGGGTTGTCTAAGGGAACCAGGTTTCCTCAAGTAGAAAAAATTACTAGATGGCACTCTGCTAGCAGGACTACTGGCTGAAGAAGATGATGACCTATAATTATCTGATTGAGACTGTATTTCTTCCATTTAAATTGTGTCAAATTTTTAATTATCAAATTGCATATGACACCATTCTACAGGGTACAACCAAAAATAAGGTAACCCAGACTGGATCACAACCCTTGCAAGGAAACCTAGCAGGCAGGAATATATTAAACCTGCCATCCAAAAGTAACATATAAACACCCATAGACAAAATTAAAAATTCATGGAATAACATAATTATCGATTCCTTGTCTCATAATAAAAAGCAGAAATTTTTTTTTTTAAGTCTTAAACCCTTTTTGATGTTGAAAACGGAGAAAAGAGCAAAATTCGGGAATCGTATGTGAAATGTATATCTGATTACTGAGCCAAATGTTTGTAGTATTACGATTGTGATACTGCCCTAGATAGTGGATACTTCCGCTTTCCTGATTCTCAACCCATAACAAACTGAACCCACCCAACCCATTACTCGATACCTTTTAGGCTTTTCCCACCGTTTTCCTATACTTTCTCAGCAAACAAACAGAAAATAAGAAGTGAAACACAACAGAAGTAGAATAAAGAACCCAATAATCAGAAGACCCAGAACCTTACATACACTAAAACCCCGATAAATTACAGTAAAGGAAGCCGTAACTCTGCATTTCACACAGAACCCACGTCAAATGAGAAACAGAAAACCACCAGAACCCATTAATCAAAACACCAACATACCCCTTTTATGCTTTTTCTCAGCAAAAATAAGAAAATCCTAGAAGCTCCAACACACTAAAATCTCAAGAAATTGAATAAATAGAAACAGCAACTCTACGTTTAACACTGAACTCAAATCAAATAACACTCACACTAGAACATAAACAAACAGAATTATTGAAAGCTGAAACAGACCTGGATCTGAGTGAAGACAGGTAAGATAGACAGAGACAGAGACAGAGACAGAGAAGGGGGAAGAGGGAGAAGTGTGAAGCTGGAGAAGGTGAGTGAGTGAGTGAATGTTAAATGGATTTTTGACACCTCTTTGCCAGGTATTGCAATGCTTTGTCCTTTCCTTTGAATCTCTTTCCTTTATCTTTAATTTAACATTAGTCAATTTATTTCCCTTCATTTCTTTATGGTAAATCACATACAGCTTCCCTGCCAATTCAACATTTTCCACTTTTCTTCATGTTTCTCCCCATCTTTTTCTTTAATTTTTCACTGCTAAATTCTTTCTTTATTTTGAAAACAAAAATTCCCTATATTGTTTGTTTCCAAGGAAAATGATGACTTGTGAACCTTTTATGATTTCTAATAATAATATCAAAAGCAAGTTTGATTCCACGTACCCCATAAATACACCTGTTTCTATCTTTTCTAAAAGATAAATGAATGAAATTATAATTGAGAAATCTGCCTTCCAGATACACTTCTCTGCAAATTATAAATAATTTCAAATTTTATAAATAATTGTGTTTCTACTTTTTATTGTTAATTTCTAAAAATCTAAAACATGTTGGTTGGGTAAAAGGAGAAATATAAGGATACTTTTTTTCAGATTATTCAATAATTTTGTCAGTAATATTTTATAATTTTGCCAAATTCATGGTTGTCATGGTTATGTTTCTTTTTTGAAAAATAAAAAGAACATTAAAGAATACTAGAATTACGATTTGTTGAGAATTTTTGCCTTAACAGCCAGATACAGATGTATCAATCATCCTCGCTAAGTTGCAAAACATTCGGTTAAAGGTTTACAGGTTGAAATATAACGATTTCACTACGCCCAAAACATAATATCGTAAAAAAAAACTGAACCAGATGTTAGCATGTCCTTAACTATTTTTTTTTATCATTTCCCATCTATATTATTTAAACCCAATAATTTTTGAAAACCATTGGCATCGAGTAAAATGACTAATTCGGATATTACGTATTTATTTACTATATTTTTATTTCCTAAAAAATAGAATTTAAAAATTTTAAGTAAATGTTTTTCTAATATTTTATTTTACAGAAAATAAAATGAAATCTTGTTAACAGTTTATATGTTTTTAAATTATTTAATAGAAATAAAATATTCTAAACTTAAAATATGTTTTTTTTATTTGCCATGCTAATCACCAATTTTAGAAAATAATTAATTTTTTTCTTTTCACAGGTTTCTAGGTATATGTGTGATTCAGAAAGAATCCTTAGAAAAAAATTATGTTTTGATTTATAATAAAAGTAATTTTATAAAAATGTATGCATTCACATGCTGGAAGAAATATATATTAATATATAGATATGTATTATGGAGCTGATGTAGGACCAAAAGGTTGGAAAATACTATTGAAAAATAAAAAATCTCTTATTTTTGACGATTTTTTTGGGAAATTTTGTATTTTAATTTAGGGATAAACTAGTATTTTGAGAATAAAATTTTTTAGTATTTTAAATTATATTCATCTTTATTTTTATATTATTATTTTTTTAAAGTTTGTATATTTATCTTATTAAAATTTATTTTTAAAAATTACTATCCTTTAATTTTATTTTGTTAAATTTGTCTTTTATCATTTTATTTTTAAATATTTTACTCAAAATAATCCAAAAATATAAACTTATTTAAAAATTTATTGAAATAAGAATACAGAAGTTCTAAAATCCGATGAACTAATATGATTTAATAAAAATAAATTATTAATATAATTTATGAAAAGTTTAACCTCAACACGTTATCACCATATATTTGTAATAAAATTATAAAAATTAAATTTCAAATAAAATGCTTTAAATAAAAGGAAATGCCATCATTTAATTCAATTTAAATAGTACAAAGGTAAAAATGATATAAAAATTAGTTGAATAGCTAAATTAACACTTGGGTCATAGTTGAAGGGCAAAAGAAATTTAAAATAGTCAAATATTTATATAAAATAGTCAAATATGTGAAAAGAAAGTTTAAAATGGTAAATAAAAATAATTTTATATATTTTTATTTTCCTTATCTTTATTTTTATATTCTTTGGAAGTCAAATATAGAATATGTGAATGTAAAAATGAATTATTTTATAATATTTTTGAAATATATATTTAAAAAAAACATATAGTAGTTAGAAATATGAGTTTCTTTTAAAAAACACTTTAAATTTTTAAATATTATTAAAATACTCAAAATACTTGTACTCTAGTTTTAAGGTAATCAAATAGACCCGTCTTTATGTCCTTTACCCTTTTAACGATTAACATTCTACCATTTGAGCGGGAAAAAAAAAAAACTCAAAATACTTCTTTTTTAAAAAATACTTCAAAATTTTCAATACTTTTAGTTCTTATAGTTATAAAAATATTTTTTTAATCATGCAACTGTTTATGTATTTTTTTTTTTAATAAAATTTATAGTTTATTGTAATATTTTATTTTTGTAATAACGGATATTTTTAATAATTTACTAATATTAACATTTTTTTATATTTGATGATCTTTTCAGCCGGCCAGAATTTGAAGCGTGTTAGATCGTTAGGTTGGACAGGCTGGCACGAGGATCGTTGGGGCAGGGTAGGATTCTTGCAATGTCGATCAACGAGGCTCTTGGATGCGGCACCTTCTGCAATAAGAACGAATGAAGAGGGGCGCGAGGCGTCGCACAGGGTAGCTCAGATGCTAAGTCGGTCTATCTAAGAGAAGAGAGGATGCCTCGATTGCTTAGAATTAAGCGTGCCTTTTAGTGTTGGAGCGACCTTGTATTTATAATGGACATTAAATCTAATTTGAGCGATGATTAGGGGTTCTTCCTTGAAGTAGATTTCTCATGTAGAAAGTCGACCTTAGATTTAGCGATGGATTAGTGAGGGAGTTTATTTGAGTGTCCTCCTTCATGACAAATCAGATGCGACCTTACATTCTTTCCTTCCCTTTATAATAGGACTTGATTGGGCCAATAGGGACGTCTTTTTAGGGAATATTTTATCTTGTTATTTGTAAAGAATGGATTTGTGGCCGAGTATGGGCCTCCCTATTTTTCCAAATCCATGTTTTGGGCCTAATGAGCCGGGCCTCTGTTTGGGCTGCTATGTAAGGACACGGGCGGGGTATGGTCCTCACCGCTCCTTTGGGCTGGCGAATGAAATGCCTGGCCCATTTACATATCCTATCGATTTGCCCCGGCCCATGACGCGCCGGTACAACGTGGGCAAGGGCGTGATTATCTGCGGCGGTTGTTATTTCCATATGCGCGGATGTGGATTAATTAACTTTGACCTTAGGTCATACGTGGTGCGTTAATGATGGCTCTTGAGTCTCGCTTGTTTTCATACTCCTTAGTTTACTTGTTTCTTGTCGACCTTTCGATTCGACAGCTGGCACCATAATTCGCACTTTTGTCTTTATATTTTTTGGCGTTCCTGTATTTCGTTCTGGATTTTTCTCTGTTTGTTTAGTGTTGGGTCGCTTTTAAACGTTTCCTCTCATTCACGGGCGCGGCGTCCCGTCTGTCGTGTTTCTTTAGGTTGTCGAAGGCGAGGCTCTAGGGTTGTCGATACGGATTTCGTTTATCTCTTTGTTTTGCTACGTCATGGGTCCCGAATCGTTCTTCCTCTTTCTTTGTGCTCCCGGCGATGACTCGCCTGTTGCCAGCCGGTCCGGCATTGAGGCGTTCAGCTTGTTGGCCGGTCGTTTGGCCTCGACACACTCTGGCGCCTCCGCTTCCCTTAGGTAAGGTAAAAAAGAAGATAAACACGATCCATATCGCAGGGGTCGGACTTCCTCAAGGACGTTCGACATGCAGCGAAGGTGGGCCACTAGTAGGGTTGGTCCTTCATATGAATCTACTTTTCTTTGATGTCGGCCTCTCCACGAGTATTAGAATATGGTCTGGATGTTTTGACCTTTTACACCGCCTCCGTGCCTGGTATGGTCTGCTTTTTTGAAGTTGCTTTTAATAACGGTCTTCGCTTTCCTTTGCATCCTTCATAAAGAGGTTCTTGACACTTCAACATCGCCCTTCGATTGGCTCCCAATGGTTGGGGTATTTTAGTCGGTTTATTGGTCTTTTTTAAGGATAGAGGGTTTGGTGTCCCCAATGTGGCTCTGTTCCTTCATCTTTTCAGTCCGATGGCTACTACAGAGGGTTTTATTTATTTCACCAGACGTTCTGGGTCTCCTCTGGTGATCTCGGACCTTCCTTCTCTATAGGTCATGGAAGGGCGATGTTTCTTCGTTAGCGGTTCAGTGGGAGTATGACTCTCGTGGCGGGGTGATACCTTGGTGTGCCCGGGCGTGGAGTGCCCACGATAACCTTCGTAGTGTTTGCGTACTTTTGGTTTGATTTATCCCAAAAGCGTCGAATACCCGACCTTAAGCTTTCCTTATGCTTTCCAGATGTTCGTCTTGACCTCAGTGACGAAGATGCTGCTGTGGCTCTAGCGTTGGAGGAATGCTACGCTCGTTCTATCTTGGCGATAAAGTCGAACATTCCGTTCCTCTAATTTGTTACTGCACATTCTCTTTGTTTTGAGACCCCCCGCCTCTTTCTACCCTTGAGTTTTTTCCTTTGGGCCGCTGCCACTCTGCCGGGGCGAGATTTTAGTTCATTTGGGACGTCTCGGAAGCCCGGGTGTAAGAAAAAAGGCTGGACTCTTTTGAAGAGGGGCAGGCGGTTCCAGCGAGTTCGAGAAAGTGGGGTGTCTCCTTCTTCTCTGTTCGGGGAGCAGGAGAGGCATCGCATCACAGCGAGCTCGGAATGGTCGTCTCCTCCTCTGCACGCCCGGGAGGCGGGCGGGCGTCGTCACCTGGTTTTGACCTTCACCAGTCTTCTCAGCTTGTCGTCAAAGCGGGTCTTCGAGTGCGGCCGTCGCCAGGATTGGCGGCTCTGCCTATAAAGTATGGAGTCAGCGTTCGACGCGCCAGTCACCTCCTCGGGGCGGCGGGCCCGAAAAATCGAAGCAAGGCGGGTGCAGCGGGCTTCTGCTCTCTAGTGCGAGCTTGCGGCGGAGTGCCATCTCGTCTATTCTCACGGAGTGCGGCGTTGGGAGTTGAAGAGTTGCCGGTTGATGAAGCTTTGGCGTTGTCTTTAGGATTAGCCGGTAAGTCACGTAGTTGTGTTTATTTCCATGCTTGATACGTCTTTGAACACTATGTGTGTGTGCGAGGTCTGTTTGCCACCCATTTGAAAGGCCTGGCCGACAAGGCCAAACTGAATGAGAAACATGTGAAGATCGCCGGTTATAAAGCGAATTATTCTCTTACTTCCACGAGTATTTGTAGGGACGGCGCGACATATGTGACATAGGCAAGTCTATCTTAAGCATACTTCATCATTTCGTGCTCGGGCAGAAAATAGAGAAGAAACGAGACCGGAGCTTGGTTGAGGCCGGTGAGTTTCGGGAGGTTAGGGGTGAGCTCCAAGCTGCGCAGGGTGAGTTGATCGAGACTCGGGAGGGGTTGAGATCTGTCCAGAATGAGCTTCAAATGGTCGGAGGGCATCACCTCGGGCGTGCGAGCGGGGGATCTTCGAGGTGGAGGCTGATGGGTTGCAGGTGATTTGAGGCGCGAAAAGAAAACAACTCGAGATTGCTCGTCGCGAGGCTTGGAGGTAGTGTTGTTGGGGCTTTGCTCGTCGTGAGTCTTGGCTGTAAATTTATCAGGCGGTACGGCGATGAATGTAGTGGTTTCGCGCGGATCTTGTCGACAAGTCGACATGGTTTATCGAAAGGGCGAGTTATCGAGCAATTGCGAGATCGGCAGTTGCCGGTGGAAGCCACGGATGGCGCGCTTTTTGGCCGGCGGATTGAGCGTACTTCGGATCTAGATTTCAACGACCTCCCAAGCGGCGAGGAGGCGGAGGGTCGCCAGTCTGACTTATTCGGGAGCTGACCTCCTGCTAGATCCTTTCTCATTCTTCATCGTCGATGCCTAAATTCTTGGACTCATTTATGCTTTCGATCTGACCTCTCCCCACTTTTTTTCGATTGGGCACCGGGGCTGATGCAATGCCAGCCTTCCTTTCAATAAATACCCATTTTTGAAAACTTGTGTTCTCTTGAGATATCTTTATTCTTTTCTGAGCTGTGTAATCCGATTTGAAGGTCTCGACAATTTGCCAGGCTAATGTCATTTGAAATTTTGCGTACTATCTGTTTGAGCTGGCTTGGTTCCCATATATGGTTGGGTGGGTGGGCTCGGTCGGATCGGGCCTGTGGCCTTCGTCGTCTGACTGGCGGGGTGTTGGCCTGGTTTTGTAGCTGAGGTCGTCAATGCTTGGAGGCGAGTGAATCTCATCTTTGGGGAAAGTACATTGATGGAGGCTCGTCAGTGTGGTTGATGAAGGCTGCCGGGGAAGAGCTTGTCGATGTAAATAGTAGGAAGAACTGAAGTTGTTTGAGTCCGGTGAAGGGGCTCGTCCATGAGTTGAGGAGCCTGCGTCAGCATGAATTATGCGATAGAGCCGATGCGTACAGAGTGCGTGAAGGGCTCGTCAGTAGCTGAATGGCAGGGGCTCGTCCGTCGAGTTGAGGGATGAGCCTCGTCGATATGGTGCGCGATGGAACCCGTGCATGCGGGTGCGTGAAGGGCTCGTCAGCATGAATGGTTGGGCTCGTCGTGCGAGTTGAAGGACGGGCCTCGTCAGCTATGAATTGTCGAGAAGGAGCCGATGCGTTTGGGTGCGACGAAGGCTGTCAATGTGAATGGTAGTGGCTCGTCGTGAGGTTGAGGACGAGGCCGCGTCAATATGGTGTAAGAAGGAGCGGGTGCATGCGGATGCGTGAAGGGCTCGTCAATGTGAATAGTAGTGGCTCGCCATTGTGACCAGTAGGGACTCGTCATTATGAGTTGAGGGACGAGCCTTGTGAGTATGCTTTGTAGGAAGGGCAGGTGCATGCGGGTCTCCCGTGAAGGAACAATCCTTGTGAATAGTGGGGCTGCGTCGTGCGGTTGAGGACGAACACCGTGAAATTTATGATTTGTAGGAAGGAGCCGATGCGTAAGTCTGTGAAGACCGTCAGCGTGAATAGTTAGAGCTGCGTCGTGCGAGTTGAGGGACGAGCCTGCGTCGATGTAATTCAGCGTGAATGGTTGGAGCTCGTCATTACGAGTTGAGGCCGAGCGCGTCGATATAGTGCGATGGAACCGATGCATGCGGAGTGCGCGAAGGGCACCGTCAGCGTGAATGGTGGAGCTCGTCGTGCGAGTTGAGGGCGAGCCACCGTCGATATGAATTGTCGAAGGAACCGTGCATGCAGGAGAGCATCGAAGGGCTCGCCACTTGTGAATGGCGAGGCTCGTCGTCTTGATTTGAGGGCGAGCCTCGTGAAGTATGATTTGTAGGAAGGAGCCCGTGCGTTTTGGGGTGCGGTGGGGAGAGAGAGTCGCCACGTGAATAGTAGAGGCTCGTCGTGCTGATTTGAGGACGAGGCCTGCAATGAAATTATGATTTGTAGGAAGGAGCAGTGCATGCGGGGTGCGGTGAGGGCTCGCCAGCGTGAATAGTAGAGGCTCATCCATGCGAGTTGAGGAGGTCTCGTCGATATAAATTGTGAAGGAGCCCGTGCATGCGGGTGCGTGAAGGGTTCGATCATAGTGAATAGTTAGACTCGTCATTCGAGTTGAGGGGGCGAGCCTCGTCGATATGGTGTAAGAAGGAGCCGAGATGCAATGCGGAGTCGGCCGAAGGGCTCGTCGATGAATAGTAGTGGCTCGCCGTTGTGACCCGATGGGGACTCGTAGTATGAGTTGAGGGCGAGCCTTGTGAGTATCTTTGTAGGAAGGCAGTGCGTGCGGGTGCGGTAGGCTCGATCAGCGTGAATAGTAGGGCTCGTCGATGTGGTTTGAGGGACGAGCCTCGTAGAGGCGATTTGTAGGAAGGCGATGCATGGGATGCGGCGAAGGAGCTCGTCGTGAATGTGAAACGGGACTTCGTCATTATGAGTTGAGGGCGAGCCTTGTGGTATGCTTTGTGAAGGAGCGCGTCGAAAGTGGTGGCTGGGCTCACTGATATGGCACATGGTCTTGGTGGCGATTGGCCGAATGGCCTTTGGCCCGAGTCGACTCTTGAGCGTGGCTGTCTTGAGTAGGTAACTCGTCAAAGGGTGGCGGGCTCCCCAGCGTAACTTGGTGGCGTTGGCCGAATAAGCGATGCTTTGGTGATCGACTCTTGAGGCGGCGTGGCTTTGTCTTGAGTAAGTAACTTCGTCGAAAAATTATGGGCTCTGGCTATGGCCTTAGTGGCGTTAATGAATATGGCGATGTAACTGGTGGTCGACTCTTGAGAAGCGGCGTGGCACATCTGAGAGTAGAGAACTTCGTCGAGGGCGGCCCAGGCTCACAGCGTGGCATGGTAGTTGGCGAATGACCTGCTTGTAACTGGTGAGTCGACTCTTGGCGGCGTGGCACGGTGGCGGCGTGGCTGTCACCGGAAGTAAAGTAACTTTCGTCGAAAGGCTTGGCCCCAGGCTCTGGCGTAACTGGTGATGCAACTCTTGAGGCGGCTGGCACGTGCGAAGTAGAGAACTTCGTCGAAGAAGCGGCCCAGGCTCTGGCGGCCAACTGGCTAGTCGACTCGCGAGCGTGCTTTGTCACGAGAAATGAAGGCTTCGTCAAAGGGAACGCGGGCTCTGGCGTGGCCTGGTAGGCGTTAGTCGAATGGCGGCGTAACTGGCGAGCCGACTCTTTGAGCGGCGTGGCTGTCTGGTAAGTAACTCGTCAAAGAGCAGCTGGGCTCGGCCAGCTGGCGTAACTGGCCCGGTCGACTCTTGGCGGCGTGGCTGTCTGAAGTAGAGAACTTCGTCAAAAGAACAAGCGGGCTCACAGCTGACGTGGCTGTGGTGACGTTAGTAAATGTGTGCTTTGGTAGTGACTCTTGGCGACGTGCTTTGTGCGAGTAGAGTAACTTCGTCGAGAACAGTGGGCTCTGGCGGCGTGGCTGGTAGTCGACTCTTGAGCGGCGTGGCTGTGCGAGTAGAGGAACTCGTCGAAGGGAGCAACACGTTATGCGTGACTTTGATGTCACGAAGGGCTTTGGTGGTAGAGAAGCCTCGTGTCCTCGAAAAGGTGGCGAACCGTCGTGTCTTGATTTATGGAGAATCTGGAGCGATGCGTGAATTTTGGCGCTTTGACCTCCCTTATAAATGAGTGGCTCTGTTGCCTCGTATCTTATGCTTTGGAGATTACGCTTTCCACGGTGGTGAATGAAGTTAGCACAGGATGGATGCTCGACGTTCCATTGCCTTATTTGGGTTCCCTCGGCGTCTTTGGATCGGCCTTTACGGGTCTTCATGTGTGGGGTTGTGTTTTCCCTAGTCTCCTTTATAGGGTATGTTGTTCCTAGCTTTTCTTTAGGGAATGCGTTAATTTGTGCATCCTTTACTGTGACACTCTACATTTTCTTTTATCTTCTTCCTCCTCCTTTCTACACTCTTCCCTCTTTTCTTTTCTCACTTCTTTCTTCTTCGACTTTACTCATACCTTCTTTTCCACTTTTTGTCTTTTTCTTTGTCTTAATCTTTTTCTCTTTCTTTTACTTATCACGCCTCTTTTTCTTTGATACGTCTTTCTCCTTTGTCCCCTCTTTTTTTTTTTTTTTTTTTGGTGCTTGTCTTGTGAGTGTTTTTTTGAGATGTAATCAAGGACACCACTGATTGTAACCGAATATGATTCATTTGGAATAAAGAGAGACTTTTATTTTTATGAATTTTCTCATTGTGTATGTTTCTCGGATTGTTTGAGATACTAAATTACCCGCGTGTGCTCGACTCGTCATAAATTGATAAGGTTTTATTACAAAGCCCGGTGCCCTCTTTGGAAAAAGCGCTTGGTGCTCCGTTCCATGTATGTTGTAAGATTTTTCCCTCCCTCTGTTTGGGCTCATAATTTATGCGGCACGGCATTTCGGGTTGTATGTAAGGACCTTCCGGTTGGGACTGGTTTCCCACATGCGTTGGTTCTTCCTTCTTTGGCGGGAGCTTTAGACAAATCCGACATGTAACCACGGGCTTGACCCTCACGGTTTGTAGTACTGTTTGTCTTCCTTTGATACTCTTACGTGCGACATTGAACACTGCTCACGTTTTCATCAGGAGTTCCAGGATTCGAGGCGGGAGACTCGTCATTTGTTCCTCGATGCTAACTTTCGACTCTAGGAGATTTTATTCCAACCTCAGGGGGCTGCATACGTAGCAAAGGCTAGGCAAATGGGTTTCAGGAGTTCAGCGACACGTGTCGTCTATGGGCCCATAGTACCTCGGGAGGTATTCTGCAAACTTCCTTTAAGATCTTCTAGCTTGGTCTTTAATGCAGCTTTAAGGGTTCTGATGGTGACTTCAGCCTGTCCGTTTGATTGCGGGTGTCTTTGGTGACAGTAATTTTTAATTAGGCTTCGACACAAAATCCTTGAATTTAGTGTTGTCAGGCTGTTCCCATTGTCGATACGGGGCTCTTGGGATGCAATCTGCATATGTTCTTTCGCCACACGAAGTACGTGTTTTGCTACTGTAATGCGTGGCGCTAAAGGTTGACTACGCCCACTTGGTGAAATAATCCCGCTGCGACAATTATGAATTTGCATTGGCCGCTGATGGGCGAAGTCCCGATATGTCCCGACCCGCATTCTTGGAAGGGCGGTGGTAATTGGCGTCGGGGGCTGCGGCGGGCGTGATATTTTAGGCGTGCTCTGGCGGATTACACCCCCTCTTGACTAAGTCGGTCGCATCTTTAAGTATCGTGGGCGGTGGTATCACGCCTCGAGATTTTCACCCCTTGCGTTAGGTGCTTTCGGAAGTATGGTTCCCATGCAGCCTTCGTGTACTTCTCTTATGCGTATTCGGTGTCTTCTCCTCTGATGCATTTTAGGAAAGGTGTGAAGAATCCTCGCTTGTAAAGGCTTTGTGATTGGTAAACACGGAAGACAACCTCTTATCTTAGCCGCTTCTTTCGAATTAGTCACGGTAAGATTCCGTCATTAATATAATCCCAAATAGATCCATCGATTCGACCGCGGATCTTTGGGGCGACCACCATCTTTGTGGGGTTGATGAGGGTTACGCTGGGTATTCGACAGGCGTTGACCAGCCGAGATCTTCTTGCAAGGCTGTGGCTAGTTTTGCCAGGGCGTCGGCTCGGGTATTCTACGATGCGAGGGGCATTACTTGACCCGAACCAATACAAACTTTTTTAGCAAATCACGGACCTTTTGGAGATAGAACCATCGTCTCACTTTTGGCCTCGTATGTATCTTCGATCTGCCTGACCACGAGTTGGGAGTCACTGTGGACCTCTAGCTGGTGACCTCTAATGGTGGGCGAGGTTGAGGCCGGCCCATGGCGACCGCCGTACCGGCCGTTGTTGGAAGCATGGAACGAGCTTACGATGCGTATTCAATATCTATCCGCCACGGTGAGGTGAGTTAAGCTGCTCCGCTCCCACAATGCGTTTGAGGCTCCATCTACGGAAGAGTTTCCATATGGGAGAGTGGATCCTCGTGTCAATGGGCTCGGCAAGCTCTATTGGGCCGAATTCCGTAGCAATCGGCTAGAACTATCCCTTTATAGCGGTTTTTCGACGTACGTCTTCGAACTCGCTTAGCTCACATGGCCCACTTCATCAACCTTAGGAGACTTGGTTTGTGTAATACCGCTTCGTGGGTATGGTTGGGACTTCTCGGTGTGAGCTTTGGAAATGAGGCGAAGCTTAGGCTGTGATCCTTAGTCTTGTATCCTTTTCAGTGGAGTGCCTCTCCTCCGTTTCCATCTCGGCTGACTCACGAGTAGTAAGTACAGGTGTTGGACTGGCTCTTTGTCTCCCGGCGAGTCTTGCCTTTGGTTGAGAAGTCACGATACGATAAGTACAAAGTGAGGAGTTCTCCTTCAACGGGACTTACTAGAATGGGAGGAGAGCTTAGGTATGTTTTTAATGCCGCTGAATCCCTTCTTCACATTTTCGTCCCGAAATGCTTTCTTGAACTTGGAAGAAAGGTGGCATTTATCACTCGCTCACGGATACGAAGCGGCAGGCGCGATCGCTACGTCAGATTGGACCTCCTTTATTCACGGCGACGACATGTCGAGGCAATGCTTTTTATTTTGTGCGGATTCGCTGTCCCACATGGTTAACTATGAAACCCAGAAATTTCCGGCTGACACGCCGAAGGCACATTTTGCTGAGTTCAGCTTCATGTTATAATTCCTCAGGATCTGGAATGCCTCAGAGAGATGGGTGATATGGAGATCGGATTTGTAGTTTACCGACATGTAGATCTATGTATGCCTCCATTGTTGTACCTATACGCCTTTGGAACATCCGGTTCACTAGTCTACGGTAGGTCGCTCCTGTTCTTGAGTCAAAGCGGCATTACCCGATGCTGATGGAGTTCCTTGTGGCGTAATGATAAAGTCTTCTCTTGATCCCGAGGTCCATCTTTGTCCCGATTGGCGAATGCATCCGCCGCCCCCAGTAGTTCGTAGCTTTGCCGTGGCGTCCACGATGGTCGGTCACAGGCGGAGGAAGGCGTCGCCGGGCATGCTTTGTTTATGTCGAGTGAAGTCGTCGCGAGTCGCCATTTCCATTAGCTTTCTTGACGAGTACAACGTTAGCTAGCCACTCAGGGTATTCCACCTCTCTTATCGCTCCTGCTTGGAGGAGCTTGCTGACCTCCTCATTGATGGCCTTTTGCCTTTCCGGTGCGAAACTCCTGCGTTTTTGTTTAACCGGTTTGAAGGACGGGTTGGTGTTCAGTTTATGGGTGATTAGTGCAGGGTCGATTCCTCCCATGCATGGCCCATAAATTCTATTCCGTCTCAAATCGGGAAAGTGAGGAGGCCTGAGATCCTTGGTAGTTTGGAGCCAATGTAGGCTAGAGGTTCGGTTGTCATCCAATGCAAGATGTGCTCTAGTTCCTGAGGGCTCTGGGTCGGGCGAGCACCCCGTCGCGCATATCAAGCTCGTCGGGCGTCACGTAGTTGACCGCTTCTTTGTTTCATGGAGGCTTGAAATAACACTCTCTGCCACCCGCTGATTTCTGTGGACTGTCTCCACTCCATTCACCGTCGGAATTTGATTATCATGTGATATGCCGAGGGATGGCTTTTATCAAGGCTGAGGAGGGTCTCGCTGAAGATTTTACAGCCGATCAGCATCCACTATAAGGAACCTTGTCAGTTGCCGCTGCTCGTGGGTTCGGCCGTCGCCAACTGGGCTGAATCGAGCCCAACCCAGAGTACCTCCCTCTCCCGAAAAATCCCCATGTGTGCCGACGGGATCTAGCTTTTCTCTTCCAATACCCATCTGTCAAGGTCGACAAGATGATGTCACTTAACCCCATTATCGATTAAACCCTGAATCGTGGTGTTGGCCACACCATGCCGACTACCGGTCGTCATGGGGTGCCGCACCCTTCCAGACCGGAGTCGAGAACGTGATGGTAGTGTCGATTCTCGCAATTCTAGGATACTCGCCGTATTTCCACCATGTCCGCTTATCTTATGTCTGCAGTGGGCTTTCCGAAATAACTAGATTCTCCTCCTCCAGCAAATCCTCTCGATCACATGGATTTCTCCTGTGGTCGTTGGTCAATGGGCTGCCTGCCGAGATGGCTACGCTAAGCCGGGCCGGATTATGGTTATGTGTCGACTTTCGTTTGATTCGAAGCCGTTCCTCGAGATATGAAACATCAAGATATCCGCTGTCGTATCAAATATTCTATTTCTTCTTAATGCTACGCTGTCCGCGGCGGGATGTCCAGTAGTCCCCGTGAAACTCGCATTACTTGCGTTATCCCTTTGTCGCGGATTCGATTTCATCTCGTGGTTTCCGCCATCTCGTGAATCGCTTCGCTTTGCACTCGCGTAGACTCAGGATACCGAGACCGTTAGGGTGTGCGGTTGGTGTCGCAATGTCAGTTGCCCTTCGCTTTTGCGGCCCGACGGTCTTTGAGATTCCCGCCTTTAGGGATCGCTTCCCGCCCCGCGTATCCGGGATTTCCTTGGTCGCTCTTGTCGCTTGGGGCTCCGCCTCGCCGCCGTCTGTCGTCATAAGAGGAGCTCCTTCTTTGATATGAGGGCCTCTCGCCGTTTATGTACTTTTCTCGTCATGAGGACTCTACCATGCTAGCTTGAGGGTTCTTCGAGATAGAGAACATCGCCCTTTGATTGTACGCCCAACCCTTCGCGATGAAAGCCGTGACAACGACTTTTCGCTGCACGTCATATTCGTGACTCGTCAATTCTCGTGCATATGATTTCAAACTTTCCCCGATCTCGCTGATGGTCGGCGAGGATGGTAGCCCCGCTCGTGACGTCCTAGCTCCGATGAAGTGGGAGACGAACGCAACAGCTAGTTCCTTGAATGACGAGATAGATGAAGGGGGAATTTATCAACCAGCCAAGTCGGTCTTTCGAAGCGTAGAAGGGCGAAGTCCCGTATCGCACAGTACCCGAGCACGGCCACTCCATCCGATTTTCAAAGATAGCGCCGATCGATCGATCTTCGACTCCATCGAATGTTTCTACCGAGGCACTCGAACTTCAGCCTAAGGGTGCGTGTAGCACTTCTGCCAGAAGGAGATTCCGCTTGGCCGCATCAAGGTGTCCATAAGATCCCGGCTCGCCCCTTTACTCACTTCCTTCAGGATGAGCTCTTTGCTGGCGGCTTCAACCTCTCGCCTCCTAATGCATCGCTCCTTTGTTTCTAGTCGAGGTGATTCGCGCCCGCCCACGAGCCGCCTCTGCATAGCTTCGCTTCACAACCGCCACCTGCGGGTCCATGCCCCGCTCGACTAGGACTCGTCTCGCTCATGCCCTGGGAATGTCGCGCCCCAAGTGGTTCTTCAGCGGAGGAGGTTATGGCCTTCCCCGGTTTGCCGCGGTTCTCGATGTTGTATCCGCCTGCAGCCGGCTCTAATTCTTCCTACCAACGCCGTTGACGAGGCGGAAGCGCTCCCACTTCGCTTCAGATTGGCTTGCATCGCTTCCACCGTCCCGCGGGTCTGGCCGCCTATATCACTCCTGCGGATTCCGTGTCCTCGTGGATTAGTGTTACCCGCCGTTCCTCGTTGATACCACCGCGAATCGAGAACCGCCATGTTTACGGCTGAACTGGCTGCCCTGGGCCGCACGCGCCTAACCGACATGATGCCTTTTTCAACCGGAACCGGGCCTGAGCGTGTCGGGTCGGGTTGACCAAGACCGCCGAGGGATCGGCCTGGCCGGGTAGATTCGCCGCAATGTCGACTCAACAGTTCGGAGCGCGTGACCTTCCCGCACAAGAACTGCACGAAGAGGGGCCGGCGAGGCGTCGCCCACGTCCCACGCCTGCCGATCATTCGGCAGGTTATAGGATGCCCGATTGCTTAGAATTAGCTGCAGACCTTTAGTGTTGAAACCATCTTTGTATTTATAAATTCGACATTCATCCACTCGACGATTGTGGGTTCTTCCTCGTGGCGATAGATTTCCTCACGTGAATGCCCTGTATTTAAGAATTCGATTACCAAAGAGTTTATTCGGGAGTAATCCTCCTTCCTTATTGGGGGGTATCCGACTAACGACCTTCTGTTGCTTTTCCTTCCCTTTATAATAGGACTTGATTGGACGACCGCACGTCTTTTGGCAGTGAATATTTTATCTCTCCTGTTATTCAGAAGAGGGGCGTTTGATCGGTCGAGCATGTGCCTCCCTATTTTCCAAATCCATATTTCGGCCTAACCCAGCTCAGCCTCTGGGCCACATGGTGCTTAATACCCAAGTGCATGGTCCTCACCGCTCCGGTCACAACTAAACGCCTCACCATTTCTCAGATCCCTATCAATATTTATATGAAATATTACAAAAAATATTATTAAAATCAATTATTTATATTCTCATAAAAGAGTTTTTTGTTATAATAATATCTTAGAAAAAAAAATATTTTCAATAAAACGCTTTGAGTAGAAGTACTACCAAATGGAATCATAATTTTTATTTTAAAATTTTATAAATATCTAGCATGATTTTTAAATTCTTATTTATAAATAAAAAATAAACTGGTACCACATTTACTAAACTTATTTTTTTCTTTTTGGTGTAAGCCTATCTTAAAAGTTAACAAATTCAAATCTTTGGAAGAGTAAGATGAATTTTCATAAAGTAATTATAAACAAATAAATGAAGTTGTTGTGGGCAAAAATTTTCAAAAAAATATACTTTTTTTTTTCTATCAATAACTTGGAATAATGATTATTTTATTTTATTTTTAATTTAAAAAATTTAAATGCAAGGGTAACATAATTGAGCATGAATGAGTTGTGAGTGGGGAGGAGATTAAACCTTAGGAGAAAAGCATTCTTATTGTAAAGCTGCATGCCAACCAAAAACATTCATTAAAAATTTAAAAAAAATAATAAATAAATAAATAAAGAAAGAGAGGAGCCATTGATTTGATTCAAATAATGATGGTTCCTCAATTTCATGTGCATTTGATTACAAATCATTGGCATTGTTTATAGTGAAGCAGCATCATTGGGAGCCTCATGTGTTGCCTTCTTCCCCTTCTCTTCCAATTCCATTATGGGTTTTTTTTATTAAGAGAAGAATAGTTTCATTGATTTCAATTAGCAATACGTTGATAGAAATATATAATTAAAATTGTTAAAATTTATAAATTATAAAATAACATCCAGGTTAATAATATAATAAAACGACTGAAAACTTATATATTTTGAGTACAGTTTACATATTCGAGATACGTCTCGATCATACGTATTTCTGGCTTACTAATCATCAAAACATTAAAATAAACGCTCTATCAACACGACGATTTACTACACACGCACGGCCGAATGACTTAATCACGAAAATATATATAAAACCTGTATACGCGTTAAAACCACTTTATCAAGAAAAATATGAAAATAAAAATATTAGGCGACGATTTCACGCCAAAATGACCAAAAAATCACGATCGCTTAAAAAATAGCTACAGAGAAGGCTGGGGAAAGAGAGGCTAGGATTTAGAGAGGGGTTAATTTTTCCATTATGGGTTTTTGAGATGTCAAAATGTCCCTTATTTTCCACATTATAAATACCACATTGGGTGGACTTCCTAATTTCATTTTATTTCCAACTTCTTATCATTATTATTATAAGAAGTAAATTTGGAATTAAAAAAAAAAAAAGGAAACTTTTATAAATTTATTTTTTTAAAGAAACTTGTGTTTTAGTACAATAATTTGAGAATAATCGTAAATAAGGTACGGGCACGTAAAATACATAAATCATTACGGTTTCATAAAAATATTGTGTTTTTAAGTATAACACTACTTGGTGCATAACCTTAATAAACTATAAGATACTCAAATCGTTTCATTATGGTATCGCTTTGAAACCCTTCATTATGGTAGCATTTATGACATTAAGATAGTACCTAAATATTATTATACTTAAAACACAACTATTTTTTATGAAACCGTAATGAACCATGTATTTTACATTTTTCATACCTTATTTACGATTATTCTCAAATTAATGTACTAAAAAACACAAGTTCCCCTTAAAAAAAAATCCATTATTTTTAAAATATATATTTAGAAATTGTGAATGGTTGAAGACAAATGAGGAACAAAACATGCCCATCATTATTTCTAGGAAAACAATCTTGTAAGCATAATCTTGAGTTTAGATATTTTTTCCTTTTATTTTGAAAAAAAAAACAAGGTATTAGTCTTTCTAGAGAATTGTTTCTCTAACATTCTTTTAGAAATATTAGAGATTTCAACATTATAAATTTTTTTCAAATTCTAAAAGTATTTTTAAAATTTATTAAATGTTTGATTTCTTTAAAGAACACTTTATAGATTTATAAAAGTATTAATTTTTAAAAAATACTAGTTTTGTTTTTTGCTCACTCTAAGATATAAGAACTATTACATTGGTTGATGGAATATGGTTTTATTTAACGGATTTATATTTTATGATAATTTTACTTTTATTAGAAAAACAGATTTCATAATTAATATGTAATAAGAATATATTTTTCTAATTTTAGCTATAAGAAAGCTATAATGTCTGTATATTTTTCATTTTGCATATCTTTTTTCTTTAACTAATATACATATTTTAATATATTGAACGATTTTATCTATATATGTTGCATAGGATGTCAATGATATATAAAAATGTATATTGATTACATTATATATATAAATCCTAACACTTAAACGAGATGATAAAAGCTGGCTTTTCTAATCCTAACAAATCAGTTCAGCCAGAGCCTAATAACGTAGTCACATGACAGAATATCCTCTCACATCCCTTTTAACTAAGATGGCGACAATTAATACGATATCGTTTAAACGCTGCTTTTGATGCATTTACTCGACCTATTCTCGTAACATCTCTTTGACAAAAAAATAAAAATTATTTTCCGTGGGGCCTAAAATGGCGTAATGACCTTTGTGCTTGGTTTTACTCAAAAGAGACTGTAAGTTAAAATTTCTTATAATTGAAAAATATATTTTTAAAAAATATTAAAAAGTCATTTTCTCTGCTATTCTTTTTTTCTTTTAAGGAATTACTTTTGCCTTTTTTACCTTAAATTCACTTTCTACGTCTCTTTCTATCATTTTATTTCTTCAATAAAGTGATTATTTATTCAATAAAGTGATTATTTCACAATATATAGGTTTTCATTTATTTTTTTCTACGCTTTTGGGCCATCGTCTCTCTAGACAGAAAATATTACATATCATCTACAAAGATTTTGTCATTATTATCGTAGAGTGCGATATTTATTTGCGCAGAACGATTCAGACGAATCAAAAGTGATATCTAATCAATAATAAAAATAAAATCAACGATCACAATATATCAGATAACTGGTAATGATAGGTATTCTACCACAATAAAGCAATATCAAACGATATGCTAAACTATCAAACGCACGGCTGTACTAATTTACGTTATTACGACGTATCATTTTCTACTTAATTTTAACAATTTCGATTATATTGCTTATATCGATATCGTTAACGAATCAATAAAACTATTTTTCTTCAAAATAAGAATAAATAATTTAATTTTTTATAATAAAGTAAAATATAATTATTTTATTT
The DNA here is from genome assembly GCA_016808115.1 of Tetrastigma voinierianum. Lineage (NCBI taxonomy): Eukaryota > Viridiplantae > Streptophyta > Magnoliopsida > Vitales > Vitaceae > Tetrastigma > Tetrastigma voinierianum. Next base: position 33,013 of record JAEQBH010001228.1, on the reverse strand, counting down.
TACATCATTGTATTTTCTCAAAGTTTCTATTTATTATATGTATTTATGGATTTTTTTTAAAAATTATTAAAGCATTCTTTAATACTATACTAAATTGATTTGTTATTACAAAATAATTTTTATGATATTAATATTAAAAAATATACTAGATTAATAAGGTATAATTTATTAAATTATTTCATACCATAAAATTTTAAAAAGTTGTCTTTTTATTTATTTTTTTCTTATAAACTAAACTCATAAGAAATAAATGATAAGCTCAATTTCTTGGGAAATGGGGTGATCCCAGGTTAAACAACTGTCCTTATCATCATAATAAAGTTGTTGATGGAAAAGACAAAATTGTGCTTGGATAAAGAACATAAAAATTGGCATTCCAAAGGTTAAAAACGTATTCATGGCAAAATTATTTTTAACATCGGCCCTTCTCTCTAAAAAGTTAAAAACCCTAGTCCTTACTATGCTCTTAGGCCTTTGTTCGCGAAAAAGAACGAGTGATTTTTTAGTTATTTTTCTCCTAAAACCATCAATTTCATTATTTTCTTTTTATAGATATAATTTTTTTTCCAATAAGATAGTTTTTTTTCACATTGATATTGCTAATTTCGATTTTTTCTTCCTGCTTAGACAAAGAGTTCATTATCGACTGCTACAACACGCGCTTTCATTACCGATTTATTACGACTGGGATGATCATGTCGACGACAATTTTTTTATACGAAGATTAAGAAATTAAAAACGACAAAGCTCGAGCATTTATATTTATCATACTAAATCTTATTCACAAGATGCCATAAATCTAAAATCTTATGATTTAAGACATTATTGTATTATCAAAACGCTATGTTTCAAATCGATTTTTTCTATTAACATGGATGTTTGTATCTTCTAAAATTATTAGACTTCTTAGTTCAGATTTTTATAGATTGTATTACTAATTTAAATCAATAAATTTATCTTTTTTAAAAACAAGAAAACGGTTCCACAGTCACAACAATCATTTGGAGCTTTCATCACCACTCATAAAAACCATGATGCCACGTTTCGAATTAATCTATTTTTTGTTCCACATTATAATTTCGCCATTATTTTCGAGGTAACCTAGAAGGAATCTTCTTTGTTATTTCTTACGAAATGATGATATTTTTATAATTCTTGACGAAATCACCGTTGATATATCTTTTTATCTTCTTTTTTTCAATAAAATAGTTATTCTATATAAATTTAAGTTTTTAATTTATTTTTTTATGATTTTATCATCGACTTAGCTGCGATAATTAATTTTTTATCGTTTGGGGCCAGAATATTAATAAATGTATTAATGATTTAAATGCATAAAACATATTCAATCAAATGTATAACAAATCAAATAACGTATCATATAGAACTCGAGCCATATGATTACTATTTTGGGGCATTATTAACATGTAGATTCAGCCATTCATTACGCTATTAATTTTCGTACATGCTATATCCTCTAAATTTTTTAAATGAATTTAATTGGTTTGTTTTTATGGAAATATATCAGCAATAATAAAAAAAATTATCTCTTTAAAAAAAAAATAATAACTTCGTGACTAAAGTTATATAAAAAATTGTTAATGAAATAGGGACAAACTCAAAGCCCAATAAAAAAATATTAATATAATTTTATGGATTACAATATTTTCTGAATACATTTTTAAATATGAAACATAACTTACAATTCTTGGAAGAGGTAAAAATGCACTATTTGAGATATTTATTCAAAAAATAGAATTCACAAATACATATTTTTTTTAAAATGTATTTTTGGGCAATAAATAACATTTCATGCATCAGAAAAGTGCCCTTAGAGTTTCCCAACAATACCCTTTTTCTATTCCAACTTAGCCATTTGTTTTAATTTTTCTTTTTAAATGATCATCCTCTAATTTTCACATTCAAATCAAATTAAATTAAGTTTTCTTATAGGGGTCTATAGGACTAGCCGCCCCTCCTCTCATTTTCTCTGTCCCTATTCTTTTAATCATTTTTCCTATGAATATTTAATTATTTTATCATTCTTGTACTGAAATCAATACCTGCATATTTTTCTTTCGTTTTTTTTTCAATAAAATGGTTATTTCACAAAATTTAGATCCTATCTTGTTTTTCGTCTTTATCAGATCGTTTCCATTATCACGACTTACATGCACGTACGCTTTTCATCATTTCCTATCGCGACACTTCTTTATACGTATTTGGTAACGATTCAAATGTATTAAAATAGATTCGATCAATAAGATATTAGACACACACATTATATCAAGAATCAGTTCTAATTACTATATTATTAAATTTGTAGATTTTATATCGATTTTTTTTACAACTAAGCACTTTATTAAAATATAATAAACTATTCCCACTATAACTCAAATATGAGACCCCTTCCCTCTTTTGATTTCTTGACTTTTTAAACTTTGAACGCTCTTACTTCTCATATGCCGATGATTTGCGCTATTAACTCAGAGACAAGTTGTCTCTTTAATACTTTTAATTTGTATATCAATTTAGATCAGATCTATCAAAGCTTCAGCCTAATAAAAATTACTTTTTATTTCAAAAATGTACCTAAGTTTTATCAATATTGATTAATGACATTTTTAATTTATTTCATAAAATAATCTTTTATTTTTCACTTTGGAAAATCTAATTAAGCAAAAAATTATCTTTCAAAATTAATTTAGATCATTGTTCCATCGAGAAATCCTCTTCTCGACGGTGGTCCTGCGATTTTCGTGCAAGAGGTAAAAATACAAGGGTCTTTCGGTCGACACTCTCGTGCAATCTACTTTCCAATAACTAGGCTCAGGCTCGTTTTCAATGCTAAAACCGACCGAATGTAAACTGTAAGAAATCGAGCATATTTCATGAAAAACCATTTTCTTTTTGAATCAATTGGAAACCAATCAAAATAATTATCAGCAATCAACCAATGATTGAATCGATCAAATAAATGGGCTAGATCGATTAAACAAGTGGTTGAACCGATTAAATTGATTTATAATTATTTTTATTTTTTAAAATATATTAATTATATTTATAACATCACCTATTCAACCGGTTCAATCAATAAATAATGAATTAATAACTTTTTTGGTTTAGTCATCCATGCAATTTTTAAAACATTTAATAGAATACTTGTTAACCACTTCAACTAGCCCTCCCACCAAGTATAGGAAGTAAAAAAATTGAACTTCCTCCAAGCATAAACCAACTAACCAATAAAGGGCAAGAATTCTGGACAGAAGTCAAGGCTTAAATGAATCCCTCTGCCAGATGCCTGAAAAACAAATAGAAAATATTAGTCATTTCAGCATATATTTAAAAAGATAAAAATGATCAAAAAATGTTTGATAGATGTGTACCGTTGTAGCCATCCATCCACCGTTGAAGAAAAAAAAAAAATCCATGGGAAATAATAGTGAAACACCACATTTGTAGTATTATCTGATCGGTTATTGGAGCCCCATGTCCTGTATTCAGAGTGATCTGTCCAACTTTAAGATATTCATTACATTGGTTCGACCGATTGGATCATTTATGGACAATAAAATTGGTCTAATTCAAAGAAAAAATCCGTTTTCTTTGAATCGGTCATGGACCAATCAACTCGATTTGGTTGAACTAATTATTGAACCGATTAAACCAATAATTAGATCTATTAAATCGATCAAATTGATTTATAATTATTTTTAAAAAATATATTAATTATCTATTTATGATGTGATCGGTTCAACCATTAGTTCAACTAGTAAATAAAAACCGATAACTTTTTTGGTTTGGTTATTAATATGATTTTTTAAAACATTGTTCGCTTTTGTGTTGGCCGATAATCCAAAATGTTAGGGCTTTTGATAGTTTTTGGTTAAATTGTTTTCATTAGAATGAACACATAATTTGTATTGTGTTATACAATCTTGTTTTTTTTGCCAATAAATTGGTTTCACGATTTTCGAAAAATAGGGATTGATATCCGAGTCTTATTCTTTTTTCCTAAATGGTAATACCAAATGGTTTTGAAATGGTTCCAAAATGTAAATATTTTCTGGAAATATTTGAGATTGATTGTTTGTTTCCGAATGTTCATTCATTCCCTATAAAATCATGTAATGAGGTTGATTGTATTATACTGTCATTGGGATGTTGCTTGAAATATGGTTTTTTGGTGGGATATTGATTATGTAGTTATTTGGATTGATTATGTAGTTATTATACTGTTAAATGTTTGGATTATTTTGTTTGGGAAGTTCATGTGGATTATTATGTAATGATAGACTCTGAAATTTGGTAATGAGGCTTGTTTGGACTGTTAGGTAAAAGTGTTTTGTTATTGGTTGATGTTACATATTATTTTGAATGAATGCCTTTACCATAAACTTATATTGAAAGTTTATATCATATGTTGGTGGAAATATAAGAGACTTGAATTTCTATAACTTGAACACATTTTCATACTTTAAACCAAAAAGGAATGTAAGAATTGTATATGTTGACATTGGGAGACAGAAGCGGATCCCCTCTAGGGGGCATGTAGCAGTCTCCTTCTTAAGAAAATCAAATATTTTTTTGCTAAGTTATATATATATATATATATATATATATATATATATATATATATATATATATATATATATATATATATATATATTATATTTGTCTTCCAAAATGTAAAAAAAGAATATAAAAGTTAAATAAATAAGATAAATTAAAATAAGTATCAAAATACATAAATAAAATCTGTAACTTAAAATAGTCAAGTTAATTCTAAACATAAAACTTTAATAAAAAAAAGCCTAATCAAAACTTGCTAATGGGTCCGAAAAAAGGGAATAAAAAAGCCTAGTTACACGAACTTAAAACATAGGGAATGTACAGATCAGAAAAAATACAGTCATATGCTTATCTGTGGAAGTGTCAATTGTCATCTCCCTCCCCTGGGTCCTGATTCCCAATTCATTATTCATCGGCACCGGAGCTGTGCAGAGTGCAGACTGTCATCTGACTCATCTCCCAGACTCTCTCCACTGGCTGGCTGGCTGGCTGGCTCCCCAGTCCGGCAGTCCTCATCAGGCTGTCCCTCAAAAGGAGTCTCTTTCTCTTCCTCTGAGTCTCTCTCTCTCTCTATGGCTTCTTCTGTTGTTCAGCTCTTTGTTATTATTAAAGAATAAATAGCTTCTGGGTTTTCCTTTCATTCTTTTTTTGGCATATTTGTTTTTGCAATGTAATTACTTTGTATTCAGTCAGGATTTAGTGCCACTTACAGGTCAGGTTATGATGTTTACTTTGGCCAATTTATTGAATGTTATTTTGTTAGGGAACCCAGCTTTGGTCTTTGGATTTCAATGAATTAAAGTGGCTTACATTTTATGCATTTTTGTTGGATACTTGGATAATCCAATGCCCAAATCGAATTTTCATTCCTATTTGCACAGATGTTATTTGTGGGGAGAAGAAAGCAAATAAATTAATAATTTTGTTATTGGTAAATTTGTGGATGCTTTGTTTTACCGCTTATCAGTAAAAATTAATATTTTTTTTTGGCAATAAATGGAATTTGATTTGGATTATTGGATATTTTAATTTGGAATATCTAAATTTTTATAATAAATTTGTTAGGGTTATCTATGATGAATAAGAAAATCGAATCATTCTTCAAGAATAGGAGTTTTTGAGATGGGGTTGAGAGTCTTGAGACACATCCTTTAGGTTCTTCTACTTCTGAAGCACAAGTTTTTCCTAATGGCCCAACCACTTCTAATGCTGAGGATCATTCTCCAATTCGTCCAACAAAAACTCCAAGAGTTGAGTTGGAAATTGATACATCTTCTGTGTTGGTAGGGCTATATATAACAAAAGCCATTTTATTGTTATGAATATCTATTTTATTTTAATAAAATTCTGTTATTTCATTTTAATGATAATTCATTGAGCTACGTTTGCATTTAAATTATCACGACGCTGGTTTCTTTTATTCTACATAAGATATGACGGCAGGTAGTCTGCTTACGATAAGCATCAAATCACCTGCTTCGAATATAAGACCGCTTAGTGAGGTAGAATTTTCTGCTTCTATTCAAACTTTTCAAAACAAGGAAAACGTTAAGCAGTTATTATCAAGCATTTAAAACAAATTTCAAAAGGCAGTAAACTGATCATTATTTTCAATATTTTATATATAAACTTAAAACTCGGCGATGTTGCCTTGTTAATTAAATCGAAAATGCGATTTTATTTTCAACATTTAATACCTCATTTTCAAGAAAACGGTTTTACAAAACGGATTTTCTTATTCTTTATTTTCAATCAAATTCAAGTATTTAAACGATTAAAAAACGAAAAACTAAAGATGTAATACATCAAAATTTTCATATTCGACCTTGATAGAGTCAAAATTTTCGCGAACTAAACAAGGCCTAAGCCATTTGGCTCACAATCTAAATTAATTCGACACACCATTGGTAAGATCAGCACAAGACTTTAGCAGTCCGTCTCGACTACTTTGCACCCGGCCAGCTCCAACTTCGCGCTAAGACACCTGTATTGAACGGACCAACTGGGATAATTATTTTATACTCGATACATAAATAATTAATAATTTCATATATTATGAATACTATTACTTTAATCTTTAGATAATTAATAGATATGTGCGCTATTGTTGGTTATTTTGATTCATAAAGGGTGAGATCTTTATACATCAATAATCTCGGTGAGTTGGATAACTGCATTAATTATATAGTGAATATTAATTATTAACAGAATCCACGTCTTGTTAATTGGATTGATGATACCCCCTTGAGGATACTTATAATTTTTTATTATGTCAAACCCTGCAGGTGGATTTTTAATCCCACATATCAAATAAGTTAAGTGGAAGGTCTCAAGGTGATTATCAGATGTTGATTAAATAAAACTATCAGTAATTTAATTTAATCAACGGATATCTGTAATCTTAATATGGGTAGATTAATAAGTATTTAATTACAAATGACTCGATTTATACTTTCAAATAAGTGAGGGAGTGCAATTATGATTATTTAGTGGAGTGAATTATAATTAATGTAAATAAGTTCATATTTACATCGAAATGAATTCATTTGCCTTTAGGTCCCTACCGCAATCTATTTATATGCTGCGTCGTACTTCTGGCTTTAAAAACCCTAGAGGCATTTATCCAAAGGAGCATGAAGAGAGCCACTCCTCTTCTTGTTCCGTATCGGGAACATGCGTAGAAACCTTGGAGTTTTTATTTGAAATTTCGATGTGATCTTGTGTACGACCAAATCAGATCTCATAACTTTATTCGGATTGTTTTTTTTTTTTTTTTGTATAATCTATATGCACAATCACTATGTTTACGGGGAATTCCAATCCCTTTCACTTATATCAAAGTCGGAGCATATCAACCTACTCCTTTAGATTCACCGGAGTATGTTGATAAAAATGGTCGAAAAATTCTTTCTTCTTGGTACAAATTTTTTCCAAATTGGTTGGAATATTCCCCAACAAAAAATGGTGCATTTTGCCTACCATGTTTTCTATTCAACAAGCCATTCTACCGTTTTGGACAAAATGCTTTCACAATTGATGGCTTTAGATCTTGGAAGAAAGCCAATGATGGAAAAAATTGTGCATTCTTAGCTCATGTGGGGAAGGGTCCTGGATCTCCACATGAAAGAGCTTTGAATTGTTGTCAAGATCTTCTCAATTCATTACAACATATTGAGAAGATCATTGAAAAACAAACTTCTGAACAAGTTGCAAGTAACCGTTTGAGATTAAAAGCCTCAATTGATGTTGAAAAATGGCTAGCTTTCCAAGCTTTATCTTTTAGAGGTCATGATGAAAGTTCAAATTCAAGCAACCGAGGCAATTTTCTTGAATTGATAAAGCTTCTAGCGTCTTATAATGAAGAAGTTGCTGCGACTGTTTTGGAACATGCACCCAAATATGCTTCTTATCTCTCCCATGGAATACAAAAGGAGATTTTGTCTATCTTTGTTGAGAAGATACAACAATTCATTCGTAAAGAAGTTGGTGATGCTAAATTTTGTATTATCATTATTGATGAAGCTAGAGATGAATAAAAAAGGGAACAAATGTCCATTGTCTTGAGATTTGTTGACAAGGAGGGTTTTATCCGAGAGCCATTTTTTGATCTAGTCCATGTACAAGATACTTCATCTTCCAATTTGAAAAAAGAGGTTTGCAATGTGCTTTCTCAACATAATCTTATCATCCAAAATCTCCGGGGTCACTAGTAACATGCATGGGGAATGGAATGGTTTACAAGCCTTATAGGCAAGAGAGTGCCCATTTGCTTATTATATCCATTGCTTTGCTCATCGTCTGCAGTTGACTTTAGTTGCGGCGTCAAAGGGTGTACTTAATTTGAATTCTTTCTCATTTGAATCTTATTATTACTATGGTGGGCTCTTCTTGTAAGATAAATGATCAATTGAGGGAAGCTCAAGTTATGAAAATTGCAGAGATGATTTCTATGGATGAGTTAGAAACAGGTAAAGGAAAAAATCAAATTGGCAATTTAAAAAGGCCTGGAGATATTAGATGGAGCTCCCATTTGCAATCTATTCATAGTTTAATAAAAATGTATGATGCCACTTGTTCTGTTTTACAAGATGTTATCATTGATGGGAATTGTCGCACTCAACGTGGTCAAGCTGCTGGGGTTTATGATGTTATGACTTCATTTGAATTTGTCTTCACATTACATCTCTTGAGAGATATTTTATGATTACAGGATGATCTTTGCTCAGCCTTACAACGTAAATCTAAAGACATATTGAACAGCCATGCACTTAGTTAAAAATAACAAAACTTCTTCAAAAGTTCAGAGAAGATGGATGGGATGCTTTGCTAGCAAATGAGAAATCATTATGTGAGAAACATGGGATAATGTTCCTGATATGGATGCTTATTATGTCGGAGGGCGAGGTAGATCTCGACAAGATAGAGATCCAATCACAATAGAAAACCACTATCGAGTTGACATCTTTTTAGCCTCTATAGATACACAATTGCAAGAGTTGAATACTCGATTCAAAGAGGATACAATAGAGTTGCTTGTTCTTAGTACGGCTTTAGAATCTAAAGATGGCTACCGATCATTTAATGTTGAAAATATTTACAAGCTTGCAAATAAATACCATCCTGAAGATTTCTTATGCCAAGAAAAGCTACATTTGAGGTGTAGTTAAAATCCTTTTCAGAATTTGATGTTTGCTGAAATTGTGAATTGCAAAAGCATCAATAATTTCAAAGTTATGTTAAGTATTGTAAAGATGAAGAAATTCAGAAATTGGTCTCTCTTCGTATAGATTAATTCGTTTGGTGTTAACTTTACCCGAATAAACTACAACAACTAAACAAGTATTATTTGCTATGAAAATTGTAAAAACTAGGCTGCGTAGCAAAATGGAGGATGAATTTCTTGCTAATTCTTTGATTACTTGAAAAGACATTAAGTAAGCTATTTGATGATGATTCAATTATAGATGCTTACCAAGAAAGACGCATTTACTTAGAATGCCTAGTTTTAGTAGATCATAGATAATGATTGACCACACTTTTGCATTTTGAATTGATGTTGTAATGAAAATGAATGATTTAGTTGAAATGTGGTATATTTTAACTATGAATGCACATATGATATATGAAAGCTTACATATTTTAATTTTTGATTTCAAAATTTAAATTTTTCATATATCTATTTTTTTTTTAATTTCGCCTCAATTTATTTGGTTTTGATCCGCCTCCTGCCTAAGGCATGAGCATTTTAATGATGACTCATGAATGTTGGGATATGTTAACATGGGCAAGGGAAGGTAAAATTGATGTTTATTATTAATGTGTCATAGAGAAAGGCAATTACAATATTAATGAGATGGTAGAAAGTGAGGGTGAGAGTGTAGAGATGGATGGTGAATGTAGTGTTGTTAGTGGAGGTTATGATGAAGAAGATGGGGGAGGGATTGTAATTAGAAAGAGAATCAGTACATGAGAGGGAGGATAACGAAAGTCTTGGCTAAGCACTCTCAAGTACTGATGAGGATAATGCAGTTAACAGTGATAGTGATAGGCCACTTAGTTATTACATTGACATCGATGATGATGGAGTATTGACGCCATCAAGTACTGATGATGATGAGTTGTTTGTTAAAGAGAGAAAGAGGAGACATATAAGTTGAGTAAAGGAGCTGGACACAACATTTGAAGTTGTAAGGAGAAAAATAATCCGAACTTTATACAGCCAATTAAAGTTCCAAGAAGTTAACAATTGTATATTCATGTCATTTTTATAATAGGAATAAATATATTTAAATCTTAATTAATGTCTTATTCATTGGTTTAGGGAAGCATGAAGACCAAAGAAGATTATTTCAACAAGTGTTCCAAAACAATCAAGTAAGAAGAAGGAGGAACTGAATCATGCCAAGGCAATGATATTGTTTGTGAAAATGTTGGGGTAATCAATTATTTCCAAAGATATGTTGTTGTAGACTTGTGCCCTCCATCAGCATCCAATTGTTGAAGATGGTTGAAGACATCCCACTATGAATATATATTGATTTTTTGTTTATGGTGAACGATTGACAAATGTAAAGGGATCCATTATTGATGAAAACTTTTTTTTTTTTTTTTTGTTTATGATGAATAATTGGTATAGTTGAATATTGTAAATACATGAAAAGGGTTGAGTTGAAGGTGAACAATTGGTATAGTTGAATATTGCTTGATTTTTTGGGTGAGGAATTGTAATGGTTAATATGCACATTTCTATAATGGTTAATAGCTTAGATTCAGATTTCTTATTCAAGACCTGTGAGTTGTATACAATTTGAATCGCATGCAAAATCAGCTTTCTTGTGAATTTTTTGGGTGAACAATCAGCTTTTTGGTTGATATGCACATTTTAAATTGTATACAATTTAGCTACTAATAGTACAAGTTTTTGTTTAAACAGATAGAGGAATATTCAAGGAATTTAGGTTCTTAATGTCTCATGATATATGGAAACTGATTAAGAGTTACCACACTCAATTTAGAAGCACAAAGTAATAAAAAAACTAGCAAAAGCATTTTATTTTTGTAACATTTAGTTCTATGTCATGTAATACTATAATGCAAAAAATTTCTACATATGAAGAGATACAAATACACAATAGGAGAAATGCGTACATTTCATCACAAACCCAAGCAAACAAAGACAAAGTTGAAGACAATATTAATTGCTTACATTAATATTAGAGTTGTCCATACAAAAACTGAATCTGTTACATCCTATTCCAAAGATACATTCTATCCCAATATATTGTCATCAAATATACAATAATTCATAAACATAAAACAAAAGCAACTTCGTAGCATAATGCCTTCCTCTTTATAGTGCTTTTACTTTCTTTAGATTACTGCAACTTCAATTTAAGTATGTTACACTCCTTCCTTGCCACCTTTAGATCTGCCTCCACTTCATAGAGTAACGTAGATGAACTACTTCTATCTCCATCCTTTCTGAAAGCTGGTATCAGATGGGGTGCCTCTCTTAAGAACTCATTCAACACATTCACTAAAAATTCATTCATTGGATCATCATTCCATATGAAGAAGTTACATTTATTTCTCTACAACATAACACATTATTCTCAGCTGGACAACTAGTTTAAGAAAAATGAATGCACCAAACCAAAGTACCATAAGATAATTACGACTTACCCTTTCTTGAGAGCAATTCTAAAAAAGTCTCGATGGATTTTTCCTTGTCCATGACGTCCTTAGTTGAGGGAGTCTCCCACATTTGCAAATATCAAACCAGGACAACTTACCATTTCCAAATTTTCTTGTGATAATGAACTCATCATGTAATGAGAAATCCTAGTCTCCAATACCTATTCCAATAAGAAGGGAAACCCTTATCTTCAATTTTCCTTCAATTGGGATGAACCCTAATTCCCAATACCGAAATCCTAAGGGGGAAATAATTCACCAATCATCACAATCCCCAATCAGTTTGAAATAACCAAACCAATTAGAAGGGAAACAAGTAGCAATCATCACAATTGAAAGAAGAACAAGAAATTGAAAAAACAAAAAACCCTAATCCCCAATTAGATCGAAATAGAAGAAAAATATTTAAGCATTTTACTTGTTCAATCCCCATTTATCTCAGGGACGAACAACATCAAATCTTGATTGAAGAAACCCAATTTGGACGAACAACAACAAAGAATCCCCAATACAAAGCTTTCGACAAATCCTCTGACCCTATTGACAAACCCTAATCCTCAAATTATCGAAGAAGAAATCACATATGCTCTTGATTTAATTGAAATGAAGAAAACGACATCATTCAAAGCATTAAAATTCCCCTAAAATGACGTTGTTTTGGTTGACCTTATTTGATTCTTCCATTGGTACAAAACGACGTCGTTTTGTATTTGCCACATAGAAACTAGAAAGTGGTCTAAGTTTGGATTATATAAGGGTAGAGAATCAATTAAAATGAAAGTCAAGTGTTTAAATAATAACTTTTTGTTTAGATATATTTGCAAAAGTCCAAAAGCTCGGTGATTGCATAATATTTTTCCCATTATAATATGTTAGATACACAATCAGTTATAAATTATTGACAAGGATTATAGAAATATCCCAACAATTATAACCTCTAACAAAAATCATAGAGATATGGCAACAATTATAACATTTGGACGAGGGCTATACATAGAGATATTAAAAAAAAAAAAAAATCTAATTTATATTTAAAGATTTCATAGAAAAAAAACTTCTACCCCTCCTAAATTAATTTAATTTAATTATTAGTATCATTATTTTCTAAAATTTGTTTTTAACCTCAAAACACCTTTTTGGGAGTACGTTCCTAATGGGACCCATGATTTGGTGTTTAATGATTTTTGGTGGGTTGGAATTGATTTAATGTTTTTGCTTGGAGGTGAGGCATAAGGGGATTTGGGATATTTTAACTGTATATTCATTATATAAAAAATACTTTATTTTATGTTTTAACATATTATCATAATAATATTTTTAACAAATAAAATAATAATAAAAATAGAATATCTAATTTATTTATTATATAGTCATTTAATATAATAAAACTAAAAATAAATATTAAAATAAAAAATTTATTTGAGCCATTCCACAAACCCAACTTGTATGGTCTTGTTTATTTTTTAAAATGGGAGAGGATGGAAAATGGTTTAACTAAATGTAGCTCACTTGGGATGAGATCGTCCTGCATTGAACCCACCTTGTCCCGGATTTTACGGATATATTGGTAAAATATTGATGAATATTTTTACAAAAATATTGGTAATTAAAAATTATTCAAATATTTATTTTTTTTGAACAAAAATATTAAAAATTAAACAAGAATATATATATAAATTATTTTGATAAGTATAAAATATGATAATATGAATTAACTTTTGAAAAATATTTGAAATTCCTAAACTATATTTATATCTATTTATTAATAAGTAAATTATTTTTATTTTATTACTTCAATTATTTTTGTTAAACATATTTCATCATATTTAAAATAAAAAATAAATTATTTTTATGATTTACACAAAATATTTTTTTATTTAAAATATTCATAAATAATAAAAGGACATTCATATCCTGGTGGATAAGAGCTAATAAATGATAAATCTAAGATCGGGATTTTAGCGAAATATCATTTCCGATTTATATTTAATTTAGCGAATAAATTAAATATATTTAATTTGTAGAAATTATTTTTACACTAATTTATAATAAAAATACAGTAGAAAATCAGATACAACATTTAAAATTTTTTTTAACAAGTTCCTTCCTCTTATTATTTTAATTTTTCTCAAATTCTTTATTAATTTATTCTATTTAAATTTACTCTCTTAATTGAAATTTGAACTCAAAGTCAACGTCTAATCACATTCCTTTACTGAATCATTATCGTTAGGACTACTCTTAAATTATAAACTGCACTCGAACTCATGACCAACATCTACTTACAGTCGACGAAACACTACCAAGATATTTAAATTCTAAATTAAATCCAATACTAAAATGCAGAATTAGAAATTGGTATGATTATTAATGTAGGAAATCAAATAAAATCTATTATTAAAATTCTAATCAGACATGGAGAGGGAAACATATTACATGCAGGTTGCAGGTAGTTTATCCATATAAATATGCATGAGTAGTTCTCACTTCCCACTTCATAGTTCTCATTCCAAATATTCTCTCTTCAGAATCCGTTCCTTCAATTTTTTTCTCCTTTTGATTTTTCTGTCATTTTATTGCATTGATCTCTCAACATGAACCATCCAACTGAAGCTTCCCATTCGTGAGTTTTGATTCTTGAGTTTCTTGGTTTTTTTGCTTTTGAATCTGCGAAGGGGAGTTGAGTATTTATTTGATTTTGTTTTGATGGTTTTTTCAGGCAAGCACTGGTAGGCAAGAAAGACATCTCAACGGCTATTTTGGAGCGGAAGAAGGCTCCCAATCGTCTCATCGTGGACGAAGCAATAACCATAGATGATAATTCCTGCATCTGTATGCACTCCGCCACCATGGAAATATTGAAGATTTTCTGCGGGGATACAATTCTCCTCAAGGTAATCTTTTTGGTGTGTTTTGTCTATATTTATGAAAAAGGGTTTTAGGAAGTTTTAAGAAGTGGGTTTTGTTTGGAAGAATTTGGTTAAAAAACTTTAGATAATTAGAATTTTGTATATCTAACATTTCCCATGTTTTTTTCTTGAAGAATAATTCATTTTAAGTAAAAATATCCTTTTATCTTAAGTATTTACATATTGTGTTATAAAGAAGTTGTTATTTTTATAAGAAAATTATAAAGAAGGTATTTTTGTTAAAACAAGATAAAAAATTGATGAAATATTGGATTTCGAAATCACTTTTTCAAAGTATCTTTTGATCAAATCATCCTTTTGTTTGTGATAAAGAATGGCTTTTAATTACTATTTGAATCTTTTTAGGCTCTAACAAATCAATGCAAATAGTCTCTTATTGACTCTCAAATACACAAATGGCAGACAAATATATGAACTTTCAAATAAGGAAATAGGGAACAAGTATTTTCATGACCTCCGTCGAATTCATGCTCTAATATTATGTCAAACTACCAATATTTCTAAAAATTTAATTAGCTTATAGCATTTGGGTATTATCATACTTTGACTACAGCAGACCAAAGTCCAGAATAAGGCATGCACCATAATTGGCCAATCATCTGGAAGTCTTTTCTTGAATAATCCTATTCTGTTAGAAGTCACTGATCAATTATGGGGTCTCAATCGTAATGACATAATTTAATTTGTTCTAAAGGGTGGCAAGAAGAGAAAAACACAGTCTGCCTGGCATTTCTTGATGACACATGTGATCGGAAAGGATCAGGATGAACAAAGTTATTAGGTCTAATCTGAGGGTTCGGCTTGGAGATGTCGTATCTGTCCACGATTGCACCGACATTACTTATGCGAAGCGAGTCCTCGTGCTGCCAATGGATGACACCATTGAGGGTCTCACCGGAAATCTTTTTGATGCATACTTGAAACGTGAGTTTCAAACTGGTTTCTCCAGTTTAGGGCTGTTAGATTCCTGTTAATGACAGTTTTTCAAAACACAGATATCATTATTTTAGGTCTATTTGGTTTTTGTTTTTGTTTTTTTGTTTTGAAAAACACAAAGAACTGAAGAGGTTTAAAACGGTGTTTTTTATGATTTCAAAAACCGTTCTAATTTTAAAAAAGCAGGAACCAAAACACCCCTTTACGGTGTTTTCTGAATTTTCTCTTTGTTATCTAAATTTAGTGTTTTTTTTATATAAAAGAAGAAAATTTTATTTAAAAAAAACAGTTTTGGTTAAAAACATCAAATAATCGCAAAATTTGCAAATTAAGGCTTTTCATATTTTTTCTCTTGAATAACTCATTTGTATGCAAAGTATTCTCTTTGTCATTTTAGATATTAATATGTCTTTTATAAAAGAAATAGTTATTTTTATATTAGAAAACAATAAATATATATTTTGTCTGGTCAAAATTTATGGTTAGATTTTCGAAATTCATTGCTGTTTTAATCAATCACCCTTTTGAAATTTGTAAGGAATCTATAATGCTAAATTTGTTCTTAGATGTTGACTGGATGATGTTAAATTTGTGCATATTTCAAGGACAATTTCATCTGTGAGGAAAGGAGATCTCTTCCACCTGGGGAGGGATGAGAAGCGTAGAGTTCAAGGTTGTTGAGACCGACCCAGAGGAGTACTGTGTGGTTACTCCCAACACCGAAATTTTCTCCGAAGGGGAGGCGGTGAAAAGGGAGGACGAAGAAAGGTTGACGAGGCTTGCTTGATATCATGCCAGGGTTTTTAAGGAAACAAATGGCTCAAATACGTGAGCTCGTCGAGCTGCCACTCAGACATCCTCGACTTTATAAAGCCATTGGGGTTAAGCCACCAAAAGGAATTCTACTCTACGGACCTCCAGGTTCTGGGAAAACATTAATTGCCAGAGCCGTCGCTAATGAAACCGGTGCTTTTTTCTTTTGTATTAATGGGCCTGAGATTATGTCGAAAATGGCAGGAGAGAGTGAAGGGAATCTCAGGAAGGCCTTCGGGGAAGCCGAGAAGAATGCCCCTTCGATAATCTTTATTGATGAGATTGATTCGATTGCTCCTAATCGAGAGAAAACAAATGGGGAAGTTGGAAAGGAGAATTGTTTCAGCTTTTTTGACTCTCATGGATGGACTGCAATTCCAGGAATGTTATTGTTATTGGGGCTACTAATCGCCCAAACAGCATCGACCCAGCTTTGAGAAGGTTTGGAAGATTTGATAAGGAGATAGATATTGGTGTTCCGGATGAAGTTGGCCGTCTTGAAGTTCTTCGCATTCATACCAAGAACGTGAAGCTCGCAGATGATGTAAGTTAAAGTTAAAACTCTCTGAATAGTTATTATTTGAAATTTTATTTCTAGGATGAATATGAGCATTCATCTTATTTGTTAAAGGAAAATAACCGAACTTTTCTAGTCTAAGTTTTAACAAAATTGGTCACTCCAATTCTAGCACACCCTTCCATCTTGAGCTGATTGAAATTATTGCTGAACTGACAGGTTAATTTGGAAAGAATTGCGAAAGATACTCATGGACATGTGGGTGCTGATCTAGCTGCTTCGCACTGAAGCACTCTGAGTGTATTAGAGAAAAGATGAATTTGATTGACCTGGAAGATGAATCCATTGATGCTGAGATACTCAATTCGATGGCTGTTAATGATGAGCACTTCAAGACAGCCCTGGGAACTTCGAATCCATCGGCTTTGCGGGAAACTGTGAGTGAATTTCTAGGAATTTTATTTCATATGGTGACATGATATACATGTTTGTTTGGTAGTTAATGTTTTCAATGGCCAGATTGTTGAGGTGCCTAATGTCAGCTGGGAGGATATTGGTGGTCTTGAGGATGTCAAGCGAGAGCTTCAGGAGGTAACAATAACAGTTTTTCCTTAATTGACTGTCAGCTAATTTCTTCTTAATAGTTTTAAGCTTACTGATAATTTCTTGTGTATGTTTTTTTTTCCTCTCAATCCATAGACTGTTCAATATCCAGTGGAGCATCCGGAAATGTTTAAAAAATTCGGCATGTCACCTTCAAGAGGAGTACTTTTCTACGGCCCGCCTGGATGTGGGAAAACTCTACTGGCAAAGGCAATTGCAAATGAGTGTCAAGCAAACTTCATCAGTGTCAAGGGGCCTGAACTGCTCACAATGTGGTTTGGTGAGAGTGAAGCCAATGTTCGAGAAATTTTCGACAAGGCTAGACAGTCTGCCCCATGTGTGCTTTTCTTCGACGAGCTCGACTCCATAGCTACTCAAGTATGTTCATTTTCTAGCCTTAACCAAAAGTATCCGTTGAACTGAATGCCTAAAACCTCTGTATTCATGCATGGGATCGATGTTCTTTGATTTCTTGTCCTTGTAGAGGGGAAGCAGTGTTGGGGATACAGGAGGTGCTGATCGGGTACTGAACCAGCTATTGACAGAGATGGACGGAATGTCAGCAAAAAAGACTGTTTTCATAATTGGGGCTACTAACCGACCTGACATAATTGATCCAGCACTTTTGAGGCCGGGAAGGCTTGATCAATTGATTTATATCCCTCTCCCAGATGAAGATTCACGTTATCAGATCTTTAAGGCCTGCTTGAGAAAGTCCCCGGTTTCTAAGTATGCTGATTTGAGAGCCATTGCTAAGTACACTCAAGGCTTAAGTGGAGCTGACATTACAGAAATTTGCCACCGAGCATGCAAGTATGCCATAAGAGAGGACATTGAGAAGGTATCATTCCCTACCTTGAATTTGATTCATCTTTTTTTTTTTTTTTTTTCTGTAGTTGCTCTGTTTTCATTTTTTTTTAAAAATCACTCGGATCATTTGAAGATGGAGTTTCTTGTTATTTCAGGATATAGAGAAGGAGAGGAGAGGGACTTACTCTGGAGGCTATGGATGAGGACCTTGAGGAAGAGGTTGCAGAGATTACTGCTTCTCACTTTGAAGAGTCAATGAAGTATGCTCGCAGGAGTGTGAGTGATGCTGACATACGCAAATACCAGGCATTTGCTCAGTAGTCTAGGGGTTTTAATTCACAATTCCGGTTTTCTGAGGCCGGACTTGCCGGCTCCGGTTCTAATCCACCAGGAACTTCTGCTGCTGGGATGAAGAAGATGACCTTTATAGTTAGATATTGCAGTAGATTTATGTTACTGCACCTTCATACCATTATTGTTATCATTATGCATTTTTATTTTTATTTCTATTACTTTTTGTTGCAATAATTCAGCACTGTTTATGAAGTTTTTTTGATGGATGGAAATGTAAATTGCCATGACCAAACCAAATTTTGTAGGATTCAGTCTTGTTGTTAATTCAAACAATTGCTAAGTTTCTCTGCAAGTTGATGGTGATGCAATGACTGAGCCGACCCAACTACCCATAATTCAAAAAAACATGCTATGTGCTGGTAGACTTGCAGCATATATTATATATAATAATCAAACAAAAGTATATATAATAAACTCATGAATGAAAATGAACTTGTACAACATTTCTCTCCAACAAGATGGGAAGCTTACGATAAATGAACATCCGTTCTCCGAATCTGGTCTCATCCCCCACGAACACGGAAATCATAGACAAAGTAGTCTCACCTCACCTCACCTCACCTCGATTCTTCCGAATACCATCTCAAGTCTCAACATCATCAAGGTTTGGTAAGGCTTCTGGTAGTGGTAGAACAGCCAGGTACGATGAGTGGGCGATAATATGAACCGGCTTGAGCCGAAGAGCGCCTGAATCCTTTGGTTTGGTAATTTTGACTTGAGCCTACGGAAAACATGCTGCTTATGATCCAACCGGGGCTTCATCTTCGCAAAATCTCTATGCTGCTCTGTTGTGAGTAGAGGCAGAGGCAATGAGGTTGAGGGGCCTGAAAGTGAAACTGTAGAAACGAGGCTCCCAAGTGCCTGCGGGCTACACCGAGTTAGGGAGAAGACAGCATGAGGAGGAGTGGAGGAGAAGGCACAAACGTCTGACATGATCAGTCAGGGTGTTCTCGTGGGGGTGGAGAGCAGACTGCAGAGAGGTTTATAAGAGGTTTTAATTTTATAATGTGGGGGCGGGCTAAAAAGAAAAGGTGATGGAAGGGTGGGAAGGAGGGCTTTAAATAAGCTCGTGAATAAGCTGAACCTGAGAGGTAACAGATATGACACAGCTCATTGCTAGTCAGCATTACTTTGGAGGATGTTGCGTGAGGTGGGGGACTCTTTTTTTTTTCACTGAGGTGGATGAGGGGATGCCCAGGGAGTTTCCTCTTCCTCCACTCAATGCATGCTCAACCTCACCCTCATCCTCACCCCTCTTCCATTGGCTCTCTAAATCTAAACACCTTTCATTTTCAAATACATGTTACATCTTTAATTATTAATATATTGTATAGTAATACACATTATATAACTGAAAGCACAATCAAGAATGATCCGACCACCATTGACAAAGTTACATAATATTATATGTTTCAGACCTTCCAATACCTCGTCTTAATCTCTAAATAATAATGATTCTATAATGTGGATTAATCGGTATTGGGAAACCAAACTATTGGTTTTATAATCACTCAGCAAATCATCAACTTACTAAAACATTTTTTGAGCAGTTTCCCTATCTTCTTACAAAATAGTTTCCACAATTGAATGTGAAAAACTGCTCTGCCACTTAATTAATATATATATATTTATCAGTCACATGTATCTCATACAATTTTCTCATGTGATCACATAAAATTTTTAGGATATAAAGCCTAAAGCACTTGAATCCCCCACAGAAGTAAACCTTAATCACGGTTTGGTGCCAAATGGGAGATGGTAGATTTGGTCACATATGAAATGCCAAATGGTAAACTGTCACCACTCACCACTAACCACTCACCACCACCCTTATTATTCTTCCAACTAACAAACTGCCTCTAGAGGCAAGAAATAAATCAACCCTGCAGTTGCTTTAATTCATGAATTTAAAACCCATAATACCAATGCTTTAATTCTTCCAAAATGGGCGGCTCTTGAGGGGCAGGTATGTGGCCCTTCTAATTACATTGTTAGCTGGTAGAGTGCATTAATTATAATGTGCCTTCTACCCCATATATATGATACCCTGTCAAAGGAAACATTTTGGGTAAATCTGGCTGTTATGAGGCTCTTATTTCAATTTATTTGAAAATTATGAATTATGTATCTGTAACTATACCAAATTCCTCTCAATTTTGGGTGGTATTTAAGAAAAATGAAATGAAAATGATAAAAATACATCATTCATTAGCATACTTTACTAAACATTGGGTACTACTAGATACTATAGCATCTTGTTTTTTAAGTAGTACCCAGTTCACTAAGGTTGTATTTGGGTATGATGAACTTTTTATTAATTTAATTTTTATTTTTTATAAAATGTTTTTGAAATAAAGAGATTTGAGCTTGGTTTTGGATTTTTTCTATATGGGGTATGGTGTATTTTTATCAATTTAATTTTATTCTTTATTAAATACCTGAATAAGAGATTTTTGACTTGGTTTTAGATTTATTTGCCTACAACTTTCAAATAAAATAAAAATAGGAACCATAACTTAATTCTCCCAAACATATTTTTTTCCTTCATTCATTCAAAGTTTCAAACTCAGAAATGCAGTAATGGCAATACTGATATTACATGTATAATGGAGGGCGGATTCCAAGCTCACATCAAGGATAAGAACAATCTGCATGAGTTGTCACCTGTGGAGCGGACAACGATATTCGAAATGGAGCTTGTACTACACACTCTGCCATTAAAGAGTAAGCAGAGCAAACTCCAATCTTTTTCTTTTTTCTTTTTCTTTATTTCTAAGATGGGCATAAGTACCGGGAATTTGAATGGGGTTGATGGGAATGTTACGCTGTTATGAATGTTAGTAACAAGTCTAGATTTGGGCTTTTATGGGGTTTGAAGCAGAAGGGTATTCTTTATACTAAGGTTCATATGATCTACTTATCACAGGGCCTTTAGAGCTGGGTTGTTCACATGCGTATGCTTTCCACATCGTTGAGAATTGGTTGTTGATATATGGGGTATATGCATTTCATGATCATTTAGAATTGCAGTTCACATGCGTCTTGTGTTTAAGTGAGTGATACGGAATTAGTTGTTGATATGGAGAACGAGGTCATGATTTTGGTGAAACCATTATACTTAATGATTGTTGACTTTATAGTGGAGACCTTATTAGAATAATTTTTAGTTCATAGAGGTGGTGGGTATTTGGTTCTGTAAGCACAACAGGAAATGAGGGTTGAAGGGAAACTTAGAAATAAACCTACCAGAGTTTGTTGTTGAGTGAATAATTTCAATGGGAGAGTGATTCTCGGATTAATGGTTTAGATGGTTCATTAAGAGGTGAAATGATTTCCTGGTGGGGCTTAGTGTTTGTTGTCCTGCTAATGAGGAAATGGCTTTTGGTGGGGTTTCTATGGGCAGATCAACTGATTTTAATTGAAGCGTGCTTGTCATTTTGACTTCTTGGTAGAATAAATTAATTTGCACACAAATGGGACTTGGAGTCCATTTCTGCTCAATGTAACTTTGGTAATTAGAGTCAGATTTCTTTTCTCTTTCTGAAGCCAATTACATGTACAAAAACCTGAGAGTTGGATATGATTGAATGAGCCCCAATTTCCTGATCCAGTTTGGGAATTTGATCATGCTTTAAAGGTTTTTGTCATCTATAATATGTTATTCTAGTTTACCTTGAAACAGAAAGCTACCGTTCTTATAAAAATTGAACTTAAATAACTAGGAGATCCTTGTTATTTGATTGTTTGAGAATAAAGAGGATAGTTGAAGCTATCAGGAGTCAAGATCCTTGCAAGGATATAACTTCTTTTGAAAATTGAATTTGTTATTCATGGGAAATGCTCAAGTCATTTGCATTACTAACTGCTTCTAGTTAATATATTAATGGCACACCTAGTACTATGAGCAGTAGATGTTGCTTACTTATTACAAATCAACCAATGGATTTAGTATACTCTAAATCTAAATTGGCTTATGTAAAGCTAGGGACGTCACATATTTATAAAATTTTCCTTCTTAGGTTATACAAGTCAGTCTAGCTACATTATGGAATACTCAATTTCAAGAAGCTCTGGATCTCATATCTGATCAAAAGAAAAAAAAAAAAAAAGAAGCTCTGGATCGAAAACATTAAATATTTAGGGAACCTGTTTTGGTAAATTGTTCATCAATACCTTCACAATCACTCAAAGTTCAGTTTGACCACACAAGGTTCCTATTATGATATACACTGTCATGTTTGATGAAAACATGCACAGATAAGCCTATTTCAAATGCAATCTTTACTATTTTTCCTAGTTGACTGTAACTACAGTTCTAAGAATCTAAGCATCTCTGAACCAAAACTTTATTTTGTTCTTTTGTATACATTCTTAGCTAAGTAACTCTTATGTCTTAAACAAATTTCAATAAGATATTCCTATTAAAATTTCCTATCACAAAAAAAAAGGGAAAAGAGAAGGTATTCCCCATTGAAATTTTTTCTTACGAATCCCTTTATGTCAGGCAAGCTGTACATGGATGAAAGAATGATTTATTGATTTTGTAGATGAGATAGGTTCCCACTGTAGGAGAGAGTAAAGTTTTATTAGTTCTCTTTTCTGATTTTTCTCAGCCACCATTTTATACATCTGTGCACTTTGGTGCATTTCCTTAGTGCCATATCATCCTCTATTTACCTGTGGTAAAATAGTAATAAAAGAAACATTCACTATCAGTTACCTGTTTATAGTAATGAGCCATCTATTGTCATCTCAATGCTTAAGGCACAAGAATGTTAGCATTATAATATTTCTGGTTGCTGAGAAAAGGTGATGATGACATAAGTGTGAAGGGAGGATGTTAAATTGTTTAGTCCCTCCAGAATGTCTTCTTCTGCTGTAAAGAGCATAAATAATATCATATAGTTTCAAACATGTCTTCCTTCTGTGAGCAGACAGGGGAAATTAAGTAATTATAGAAATAAGCATTGCATTTATAACTTTCCTAAATTCCAAATTTCTTATAATGCTTAATTTGGGGAATCACAGCATTTTACCTGTATAAAGATCTTTTTGCATGGAAGTTTTGAGAAATTCTGAGTTGCTTTTCATAGTGGTCCATGTAATTTATTTATTAATCTTTGATAGGTACATTTTTGTCTCCTTTAAGACTTGAACCTAGATCCCTTTACCCCTCGAACCTGTAACTTGGCTCCTCAAGGCAGTGTGCTATAATTAGTTTGTAACATGACTGTTACACTTCCAATTTAGCAAGCTAATATCTTGAGTCCATGTAATAGATTTTGTGGTTTGGGGTTATTTCTAAAGCGTCTAGTCAAGATGCGTTACATTTGAGAATTCAAAATTTTGTCTATTGTATTTCATTCATAAATTTGCTTGAGCTGTGAGCTTGATCTCTTTCAAATTGCCACCTTTCTCAAGTCCCTGTGCTGAAACTAGGAATTTTGTTCTCTGGCCCATGGTTGATGTGCATGTTTGACAACATTGCATTTAATCATGGAGATAACTATTAAATTGCACTTTGTAACATTCTCCTGACTGATGCTTTTAGGTTTTTAGTATATGAGCTAATTAGCCTTAGATCTTTCTTAATTGATTCATGACTTAGTTTTTATTCAATTGAATCTAGAATTGATGTAGAATATGTTGTTTAATGTTTACATGGAGAAGTATTTCTCACCTTAATTTGTTGGTGAAGCTGTTGGTAGAAAACAGCAATAGAAAGCAAAGTTTTTCTTTTCTTTATTAATTATTATTATTATTTTAAAAGCAAAAGTTTTTCGTTTTCTTTTTTGATTATTATTATTACAATTAATTGACAGTAAAATATTGTCAGTGTCTATGTTTTTCTATTGTGTGAGATACAAAACACAGTGTGGTTGAATTTCTATAGCTAATCTTACTTTTGATGCTGTGAAGGAAGTAGAGACATCAAGCCCTGGATTTGCAATGTATTTGATCCAGGATCATAGTTCTTTAATTCATGAAGTTACAAAATGGAACGAAGAAATTTTTTGGAGAGTATCTTATGCACTACCAGAAACAGCTGCTTCTTGTTGCAATCGCTGCCTCGGCCGTGGTGCAGCAGTCACACTCTTGGGTAAGAAGAACTAGACCTTCTGAAGCAACCTGAGGTAACTAAGCTACAAACATGTAATTAGGGTCTAGAAGGAAAATCTAACATATCTGCAATTCAAATAGAGAATGCTTGATGTCCCCTATAAAATGAGTTGTACTAGAAAAGATCTTCTTGAAAAGATATGTTAATGCAAAATTTTCTCTACTGTATATCATTTACTCTTGGGCCTTTATTGTGACGAACTGTTTTTCCTTATGTTTATTTCTTTATGGGATTCATAGAGTATCTACCAGTGAGCTATATGTTTTTATTTTGTGTTTGATGAGCATTAAAGAATTGACTTGTGTTTAATGTGACTTTGAAAATCACCCAATGCTTAGGTATTAATCGAGCACGTTTGATCAGTGCTGTCAAATTGGTTGGATAATGAACTATGTTTGTTGGGTAGTCTTAAACAGTGACAGTGAAAATTGGATTGTGAGTTTTCTATGCATATATATTTTTGGAAGAAATAAGTTTGCAAGAGGAAGATGAAACATGGTGTCTAGCGTACAATACATGCTTTACTCTCTGTTTTGACATAAGTAACTTAACCAACATTCATCGTAGGCTGCATCCAAACTTATTCATATCCCATTGTGCATGATCACTTGTAACTCCTTTTTATATTTCCAAGATATCTTCTAACATAATTTTAGGCAGATTCCTTTAAAAATTTGTGAAGATTGTGGTGGTTCTGGCATATGTTCTGAATGCAAAGGTGAAGGATTTGTGCTTAAGAAACTGTCAGAGGCAAGTGCTGAGAGAGCAAGATTATCTGCAAAGAATATGGCTACTCGATACACTGCAGGGTACATTTAGCCTTACCTTAGTCTCTCTCCCTACTCAATAAATGTTTTAAATTCTTTGCTGCATTGCAACAGGCTTCCGAAGAAATGGAGTTACTGTACTAAGTGCTCTTCTGCCCGTTCCTGTAGCACCTGTGGTGGCAGTGGGAAGTTGAGCTTATAGTTATGTTGTTATCATCTCTTTCTTCTAATTGAGATTTTTTTTCCTGGCTCTTATCCTCATCATTACGCAATGCAACCAACTTAGTCAGAGAAGATTAAGAGTGCAGTTCAAGCTCTCAATTTATGCACTTCTGTTGATTTTTGATGAATGCATCTTGTAATATTGCTGCCTTAACTTTGCAACATCGCAAACCTACAAAATGTTACCAGAATCATTCCATGCCCAACATTTGGCCAATCTTCTTTCCCGCGGATCTGCAAATCGCCATCTTCCCATCAAAACTGGATAGCAAATATTTTTATAACAGCTAACCTGTAATAAAAATAAATTAAAATATCAAACCAGGCGTGGCATCGCAGCTTCTCTTCTAATGCATGGCTGCCATTATCACCTTAATTGGCCATCTGATAGTTTTACTTTTACACAATTATGATCTGATTTGTACGCTTGATGGCATATTTGAACCTCAAGATAATTTAAACAAGTTGATATCATAGGTACACGCCTCAGATGATCATATATCTCCAATGTCACTTTAGAAATTGAGGCAATTACCTAACCAATTATTTAAGGTAAAATAGAAGACCTACAAGCCATGCTGAGCCCTTCATGAGAAGGCGTAGCCTGCATCTCAAAGCCACAATTTTCGATATCTTCAACCACGATTTCTATTCTCGATATCTTTTGTTTTATTTCCAACTCGGTAGCATGATACATAAAGTATTCCCAACTAACTTGTATGGTAAGATGGTTCTAGCTTCTTCACGTTGGATGTTCCTCAAATTCAGAAATAATTTATTTGTAGTGTTCTGATACTCTGCAGAGATATCTAGTATTTCCTATATCTTTCTTACAGGATCAAAGCCAGGTGAATTTTGTCCTGCTAATGTGGGAACTTCCAAATTTCTATAATATCTATAATAGAATGACTTTATCGATGATTCCAAAATGAGTTGGGTGAAGGCCACCAAAGATTCATATATACGAGGCGGCGTCACTATTGATCAAATACTGGAAACAAAACCTTTTTTTTTGTCAAAAGTTTAGGAGAATTATAATTAATTTCCACCTTGTACAGCTGATATTTCAAGGCAGAATGATGAATAGAGGAAAAAATGATGAGTTATGAGGCCTTTTTTGACCTCCATGATGTTGATGATCTTGCCTTGGCACCACTAAACATGGGGTGTGGAATTCTGCGAGGAGGGTTGGTGGTGCTTCCACATCAGAAAACCTGATGCTACTTCGAGAGCCCCCTGGGAGTGTTACCCCAGTCACATGTTAAATATTTATTTAAATGGAACTTACTATATACAATTTCATGATTTATGTATTTTAATTATGAACAAAAATTTTGTTTTTTAAATATGACAACTTTCATGAATTTTGTTTTTATATTCTTTAATTCTCTATTTTAATTATAGTTTTAGCATCAAAATCACTGCTTCGTGTCATATTAAATAAGTAGAGGTTCAGAGTCTTTTTGGACATAAAACAAATGCATAAGTTTATATTTAGTTAAAGTTTTTTAGACAGATTTAAATGTAAAAGTCATGAAAGTTCAAGATTTTAATATTAGTTTTTCTTTTTAAAAATATATTTTTATTTATTTTTTTATCAAATCCCTGAATTTTCAAAAACACTGTCAAAATAACAAAATCCTGCAGATTCAGTGCTTTATTTAAGAATAAGAGTCCAATTCTTTGTGTATCAAATATCTGAAAACTGTATGATATGTTGTTAATTCATTTAACTCATCTCGGTTAATCTTATGAGTCAAGGTCTTGAAGATACCTCGATTAATCCATAGGTCTAAGGTTCAGCTAACTATAGCCAAAACTTCAAAAAGGACTTGAACTAAGGCTATGGATTGCCGGAGATGGATTCAGTTTAAGCATTCCCAATGTAGGGATATGTATGGTTCAAAGTGAGGTTTAGATTCCTGGCCAACTTAGGCCTTTAATACATCGTCTCTAGTAGTGATGTATATAGTACATACAACAATCAAGCTTTACAATTATTTTAATATATCTTATTATTCTTAACTTATTCAAAAAAAAGAAAAGAAAAAGAAAATAACTTCTCCTCATACCCAGGAAATAAGTAACTTTCATAATATTAAATAAAACATTTTCAATTCCACCCAATCATAAATGCCTTGTACCATATTCCCAGTACTGCAAGCTTAGATGTACTTGAACCAGCCAGACCACTATAATATTTAATAAACACGATAGAATCCTCGGAATATGCATCCTGCCATCACATTCCTGCCCCCACCCCATCTGAAATCTGAATCTAGTTCTAATACCAGGCAAAGAACACAGAATCCTTCTTCTGATTGACATATCAGTGCTGATGAATGTCTATTCATACAACTGTAATTAGGTAAAAAAAAAAAAAAAAAAAGTGAAAGGAAAATACGGAAAGAAGATACTATGACAAGTGAAACAGGGTGTGGTTAGACATGGGATGGTGTAGAGTTGGGAGGGGTAGGTGCAGAGGCGACGCGTTTGCCACGCTCGGAGCGGCTGTTCTCGGCGAATTGAGGCTCCTCTGTGCATACCCTTCTGCTTCTCCTCCTCATTCCACTTTGAGCTTATAATATGTTCTTCTGAAAATTCCTTTGTCAAAATCCTCGATGTTGGAAGGAACATACTCTTTCACTGTGGGCTGAACCAGTGTGACAGGAAGAGTGCAGGCGACAATCATGGCCCCATCCAGGAGGCTGCTTGCCGTGGAGAATGTTGAGGAGGTGAAGAACACCAACTGGGTCAGTCCGGAGCCGAAGTTCCCGCCTGCCCCGGTTAGGCCTGATATTATGCCCAAAGATCGTCGGAAACAGGTGACGATGCCGAAAGTTGCTCCACAGGCGGTTTGTAGCCCACTGAGAAGAGGACTGCGGCCAAGATTGCAATGGAAGTAATCTGGCACCGCCCAGCCAGATACAGAATAATTCTCCAAGAGCTGGAGGATCCAGGCGGTCCATAGCCTGCCCCTCATCCCGAACCTTCTGGCTGCTAAGTCAGAACTATATCCACCGAAGGGGCGAGCCACCAAGTTGGCCATCCCAAATGTGGCTGCTATGATTCCGGCTGTGTGTAGCTTCAGGTCGAACCTGTTACATATATACAGAACGCCATCTTGTTAGTTAGTTCAATCTTACTATTCACACTTATATAAACTAATTGTGAGAAAGAAACATACCTATCATAGAAATATTCAGCAATCACGTTATCAGTAGACAACTCTACACCCATGGAGTATCCGTATAGCAGGACAAAGATCCATGTTCTATAGTTTGTGACGGCATACCACAAAATCTGAACCAAAAAAGAGAACCTAGCTATTAGCCAAAAATTCACAATATATAGGATTAAAAAGATCATGATCATGAGGGGGGTTTAATTAAAAACTGACGCTAGGAGAATCCTGTCTTTGGACACATTTCCTTTTCTGCAGGGCAATTGTTCCCATCAGGTGTATCTTGCCGAGGGTTAAGACCAAGATCCCATAATCACATGAAGCCACCCAGGAATGAAGAATGCAATCCTCCAGGCAGTAAATGGGTGGAACCAGCTCTACGAATGATCCTTCATAAGGCACTGGTATTATAAGCTGAGTAGCCCACCACCCATGTTTCTCACCTGGCGGCGGTTCCATTAACAAGACCAATGATCTTAATAGTTAAAAACATGAGCCATCCAGTACCGGGCAAGACACAACAAAGGGCCAGGAGAACCCTGATCATGAATCTAACGGCTATATATCCTCCGTTGATGACACACAAAGGACATGCAGAAGACAGTCGGGAGCCGAGGAGCATAGATTAGGAAAGCGCACCCATACCTGGGCCCAACATGTCACAAACAGCACCCATAACCAGCCTGGAGAAAATATCCTGAAACAGAAGCCACCCGGTGTTTCCACATCTCCTTTCTTAAATTCGAGGTTGTCACGAATGATGGGGGACAAGAGGGGCAGCGGCGAAAGTGGAGACAAAAGTTAAAGTGAAGAAGGAGATCCAAGAGAGATGAAAGGTTCTCATATGAGGATTAGCAAAGGAAAGGATCTTGAAAACCTTAGCCTTATGCCTCAGGAATCAACGGTAGAGCAAATGAGCAGTTGTATCAGTTGGAACGATTGGGTACACCGAAAAGGCAGAAGGCCTGTCTCCTGGCTCCAGACACATGCATGGAGCTTCCGGGGGAGCCTTCAATGTTGCTCATGATTCTCTCTCTCTCTCTCTCTCTCTAGAAAGTAGTGTTTTTTTCTTCCTTGATGAGAAGGAAGCAATAGATCAAGAGGAGTACTGAATTGATGGGGGGAGGGAGAGGCGGAGGAGATACTTATAGTAGGGAGCCGCTGATATCAGGAAAGCTCCAAAGGTCCCATGGAGATTCCAATGGCAGCGCTGTAGAATTCTCAAATAAAGAAATACGGAACTAGTTTGCCGCATCTTGGTATCAATAGAGAAGTCTCGTCATATCCCTAAAGGATCAGGTAGCCTTTGCTTATAACAGCAGCTAATGAATTACCACAAAAGGCAGGCACCACCCTCTCATTTTGCAATATTATATAACTATTTAAATTAGTAAAACTTTTATATTTCTTTTTCTGTATGCCTATATCAGCATCTGATTATTTTGGGATTCTTAATTTTCTTTTCAACCAAACAATACTTAAAGAAAAATAATGCAATTGAGATTGAGGTAACAACGTGTTGGAATGCTGTCATCTGCTGTACTACATATAGATGCAATCATGTAATCCATGGTGTTTTGGCAGACTTGCTTGTATTCATCCTTGAAGTTTGTCTCGATCGAGGGCCATGAAATTAATTTCTTCCATGGTCCATTTCACTTTGGAACGTCATATTCTAGCCTGGGGATTCATCTAGAAATCCAATTACCACACAGTAGCTAGGGAAATCAGTAGTCGTCCACTTGATGAATTTTGTTAGGTTTGCTAGCTATCACTTTGGAAAAGCTACAGAGAACAGTGAACATTGAGACAAATGCATGTCTCTCCATGCATGGATTGTGTCCTACTTGAGAGGCATAGAATGGGAACACACCCAATTAGGACCAAAATTTATGTTATATCCGTGTAATTGTTTTGATAGGAGGTAAATTTCCAACTTCTAGCAACAACGTCCCAACTAGGCTGCATTTAGATCCATTTTGCTATTAGAACCTTCATTCTTCATTCATATTAATCTAGACCAGCCACACTCCAACTTCATCTCATTTTCCCTACCTTTAGGTCAAAAATACTGAATTTTAACTTTACTTAGATATGTCTTCTTTTTTAAAAACTTTACTTAGTATTATTTGGTTCTTAGAAAATTTGAGAGAATACACAAGGAAAATAAAATGAAATTAGTAAAAATAGAGTTAAATTCAATATATTATTTTATTTATTATTTTAAATTCATTTAATTTATTAGGATTAATAATTTAAAAATATATAATTTTCTAAATAAAAAAATCATTTTCCTTAACAAATTCTCTTTCCTTATTAGATACCAAGAAGAAAAAAACACAGCCTAGGTATTTGTGTATTTTCATTTCCCTTCGCTACTTCAAATACATTAATAATAAATCATTTTCAATTAATCACATCAATTTAGACAAACACATTACCTCTAATAAAGAATTGATCAAAATTAGTTGTATATGTTATTATATTTATTCCTTTTTCTATTTCTTCAAATCGATCCAAGGGTTGTGGATTTTTTCTATTGATTTGAGCTCTCTTCTATATGGTTCATAACTAGTTCCTCTCAACACACTTTCTCAATTCTCCCCGAGTTGATTTCCAATTTTTATGTTATTTCTAATTATTTGATTTAATTTAATTTTTCGGTGGTGGGAAAATTCATTGTTTTGCACCTAAAAGTCAATGAATGTACTAGTTAAATAGCCTCTTAGTTACCTCCTATCAAACTCAAACCTTTTCAACTTTTCAAGCAAACTGTTTCATCATAGGCATATGTCCACACTAAAACTTAGGCCCCACACTCTCCTACCACTTCTCAAGGTCAAACAATACATCTTAAATTTCCTAATATACAACCCTAAATTTTCTAACGTGGTTTGCTGCAGGTCATGGGAGACAAACCATATCTATACCTTCCATACCCTTTCACGAGCTTTGAAAGTTTCTTTAGCATTATTTCTTCAAGAGATCCTGAACATGATGACTTGTCCTTTAGTTGGATTTGGTGGAAATCAAGGAGGAAACTAGCTGAAGGCCTATTTATATAGTTTAAGACCCTCAAAATTAGGGACTAATCTTTTTATATGATCTCACTATAAAGACATCTTTTTTTTGCAAAGAGTCTAAGTGATAAGACCTTGTACTTGATCAGATTTGCCTAGTAGGACAAGGATAAGAGAATGTTTAGGATTATATCTCCAAATTTTGAGGGATATGACTCGTTTGCATCTGATTTTAATTAAAAAAAAAGGCCCCTAAATTAAATCCAGAACATGAATGATTGAACATTATTAAGTAAAATTCTGCCCTGGCGATCAAAAGTCGTAATGGTTTGGTGACTGATGGGAAATCATATAAATATCACGATGTACGCTGCTAATTTAACGCCAAAAGCTCAATAGTTTTAAGATAAGTTCTGCTTGCTTTTAAATGCCATTAATTTTATTACCAAAATTTTTAAAAAAGCTTTCATCAGAAAAGTTAAAATATTCTATTTTTAACATCACTTTTTCTATTTAAAAATCATTTCCATAAAAATAAAAACCCACCATTGTCCAAAAGAAGGCCAACAATATTCAATTACTAAGTGATTTATTAACTTATGCGACGATATTGCCCTATCTCGACTACCATATTTTTTCACCTCAAACCTATCTCATTTTGGGAAATGACTGTGTGGGACTCGGGAATGAAAATTCCCAACCCGTCCTGCATTTACATTCGATTGCTTTATTTTTTATTTTTTTATTTTTTATATCGTTTTTTTATTTTTATTATATTAAATTAATATATTTCATAAAAGGAAATACAGAATTTTATAAATTATTTATTTAAAATATTTTAATAATTAATAATATATTTAATATATTAAAATGTAAAATAAAATAGACAAAATATTTGAAAATATAATCGTGAGATGGCTAAGAGTAACATTCGAACTCGCCTAATTTGCAAAACAAATTAAAACCC